>OX382340.1:7626328-8867329 GCA_947507615.1 Hemithea aestivaria | reverse complement strand
AATATTATAAATTCGAAAGTTTGTACAAATGTGTGTTAGTTATTATTTCACGCATAAACGGTATCAATTAGATTGAAAATGGGTAGGTACGTATGTAGCTTAGAGAATATCACATAAAAAATGTAAATGCTAATGCATACCACAAAACCAACAAAATCCCAAAATCATTTTTTACTACTTGGTATGTATTGGCACCAAAGTACATAAATATCTGAACACTGTAAATCCATTCCCAATAATTAATTTACCACTAGGTAACTATCTAACGTACCTGAGGGCGGTTAATGTGAAATCCCGGCACCCTTCAATCGTATCCACCGTAGACAGCTTAATGGAGTTAGATCAGCCATCATAGAATTTTGTATTAAAATTGACGTATTGCCAGTTCAGACATAAAGTAACTTTGATAAATTTAAAGCAAGTTCTAAGTTAAATCAAAATATGTATAACTAGCTTACCCGGCAAACGTTGTCTTGCCATATAAATAATTTCCTAGTAATTTCTAGTGTAGACAAAAAATAGCTTACTTATTGGAAGTATGTATGTATGTTAGAATGTGTATATTGTATGTATGTAAGAATGTGGTATATGCGTGAAATAAGCATTATTTTATGGAAAAAATTTTCAAACAAAAGTAAAAAATTAAATTTTATGAAAACATTGTCTCTTATAATTTTTTCATACAACCAATATTTCCATTGACATTTCAAAATAAAGATTCATAATGATTGATTTTTTGGAAACTATGAAAATCTTAATTGTTCAATTACATTTTTTTAATAAAATTAAATTAAAATTACATTTTTATAAGATCAACAACATTTTCGATATAAATAAAAAAAGTATACTTACAACACAAAATCCGTTGTTATTGGAAGCTCGTGTCACGTGTTGAGTACTTTTGAGGTTATAAAATCACTTGATTAACTAATCGTGCAAAATACACTCAAAATTGATAATTTAATTATTATTGATAAAATAGGAATGATTAAAAGTTAATATGAGAGTTACACTGAGATAGCAAAATAATAATTGTCAACGTTACTACTACACTTGATACATAAACAATAATGATGGCCGACAACTGTGTAGGGAGTGAGAAAGAAAGGAGACCGGCTTCGTTCTCATCCCTACTCCGTGCTGTTTACTGGGTCAGAAGTGACACCTGTAGACATCTGGCGGGGATAACTAATTAAATGACGATTGATCAGTTTTCGACCGGAGAGGAAAAATGATTAAATTACTAAAATGGCTATTAAAAAATAAGGGTTGATCGTAGAAGGGTGAAAATTGAGGATTGTATGTATTTTTGTATCATAAAAAAATAGAAATTAAAAATTTTGTCTAAAAAATAAAATAAAAAAATTTAGGGGTGGACTACCCCTAACATTTAGGGTGATGAAAAATAGATGTTGGCCGATTCTCATAGATACCGGATAAGCACAAAAAAATTCATCAAAATCGGTCAAGCCGTTTCGGAGGAGTATGGCAACAAAAACTGTGACACGAGAATTTTATATATTAGATAAAACCAGGTTTAACGCTAGTTCGGGAAAATGAAGATAGTTTTTAATTGAACTTAGTGTTTTTGTTATTAGACCGAAAGAAAAAAAAGTCGAGCAAATAGCTGGTATAAAGAGGAGATTTATACTTTCGGACTTTCCTCAGTTTTTGAGCATGTTCTTCCGCTGCTGGACTTAGCCTCCCCTTGGCTCGTCACTCAGCTAGATCTTTGATCCATATTCTTCACACCTTAACAGCGATCTCTGAAGAAACCGTTGCTTCATTTCGCTCAGGGGCCTACACTACTTTTTCACTGTTAAACTTCCATACTTTGTCCATATTTCCTGCGCCTTCGTAAGCTCAACAAGACCGTTTCTCTCCTCTATTTACGTCGTAGTATCGACAATGCCTATCGAGGGACGCAGGACGACGTCATCACCACGATTAATTACTGGAAAATGAACATCGCACGACATTTTCAATTAAACCGCGTACGAAGTTGATTACACTACGTAACGCGCCCCCTGGGACCAGAGAACAGTTTATGCGCAATCTCGTTAAAAACTGACGAAAGTGATACAGGGATTTTGAATTTTACCTAAAGAAAAATATTTTTAGAACTACTTATACTGTTTCCATCTAGTCAACCCATATCAACCCTCTGGGTATATGAATCTTTATGGTCACGTTACACTTTCCGATCCTGTTAAAATCTCATCCAATTCTTTCCGACTTACTTAAAAATATCGTCTGGTAGTCTGCCTAGAGATTTTGTCTTTGTCTATATTACTTATACTTACTTGATACCATATTGTTGCCTGAATACTGGATACCTTGCTTAAATCCAGTTTAAACATAACTTCTATAAAGAATAAAAAAATATACTACGCCAAAATAATCGTTTTTCATAAGTCATACCTTGTTATCTAGTACTCGTATTTTAACAATTTGTGTACCTATATTTTAGCAAAAAGGGCGATTAAGATAAAAAGATTAGCCGGGTTCAAAGTGATTTACTTAATGTCCTTTTAACTTAGGGCACACTTTTAAGGAACAAGACAGCTATTTTTAAAGAAATTTAAAGTGCGTTGAACTCTTTTGTTCAATCGAAGAACCAACTAAATTTGTAGGATTAATTATTTTCGAAAAAGTCTGCCGTAAAGTCATTTAGGGCAACAATTACCGACCTACACATAATTGAACTAAATCCGTAGGTAGCCTAAAACTGGTTACGAAGCAACTTCGCGACAACTCTTAACTCAAGGGAGATACAATCACGAAACTGACAAAATGGTAATAAAAACTTCTAAAATGGACCTTATTTTATCGGTTTAAGGCTTAAGGCACATTCGGTGACAAAAACCTTTTAGGTGGATATGAGAAAAAATATACAATTTGCACTAAAATGATGCTGGTACGCGAAAAACTGACTTATTCATACCAACCATTAGAGTTTACAGTTAAAATTATCGTTTTACTGTAAGAGGTAAATTAATGTCTAACGATGCGAAATTTTGCGTGTTTTTGGAACCGCTAAGTAATGTGATTGTGTGAAAAGATAGTGTTTGCACAATTAAGTTGTTTATCAACTTATAATGCTTACTTTGTTTCTATGTACCATGAATTGCTAAGCTTTCTTATAGTACTGTCACCTTTCGTTCGGGTGGGAATAGTGCATAGAAATAGGAATTTGTCTGTCTGTGACATAGTGCAATGATTAGGAAAGTTTACTGCATTTTTTCTTCTGCGTGTCTTTTCTTTTACGTCGATCTTTTTCGTATAGATTTTATAGAATAGAATAGAATAGAATACTCTTTATTGCAACCAAAGAAAATTACAGTTTTACTTAATATTAGCACTGAAATACAATTTGGTCCACAATGGGCGGCCTTATCGCTGTGAGCGATCTCTTCCAGGCAACCAACCATCGTTTGGAAAAGTGGATCGAAAGAGTAGAGTGGGATTTGCTACAGGAACATGTAATTACATATATTTACCTAAATACTACATATAAAAATATCATATAACTATACCTACTTACATAACGTAAAATTTACATAAAAATAACATACATACTAATAATACATACATACATATATCTACTAATAAATATATACCTGTATAGAGTAGAAAGGAGCAAAATAATTAAGTTTGTGATAGATAGTAATCACGTACTAGTTTTTTAAAACTTTCAAGAGTTTTTGCACATCTGATCGGGACAGGGAGAGAATTCCACAAATGAACTGAGTAATGGGTGAAGGAGTTACCTATGAATTTTGACGAGGTAATGGGGGTTGTGGTCATTAGAAGATAGTTATTGGAAGAGCGAAGAGAGAAAGAATGAGAGTCACAGACGAATTTAAAGCGTTCTTTGAGATAAGTAGGCGTGGAAGGGTTGAAGAGAATTTTATAAAGAAGATAGAGTATGTGAGTATTCCGGCGAAGTCTGATAGGTAACCACTTCAGCTTACTGCGATACTCGGAAATGTGGTCATATTTTCGTAATCCGTATATGAACCGAATGCAGAAGTTTTGCAGTCTTTCTAGTTTGTTTAGCTGTTCTTGGGTTAAGTCCAGATAGCTAGCGTCTGCGTAATCTAATATGGGGAGAAGGAGAGACTGTACAAGCGCAGTTTTGGTGGCGATCGGCAAGAAATTACGTAACCTTCGTAATGAACCAGCAGCAGCATAGATCTTCCGGCTGACCTCCGCTATTTGAGGAGCCCATGAAAACTGGCTATCTATATGAATACCTAAATTCTTCACTGTAGTGCTAAAGGGAATAACGGTAGCGTCGAAGATGACCTGGGGTAAACGGAACCAGTCCAGCTTGGAGATCATCCTCGAGCTGCCGATTACAAGCATCTGGGTTTTTAGAGGGTTAACTTTGAGCCCGTAGGATTTGCTCCAGTCTAAAATGCGTTGAAGGTCAGCGTTGACAGTATCTATGGCAGATTCCATTTGATCAACTGGGGCTTGGGTATAAATCTGGAGATCATCGGCGTAAAGGTGATAAGATGAAGTGAGATGCTTAGAGATAGAGTTAATGAAAATAGCAAATAGAAGAGGAGATAGTACGCCGCCCTGTGGCACACCAGCAGTAGTATTACACCAAGATGAGTACTTATCATCGATGCGAACACGCTGCCGGCGACCAAACAGGTAACTGTGAAACCAGTCAACTACCGCAGGCGACATATTAAGAGAGCGAAGAAGAGCGAGGAGAATATCGAAATCAACGTTGTTGAACGCGTTGCTGAAGTCAAGCAGTGATAGCAGCGTTATCTGCCCCGCCGCCATGCCAAATCGTACGTCATCGGTTATTTTAACCAGAGCAGTCACAGTACTATGGCCGCGACGGAAACCAGATTGAAGTGGGTTCAAGAGGGAATTTCGTAGAAGAAAAGAGTTAATTTGTTGGTAGACAAGACGTTCTAGTATCTTAGAGAGGAAAGGGAGAATAGAAATAGGTCGAAAGTCAGAAAAAGACGAAGGATTAGTTTTTTTAGGAAGTGGAATAATCTGCGCTTCTTTCCATAGTGAGGGAAAAGTAGCGTTAGTTATAGAAAAATTTAGAATGAAGCAAATTATTGGTAACAGTTCCTCGAGAACTAAGGTAATCATTTATATTGTAATTTTCAATCATTTCTTGATGTTGAACTTAAGTAAAGGTTAAGAAAAGGTTTTACAAACATTTTCCAACTAATAAATGATAGTAATAATATTATAATTTAAATTACTTACTAATTATATTTTATTAAACAATTTCTACATTTACAACAATTTTAATGTTTGTTAGAAAAACTTTATTAGCATATCTTAACATTTTTAAACAATGGGTAAATTCTACATAGTACATCTCTTATTTAGTAGATAAACTCAATTCAAAATCTCGTATTTACCTTCTTTCACTTATCAACAAAGCAAAGTAGGTAGGTGTATTCCAAATAGAACAAATACAGTAGCTTTGAGCGTCTCGTGTAAATTGATTCCTGCGATATTGGTAAACTTTGTTTCGACAAATCCCTTGAAGAACCCTTCTGCAGGGGAAGGCTAAAGGCCCAACATTCCTTGTTCGGATATTTGTCCACGAACCTTATTATAAATCACATGTTGGTATTCACTTCTCTAAGTAATGTAAGTTTGGCTCCTTTGAAAAGTTTGGCAGTTGTTACTTATTTTCAGTTATTTTTTTAGTGGAGTTGAAGAAAAATGTTTAAGGAGGAGTTTAAACACTTTTATATTGCGGGTCACCCACATAGACGTAAAGGACATTTTGTTTTGGTGATACCTGCAATTAAAATAGGTTAACTTTTTCTTATAAAATTAACTTCGGCAGCCAACTGGAAATTGTTTATTTTTGACGACAATATTGTTTATGATCACTTTAAAATGCAGCCTAAAATACAACTGATATCTGCTGTACAAGAAGACTGTATTGGACTTTTGAAAACTCATCTCCCATTCCTTCATTACGAAATTCTAGCTGCGCCCAGCGGTTTTACCCGCTGTACAGTAGCCTAATATATGATATTCCAGGGTATAAGCTATCTCTATACGATATTTCAGCTCAATTGGTCACCCATGTAGGCGTGAAAGAGTAACAAACATTCATCCAGACATCCATTCATTCTTAAAAACTTTCACGTTTATAATATTAGTAAGACTATTTTTTTTTACGTTCTTATCTCCACCAAAGGCCACCCGTCCGTGGTACCAGCCAATATAACGTATTTTTCGCGATTATTATAACTTATTTCATACAGATCTATTTGGCTAACCCACATCATAGATAGCTATTCAATTTTATCGACTGCTGATCATTAAATCCATTGAGGGTCCGTTTTGGGGCAAAACGATGAAACTTTGCCCATTAACGTTATAACAACAAAGATTAGGTGAACGCGGTTTTGTCGTGTCTAGAGGTATTAAAAGGGATGCCGTTCGCCAAATATTAAGCGGCTATTTAGCTATTGTTAATAGTTATTATATTAGTTTTGTAATGACGTTCGCTGGCTATTTTGTGGAGAACACTTATTTTATATTGCTGATATAATTTGAAATGTACCAAAATGGACAAATAGATAACCACTGCATGGGTGCCTTTTTCGACAGAGTCAGTATCAGTTAAAACTAACACTGCTGTGAATTTTTTAAAGATTTTATATTAACACTATTTTTGGTGGGCACTCCTGTATATCACTATAATATGTAATTCGTGAACCAATATACACCTCAGGACTGTTGATTGTAATGACAGTGCTGTGAGAAGGTCACCTTTATAATATGCGTCCTTCGTCGTTCGTTTTGTAAAGACAGGTTAAAGAATTAGGCTAAAGTGTCAAATTTTCCTTGATACAAGGAAATTGCTCTCGATAGGCGGCAGACCATGGATTCATTGAGTTGCTTATCTTCTGATCCAAGAAATATATGTTTATTAAGTGTAAATACTATCCTATCTACATAGTAAGTACGTAGATATCGTCTAGTTGCATTGCATTGTGTAGTGTGTAGGCAGCATTTAATATTCCCAGCAGATGAATTTTCTCACAACATACCTTCACAAATCAGACGGAGTACAAAAAAGAAAGTTTAGACGACGCGACGGCTACAGCTAGAGTATCTCATCATCCAACTGTTGAAGCTTTAAAAGCACAGCCAAATGAAAGAGCTCTTACCTCTCACAATAGGAATAGAAACGTGGAATAAAAACACCGAAGGCGAAATCACTCGGCTCGGATTTATAGACCGGGAGACGTTTGCATGTAAAACTTAAGAGAAGTATTAAAAACAATGAAAGATATAAAAAAAATCTTGTATTTTTCATCATTATTTATTAGCTTAAACATATACCTACTATATAATATTATCTTGGTGATGACGATCAATTAATAATTATTATTATCAATATTATGTTATCACGTAAGTTAAAATGCCCTAATGTTAAATATTTAGAAACAATCAAATTAACAAGTAATTTTTGTGTTTTTTATACAATATTTCAATTTACTATTGCTATTACACACAAAAACAATGATAATCAACAGAAAACCCAAGTGCTTTTAACCTATGTCTTTCAAAACAACGATGGCGTGGCGTGGCTGTGGCCATAATGCTGGTAGCTTTGACTTGTTCAATACAAATATCTACACGATAGAAAAAACATTACATTAGCTACTTGTAGATACATTAATATAACGTCTGTTTTTCTTATTTTCTCTGTAAAATATTTCACTTCCCACACAGTATTCATGCAGCGCCCTTTCAGTTGCAGCCTTTGATCTCAGTGGTATTACAATTTACATATATTTTTCTCGGCTGCCACTATTTGCGTTTGCACTTTGATGTCCTCAATGTGGTTCGGAGGGAATCGATCTGATTTTGATATCTTGTTTACATAAATCACGCTGTTTGTTGTGACAGTTTTCAGAAGCTACCTATAACTAAAAATATTTCATTAATTTTTTCACTCTAAGTATTTGCTTTGTTTTTTTTTACACTGTCTGCGCTCCTCTTCCAATCCTTATCGAGTCTCTTGCTTGTTTATCTCATAGAGGTACTTCCCGATCGAGGCGAGAGTCTTAAAATACAACTGCTAAATTATTGTAAAATTGACTTGCAAAAGTGCTTTTTGGTGCCGATTTGGAACGCTTTTGAACTTGATTTCAACAGAAAATACACAGGTGACTTTAGCACACTACTTTTTGAGGTTAAACAGAGAAAATCTAATTCCAATTTTCACGGAGATCATCGATCAAAGTATGGCAATCAAAGCAGATTCTTGGTTGTCAGATCAAGGTCAGACGATATTGGAAAATTTGTCGGCGAAAATTGGGTGAGACCCTCATATAATATTGTATTAGAGTGACATAACTAAAAGGATTTTTTATGGATGGGACCATAGTATTAGTATGCTTTCAATAATATTAAGGAGAAAAATTGTATTATGACTGTTGCTATTTTACGCTAAAATGACTGAACTGATTATGATGAAACTTGGTATGTAAGCTGTAGATAATTGCAAATCTAAGTTACATAATATTATACATGGGAATTTTATCCCGGTTTTCCACGGAATCGAGACATATCTGGGTGAAACCGTAGGGTCAGCTAGTAATAGGATAAAGGTACTTTTTTTAGGTAAATAACGTTTTAGGTTAATATTTTTCGACTTACAATTACACGAGTCAAATAAGAATAGCTTTAAGAAAATACTTGCTACATTTCATGATCAAATAGAAGACACAAAGAGAAGATACACAAATAGAAAAGTTTCCCTTTTATTGACGACAATTGAAGTTCTTTAAGGAAAAGTCCCATATGCGTCAACGAGTAAAGAATATCTGTATTGAATTCGCTCCCGTCTCGCGTCTGGCTGGAAGGGCGTATCACAGGGCGGCGTGGTGTATTCCTATGATTAGGAGGCAAACTAGGTTTTGCGAGGATGTAATTTGACTGTCGCGACGCAATCAGCTCTAGCTATTGTTAATATGAGAGATGTACCTTGAATCTCAGGCTTATAAACTATGGCGTGTGGGTCGAGTCACGTTGCCTACTGGAAATTGTTTTCTTGTATCTTAGTGAAGAGTGGGAAACCATTCCTTGTTTCTACTATCACAATCATATTATAAAGGCGAAAGTGTGTGAGTGTGTATGTTTGTTACTTCTTCACGCCAATACGGGTGGAACGATTGAACTGAAATTTGGTGAAAAGATAGCTTAGACCTTGAAATAACACATAGGCAGTTACAGTACAGCGGGTAAAATCGCTGGGCGTAACTAGTTCTACTATATAAACGTTCCTTGACATTTATAGTATCTCATATTTGTTAAAATATTTTGCTTCAAATATTATTTTGACAACCTCTGTGGCGCGGTGGGCTAATACCCGCCTGCAACGCAGAAGGTTGTGGGTTCGATTCCCGCATGGGACAAATGTTTGTGTGATCCACAGATATTTGTTTCTGGTCTGGGTGGCTTTGAATATCTATTATAAGTATGTATTTACTAAAGAAAAGTTTATAAGTATAATATCCGTTATCCTAACCACCATAACACAAGCATTAAGTTACTTAGCTTGGGGTTAGGTGGCGCTGTGTGAAATGTCCTGAAATATTTATTTATTTATTTATGAGAAAAATTACACTACTACAGCTACCTACAATGCAATGATACAGCCATAAATACTCGTGCTGTCTAAAGATCGTTCATATGTCAATATACAGAAGAATCCGATGGCAGCACAGCTTGGCCAGAATGCTGGCAGCATTGCATCGTTGGAAAGCAATACTTAAACGAAGAAATACCAGCTACATCAGATCTGTGGTAACACATCGCGGCGACTAAGATAGGCTTTAGAAAATGTGGTGAGCTTTCACTTGGGACTTGATTTCTGTAAATGCGATATTTTTAAACCAATCAAACTTCCCACGTCCAATAAGAAAATGAAGCAATACAATAAGATCGATCACTTTGTGAGGGAGGGAAGTAGGAAGGTAAATTATTTTCAAGGATATTCTTCCTACGCATAATGTTACATGATTCGTAGAATCCCTTTAATACAGAATTACAAGTACCTACAAGATCAAAAATAAATCTGATGACGTACCTAGCAGACATTTTCCAACCTGAATTTCAGTTAGATATTAGCGCGCAGAATTGCTGTGGTAGATTTTCCACGTGAGAAAATATGGAGTGACGTGCCTTGAATATTCTACGCGTGGGTTATTTCTCGTGACATGTGTCGTCTATTTTGGCTACATTATGACATTGGTAGGTAGATATTACTTGTGTTTTTTAAATATTTGTAATTACTTTATTTTCTGACATTTATGAGAATCTCATTTACTTATGCGTTGTCTTCGTAGTATTCTAGGCATCTCTTGGAAAGATCGGCAAACAAACGAGAGGGTTCTAGAAATTACCAAGATGCCCAGCGTGACTGCTCTACTAAAGCAGAGGCGTTAACGTTGGCTTGGACACCTGCATCGTATGGATCCGTCTCGCTTGCCAAGGAGAACCCTTTTGGGGCAAATAGCAAACCCCAGCCATCCCATTGGCCGCCCTTTGCTGAGATTTAAAGACAGCGTTAAGCGAGATTTAGCAACCTTCGACATTGACTCTACACAATGGGAGCTTGCTGAGGATCGCTTAAATATCCTGGAGAACGCTAACTTTTGATGGCGCCAAACCGCACGATAATACGTGGTTTGAAGCCTTGGCCCAGAAACGGGCTCGTAGGCATGAACCACCACTACCATCTCACCCGGACCCTGCAACTCCCTACATTTGTGACCTTTGCGGTCGTTGCTGCAAGTCTCGAATAGGCTTGTTCAGCCATCAAAAAAAGTGCCGCACATTAACCTGACGCTACTTACACCATCTATATCTATAATAGATGTTTCAAGGCCAATGATGATGATACTAGAATAGAATAGACTTTTTTTTATTGCATTATATATGTTTACCTACATTAGTCCAGTAAAAGAAGAAATGTGGATCGAAAAGTCGAAAGCAGAAAAACTAACTTAGTAACTTTGTTTGGACTAGTTAGGAGATAAACATACTAAAAGTCCCCACCCCTCCGAGGTGAGCCCGAGGGGGGGGAGGCCGAAGAAGGTCCCATTTTTAGGTTTTTTGCTTATATGTCAAAAAGTGTGCGTTGTACGATATTTTGTTGTACTACACTATTAAACCTCATAAAATTTTCTACAACTTCGGCCTTGACACTTTTTATCTATCTCCAATCGTTGTCCAGCTATGAGCTTCCAAACATGGTCTATTTTGAAGACGCTTAAATTAGTTTTTCATACAAAGTCGGTAAAAAAATCTTATAAATAAAATTTGACCAACTTCTGGTTGTCGTATCATAATGAAACTTTGCAAATGTCTAGAAATCTGATGACAGTTTAATAATCTGGTACCACTGAGCTGATCTGATATTGGAGCCAGGAGGTGTCTACTGAAACTCTTCAACGGCTATTAGTAAAACCGGCGAGTTTAGGCTCATTACATTCGAATTGATGAGACGTAGGCACCTCTTGGTCCATTATCAGACCCTCGACAGCAAGTGTTATGAAAAAGTCTCATCGATTCGAATGTAATGTGCCAACACAACGATTGGAGATAGATAAAAAGTGTCAAGGCCGAAGTTGTAGAAAATTTTATGAAGTTTAATAATGTAGTACAACAAAATATCGTACAACGCACACTTTTTGACATATAAGCAAAAAACCTAAGAATGGGACCTTCTTCGGCCTCCCCCCCCTCGGGCTCACCTCGGAGGGGTGGGGACTTTTAGTATGTTTATCTCCTAACTAGTCCAAACAAAGTTACTAAGTTAGTTTTTCTGCTTTCGACTTTTCGATCCACATACCCTTTTTGGGCACTCATTGACTGGGCTACATGTACATTGTACATATAAAATCTCTCTTTCTCTGAATTGAGAACAAAGTTGCGTTGCCGTGGTTATGGCCTCTAAAATTACGCTAATGCTGCCCCGGTATTATGGCGTCCCGCAGGAACACCCCCAGGTTTTTAGTGGGTATCCCCGCCGCGCTCATCTTCGGCGGGGAAGCCCCCCGGCGTGGGGTCATGATGCGTAACGCATTTTTCCTGGGTCAAAAAAAAAGGGTTCAAATTCTAAACTATCTACACACAGGATTTCTACCCAGAAAGTTCAACGGTTTAGGCTTGCAAGAGTAACAGACATTCATACAAATTTTCGCATTTATAATATTAGTAAGACTTAGGATAATTCTTAGCGAGAAAAACCTTGAAACTTACGGCTTTCAAAACGAAATAGTGGACATCTCAAGACTGATTTCTGTTACTAAGAATTTTTTTCTACCTTTCTGAACATCGCAACCTTTCAGGTCCCTTATAGATAAGGTTTTTTATGAGAAGAATGAAAAACAAGCAGGTATTTGACCCGTTTGATCGAAAGCGGTCGCCGTTATTTATTGACAACTGCCGGTGCCTTTCCGGTCCTTGAAGAACCTTTTTTGTACCTTCAGTGAGCAAAATTCAATAGATTTTTTAAAAACCAATACAGGTTAGCCTTTGACCACAATCTCGCTTGATCTGAAGCGATATTACGGTTGTAGATGGTAGCAGACTGAACCTAGAAGGCGGAAAAAACCTTCTCAGGGTTCACTGAACGTAATGACCGCTTAGCGACACAGTTTTATTCAGTGAGTGGTAAAATCAAAATTGTGTTATTCAGTTCTCTAACCACCTTTAAATAAGTAAGCACATTTTAGGCGATCTCTCCGAAGGTTAATCGGCAAAGTTACCTACAATTTGAATGTTCCACACGAATTAGGTCGCTCGTGGCTTCCAGCTCCTAATTTACTGATTAGGGTCTCCTTTTTGTCGTTGTTCTAATTTACTTGGACAGTTTAATCTTCAGGTAAGTAGAGTATAATTATTTGATTGTTTTATCAGAAATGCCGAGTGTTCCAACTTAGTACGCATCATCACTTACCAGCAGATGACTTTGTGGACATACACCTGTTTAGTTCTCTATTATATATTTAAAAAAACACACGAATGCAATGGGCGGCGACTATGACTCGGTTTCGGTATGATGTTCAGTGAAGCCAGGTGGGGAAGGATCAACACCGACTCCTTGATTGACAAATTCTAACATACTTGTACGTCTAAGCTTACCTGTATACTATAGGTCATAGGTTGACTACATGTTCTCCGGTCGTTAACATAAAAAATCGAAATGGCATTTTCCTCAATATTCAGCTCAAATTCAGTAACATTTTTGAACAAGCCTTTGATGCAATTTGCATATGTAATTCAGACAGATATAGTTAAAACTAAATTCACTCTATTTTGGACAAACGAAATTCAACGCGTGTTACTTTACTCGTGTGGAGTGGAGGTATATTAATAAATTTACAAGTAGTTTTCTATAAGTTTCTAAAAGTTAATAGTAACTTAATAACATGACTCTGCTTCGACAATGATAATAATCAACTATTTGGATAATTTTCTACCACGATTCGCACCAGTTAGGTATCAGGTATATTACCGGGCTAAGGGTACTTTACATATACATCATAATATTATGTTTTTGGATGAGATGCGCAGTGTTGTGTTTTATTTTATTTATTGTTGTTGCGTGGAACTATGTATAATGTATATAGTTAGCACTGCGACTATAATAGGCAAACGTTATCGCTTAAAATCAGGCGAACGTAGATCTCATCTTGTTCGTCTCATTGCATAAAAAATATTATATGAGTCGATCTGTTTGTATTCATTGTTCTGGTCCGTTTCTCTGCTATAATTTCAAGTGTAAATCTGCCATGTGGTCATAAATTCTTCATCGGATCCGGCACCGATTAGAGATGAACGCCAGTTATTCGTTTTCTCGTTACGCTTTCAGTACAGACAGCGAGATGAAACACTAATAATTCGCACGCGATCTACTTATGCTTTCGACATCATGGCTATAATTTGTTTATAAATGAAGAAAACTCTTTACAAACAATCATTTAATTACTTACGCTATAAATGCAACACTGAAAATTATTTACAATATGACAGAGCATCAAATCACAGAGGTTTTTATACGTAAATCGGTGGTAGGTAAGATTTAGTAGTAGGTCCTGCTCGCCCCAACGGTGGCAAATTAGTATTTTTAACAGGAGGCGGAGACAGGTTCCGCCTCAGCTGTTCAGGGTCTTGTCCGTTATTAAATGCACTGTTATTTCTCTGAAGCACTTTGTAATTCTTTATGATTCCTTGCAACTCTTTCGGGTGGTAATAACTTGTTCGATGGTTATTTACGTTGAATTCCATATTATTATGTTCTTCGTCATCATCGTTTTCATTATCAAGTAAATGATCTTCCTGCATGGGAATGTAACGTACTTCACTTCTGTAGTTCTGAGCGGTAGGAGCATGTTTAGACCTCGGTTTTACTTTATTCGATTCGAAATGATTTTTCGCTGATAGGTAATTCATAATATCCATTATATCCACCGGCCTTTTTGTTTCTCTCATATCATTGTAAGCCTTAGGTTGCATTTGCATAAATTTAGGAACTTTTTCAGGTTTACGTTCCGTGTTTTCCATGTTAACTTTTTGGTTATACAGTTTATTTTCTTGCCTTATTCTATTGCCTTCATATTGTTCGTTCTTATGATTCTGGAATAAATTTTTTAAGAAAATGTTTTCATTAATTACGTCTTCGAAATTAGCTTCTGTGGCGACAGTTGGCTTTTCAGGCAATTCTTCTACACTCGCATGTATTGGTCGAAATTTACTATTATATTCATTATTGTCATAGTTATTAAATCCTAATATTCTCTCAGTTGTAGTTTTTGGAGCTGCTGTAGTTGTTATTTTCTGTGTATTTTCCATTTGACTACTATATCCATTCGACCATGCAGCATTTTGCGTTCCACTCTCATAATTATTAACGTTATTGTAGCTTGTTGTGGAATACATTAGTGGTTCCATAGTTGAAGATCTAATCATACTATTTGATTCAGTTACAATCTCACTTTCATAGTTATTATTTTTGACGATATTGCTATAGGTATTATGGAAATTAACAGGGGCTATTGTTACAGATTTCACTATACGTTTAGGCTCATAGGAGCTTTCTTCATAATCGTATGACTGTGTCACTGTTTGGCTTCGAGGAACAAAATCGTTTTGTGTTATAAGTTTTGACCGAGCGTTAAATGTGTTTTCCGCACTTTTCTTTGGTGAATCATTTACATTAGGCTCGTAAAACTGGGTATTCTGATTAACGTTGTTATATTTGTTGTATTCTGATGATTGTGTTGATATGTGACTACTTTCAGTAGGCATAACCATTTTGGGTGTAACATCATTCTGCATTTTAAAACTATTATCGCTAGGCATTTGGTAATTATTCATTACATTACTACTTTCAGCAACTTCGATTTGACTATTTTGATTTTTTGGTTCTAACTCAGTTTTTATCATTTTTGTGTACTGCTCTGGAGTCATGTCACTGAAATTAATAATAACATTATCACCCTCGCCAGACGATCTTGAAATTGAGTTTTTCTCAGATGCTTGATTTATATTTGCGTTTAGACCGTATTGCCATCTCCACAACGCTTTGTTACTCTCCTGGTCTGATTCTTTAGCGCCTGCTTCATAATTGACTAGTTGAGGTAGCATTGGTCTTTCTGTTGTAAACGCTCTTGATATCGATGGTGGTGGATTAGCTGGGGGGCTATGCGCTCCTTGAGTGGCCAAAAAAGTAATTTGTGGAGATATTGGTCCGCCATTGTTACCAATATTGGCGTTAGGTGTTTTCATTTGTTCCATTGTAAATTCATTATTTGCGCTGGCTGCGTTTTGAGAACTAGTTGGTGATATTATATTTCCTTGAGGATTGTGAGCTCCTTGACCAAAACCAAATGAGAATGACTGAGGGGTTTTTCCAGTAAACAGAGGTCTTGACGGAGGGGCCACATAACGTTGATATTTTTCACTTTCACTCAATTCGTTTTCATCGTTTTGCCATGACTTAAGATTTGGAGGTTTCTTTGCTTCTTCTGCCAGATTGTATTGTACAGCCCTAAAATATTGGGATAGATTAATATAAAGTTGTATATAGATCCATGTTAAAATTTAAAAAGTTACAGTAAACATACCTTTGAATAATTTCAGGAATTGGTGGAGCGACAGGCAAATGATCTCCGCTTGCTCTAAACCCTTTAGAGTCAGCTATGTAGTGGACTGTATAAGTCTGCCCATTGTCACCGACATAGGAATACGATCCTTCCACAATTTGCTCTTCTTTGTCAGTACCTGTGTTTTCCATGCGACTGTGTTGCACGTAATGGGTCTGATCTGCTCCGAGAGCTCTAAAATGTAAAAAAAAGTAATTGGTATTTAATCAAAATTTACAGTTGAGTACCCGTGTACTGTCTTCGTTATTTATTAATAAAAACTGGTTATAATATAACATCTTATTGTTGTATACTCACTCATAGCTAAAGCTGCCATCAAGATCCATTTCATTAGAAAGGCGAATGATAGGTACTGCAGTTTCTGTGGTAGAAGAAACGTAAACACCAGGTGTTCCAGGAGCTGGCAAATAGTTAGGTCCGGGAAAAGCAGCAGCGGCTTTGAACTGGTCGAATAAATCATTTCTTTGATGCTCTGATATAATCATACTGCGTGATGCCGCTTTTTGTACTGGAGCATTGGGATGCGATGCGGGATTACTAATAAATCCATACGGAATCTTTTTTTCAATTCTATCTACAGGTTGATGGTTTGGTACAGGTCGATGATTGTTTCTGTCAAGATTCTCAGTAGGACTTCGAATAGTTCTGTCAGGTTTCATAAAGTGCGATTGTTGTCTATTATCTTTTTCATCGTCGTCGTCATCGTCATCATCGTGATCATTTGGTCTCATTGTCGAAGACATCATCATAGAAAATGGAGTCGGATAAATTGCTGGAGCTTTCGTACCCGTCATCGGTAAATATGGATATGGGAGATTGTTTTCATTCTTCATTTGAAGATAAGGCATAGAAGGAGTGTGGGACTCTGGAGGTAAATATATAGAACTGTCGGATGTTGACATCACTCCTGCTGAGTTATGTGGATGATACTTCGGTGGAAAAGTGTAATGTTCAGTAGATCTTACATCCACTGCTATACTTATAAAAAATAGTAATGGTATCTGAAAAAGAGGTTCACTTACATTAATTCAAATCCGAGAGTAAAATCCGTTTATATGTAAATGAGGAAATCACAATCACTTTTCACTTACCAGCTTCATTTTTCCTGAAGCTGTAACACTTGTTTTGATTAACCTTGAATTTTCACGTCACACCTATGTCCTAGTAGAAAACAGACTGATAATGAAAATGAATTCCGCATATATTTATACGCACGCAAGCAGATCGTGTCCAGGCATTCGTGAAAGATATCGCTTGAGTTTGAACCAAGTTTCTCTTTACTCTTGTTGTGTTTAGCGAACGTTTTACTAGCTGCTTGGAATAATTGAGACATTAATTGCTTTGATTATTCTAAAATGATATTGTTTACTTCGTATTTTGAGATGACAAACGATGTTGAATTTGTTGCATTATTTATGAAAGGAGATGCAGCGGATAATAATTATCCAAACTAATTCGTTTCCAGGATCATCATAAAATACGTTTATCTTTAATCAATTTTCGAGACCAAATGCATTTAAAAATTAAAATATAATGGAGATAAATTGCAAAGCAATAAATCAGCGCGGACAATTAATTAAAAGGTTCGGCGAAACGGAATTCACTCGAAGAGCAGTGCTCGATAAATGACCAGATAAAATGTAGGAACAGTTTATGCGGTCATCCTGAATTCAAGTTTCGTAAGTGATGCAAGGTTGATAATATTCTCAAAGTCAAGTCGATGACCTCTGGGACCGGTTTTCGGGAATTTCGTATCCCTTCGCGATTTGGAACTGCCAATACTGTCTTTCGATTTTGTCGGTCCTTTTTTCAATGCAATCTTAATGGAGAACTTTACTTTTTTGAGTTGTTTAACTGCGCCTGAGGTAATAATCAAGTTAATATATTCAGTTATGTAATGTCAACCACCTCGGAAGTGCTTTCCGTATAAAATTGTAAGGGTTCATTTACTTATACCAAATTCAGCATACTGTGTAATAAAGTTTTGTTTCTTTTTTGTTTCCGTTAAAAGCAATACATACGGCTTTCGACCAGTTTGAGCTTTCAGTGTGCCATAAATTAAACTCGGTACCCTATCATTATTGTCACACGCCCACCAAATTGAATTGTTCTTTCTTTCTGTGCGGTGCGTGCGCGAAATGATACTTACTTTTATTTTTTTACAATTGGTATACGTCATATTTTGCACTCTTCATAATTTATTGAGGTGCTTAAACCTCACTTGATTTAACCATTTATAATTCGATTGAATCTAAACATACGTTTTGTGTGAAGTTCTTTAAACTAACTGTAGCAGTCCGATTATGATCTTTATAATTTTTTGCTAATTCTAATTTTATTTATTTTGCTTTTGTTTCTATCAAAAGTCGGTATAATTTCTTAATTATATAAAGAGGTATTTTTCATATCGTGCACGGGATAAAGAAAAAAACAATTTCTGTGACAATTATTTATTTACGAAAAAATCACATATCTTTGAACATATTTCATATATCACAACCACGTTCAAACCATCCATCTCTTCAGTAATCAAGCTCACAATACTGCTCGTGATCGTGATTACTGTCCATTTACCACTCCTAGGTATTAAAACTATCGTATACCTAACGTAATTACAAATCTCTTTATTAAAAGAGGTCTAAATTAATATCATTAAGCATTGGTAATCTCAATTTCGTTGTTCGAAAATATTTCGTACATGAATAGGTACTACTTAAATTAGTTATTTGCCGTAGCCTGGGTTGCTGGGTTGTTGAGGTGGGTAGTAGGTTTGCTGGGGAGGGTAGTAACCCGTTTGAGGTGGGTTAGTGGGTTGCGGCTGTGGGTAGTAAATGGGAGGGCTTTGGGTAGGGGCGATGGTTGTGGGTTTGTTCTTCTCTGCATCGAGAGCTCTGTAAAGAAAAAAACAAAATTAACATCCATATTTCAATAAAAGTGTTAAGTACGTGTTGCGCAAACTATCGGAAAGCAGTTATTTTCGATGAGATTAACGAGACGACTTCCAAATCCCGATTTATACGCAATTGAATTAAAATACACGAAACTGTTATTTTCAATAAAATCTGCATCCACGTTGGTCTAATGTCAACGGACTGTTTAATACACATAAGTTTATATATTGCAGCTACTTGTCCAAATTAATACAGGATTATCTTCAATTTACGAACGTCTAATGAATGTTTATGCAAATAATTGGCTTTGTTGACCTCACCTTAGCCATTATGTTTATGTTAATTAGTTCTTGATTTGACAGACAGGCGTGGTTATAGCAGGTACCGTTTATATTTTGAGTCGTGTTTACGCCTCTTTCTTTAGAGCTTATCTTTTTATCTGATATTTGAAATAGTCATATATCAAACTACAGTTAAAAATTGTGGACTAAAAACTACTGAACTAAGATTGTAGAAAAGAGAAATGAAGCATCCTTAGTAAGTCCACTCCCAGATTTGTAATTATAAAAGCAAGTGTACGAACATTGGTATGTGTATCTGTTCACACACAATATCATTACATAGTATAAAATAAAGTCGCCTTCCGCGTCTGTCTGCCCCTACGTGTGCTTAAATCTTTAAAACTACGCAACGGATTTTGGTGCGTTTTTTTTAAAGATTGAGTGATTCAAGAGTAAGGATTATATGTATAGTATATGCAAAATATAGTAGAGAACCACTGTAAGTTTCTGTTAGAAGGAACGAAGTACGCTAGTCAGTAATAAGGTGTAATCGTTTGTGTGTATGTATGTACAAGCACGTGGGCTTACTGTTGATGCTTTATATCTGTTTTTACTTTACTACTTCTAATAGTTTTTTAAATATTTTTCATTAGAAATATATTGAGTCTGTCACCGTTTAATTAAGTCAAGCTTTAAACAACACTGTGAGAATCGTGATCGAAGAACCGTTAGCAAAAAAATAAGCTAAAATATTATTGCGATCGAATTGATACCGGCACAATAAATCAGAGGTGGAAGTCAATTTAGATTTAAATGACATTGATTAACTCTCGGTCGCACACACTCATCGTAAATTAAGGTAGAAAAATAGAGCATTACATTAACTTTTTTATGACCTGATCATCGTAAAGTATTCGGACAGTTAGCAATAATTGGACTTTACGTATGCTTTAACAACCACGAGACAACCCCTGAATATGTAATAATATAAACTCGTATCGATTTAAGTAGATGGACCCAAACAAAAATAGAAATACAAGCTTTTGATTAACGAAACATGCACTATCTTCTTAAACCTCCAGGTTATACAAGCATTCAATTTCAACCTACAATAATTTTATAGTCTTAGCTACACCACACCGTGTGATGCAGTGTAAAATTTTTATGCGACCGAGTGCTTGTGACATTTATTTGTTTTCTCTTTAAAAAGCGACGGATGGAACTATGAGTAGTATACTGGCCTATGAGTGTCATAATAATAAGTTATCTCGCATTTTTTTATGTTTAATAGGGCTGCGTTTCACTACAGTCATACCTGTTGGTCATTGGTTTTCTAGATCTTATACCACATCTCGCTAACTTAATAATAAAAAAAACTTACGCTTGAATAGCGGGGGAGGGAGTAGGCAGATGGTCGCCATACGCGTGATAGCCGGTGTGGTCCGCCCAGTAGAAGACAGTGTAGGTCTTGCCATCAGCTCCCAAGTATGAGTAGAATCCACGCTGCACCAGGCTCTCTTCGGGTTTTTTAGGGTCTGTGAAGTAGCCTTCTTGCCTCACGTGGGTGCCGTCAGCAATCTGGTATCTGGGAGCAATATGACACATTTTTGGTTAATATTATCCATAATAGTTTAGTAAGTTTGGAGAAAACCACGGAGATATGCAACTGAAAAAAGTCTATTTTTTTATTGGTTGAGCTAGTTAGTTTTGATATATGATATGAAGAGTTCAACCACTTTAATGTTACATCTATTAGCCTCACAAAATTTTCCTGAAATCAGGGAAATGAGTAGCAATTATATAATTGAATATATAAATGAAACAAAACATGTGTACCTACATAATATAATATTACAATTTTATCTAATAATTGAGCTTCTTATAGTTTTTGACATAGCAAATAAAGTGTCAAAAACACACTTAAAATCGTAATGTATTTTGTTTAAACACTTCATAAATTACCATAAGCCTTATCTTCTTTCATGTGATGCCGCCGTACATTACAAAAATTAAACAAAACTCAGTTTACAACTAAATCCTTCTCAAGGTTAGCCGTTAAGATGACTATCAAATGTCTTTATTGTCCTTTGCGACTATAAATATATTTAGCTTCTGGAAATTATACACTAATAATAGAAATTACTATAAATATTAAACAAATGTTGTTAACGGTCAAGTTCGCCAAACAAGGTCAATTTCGCTCTTTCGCATCGTATCTTAAATTCATTGCAAAATATCAAATTAAAAACATGCTTTCTGATTTCTAAAATGCTAATAGACATTAATAAGTCTAATTTATTAACTTTAGTCCGACTATTATTGTGCTACCTACGCTTTCGTCGATCGGAATTTGTCAACAAATATTTTTTCATCAATAAAATCGGAATTAGAAACGGTAAAACTCGCAAATTGGATATACCTTACGATAAACGAAATAGCCACCGGACCCACATAAATTATGCAAACTTAGAACCTTTTAGAGGACCAAATGTTTATGTACAGTTATCATTGGCAGTAAAATACCGGACATTTTTAAACGACGTAATATTTGGGGACATTTTGACCGTTAGGGTCTCAAATATCTGACGCGAGAGATGCTCCTTTTGCATAATAAGTTTAAGAGCTTGTTCCTTGCGACTCGCACGATATGACGAATTCAGAATGTGAATTTGTAGAATTAACTTTTGAAAATGTTTCTCGGTAAAACTCTAGATATAATATAAAAAAAGTATTCCCAGTTAGATACTTTAAAAAAATTGACAAAGTGTTTCAAGAATACAAATGCATACCTTGTTTTAAGCATAACGTTTTTGTTATATTAAGCTTAATGTTATCCAGAGCTTGACCGTAAAACATTTTCAAAGAAAAAAAAACGTTTTTTTTTATAAATTTATCTTTTTTTTTAATTTATTATCGTGCCAGCGTACACGTAAGGACGAAGGCTTTAAAGACTACTGCTCATCAAAATGCTTAATTTATACCTAATTTATACTAATTATTTTTTCTTCAATAAAATCTAATTATGGCTATTTACATATTCATGAAGAAAGCTTTATCGAAAACAATTTAAATTAAATAGATATGCCACCGCAAAATGACCATAAATAAATTAAAATTAAGGATTGATGAATGAGTTCAAATGATGCGAGATCAGAGACCTTAGCTGTAATAACATGGTTCGAACATCCAAATAGGCGTGTTAACATGTTTTTCTGTTCGGATTAGATTCTATGTACCTATATTTTCGATTTAGAGATGTTTATGATCCTCGGGATCTCAACTAGAAGAATTAATAGCTTAAGGATATTTTTAGCAAAAGCGCGCTGATTTTGGTATATTAGCTTTGAAAACCTTCAGTTAGGACTTGGCTTGCTATATCATTCCCCGTAGGATATATTATATTAAAGTTTTTGAAAAAGTAGTCTATATTAAAAAGTTATTAATAGAAACATAAGATAATTAATCGCTTTAAGTGATGATACCAATTGTAAAAAATATTTACTTACGCGTTTAAAGTTTAAAAATGAGTTATCTATATATCTTAAACTTACTCGTAATTGTAGCTTCCATTTTCACCGTAATTCTGCTCGTTCTTGATCACAGAGACGGGCGTGGTCGTCGTAGGCACATGGTAGTTAGGGGTGCTCCAGGTAGGAGGGTAGTAAGTGTGATGATGAGGGGGGTAGCTTTGCGGAGGGGCATAGTCATTTTGGACTGGAGGCACATAAGGCGCTGAAGTGGCTGGGGGAACATAAGGGGGGCTGGCAGTTACTGGAGGTACATACGGGGGAACGTAAGGGGGGCTTGAAGTTACTGGAGGGACGTACGGAGCATTAGTGACGTAGTTGTTATTAGGGACATAATTCTGGTTTTGCGGGACGTAATTATTCTGGTTTTGTGGGACATAATTCTGGTTTTGAGGTACATAATTCTGCCAAGTCTGCTGAGGATAATTGTAGGCGCTCGCTTCTGGCATCAGTTCCCTTTTCAGCTCCTTCTTGAGCTCTAACGTTTCCATTGCTTCTAAGTCATCGTAATTTTTGATTTCGTCGCTGCTTTCGACGATCGAGACAGCCAAAATGGCAGCGAATATGTAAACCTGTAAAAAATTAAACAATTTTGAATGTTATATTCCTTAATTAGGACCGCGTGGTTATGAAATGAAAATTGTCAGAGATTTTATTCAGCTGTACATTTGAGAGGGTTTTATTAAGAGCTTGGAGTTGAAATTTCGTATAAAACCTTTTGCATTTTAAAATGTTATGTTATGTAGGTGTAACCCGGCCGTCTCTTATGTGATATGTAGCGGGTAACATTCATTAACTAATGTCAGTAGATGTTTAAATAACCGTTCTGAACACTGTAAAATGTTCAAAAAATGGACCAATGTAATCGAAAAATTCCGTTCTCTTAAAAACGAAATTCCAAAATTTTTCTTAGCTTTTAACCCTATCTCAGTTAAAGGATCTTGCCCAGAAACAGAACCCAAAATTTTGTACAGAAAAAGTCTCAAAAATTTTTAACTCGAAATTCACGGTATTTTTTTCACAACGTCACATATTTTTCACTTCACAGTCACAAAATAATCTCAAGGACTCACCAGCCTCATGTTGTCTTTCTATGTCCGTGGACCGTTCGGCACTGTGGCTACACACCACCGCCCAACAATTTTTATAGCGAAACATCCTGCGCCTGCGTCTTCAAGATGCGCCCGCGCAGGCTGCGTACACTGCGAAAAGGACTTGACGTGACTTGGCGCCACTGTCTTTCACCAAATTCATTCTAAATTTAAATTAATATATTCGTATTTAATTTTTTTGGGTTTGATTAGAAAACAAAAACTTCTCTTTTAAGCTCATCGGTGTTATAACATCTGTGTTAGATTTGAAAATTGAATTAAATATTAGCAAATGTTTGTTGCAAAATTAGTTCCCAAAATTTCCGTTGCTAAAGTTTAATTTGGTCGCTGTATCCGGGCGATACAATGACCTTGCCTTAATGATACAATTAACGATACTGTTTAGGGAATATTAGGGCTTATGTTTAAAATTTTTCTTAGCTTAGCAACTAAAAGTTGTTTACGCTAACGGAGAAAGTATGTCCTTGTGGTTTTTATTCGCAACCGCATTTTTGAGATTTTTTACGTTTCGTACATTAGCAAAATTAAAAGGATTTTTACTAAAAACTCCTCAATAACGAGTATTATAATTATTTAGATGCCAGGTTTAAATTTGGTTAAAAATTAAAATTTTGACCAAATTATAGCTCGATCGGTTTAGGCGCACTCATTCGAAAATTATACCAAACTAGTGAAAGCATAGCGCTTTATAGAAAATTATAGTGTTTCTCTACTATACATGTATATTATGCACGTATTACATATATAAACATTGAATCACTCTATTAAAAAAATCACAGTAAAATCCGTTGCGTAGTTTTAAAGATCTAAGCGTACATAAGGATAGACAGATAGACACTGGAGGCGACTGTTTTATTATTGTTATAGTGAAAATACACAATAAATTAAGTTTCCAAGCAAAAATAGTTCTGAAATAGGAACTGTGAATTGATGAGAGAACAAAAGCGTTGTGTGTAAAAAACTTGCTCCTATCTAAATGGGTTTATTACACCGCCCAAAGTAACTATTAAGCTGTCATTTAATTTAAACTAGAATTTATGTCCGACAGTGATTAATAATTTATATTGAGTATTGACGCCCATTTTAGGCCGTTCAGCTGTTGAGTTTAGTTATTATTAGAAAATTGAGACATTTTTATTTTGTGACAATTAATTTGAACCTGCCTTTCCTCTCATCGCGTCGGGGGTACGGGGGAGGGTTTTGTGTTCATCATCATATCATCTCAGCCGTAAGACCTCCACTGCTGAACATAGGCCCCCCTTTGGACTTCCATATGTACCGGTTGGAAGCGACCTGCATCCAGCGTCTTCCGGCGACCTTTATAAGGGGGGTGGGGGGGGTTTGTTTTGTGTTAGACCCTGGAATATCACATAGGCTACAACACAGCGGACAAAACCGCAGAAAATAAACGCGAAAGTTTATAAGAATACGTACGTACGTGTGTACGTATGTTTGTTACTCTTTCACGCCTAAACGGGTAAAGATAAAGATAAAAATTTATTATTATTAGCTCCAGAAAATACATACATAAAAATTATACATAAATATAGTGACATGTTAGTATGAGATATGAACAGAAGATACTAAGACAACATAACAATACACTGATAAATGGAATAGCCTCAGCATAATGCTGGGCAGTCAGCCTATCCCATGCTCGGCTAAGATGTTCAGCGAGTTCAAAAACTATGACCTATTGAGCTGAAATTTTGTATAGAGATATCTTAGACCCTGGAATAACATAATATTACAGGGCAGCGGTTAAAACCGTTGGGTGCAGCTAGTATACCATACTTTCGCTTTTTTTTATGTGATGAAGTAGAAGACGAGCAAGACGCTCTCCTGATGTTAAGAGATAACGCTGCCCATAATCAGTACAGTGCTATTTAGGATTTCACAATGATGTGAAATTCTAGAAGCACTGCACCAACGCTTCTTACTCAAGAGTCATAAGATGTTAAGACTCTTTAGCCCAGTAATTTCACTAGCTACAGTGAATCTATGTATGTCTAATTAAAATACAGCTGTCAAACGCAACGCACGGACAATGGTAGTAATATAGAGGCAGGAACTTTCGTGGGCGGCGTTTACTTGTAATGTTTAGCGTTGACCATATCTACATTATATGGACTATTCTAATTGTGTTTAGAGGATTTTTGGGTGTAATGAATCATGGTTTGAAAGACGTGATGTCACTGTTACCTAATATTTAAGAGTTGTACTTAATAAAGGTCAATCCCATGGATGAATGAGAGGTGTATTTATTAATGTAATTATAGATTCCTAGTTGTGCTTAGCGGTTTTGGACGTGGAAGAGAGGTCTATAGAAAAAATGTGTAATAATGTGCTTGAAGTCTTATAAAAGTACAGAAAAGTCACATTTTTTACCTTTAAAATGATCCATTTATTATAATAATCACATTTATTATAATCTCAAATAGCTATGTGATATTCTGGGGCCTAAGCTAAAAAACAAAAAAGTAAAAAATATATACACCAAAAATTTTAACTCAATCGGCTAAGCCGTCTAGACGTGAAGTCACATTATAATATTAATTATTATTATTTATTCATTATTATGTGGAATAAAGTGTAAACAAAAGAGTATCGGAATGGCTATAACGTTTCCCATATTTATGACTTGGTTCTATTAATTTGCCAGCAAAATTAGTATAGAGGTACTATAAGTTTAAAATTAATTTCGCGGGGTCCGAGCTCGGGGCGAACTACCCCTAGCTAGCTACTTAGTTTAAATTGTTCGGAGAATGTTTATTGCTCAAACTTTGGAGTGTCAGTTAATGAATCCTTTTTAGTTGTTCATGATTAATAAAGATTTTAATGTTTTGTCGTCTAGGTGTTAATTGCGACTATCCGTTTATCTTCTTGACAAAATTAATAAATTGTGAGTAATTAAGTTGTTATCTCTTCCGTATTATAACATTTTACGTATTATAATAAATCATTCCAAGTTTTTTTTATGAAAAAAAAAAAAACTAATGTGGCTGTATGTATTTCGCCGCGTACCCGCGCTATCGCGTCATAACCGGCTTTGTGTTTAATTTTTTTATCCCGCCTTCTAGGTTAAGTCTGCTACCATCCACGATCGCATAATTACTTCACGCGAGATATTGGGCAAAAGTAACAAAGGCTATATAAATAAACTAGCTTGCGCTCGTAGTTTTACCCGCGTGGCAAAATCCTTTCTTAGCGGAGCTCTATGTCATAAAACCTATCTGTGTGCCAAATTTCAATACAATCCGTTCAGTGGTTTTGTGCGTTGATAGATCAGTCAGTCAATCAGTCACTCTTTCTTTTTATATATTCAGAGATAAGGAAAATGTATTAAGATGACAATTTATAACATTTTTCATTTCGAAAGGAAAGAATACACGTTTAATTCCATACTTGATAGAAAAACAGATCTCTGTATTGTGGAAGAGCTCTCAATCTACCGTTTTCTTGTACCTGTACTGAATGGACATCGCCTGAATCGCTTGACCACAGATATGTATCAGGATAGTTGCCGCAAGTTCATTTATTTGCGCACTTATTAATTGAAGCAATAAAAAATGCAAATACATCTTTTAATCTTAGCTGTGTTCGCTGTGGCAGTACAAACGTGAATGACACATGTTGTTTTTAACTATTGTCTTATAAAAGGATTATGTCTCTAAGAATTATAATATAATATAGGAGAAAATTAAGGTAAAACAGGTGAAATTTTTAACAAACGTTTATTTCATTTATTATTATTTCCATTTAGCACTAAAGTACTCGTCAAGACGAATCAAATGAGCCTAAACTCGATGGGTTTGCGTCGTTTCATTACGGAGTTCCTATGGCCACCTTCCAGCATCATTAGATCACCTAAAGTCATAATAATTGTATGCATCCAATCCATGCAATTATTATGCAAGTGCATTGGCATCCAATTCATTCTTAAATGCAAAATTTCAGCTCAAGCAGAAAACGGGAAGTGGATCAAATTAAGTAATGGGAATAGAAAGCGTAAAAAGCAAAATCTTCGGGGAACAATAGGCTCGAAAACTCGACGTAACGGGACTCGACGTAGAGGGAATAAACCAATTAAACTTACAAGATTTGATTACAGACACAACGGACAGGTGAAAGTAAATAAAAGCTTGTAATAATTAAAAACTGACGCGCTCACTTTTCATACAAATTCATACTTGCTGCATCTACTTTAGTAGATATTAGATATCTGTGTCCAAAACCTCGCAGGCGGAATTTAGATATAAATTAAGATGTTTTTAAGAAGGTTTTGAGCATGTTTATTAGACGTGAGATTCATACAAATCATACAAACAAGGTTGAATGCATGGGATGGCGTACGTTTATAGGCGCATCATTCTTCTTTATGATTTGGAAAATCCTTGGTTTCATGACCTCTGGTATACTATTACAGTTATAAATAATTAGGCGACTATTTATTGTAAAGAGGTGGAGTTATATCATACCACACATTATGAGCTAGGTATTAGAACTCTATTGGCAGAAAAAAAAAACATAATTGTATATAAATAACTCTTTAAAAATATAATAGGTAACCTCTATCTTTTTTTTATTAGGTCCAACCAAACCGGACAATATACTGAACATGTTTAATTAACAATAGTCTGAGATTAGGGAATACAAGTGTATGCCCTTCTTAAGGCGGACACAGCATACATTGAAAATAATACACTCTATATATAGTTTCATGACCTCTGGTATACTATTACAGTTATAAATAATTAGGCGACTATTTATTGTAAAGAGGTGGAGTTATATCATACCACACATTATGAGCTAGGTATTAGAACTCTATTGGCAGAAAAAAAAAACATAATTGTATATAAATAACTCTTTAAAAATATAATAGGTAACCTCTATCTTTTTTTTATTAGGTCCAACCAAACCGGACAATATACTGAACATATTTAATTAACAATAGTCTGAGATTAGGGAATACAAGTGTATGCCCTTCTTAAGGCGGACACAGCATACATTGAAAATAATACACTCTATCGAATAGATAGATAGATAATGCTTTATTGTACACCACACAAAAAGAAATACATTACGAGTAGAAAATTAATAAACAATAAACGAAACGAACGAACGATGAACGAATTTTATACATTACATAAAATTAGGCTTTAAATTATTGATACATAGGTAAATTTATATTTGGAGAGAATTGAAAATAGTAATAGTAATAAAATAAATAAATTGAAAATAAGTTGTAAATGATATTTTGAAATAAACGTTGAAAATTGCTTGTTTATCTTATTTTAGATACCATTTTATTTTAGAAACATAGGTACACACTAGTAGATTGCCGTCTTGATCGTAAGTAAACCTTTGCATTGTCGTTTAAGTTGGCGGCCTAAATTCATCCCTGGCCTGTCTGATCATCGTTTCAGAACACGGAGATAAATACCGTTTGGCGATATGGTTTCTTCCACAGGGGGGTAAAAACCTACGCCTAGGAAAAAAAAGGTTCCAATTATTAAAAAATATCATCTTTTTTATTTTTATATGTAGCAAATTGTACAAAAACTTGAAAAGGTTATTGAAACAATAATGTTACGGAAGAATTTGCATATTTGTCACTGTATCCGAAATGACGCACACACGAGTATTACCAAAAGCGAAATTTCCTCATTCTACAACGATTTTTATCGAGGCGAATCCCTAACGGACTTAAAAAATGCAATTTTTCTTCCTTTTTTCGGTTCTTTACCAGTTTTAGGAAGCTACGTTTGTGAATCATATAATTTTGGCACTGATAACGGTTTTAAAGGATATTTGTTTAACAGCATTGTAAACTGACATGTTATATGGGCGTGTTAGTTATATCCCATCAAAAACATAAATGTGAAAAGAGAGCCAAGTTCAATATTACGATGGTTGTACTCATAGTTACCTATGATTTGGTAGTTGACTTTAACGACAAAAGAAGTGAGATCTAAATGGGTGCCAAGTTCAATGGTCAGTCTTGAAAAATATTTACAACAACATAAAATATTTTATTACAACTTAAAAAAATATTTCTTCTTATCACTTAGAATTAATATTATTTTGAAGCCTAAAGACTGACTTGGCCAGTTCTCATAATATACTAGGTAGGTACTCTCTTAACTTTAGCTTGATCACTATTAAACGCACTTAATGCTTATTAGTGCGCCACCGTCTTTAATCGTGTAAATTAGTCCCCTCCATCCATTGGTTGTCTGGAAGAAATCGCTCTTTAACGATAAGACCGACATTGTACATTGTAATTTTTAATTATGTGCTTATGTATTTTCTGTAACATTATGTGGTGTACAATAAAATATCTATTGTCTTATCTTAATGATACTTCGTCGTATGGTACCCATGAGAACTAGCCAAGTCAAACTTTGGGCTTCAAAATAATATTAATTCTAAGTGATAAGAAGAAATAATCTTTTAAGTTGTAATAAAATATTTTATGTTGTTGTAAATATTTTTCAAGACTGACCATTGAACTTGGCACCCATTTAGATCTCACTTCTTTTGTCGTTAAAGTCAACTACCAAATCATAGGTAACTATGAGTACAACCATCGTAATATTGAACTTGGCTCTCTTTTCACATTTATGTTTTTGATGGGATATCATTGCTTTTTGTACAGTACTTTTTAGTATGTAATAGGTTTAAGACACTCAGTCATAATAAGATTAATACCAAATGATTATTTTATTGCACCTCCCCCCACCCCACTGCTCCACGGCACGGCCGTCGCACCGCGGCCCGTGAGCCTCGCCGTGCTTCGATATACCTATACCTATAATTAATTTAGTACTTATATATATAGCATGTACCTAATCAATTGATTTTTAAACAATACTAGTTACTGATAAATTTATCTATATTCACCCAGCTATCTTATACCTACCGCCTACCTGGATGGAAATTTAACTTTTTAGATCATCTGGAACTGGATTAGAATTTCCATCAAAAGAAACCTAAGCCGACAAGACTTGTAATGACGACGACTTGGTGGGGGCACTGCCGTGCCCCCAGATACCGCCACATACCTATAATATTATGACTATACGTTACAGGTACGTAGGTATCTAAAATGTTTACACCAACTAGCACCTAAGGCGATATACATACCTACATAATTTTTATTGTAAACAATGTTAATATTATTACCTCTATGTTACTGAGCCGCCTTGTGCTGGTGAGTCGATATATTGATAGGTATTTTTACATAGGATATACAATTGTTACGCAGGTACCAGGAACCTATTTTTATTAGTGACTAGCTGTGCCTAGCTGTTTTACCCGCTATACAGTTTGGTACAGTAGTGTATATTATGTTATTCCAGGGGTCTAAGCTATATTTATTATACCAAATTTAAAGTCAATCGGCCCACCCGTTTAGGCGTGAAAAAGTAAAAAACATATATCTATACGTACAGTAGGTACAAAGTTTGTATTTATATTAGTAGGTATTTATATCTAATAGAAAATAGCCGCCTACACAAAAATTATAGCAACATGCAACTTGTATTGCTTTATGCGTACCTAGGCGTCTCAAACTTTAATATCATACATTTTTTAAAAATAATTAACTAGTAGTTCGCCTCGAACTGGGACCTCGCAGACCCAATTTCTAAAATGTTAAAATGAAAATGTTAAAACCTTAGATTTTTAGGTTACACCTATACCTAAAGGTAAAAGTATAATGTACCTACAAAGTGTATACATTAATAGAAACTTTAACTTTAATAGTCGTTAGTAAGTTAGTACCTAGTGCAGACAGACGAATGAAATGTGGCTGAGGTCCGCACCAACATCCTCATAGATTGTAGCTTTTGTATAGGAAAAAATTGCCAACCACAGCATTAGAAGAACCGAAATAGCATCTAGCGGATTTTTTAAAAATAAAACCTTACAAGTGCAAGTTAAGTTGGAATTGCCGCCTTTTTGCGTTAAAAAAAATGTCAGCAAAAAGTTGAGGTCATTCATCCAAATATGTACACACATAACATTACTTCACTTCGATGATTACGTACTTTACATAAAGCCATTTTTTGAACATAATTATTAATTAATTACATACGATTAGTCTTCAGATTTTGTCCTGAATCTGAACCTAAAATAAGTATATATGTATTTAAAATCTGCCAAACTTTATAAACGGAAACTACCCTATGAATTTCTATTTATTCGGAGGGTCGCAATGATGTTTTTGAAGCATTAAAGCAAAAAAAAACGAGCGGTAGCGTCTTAAAATACTGCCGTGCAGAGACTAAACCGCAGTATTCGACATTTTGCCGATTTTTTGTTATATATGCCACCTTATTGCGCACAACATAAGGAATACACCAATCTAACCCATTTGTCATTTAATACATTTTAAGGTAGTAAAAACCATGATTGAAAAAAGTTACTGCGGGTCACATTTGCGTATTATTTATCAATACACCATTTAAAATACAGTAAGAGCATTTACGTCTTTTGTGACCTATAGTATCCCTAGTTAAAATGCAGTAAACGTAGTCAATATAACGCATAGTACTGTTTTATACACAAAAACCAAAACTGATGCATTAAACGAAAATGCAGTAACACGGCAATGTACTGAAAAAAATTATACTGCATTTTGGTTTTCTGATAACATTACTGACGAAATTGCAGTAAAATATTTTTTTACTGCAGTGTGGTTGGTTTTGTAGCAATATTTAAAATTATAACTACTACTGAATTCGCAGTAAAATATTTTTTTACTGCAGTATGGTTGGTTTTGTAGCAATATTTAAAATTATAGCTACTACTGAATTTGCAGTTCAAGCTCATTTTGCTGCATTCTAATCGGCATTTTGGATTGTTATTCTGGAATTTACTTAATTCGTAATAGATTATACTGCGATTTAGTATGCATCTACCCTTGATTTGTCGAGTAGTAAAAGTGTCAGTCAGATTTGATTTAATTTACATTACACACAACAGTTTTATTTAACAAACAGGTTTATCCCCCAAATCTAATGGCGTATAGCCATTCACTCAGATAGTACACAATTCTAGGATTACAATGCTACCCTCATCAGACTTCAAAGATGCACAAGAAACAGCCCTGGAACAGTCAGTAATGGAAATAATCCCACAATTTCGACTCCTTGAAATGAAATGAAATTTGTAAGAATATTGTTGAGAAGATGATAAAACAATCATTTGTATCAAATATTCATCCGAGTTACCGGTGTACAAATTTCCATGATTAACAAATACTAATTGTTATTAATAACATAAGACATGCACACACACAAACTCATTAGAAAAACCCCCATAATAATATCAGATTATGAATTGTGATTAAATAATGAAATTAAATTAAAATGAAATATAAATAAAAAGAAATGTCAAAAGTAAAAAAAAAGCTAATAAACAATGTCGTGACGTATGTGGTGTTGCTAGGATAAAAAGTTAAATAAAGATGAGTATGTGAGTATGATGAAAATGTCCGATTTATATAATTTAAAATGTCCGAATGATTATTAATCTTTTTATTAAATGTTCGTTCGATTCGATTTTTTATCATAATGAGTGTTGAACTAATGGAAAAAAGTTCTACCGTTTGGTTTGTATTAATTTAGTAAAATAAAATGCACAACAAACGCCAAAGTGTTTAAAACAAAGGTTTTCTTAAGTCAAAAAAATCAAACTAAAGAAAAAATAACAACACAGGCCAGTGAAAGCGGAGAACTTTTTCTACAAATACAAGGATTGTTAGAAGGAACTTTAGATATACCAATAGAATCGCCTTCTGCTCAAGGTAGACACACCTAAGCCATTTAACACCAAACTGCTTATAACTCAAAAATGATGACAAATATAATATTATGATAATCTTTTTTATTGATGCATCTGGAAGCAATTCAGATTTTCATTTTCTGAAACCGCCAGAATACCCTTAACATAGATAATATCAATACCTAGAAAACGTTCTGATTACGCATAACGAAGAAAAACGAAAATCGTTTTCTGTGAATGGAATTGTAATTGATCAAGGAAATGCAGGTTTAATCCAAGTTTCATAGTGTTGCTTAATCTGATAGTGAGAAGAGTAAATTACGTTCCGGAGTTGTTTTTACCATAACGCATTTTTTGTGAAAAAAAAACGATAAAATAATGTGACTAAACCATTATCATATCAATTTTGCCATCTCTTCCAATTTTGGTATTCGAAAGGCTCTGCAGATTGTGTTTATATAAATAAATTGAATAGAAGAATAATATATAGGGTGGCTAAATAGTACCAAAGTCATTTCACATGATAATGCATATAACTAAGGACATAATTTTTAAATGACAATCGTTTCAATAAAAGGTTTGTAAAGCTGCTACAGACACAAAACATGCTTACATAAAATTATACACACAACCTCGCTATGCTACATCTGTAATAGAGAAACCTCGAAGTGCTGCAATAATTTGAACAAGAATAAAAGTGGGCCAACAAGTCTTAGAATTCGGTTTGTCTGATTTTCGTACTAGAGTTCTATAAATATTTGAAAGTATAATCCATCTACCGTATAGCTATCTAAACCAAAATTTGAGACATAATTCTGACAAGAAAAGACTGAAAGTATTAAAAGTCTGAAATCCAACTTAGATTAATAAAATAAATAGAAACTTATTTATGTTTCATATATACTTGCCACATTTCTTATAATAGTTTTTAAAATAATTTCATACTGCTGACAAATTTATTCAAGACATAAAATTAAAATGCAGTAAGTTCAGCTGGATACTGCAAATTAGTTGGTAATGTAATACAAAAATCAGAAAGTTTGCAGTAATGTGTATTATTGCTGCATTTTAATTAGTTAATATAAACTAATTTACCTGTAGTAACTGACACTATTTACCAAAAATATTATTTTCTATATTATAAAACAAATATTTTCAATATTTTTGGTGCTTAAATTATACTACTGAGGTATCTAGTTGCGATAGCAATAAAATATAAATTAATTTTTATACATAACAGTAAAAAAAACGACTTCAAAACGTTTTTCGCGATTTTCTCGAAACCGCGATTTTGCACTTACTGCGGTTTAGTCTCTGCACGGCAGAATAGATCTAAATAATTGTAAAATTTACTTATAAAAGTGGAGCAATGTAACCTTGAATAAAAAAATGGTAAATGAAAAGTACAACATAGCATACCAAAATTAACACAAAATTAAAGGCAAATAATATTAAACTCTCGGATGCTTGGATATTACTATAGCTTTTATTATATGAACTTGACAATAGGTGAATTAAGTGCATACTTCCACCAGTAGGATCTATTATATTTTTATATGTCAGTTCTCATGTAATTGATAAAAATCGTAATTTAATAATCTCTATAGCTCTAGAACGCTTACAGCGATTTGGCTCATATTTGGACTTGAGGATTATAATTTTAGTTTGTACTACTTGTTTGCAAAGTTCTATCAAGATTGGATTAAAATTTGAAATGAAAATGAAATAATTTTATTTCATTTTCATTTCATTTCATAGCTATTTACTTATCCGTTAGGGAACCGAACTTAGGACCGAATTGTCAAAAATGTATGAAATGACCTATTACGTCGTATCGATCTTTGACAATTCGGTCTTTGGTTCGGTTCTCTGACGGATAAGTGAATATCCCTGCAGTTCTAATAATATTCTATTGTAATTTTGTATTCTCTATAACTCTACAACACTTGCACCGATTTGGCTCATTTTTGGAGGTGAGAATTCTTTTAGTTTGTACTACCTGTTTAAAAAGTTTTATCAAGACTGGATCATCGGTTTCATTGTAATAAAGCAATCTCTTTAACTCTAGAATCCTTCGACCGATTTGGCTCATGTTCGAACTTAAAAATTCTATGGATTTATATTACGCGTTTGCAAAGTTTCATAAAGATTGAACCATTGGTTTTCCAGTTATCGCGTAACAAACATACATACAAACATACACTTTTGATAATATATTTATGTCGCTAATAAAAAATGTGTATATGTTAAAAAAAAATTATCAGCGCTCCAGTTTTGAAATAATCGTAAGACCTATCGTAAAGACTTTAAGTCACCTATATCTCTACAACCCTAAATTCTAATTGGCTATTTTTTTACTATAATTATTATATTAACCTACTTAACTTGTGTGCAAAGTTTAATTTAATTTGGATTAACCGTTTTCGAGTAAATGTCGATCAAACTTAAGTACCAGAGGTCAACCGTTAAACTGGTCAAAACGCAGGCTTTTCGCGGCTCTCGACTCTAAGACCTCGCTTCGCTCGGTCGATAATTTATAATGATAAAAAACTACTAGTTTCTGATTTTTCCCTTTGTTACTACGACATTACCTATCGGGATGCCAAATTTCAGCTTTCTAGGTCATCTGGAACTGGGATATTACTTTTGATCTATCCCTCAGTATGTATTAACTTCACCGATTACTGGATGTTTATATCTAAATATCCGTTTGAGCTGTGTTATTGGAATTTGGAACACAGATGTAGTTCGTATATTTAAGTATATGTGCCAAATTTGACTTGTCTATGTGTAATAGTTTTTGTATAACGAGGGTGTAAAAAGTCGTCAAAACGCGCTTTGGACGGTTCGTGTAATATAGCACACGGCGCGGTCGCCAGTTCCTTTGCTTGAACTTGGCTTGACTCGCTGCCGCGTGTCTAGATCACCGAATTGCTAAAATAACGAGGCCGTCAAGATGATTCAAAATATATGGCCTACATGAGACATTAAAACAATCCCAGATATTTTCTTTTTTTATTCGTTATAGGTTAGTTAGCCTTTGACCACCATCTTGCGTGATGTTAAGTGATAATGCAGCCTTAGATGGTAGCTGACCAAACCTAGAAGGCGGGATAAAATGCCACCCTGGCTTGAATAATTAATGTAAATGTAACTAATCTGATTTTTATAAGGTATATTTTGTACTAAATCATGACATGCGTCATTCCCGTCTTGTTCATCAAATTGCATAAAATAACAAAAATCGTCCACTTGCTGCCCTTATCACAACTAAGTAGGGTCAGCCTAGGGGCAGGCCCCAAGTGTGTTCGAGTACTTCCGCGTAGTCTGCCCTGGACCCCGTCTGACCACCGTAACGGAGTGGCAGACGGGTGACTAAATCTCGTGCGCTATACTTGGAGGCAAAAAATTGCGGGTTTCTATTCAACAATGACGGAGGATATTAATGTGCCGAACAGGGGCGCCTCCAGGCGCTCCCTGAAAGGTCCTTTTAAGGACCCAAACGAGCTGGATGTCTCGGCATCGGAGGCTAGCCGCGCACCATCTGTGGCTAGCCTGATGTTCAGGAGTGTGGGCGAGTCGGATGTCGACATCGACTTCGAGTCCACGGGGTTCGCCTCGGACTCGGCCATGTCTGTCGACAGCCGGCAAACCCGCAAGAGGGCCTTCGTGAAGGTTCGAGCCGAGGGTAACAGCTCGGACTCGAATAACTCGAAGGCCAAGAAGGTGAAGGGGAAAAGGAAAGGGGCTAAAAACCCCAAAGTCACCATGGGCGTTACCCACGATGTGGGACTGGCGGACGCACAGGCACACCTTAGTTTGCTTGAGCGTAGGCAACTCCAGGAAGACCTGGAGGAGGAGCAGGCAAAGAAAATCCGGCGTAAGGGGCTCATGAGTATGAATTACTCGAGCTACTCAAGGGAGGAGCTGGAGAAAATGGCCCAGGAGGATGAGGAGCAAATCCTGCAAGCAGTCTCCAAATCCTCAAGCATTAGGGGACCTGTCCAAAAGTCCCTTAAATGCAGGGCCACCAACATGAGGGCTATAATTGGCGAGCTCATGAAGCGTTCGGTGGTGGACGGCACATGTGAGCTGCAGGAGCAAGTCGTAAACCTGCGAGCCGAAGTCAGCCAGCTGCGGAGCAAGCTGGCTGAAGCCACCGCGCGACCAACACAGGCCGTGCAGGGGACAGCGGTCGAGGCTCCCTCCAACCTTGAGGAGATCATCCGCAAGGTAATCATGGAGGAGAGGGCCTTTACAAGAGCCTGCCTCGCAGGCATTGAAGACAGACTCCTGCCGGAGAAACGTCTACGTCCGCCGCTTGCGGCTGATATGAGACGCGGGTTGGCGCCCTCTCAACGAGAGCCAACGCCGGGGCCTTCCTCTCAGCGGGAGCCAACGCCAGGGCCCTCCAGCCAACGAGAGCCAACGCCGGGGCCCTCCTCCCAGCTAGGGCTGGGTCCGGGGCTCTCCTTTCAAGGAGAGCCAATAGCGGGGCAATCATCTTCTTGGAGAAATCTGTCCTCCCCGAGTGAGGACGCCCTTCTCCCTGCCACCACACCGTCCAACTTGTGGACGAAGGTGGTCAGGAAGGGGAAGGGTAAGAAGGCGGCAGCCGCATCTGCCTCTGCTCCCTCTCGCCCGCCCCAGACTAGCGGCAAGGGAAAGGGGATAGGGAAGAGGACGGCTCCCAAGCCCTCCAACGCTGCTCCAGCGGTCAAGGGTGCCCCTGCCGGAACGAGGAAACGTCTAGCTGTACCAAAATCCGCGGCAGTTGTTGTAACCCTCACAGAGGAAGCGACTAAGAAGGGCGAGACTTATATGTCCGTCCTTCAGCGGGCACGCGTTAGTGTCGATCCCGCCCAGCTCGGGATAGAAAAGGTGGCGTGTCGCCGAACCCAAACCGGCGCACGTATTTTTGAATTCCCGGGGGCGCGGGGCAATGCCAGCGCCGACCTCTTTGCGAATAAGCTGCAAGAGGTCATTGCGGACGTGGCCAAAGTATCCCGGCCCGTGAAGACTGTGTCGCTTGAGGTGGTTGACCTCGACGACTCAGTCACGAGGGAGGAGGTCGTTGCAAAAGTTGCCGCCGTAGGTGGATGCGATGCCGCAGCGGTAAAAGGCCGAGACATCAGACCCGGCCGTGGTGGCTTGGGCACAATTCGTGTTGAGTGCCCAGTCGCAGCAGCCGAGGCCGTCCTTAGCAAGGGACGGCTTCTCATCGGCTTTAGCTCGAGTGTGGTCCGGGCACTTGGTGAGCAGCCTCTGCGCTGCTACAAGTGCTTCGCCATCGGACACACCCGGGCGCTCTGTCCGTCCAGCGTTGATAGGACGGACTGCTGCTACCGTTGCGGCCAGGAAGGGCACAAGTCCGCCTCCTGCAAAGCGTCCACCCCGCATTGCGCCGTGTGCGCGGCCAGTGGCCGTCCAGCGGGTCACACAATGAAGGGGAGGAATTGTAATCCTCCCCCAAAGAAGGGCAAAACTCAGGTGCCGGTCCGGTCCTCCGTTTCAACCGCGGTTCCCGATGCGGGAGCCCCAGCGGCCGCAGAGGAGAATACGATGTCCGAATAATGGATAGAGTCGCACATCGTATTCTCCAGGCGAACATAAACCGCTGCAGGGCGGCCCAGGATTTGCTCATGCAGTCTATGGCCGAGTGGGCAGTGGATGTGGCGGTGGTCGCCGAGCCGTACGCGGTGTACGGCCGCTGGCTGGGTGACGATAGCGACGTGGTGGCGCTGATGTCACGGCCCTCTTCCCCGCCTCTTTCACTCCTAGAGAGAGGTCTAGGATACGTGGCTGCCGCGTGGGGAGAGATAGCCATTGTGGGCGTATATTTCGCCCCAAGCCGCTCCTTCACGGAATTTGAGGATCTCCTCGAGGTCCTCACAGCAGTGATCCAAAGGGCGGCGCCACGGCAGGTTGTCGTGTGCGGGGACTTTAACGCAAAGTCAGGAGCATGGGGGAACACAGCTGCTACCTGTAACTCCCGGGGCCGCGCCCTTCATTTGTGGATGGTGTCGGCCGGAGTCTGTCTCCTAAATAAAGGATTGGTTCAGACGTGTGTACGGCAGCAAGGAGGGTCTGTGGTGGACATTTCATTCGCCACCCCTGCGCTGGCCAACCGCATCATGAACTGGCGGGTGGAGACGGTGGAGACAATGTCGGATCACCGTTACATACGATTCGACATCTCCACCCAAGGCTCCCGGGGGGCAGTGCCTTCGGGAAAATCCCCCTTTCCGCGGTGGGCCCTCTCCCGTCTTGATCGAGAGGTGGCTGAGGAGACGGCCTTCCTCCAGGACTGGCTGAAGCCGCATGAGGAGGTTCTGGACGTGGACGCTGCTGCGGTGCAGATTCGGAAGTCCCTGACCGAGGTGTGCAATTCCAGCATGCCTCGGTCCCGCCGTCCACCCCCTAGTCGGGCCATTTACTGGTGGTCGGAGGGGCTGGCGGAACTCCGGTCGGCCTGCGTGGCCATCAGGAGGGACTACGCACGGAGTCGCCGACTCAGTCCGCGGGACCTGGCAAATGAGGACCGCCTCTACGCCCTCTACGTAAAGGCAAAAGAGGACCTCAGGACGGCCATATCAGCCGCGGTCGTCTCGGCCAGAACCGAGATGCTGGAGGGTCTCAACAAGGACCCTTATGGGAGACCATATAAAGCGGCGCGGAATAAACTCCGCCGCTTTGGTCCCCCGCCTATTGAGACTCTTGAACCGCCCATGTTGGATGGGGTGGTTCGGTCCTTGTTCCCACCAGGGACGGACTTTATCCCTCCGGCGATGCCTCCTTTGCGGGAGGTGGTCCCGCTGGAAGAAGAGATCCCTCCGGTCTCATCGGCGGAATTTGGCGTGGCGAAGCTCCGTCTCCGCGCCAAAAAGACGGCCCCCGGGCCGGACGGTGTTCCGGCGCGTGTGCTGGCTATTGCCATCTCACAGATGGAGGATAAGTTTCGGGACCTATTCAGTGCGTGTCTCACGGCTGGTAGGTTCCCGAAACTATGGAAGGAGGGGCAACTCTGCCTCCTCCGAAAAGAAGGGCGCCCGGCGGATTCCCCCTCGGCATACCGGCCCATCGTTTTGTTGGATGAAGTCGGTAAGCTTTTCGAGGCGGTTATCGCCGCCCGTTTGAACCGCCATCTTCGCGAGGAAGGACCAGACCTCTCCGATGCCCAATTCGGCTTTCGGAGCGGCCGCTCCACCATCGACGCCCTGGCCCGACTCAAAGGCCAGGTGAAAGATGCCGTGGAAGCAGGAGATGGAGTGCTGGCTGTGTCATTTGACATAGCCAACGCCTTTAACTCCGTCCCCCACTCGACAATCCTGGAGGCACTCCGGTTCCACGGAGTGCCTACATACATGCGGCGGCTGCTGGCAAGCTACCTGGAGGGCCGCGAAGTGCTCCTCGCGGATAGGGCAGGGCGCGTAAGGCGCTATGAATCTGGGACTGGTGTTCCGCAGGGGTCGGTCCTCGGTCCACTCCTGTGGAACATTGGTTTTAACTGGCTCCTGCGAGGAACCCTCCTCCCGGGAACAAGTGTCATTTGCTACGCGGATGACACTCTTCTCACTGCCCGGGGGAGGGACTTTGGCGAGGCGGCCAGGCTGGCCTCTGCGGGTGGATCCTTAGTTGCAGGAAGGATCCGCCGCCTCGGACTGAAAGTGGCGCTGCACAAAACCGAGGCCGTGTTTTTCCGCGGACCTCGGCGGCGCACCCCACCTGATGCCCACATTATGGTTGAGGGCGTCAGGATAGAGGTGAAGGCCCAGATAAGGTATCTGGGCCTGATCATCGACAGCCGATGGACTTTTTTGCCACATTTGCGGGAGCAGGCAAAGCGCCTGGTCAAAGCGGCGGGCGCTCTCTCACGGTTGCTTCCGAACATAGGAGGGCCAAGAGTGCGGTGCCGACGCCTATACGCCGGCATAATCCGAAGTATGGCCCTATACGGGGCCCCTATCTGGGCGGATACCCTGGGAAGACAACTGAACGCTGCCGCCATCCGCAGGCCCCAAAGGGCCATTGCACAGCGGATGGTGAGAGCTTACCGCTCGGTTAGTTTCACGGCGGCGTGCGCCCTGGCCGGCACCCCGCCTTGGGAACTTGAGGCGATGGTGCACGCCAGGGTGTACGAATGGTCGGCGGAGCGTAGGGCGCTCGGGGAGAGCCCTGCGCCAGAAGAGCGGGAGGCCGTCCGGCGTGAGGCGAATGAGGCCGTCATCCGTCGTTGGACGGAGAACCTCACTGACGCCCAGTTCGGCCGCCGGACGCTTGACGCGCTTGTGCCAGTCCTGGAGGGCTGGCTTGAGCGGACGCATGGATTTTTATCCTTTCGACTGGTGCAGGTCCTGACCGATCATGGAAGCTTCGGTTCGTTCCTGCACCGGATCAGAGTGCGGGAGTCCCCGTCGTGCCTCGACTGTGGTGCGGCGGTGGACTCGGCCCAGCACACCTTGGAGGTGTGCCCGAAATGGGCCGATCTACGCCAAAACCTGATTTCGGTGGTCGGGCTGGACCTCTCGCTTCCCAGCGTGGTTTCATCCATGCTGGGGAGCGAGGAGGCTTGGGCAGCGGTCGCCTCCTTCTGCGAGGACGTCATGACGCAGAAGGAGGCTGCGGAGCGACAAAGACAGCACGGCCCTCTCGCCACGCTGTCTCAGGCGATCCGCAACTCCAATAGGGGCAGGGCAAGGCGACTCTATTTGAGTCTACGCTTGCCCCCCGGTGGTGAATAGCGGATGATAGGCGCGGGGGCGCCTTCATCCGCATTGCACTTTTCACCACCACCGCCGGTGGGAACGGCCGAGCACTCGAGACCGTTCCCGGGCCCCTCTCTGTCGAGAGGGGCGTGAAGGGCCTGCCTTTGTAAAGGCAGGCGTTCGTCGATGGGGGACTGGATGCAAGGCTCTGCCGATTCCCAGTTCCCTGTCACAAAGACGATGCGGGAGTGCCGCCGGGTTGTTTTAGTGGGTATACCCGTGCAGTCGCTCTGCACGGGGAGTCCCACATAACCCTCCCATACCCCCGTTGGGAGGGTATGCGTAAAGCATTTTTTCCCGGCGTAACAAAAAAAAAAAAAAAAAAAAAAAAAAAAAAAAGGGTCAGCTTTAGGTACACGTCTTCCTCCTCCATTCCACTCTATCACCCGTCATATCCAAGAAATTATAATGTTTGTAAATTAATTAAAATAAAACAGTTATAATCATAAATCAATTTTACTGTTTATAATATTATCTCTCGCTATATTCTATTATTTGTTCTATAAATACTAATAATTAAGGTATTTTCTTATATGTTAAACGTCATTAAATTAGAATCCGAGAAAACGCCGCACCCTAAAGCATTCTAGACGCGCCACATGTTCCAAACATAAAAAAAATCATTTCCAAAATAAAACTGGCTTATTGCTTTGTAAGCCAGCGATGATGGCCACGAGAATTGCGACATGGTATATTCAGGTACCTAATGATCCTCTTACGTGGCTCATACAAAATAATAAAGAAAAACGTTGCGTAAGGGAAATATTTTATTAAGAAAACTCGGCGGAGCGCGTAGTGAGTTTTCACAAAGAAGCACTTGAAAGCTCCGAAAGAAAAACAAGATTATTTTTTAGCGTATTACTCGTACATTTGGGGCAGAGATTTCTAAGTTGAATGTTTTGCTGTAATCGCTATTCTGAAGGATTTAGTCCCCTTGGAAATTAGCAGACATTAGTAGAAATTCCATATTAGGAATTTAATAAAGTACCTGTGTAACGGTGAGTTTATGTATATTTTTTATAAGAGTGTTTGAGATTTTAATTTCCTTGATTTTTTTTAATTCTACGTATATCTGCATAAGGCGAAAGGAATTCGACACATAATAGAAATATATTAAAAAATACGCTCTATTGTGGAAAAGTACTTAAAAATTACCATTTCTTATAATTAATTTACATACACATTTGCCCACATTGGGTGACCTTATCACTTAAAGCGATTTCTTACAGGGAACCACACATAAATATAACTACAGCACATAATTTCTTATTGTCTCTTATGATTATTCCGTACAGTAATAAATACTTTACGGAATTTTATAACTCCGAGTTTCGATAAATCAAACACAAGTGCAGCTTTTTGTCAACGCTGTAATACGAAGTGTGGTAATGAAGCACATAATTCGATTTCGGGTTTATCATCACTCTAAGTGGGTTTGTATCGGGAATAATAAAACAAGGGACTGTATCGCGGATGAATATATCAATAATTTAGTTTGTGACGTGGTTTTTATGTGCACAAGGGATTGTAAGAATAAAAGGAAGTATTGAAATTTTCTTTTCAAAATAAATAAAATAATAATAAATAATTGGGGTGTATAATCCAACAGAACAGGGTCCCATACACTGTCAGAGTCAAACCACAATTTATAGGCCAACCTATCGGAAAGTATTTTACGTATATGTTTCGCTTAAACATAGATGTATTAAAACGAGAGCTAATAATATTCTGAAAGGTCTCTACACAACTATTTTTATGTAATTTTTCACATTATTTTTCATATTATAAAATATTATGTAATACCGCAGCAAGTTTAACCTAAAAGTAGCCTTTGTTTTATTCCAGGGTCTAATACTCGTTAGCTATCTAACATACCAAATTTCAACTAATTAGGTGCAGCCGTTTTTGCGCGAAGAGTTAATTTTTATCACACTCACGCACATATACACATACCTACGTATTTTCGCATATAGGTACATACTATTATTTAGTCGGATTCTGTTATATTATATTAGCAAGAAGTAGGTTTTTAAAAGTTTAAACACGTATTCATACTAAGCTTCTCGTATCACCATCTAAATCAAATAATTTGACGACTTCACATTCCGTTGTAAATACATTTAACTGTTTCTATAGAATATTAGGTATGTAAAGGAGTGGTCATATAAACCTTAATAAAAGTCTGTACGTATTTTACCGCTTACGGTTTTTTGTCTCTTTCTCATATACAAGTCTTTTCGATGCATTCTTATTTCTGTTATCTATCTTTGTGCAAATTTCAACAAACCGTGCGTCTTGGGTCTTGAGCTATGACTGATCAGTCGTCGAGTCAGTCGGTAATTCTTTTGTTTTATATATTTAGACTGGATTATGCTCGCGTAAAGCTGCAATTGAAAATCTTTTCATAGTGGGTGTCTACATACCTAATTACATTATTGAGGTATATCTCGGTGCCTAATCACAACACAATCTGCGCAACGCAACGGCTAAGTTGGGCGTTGTATAGATCCGTTGATCGGTATAACGCTTTGCTTATAAATTTTTAGATTTATGTAAATTGACGCGCATTTTTCTTGCAAATAAAAAAAAATCATACTATTTGAGGTGCCAAACTTTTATTTGGATATATTGTCTAAATATGCTGCCAATAAGATAAGTAAATAATTCTTATTAAATTATTTTTCTTTCCACTTTACGTTGACGTAAGATTTTCAGCCCTAACTCTCATATTCTTGCCATAATGCCGTTATCCCGTTTTAACGTTCATTTTTATCTTCAAATATTTTCATAACAGATAAAGGATGATATTAAGATGCGTGGGGCCCCAAAAATGTGATTGAATTTTATAAATCTTCGAGCCCGTCGTAATGTGATGACGAGATGCTTTATCTTTGTAAGGTATTTTTAGGACGTTGTTTTGGGAATTTTGAAAATATGATTTCTTTTAAAGGACAGGAGGCAGTTATATCAAATTTTCATAGCGATCTTAATTTTTGAGAAGTTATGAAATGTGATGAAAAATTTAAAACTGCACTGGTAACTTCTATGCGTGTGTTGTAACTTGTGATTCGTTTGATTTTGTTAATAGTAATTATAGTCAATAGGCGTTTGTAAGTTAATCGCTGAAAGCGCTCAGTCGTGCCTATGTGAATAGTAGGTATTGACATTTCGCATTATTTAGTGGTGCAACGATATAATACTTACTAGGTTAACTGCAATATGATAAATACATATTTTATAGGCTATTCTCAAAAAATTACACTGCATACGCGATAGTAAATTATATCGTTTTCAAAGTGATTCAAGCCTAAAGGCGCAAATCCAAAAACGAGGAGTATTTTGCCAAATAAAAAAAAACAATAAATCTTATCGTCGTCCAAATCGTATAGGATTTTACCAATCACATTGCAGGGATGTCAAATAATTACAAGAAAAAAATAAAACCGGTCAAATACGAGTAGGACTCGAGCACCGAGGGTTCCGTACAAACCTACGGGTTTGTACGGGAAACCCTAAGGAAAAGTGGGTATAATATTATATACTGTAGGTTTTGATTCCCTTGCGAGTACTTGCGAGTTTGAAAATATGGGGCTAAAATTGCTGTTTCTTTTGATTGCGTTGACATAGATGTTTGATTTTTTTACAGCTTAAAGTTATTATAAAGCTGAGTATTTGAAATGAATTTCAATTTAATACCTGTACGCGTTCATGAGAAATGAGGTAGTAAGTGTGAAATTATGAAAAATATTTTTTATATGATGTAACAAAAAATTTACAGTTTTCGCAATTTTCCCTTTATCTGTGCTCTAAGGAATTGCTTTTTACCAAATTTCAAGATTTTACGTTCACGGCAAGTACCCTGTAGGTTTTGGTTTTTTGAGAGTAGTTGCGAGTTTAAAATTGCGGCTAAAATTGCTGTTTCTTTTGAATGCGTTAACATAGAGGTTTGATTTTATTACAGTTTAAAGGTATGATAGATTTGAGTATTTGGTATGAATTTCAATTTAATATGTTTACGCGTTCATGAGAAAAGGGGTAGTAGATATAAAATTATTCAAAATATTTTTTTCATATGACGCAAATAAAAATTTATAGTTTTCGCAATTTTTCCTTTATCTGTGCTCTAAGGTGTTGCTTCGTGCCAAATTTCAAGATTTTGAGTTTACAAGAAGTATCCCGTAGGTTATGATTTATTTGGGAATGTCGAAAATTTGCTAAAATTTGCGACATATTCGTCTATATCTTTTGATTGCGTTGGCCTAGAAGTTTGAATTTTTCACAGCTCTAAGAAGCAATGGACTCTAGTATTTCCTTTAAATTTCAGCTTGTTACCTCTACGTGTTCCTGAGAAAAAGGGTCTTGACAGACAGACAGACGGACGGACGGACGGACAACAAAGTGATCCTATAAGGGTTCCGTTTTTCCTTTTGAGGTACGGAACCCTAAAAACAAGCTCTGTGATTGGTTAACCTTCCCTGTTCTTTTTAGCGTGACGTCAGTTGAAACGCATCAGGCTCCAAGTCACCAAGTATTTCTAAGAACATTTTGTAGGTTTTGTATAAGCATTACTGTTAAATTTGGCAGTAACTTCCAAAAGTTTTGTTTTGTTCTGTACACATAAAATATCACAAGTGCTTGCGTACAATAAATATTCTACATGTATAGCATAACGGTTTATGACGAACTTTTTGTGATGTATTTTCCATGAAGCCATATTGGTCGATATAAGTACACTTTCTAAATAAGAAATAAGATTTGCCGTTTGCAAAATATTTGTAGATGTACAATTTTTTGCAGAAACAAAGTAATTTCTTGTTTAGATGTAACTGTTGGCCATAAATATCGAAATAAACGACTATGGTATGAGAATAAGTGATTTGAATAATATCATTATTATCATCTCTTCCAATTTTAAAATATCTATTATTGAGTCTAGACAAACTCTTTGACTAAAAGTAATAAAATAAATATCTAAATATATAAAAACTAATTGATCTATCGTCGTTCAGTTCAAACCGCTGAACAGAGCGAGTAAAATTTGGCACAAAGATCGGCGGTTTTTTGTAGTTAATGTGTGTAAAGCGTCGAAAAGCCTAAACCTAAGCTAGTATAAATAAGTAGAAAAGATGTTACATAAATATTATAGAAAAGATTTTCTTTCTAGCTCTCAGGAAAAATCTAAGATACTCGCAAATAAATGAGCTAATTTAGGTTTTAGCATAAGTAAGTAACAAACACAAGCCTACAATTTCTTCGTACTTTTCATGTAAGTGGATTTTTACTGTGACAAGATACCAACTCAATTTAAGGTGATGTCTGTTGACTTAACAACCCCAAATTGTTTGTTAGTTATCCTTCGACAAAAGCTTCCGTTGGGGTTTTACTTGTTTTACCGTTTTGTTTGTACAGTTATTATGTTAAGGTGTACAAGTAACCTAATCTGAAAATTAAACCACAATAAGGAAAACTTAAAACTTTCTTGAACCTTGATTCATAATTCACACCTTCGCCTCATACATATCGACCATTTTTAAATTGCACATCGTTACTTTAGAAGTCAGGAACACTGCGTTCGTCTGATAGGTGCAATTTTAAAGTGGTTTATCCGAGGAATGTCGATTTATCTCCACACATTAATTTATAAAACCACAAAGAAATTCGTATTCATTTAGACCCTTTCATTAGTTCGATGACGTCACCAGACGTCTCGCAGTCCCGTATTTTGAACAAATCAATAAATACTGGAGCCTTCACGTTAAAAGCATATGTTTTTGTAATAAAAACAGATACCGCGATCCAAAGATTAACCTGACGCGCAATTGACGTAGCGTACAAACATAAAAAAATACGTTTTCTAGATCATCGCCACCTTAATTATTATTATTGTGGAGTAAGAGTCCTATTGTTTTAAAATAACAAACGCAGTAATGTACATCGAAGTTGTCATCAATCATAGTGGGTGTGAGTTAGCCAGGCCCTCAGGCCCTGTAGTCGTATTAATAGGTGATGGTGATCGCTCACCGGGCTCACCGCTCAGTCGGGCTGTCTACATAATACTACGAAGTACTTTTATGCTCTAAGCGCGGTGTCTGCCGTCGTTACTGCAGTATGTGACTGTAACCTTCTCCTTTAAAGATATAATATAATAAAGAGCGCCCATATTTGCGGTCACGCCTCGATAACTTTTAACAGTGATCTTCACATAATTTATCGTTGTGGAGTTCATTTCTTTATACATTTGTATGGTAATTTCTAAGACCATTTTGGAAAATTTTATGATTTAAGTAGCCAAACGTTTGGCGATATTAGTTATTAAACTTTTTCACATAACATAAAAGTTTAACGTTTCTTTAGTGATAGAATTTTGATGAAAAGGAATAGAGTAGTAAAGTCGAGATGTAAAAAACCACTTTGACCGCGAGGACGAAATCATTTGCGTTTGGATGGAAATGGTGTTGACGTTTCATATTATACAATTTCAGGTTTTAATTATGATAAATATTTAAAAGACGAGCAGATCAGGTGCCCGAAGGTAAGCACCATGATAACCTATATCAGACACAGTCACACTCAACTCAGTGTATTGCAAGTCTAAATTCTGCACGTCACTTCACATTGCCACTTATCTTCAAATATTAATTGATGAATGTTATCATCCCGCATGCCAGAGCTCCAAGTTACTCTTTAAAATTTCACCGGTACTTATTCCAAATATCACTTACCTTCAACTGATATCATGAAATAAAATATAATAGCTGTTTTAAACTCCATAAATCCAAGAAGCCCAGTGTTTGTGAGAAACGCGGGAAGATTTACGAGTTCCCAAGTACAACTTCAGATGAATTATGGGTCTGTTAAAAAGTACTTCTATCTTCGAGATAGCACCTCATGAACTTATCTAGGGACTTTATACTTGAGATTTAACTTTATAGATTTTATGACATGAGGTTTACTCTATAGTTAGTTAGTAAGAGATAACCATGTACCCTCGCATGAATACAAACAGTGTTAACCGAGCTACGCTTGTGTCATTTACACCCACCCACATATAGAACATTGGCGAAGAGTTTTAAAACTACCCACATTTAGAAAATGTTCGGCATAACTTCTTCTTTGGGAGTAATTTCCTATTTTGATCATCACACGCAAGATTGGAAAGTGTATAGGAACCGTCTACAGCAATGGTTCATCGCGAGCAATATCGAAGACGGCACCGAGAAGGCGGGTGTGAAGAAAAAAGCTGTACTGTTGAGCGCGCTCACGGAGAGTACATACCAGCTCGCGTGCAATCTTGTACTACCGGACGATTTAGACACCAAGAATTATGAAAATATTCTACGATTATTGGATGAGCATTTAACGGTGAAGCGCTGCGGGTTTGCAGAAAGGCACAAGTTCTATACGGCGGTGCAACAATGTTTTATATAAAAGAGGAAAATGTAGAGAAAATGAATCCTAGAAGATCACTCTTCACTGCATAGTATAAAACAAAGTCGCACTACGCGTCTATCTGTCCTTATGTATGCTTAGATATTTAAAACTACGCAACGGATTTTGATACAGTTTCTTTAAACAAATAGTGATTCAAGAAAAAAGTTTATATGCATAATACATGCACATTTTAGTAGAGCAAGATAATTTTCTGTTAGACGCGACGAAGTGCGCGCGGCTTCACTAGTACAGTCAACTACAAAGAGATGTATCCATGTTAGTCTTACAAAATGAAGGAACTTTTAGTATGCAAAAATTATTTACCCTTACTTCGTGACATTTTCAGTATCCACCAAATCTTATACTATATTCGATTCATTTTAAAAAAAAAAAAAAAAAAATCTGGCAGTACGTTTGGTCATTTTGGCTTATCGTATTTTCAGGGTTTTTAGCAGCATTTTTCACAGTTTCTTTAGTGAAACTGTTAGTGTTCATAACGATTTCGGCAAGGTAATATTTGTAGTGCTTTCTGTAGACCCTAGTTTCATTTTTCATCGTGTAAAAATATTGTTTTGGTTTTATTGACGTTTGTCACAGCTTGCTGCTAATTTGATTCTTTCGTTTCCATGCCAACGGCGCATCCCGGCTGCGCTACGACGTGCGACACTTCTGTCAACGTCATATAGGGATCTTAAGATTTTTATTTACTTTTGTGAAATTTGTTGTATGCAGCGTAAATTATGCAGTCTACCCAAAATTCCAATGATCCCATGTCGCAGGGAAATCTCGTGCAGTGCCCAGAGTGTACCCAGGCCAGGTACTTTAAGGGCCAGAAGGGGCTAAAAATTCATAGGGCCAAATGTCACAACAAAATTACACTTTCGGCCCCGGTGCAAAATTGTAGTAATTCTGGCTTTCCGAGCTCCCAAGTTACTTCTCAACCGTTTTGGGAAGTAATAAGCTCATACAAAAATAATATCCCAATCTTGAAACGCATCCCGCGTGGTGCTCGCCTCACAGCGGCCCAAACTTTATCTTTGGCCATCAGACACGTTGTGTCTCAAAATTCAAAACAAGCCTGGGAACATCTCTTACTGTTTCCTTACCGCGTCCTTTACGTAGCTTTTGATCCCAACAACAAAAACTCACTCACCTCTAGGGTGAAACAAAATTGCGCGTCATATAAAGATTTGACCCATGTCCAAATTCACAATATTGTTCCGCCTAGCAATAGACGAAACAATAGACAAAATTCCAATCAAATTAATAACATTTCGGCCAATTTAAAACTTGTTGAAAACAAAATTAGTGACGGAGACATAAGTGGCGCAGCACGAGTTTTATTCTCCAGCGACTCAGTAGCTCCTAACAGCTCTGAAACAGTACAGTCCCTGATAGAGAAACATCCACTGGCAGCAGCCGACCTTACCATGCCCGATCCACCACAACCCAGTGACGTCACTGTTCAAGCGACCGTCAGCGAGGTTTCTAAAGCCGTTATGTCTTTTCAAAACGGTTCCGCTGGTGGCCTTGATGGCCTAACACCTCAACATCTAAAAGACCTTTTATGTGCTGTTTCGGGCGAGGTTGGCGCAACCCTTTTGAAGGATTTGACGGAACTAGTTAACCTGATGTTGGCTGGTCGGGTTAACAGTGAAATCACTGACATATTATACGGCGCCAATCTGTGCGCACTTTCAAAAAAGGATGGTGGCATTAGGCCTATCGCGGTCGGTATGACTTACCGCCGCCTGGCGGCCAAGGTCTGTTGCAAGAAAAAAGTCGCTCCTTTGAGCGATCTTTTTCAACCGATTCAACTTGGTTTTGGCTCGCCCGGTGGCTGTGAGGCAGCAGTTCATTCTCTCCGCACTTTTCTCGATCTAAATTGTGGTGAGGTTCTGCTAAAAGTAGATGTAAAGAATGCTTTCAATTCAGTGGACAGAGGGGCCCTGTTGACACAAGTTAAAGATAAAGTTCCGGATATTTATGATTTTCTTTGGCAATGTTATGGGAATCCAACTAAATTAGTTTTCAAAAACAATCTTATTCTGTCTTCTGTTGGTTGTCAACAGGGTGATCCACTCGGACCAGCCATTTTCAGCCTGGCCATCCATCCGATTATTCAGCGTCTTAAGTCCAAACTCAACGTTTGGTACTTAGACGACGGAACTTTAGGAGGTGACGCGGCCACTGTACTGGATGATTTCAAAACACTTGTAGACGAATTTCGTCTCATTGGCCTAGAGCTAAATTTATCAAAATGCGAAATTTTTATTTCAGATACCTGTTTGGACAAAGATTTGGTACTCGAAAGTTTCCTTAGTTTGGCACCTAGCATAAAAGTTGTCGATAAGTGCTCACTTCGCCTCCTTGGTTCGCCGATCCTAGACGAATCCTTCCCACTTTTTGTTGAGGAAAAAATTCAAAATTTTGTGATGGCCTCGGACAGATTGATCAAAATTAATGCCCACATGGCATTTACTATTATCAGGTATTGTTTGTTTGTACCTAAATTTACTTACGTTTTACGATGTTGTCCATTGTGGAAACACAATGAGCTTCTCGTAAGCTTAGACAACGTCATAAAAAATACCCTGATGTCGGTCCTGAATTTGAGCTTGGATGACAGGGCTTGGTCTCAAGCCTCCTTACCTATCAGGTTTGGAGGCCTAGGGGTCCGCAAAATTTCGAGTGTCGCTCTCCCGGCTTTTTTGTCCTCAGTGCATAGTTCGGACAATCTCATTCAAAAAATTCTCGCTCCCTCACGAGACCCCGCATTATCACCGTTGGCTATAGCTAATTTGGCTGAGGCAAAAAATGCTTGGGTGGTAGCTTGCCCCAATACCGATTTACCTATCGTACCATCTTCACAGAGACTGTGGGATGGGCCTCTCTGCGAGTTGGAACGGAATTGTCTAATACAAACGTGTCCCAACTCGTCAGATCGCGCCCGACTTCTAGCAGTCTCTGTTAGGGAATCTGGTTTTTGGTTGCAAGCCATTCCTTCTTTTAATACTGGTAATCTTTTAGATTCATCTGCTTTTAGAGTAGCTGTTGGTTTGCGTCTGGGTACAGCATGTTATGTAGGTCACCGCTGTCAGTGTGGTACTGCAGTCGACGAACTCGGTCACCATGGTCTCTCATGTTCTCGGAGCGCTGGCCGAATCTCCCGCCACTCCAGTCTCAATGATATTATTCGCCGGGCTTTTACCAGCGCCAATGTAGCAGCCGTTCTCGAACCGAATGGTCTGATGCGTGACGATGGTAAAAGACCTGACGGTATGACTCTGATTCCCTGGAAGTTAGGTCGGCCGTTGGTGTGGGACGCGACTTGCGTTGATACACTAGCGCCCTCACATCTTCCAGAGACTCAAATTGCGGCTGGTGCGGCGGCAGTTTCTGCTGAGCGGCTCAAGCGGCGTAAATATGCTAACCTCGATAGCGGTTACATTTTTGAGCCGTTTGGGGTAGAGACATTGGGTCCATGGGGTCCGGGAGCTCACCGCATTTTCCAAAACTTATCTGAGCGCTTGGTCGAGGCGACATGTGACCAAAATGCTGGGGTATATTTGGCCCAACGTATAAGTATTGCCATTCAACGTGGCAATGCTGCCAGCATTCTGGGCACTCTGCCATCTGACAGTGGTTTGGAGCACTTGGATTTTCTGTAGATCGGCTTGTGGCCGATCTGTGGTTAATAAAAGTGTTCTTAACTGCTGTAGTAGCTGTAGTATTGTTAGTTTGTTTTTCTCAATAAAGGCATTTGCCATTAAAAAAAAAAAAAATTTTAAATGCTATTATTATTATTATGTATCACCTAAGGAAAAGTAGTGGGATACATCATTGTTGCATATTAAACGAGTCGATGATAATATAATTGCTACTAGAAATGTCACGAACCAAGGGTAGTTCATTGTGGCAAATGAAAATTTACTTCATTTTGTAAGCCTAACATGGATACATCTCTTTGTAGTTGACTGTACATAATATACTCGTAATATAATATTTTACTAGCTAATATTATGAGCATCACGCCTTGCTCTGAAATGTTGCAAGATGTGACATCATCCTTAGCTATTTAATACGAGAGATAATATAACCCACTGAATCAGCTCTTCTTCTCTTCGCTGTTTTTTATATAGGTATAATCTACAAATCATAAAAATAGGACAAACTCATATGTTATCAGGACAGTCTATTATAAAGTTTAGTTTTGTTGTGCCTTATACACGTGTAGAACTGGTTTTAATTAAGTTCATGTTAACAAAACGTTACCTCAATAGTTTCAAAATCCCGCAGTAACCGTAGGTAGCTTAACCTAGCCCGGAGCGTAATCAACGTTATGGAAAGCAAAAACTTCTCTAAAAGGGTCCTCTAAGCAAACAAAGTCGCATTTATTGCCGACCCCGATAACCCTACACCTGTTTTTTTAAGCTTTACTAACTGGAACTGGTCTACGGGTAAATGGGCCTTTTTGAAACGAAAACATTAGTTGTAGACATAGAGAAAGCCTCTGGATTTAGATTGCTGGAAAAACAAACGACGCACTAATAGTAAGCCTACTCGCTTCTACATATACGCACTACGCACAGCTGTTTGGGATAGTTAATCTATACCTGAACGGATTTAGGCGAAAATTGAATCACATATAGATTTTATGAGGTGAATTTACGGAGTACGGAAACAAAGAATAGAAACTCTGACGGAAGTAAGGATTTCGCGGGCAAAATTCACAGTTTTGCGTATCTAGTTGCAAATAAAAGTCAACAACTTCTGGTACATTGACTTGATGGAAACATCAGTTTAAAGAACCAAGAAGTGCATTTACTAACACGCATAAACATTGTATTCACATGTCTACTATATTCCGCACGCTCAATAAAAATGATCTGAATGAATAATGAATTTTAACACTTGTCTTCGCGCTGGAATTCGTAAAACTTTTCTCATGTAGATTTAAATTTCATTAGCAATATCTCCCCGAAAGCGATGATGTATTCGCAGTGATAAAAATTCAGCACTCGGTAAATCAACCTGTTAAAAATGGCCTGTATTTGTAGCGGAATTTAAAAATAAAAATACTTGTGGGCCTAATCAACGTTCGATTAAAAGTAAATTCGTGAAAAATGCTCTCGTTAAGTGATTTGTTCGTTGGTTTAATTTTTTCACTATCATTTAATGTTTTAATATGACGTAAGGTCTTTGAATTTAGGGGTAACTTTTGTTTATAAAGAAAACCTTGATACCTACTTCCATCCTATTTGCAGCTCCGTAACATTATGTATAATGTATATAGTTAATGCTGCCCCGTCATTATGGCGTCCCTCAGAAACACCCCCAGGTTTTTTAGTAGGTATCTTCGGCGGGGTCCCACATACGGCCTCCTGCGTGGGGTTATGATGCTTAATGCATTTTTACTGGTTTAAAAAAAAGGTATAGATAATGTTATATTATACCTCCATAAAAGATAAAAATAAAATAGTCATCAAATGATCAGGGACCACTCTAACATCAAAGACGAAGTCGCGAAGTGACGAACCAAGTATTAAAAGTGTTTCATGTTAAATGAACTCAATAAGTAACTTAGTTAAACTTTTGGACCTAATAATATGCACAATAGCTTATTTAAACAAAGTGTATCACTCAACGAAGTGTATCATGTGTGTAGTGTGTGTAATTCCGGTCAATGGCAATATAATCTAAAATAAAACATGCATGCATTTGCATTAGGTATTTCGACGTTATCAAAGGTAGAGCTGAAATAATTAATCTTATATCTGACTTCCTGTGAGGTTTGCGGTCGGTCCTACCAATTCCGTCACTTTACCTTTTGAACTCAGGGAAGTTCAGAGAACTGTCATATATTTTGACTAACTTCACCAAAAACATCCTCACGTTTAAAAATTATGGCGTTTTTGTAACAGGTTTCGTGTGACTTGCGAGTTAGTGACCTCGGGTGAATCATCGGAAAGCTGTTTACTTTACTTTGCGAGACTTTAAAACTGTGACAGACGGAACAACGGACTTGAGAGCTAGTTACTTGGTTGACATTGAATCTATCGTTTTTCTTCACTTTGGTAATGTTAACTCTTAATAAAACATTTTTTTTCGTAGGAAATTTATAACTCATCACGGTTTTTAGGTAAATTGGTTCTGTAGATTTGAAAAAAAAAAGGCCATTATTTTTAAAAAGGGGGGAAATGGGGGTTTTGCTTTGAGAAATTATTTCCCAGTATCCGCTATGTTAAAGCAAAATAGTTAGAACACATACTAGTTCACTTTGATAACTAGTTTTTAGACTTTTTAGACGACGTAGCGACGACGTAACTTTAAGGAGGCTGTGAAAATTAAGTGAATATACGTAATTTTATTTTTAAGCACGTACATAGTACTCGTATCATTATATATTAATTGTATTATATATAGCCACTATATCACGAGCAATGAGTTGCTTAGCTTGGGGTTAGATGGAATTGTGTGAATAGTTAATAAATGTCCTGCATGTTTATTTTTGTTACTTTAATATTATTTCGTTAGAGTCACAAACGTGATACTACGTTTGGCATAGATAAACATATTATGCACGACATAATTTTAACAAACGGTAGTGGGGATCATATACGTAGTGTAAAGCGATTTCGTGTTGACAACCGGATAATAATAATTTAAAATGTAACGCTGTAAGGTTAACGAAGGCAAAGCATTAAATAATGAGTTACCAGAGTTAGGTACACTTATCAGTGGTAAAAGGTATATGTGGTAAAATTTATATGCATGTTTTTTTAATAAATGATGCGGCAAAAAATTAATGAATTTTGTAGGCGGCAACGTTGGGACTGCTAGGTAAAGTTAGCCGCGGATGATTGCTTCAGTGTACCCGCTGCCCCGGCATTATGGCGTCCCGCAGGAACACCCCTAGGTTTTTTTAGTGGGTATCCCCGCCGCGCCCATCTTCAGCGGGGAAGGATGATGCGTAACGCATTTTTCCTGGGTCAAAAAAATGGTAGGTTTGTATAAAGTTACAGCAATTGACGATTTTTAATTCTGCAAAATATGTCCATCCAATTAAAAAAAATACAAGGTCACGCCGTTTCAGCATTAGGTCGACGACCGGTAATTCTCACTGTTGTCTAATTTAAATAAAAATAATATAAATAAACAGCTAGATGTCATAGTGCCTCACTTTATGTAGGTGGTTTTATGTTATGAGGTTTATGAACATTTAATTTACATCCTGTTTAAATTAATGGGGCTTTATGGTGTTGGATGGCGCTGACTCATCTAACATTTGCAGTTATTTGTCAAAGCTTGTCTAGATAGTGATCATAAAAATATTCTATGACAATATCCATAATTTTTTTTTAAATGATTTGTAGCATATCGTTTGGTAATTCTTTCATTACAAATTTGGAAATTAATAAAACACGTCGTTTTCGCCTTAAGCAAGACAGTATTTTTTTTTGTTACATGTTTTGACTCATCTTTGTACTTTGTGTCCTTTTCTTATTTATTAAATAAAGCTATGTAGATAAATCCTGAATCCTTATGTGTCTTTCAGAGTACCTAAGTCACATCGTGTATTGCAGTCTTAAACTCTTATAGGCCAGCCACACATAGTGGCACTTTGAGACACAGAAAACAAAATGTCAAACGGTGTTTGTCACATTTAATTTTGCCATGCGACACTCAGTGTGGTGAGGTTTTGAGAAGGCTCTAAACAAATTTATTTAAAACTTTTGTTCGAGGATTGGACACTGTCACAGAGTACGACGCAGGTATGGCGAGTCCATTATTAGCAAAACTAGTTAATAAATATTAAATACGTGTAACAGTCATAATAATACACAACCAACATAGTAAGTATAAATTAAAGTTGCTTCTCGCGACTGTCTGTCCCTATGTATGCTTATACATATCTTTAAAACTACGCAACATGTTTTGTTGCGGTTTTCATTAATAGATAGACTGATATAAGAGGAAGGTTTATATGTATAATACATGTATAATATAGTAGAAAAGCACCGATAATTTTCTATTAAGCGTGTGAAGTGCGCGCTGGTCCACTAGTAATATAAAATCTTAATTAAATAAAATGTAAGTTATGTACGCTATGGTTTAACATAGAAATTAGTTCCATCCATTAATATTCGGTGCGCGTCGGAATATGCAAATTGTAGTCGATGACAAGAATCGAGAATGTAATCTGGAACGCAATTATCGATCAGAAAGCAATTTGATCTCGGATCAACATAGCTGATTACAGCCATGTCGGGGTGTCTTTGACGTGGCTTTATTTGAGGAGGTACATGAGCTATTGGGAGTTGTAGGGTCTAGTGTTCCTAAGAGGGTAGGGTTAAACCAGTATCGAATTGCGTCTGTCCGCTAAACAGATTGTTCCTAACGTATACGAGAATGAAATCTTAAAGTATTCTATCTTGAGGCTGCGTTTCCACCAGAGATGTGCGAGGATGGGTAGCGAGGAATGTGTTTGTAAAGAATCAATAGAATCGCTTCATTTACCTCGCCTCGGTCAGCACAGCTCTGGTGGAAACGGCTCAGCGGAGCTAGATTTTTGCGCATACAAAACAAGCGAGGGATGTGTGCGAGGGATGTGTCGAGGGATGTGTGTGAGGGCCGTCGACACATTTCACAGCTTCGCAACGCATCCTCGTACCACACATTAATATAGGTACATTTTCATCGCACAGCTTTGGTGGAAACCCCCACACATTTTCACAGCACAGCTAGACTTCCTCGCACGACACATTTCCATCGCACATCTCTGGTGGAAACGCAGCCTTAGTCTAGAAAAATAAGACGTTGTGTTTTCGTTATTACTAGCAAGTGACGTTACGGACGTGGTGTTTTTTTTTATCGAAAATGTCATATTAACCTCATTAATTTTATGTAAAAAAATAAAATATGTAAATGGAATTATATGTGTATCTATTGGCAATAATCAGCATACCCGAACGTATCGTTGATTAGACTTTATTGCGAAGCTTAAAATTTATGAAAATATTTTCTCAGCATGACGTCCGAATAACATTCTAACGATTATAATAATGCTTTCTTCACATGCGAATACTATATAAACTATCGATGCCTTATAAATTTGTAATTTCTTGGAAAGCATCATAAAGTACACCTTTCTTGAAAAATTCAGACTTTCAATGTCATATTTCATTTGGGTTTTACTAACTATGGTTACTTTTCATAAATCAAGTTTTTTACCAAGTTGTGTGATAATCAACCTATTAACCTACGTAGCATAGTTTTAATAAAATATTAATTATCAGCCGTGCAAAAGTAATGAAATTTGATTTTCAATGTCTAATAATAAATATAATGCGACTATGTTAAATGGTCTATGTCAACCACCAAGACTTAAGGGAACAGTGTGCAATTCAAGAGTAAGGAAACAGTCAGTAACTTATTCTACCTTTTTCCTAAATCCTTCTGGAATGTTCTACATGAAACAGCGGATTGTTGCGTTTCTAGACACGTTCAGCTCCAGATTACGATCGGTAAGATTTATGAATGACGGTAGATGCCACTTTGGTTGTGTGATGCCCTTGAAGGATGACTGTTTTACTAGGGTTACCATGAGAACTGACAAACTAGGATATATTTGCGGATTGGAATTTCGTTTATAAATTTTAGTTAGTACTTCTTTATTATAAAGGCAAGCAATATTTATATGACTATCGCTGAACAAGCAAGGAACAAACATGAAGAAATTTAAATCGTTGCCAGGATAAATGCTTCTCTAGCCAGACTAAATGAAGGAAATCAATATGACTGACGCGTCACAACATATCACACCACAATAATGTGCATCACTCCACTAAAGAGTAATTCAATATCAATCAATGATATTAGGTACACTCACAGTTCAATAAAGTTAAAGACCTAGGCTCGCAATTGAGACACATAAGTTATTAGTAAGTTTACTATGCACATTTCATTTTCAAGCCAGCTAAGTACATTACGTTATAATTGGGGCATACTGTAGACCGAGAGCAGCCTTGTAACCAAAGCTTTCTTCTCTCACCATAGAGGTGCTATCCCAACTGGACTAAAAGTCAATCTAAATCATCCTGTTAAAGTTTTCAATATCGCGTAGTTTTATAGAGTGACTGACTGATATATCAACGTGCTGGACGGATTGGGTTGAAATTTGAAACATAGATAGGTTTTACGACGTAGACCTTCGCTAAGAAAGGATTTTGCCATGCGGGCAAAGCCGCGAGCATAAGCTAGTCTAGACATAAAAGAGTATGGTCACCCTAGCACACACTACTATCTCTATATTATTAAATTCCAAGTAAGGAATGATGAGCTGAAATGTGTTGCGGGGTTTATTCTGTAAGTAGTGCGAGTCGCGAGTGTGGGCGGACAGATAGTGGAGAGCTGTACCTAATGGGCTTTGTGATACAGACATTTTACCTTTGTTAATAAATTTATACCTCTTAAAAATGTGGTAGGGACTTTCGCACTAAAGGTGAATGAGATTTATGTAAATAGACGAGATCGTACCGCTAACTTCTTGCTATTGCTATCATATCAGATATATTTAATGGAATAAGGTCTTACTTTGCGGTAATCCATGATATTTATTAATTAAATATCAATTAGTGTTTATTATGCTCTAATTCGTATCAATTAAAGCGGAACGAACATGAGTTAGGTGAGTTAGGTAGGTTGAAAAATAAATACGAGGAATAATACCTAAGTTCATTGACTTATTAAGTGTCAGTGTAAATTGCAAAGAAGCAAAAAACTCGTTGCTTTGTTTTCGCAAACGTACTAGTGTAATCAGTCAAATCAAATTATCTATCAACCAGAAATAAAATTCCATTACCAATAACACTTACAGGGTAATGGAATTCGCAAGTCACAAATCAAGCGTAGGTGTTCTGTACCACCTCTTTACACTTGTTTAGTTGTTCTGCATTGTGATATGAAGTGCAATGACTTGAAGAAACTACAATTTCAATAAACATCTCCGATGTTGTCGATATTCTTAGAGGTTAAGGTCCTCCTCTGTAGTGTGTGAATTTGTTATGCACGTTTTCAATTTTCATTGTCAAATTATACCATTGGCCAAAACTATCGTGAGCCAGGCTAGTCCTCGTGTTGTATGGGGTGGTTTGAACCGCGGTGCGAATCGACTAATGCAAAACGAGGACTTGTGCGGCTCACACCGCGGTTTGAACCATTTGTGGTGCGAAACAGCGAAAGACCTGAAATTTGTCCGAAAATGTAGTTGAAATATTCTCAACAATATGATTTCTGCCATTTTGTTATTATAGTACTCGAGTAACTAGTTTATAAGATTATGTCGTATATAAATTATACGATACTTCATTCATAATATACGTACATAACATGACTTGTAGTTTGTAATCAACGGGGCCATCAATTGTTTTTAGTCATTTCGCAAATTGATCATCACTTTATTTTTACGTAAAGTTCTAAGTAGGGAATGCAATCCCGATCCCGCGGGATCCCGATCTCGCGGGATCCCGCCTCATTTTTCGGGATCAATCCCGTGGCATAAAATGACGAGATCCCGGCCGGGATTAAAGGGTAGTAGTGTGGGACGCATCGCTCGCAATTTATGCATCTGTGCAAATGCGCGGGCGGCAGCGCGGACAGACAGACGGATCTGATCGGATTCAAAACTAAGACGAATTGCCTTTTTCCATGATTGTTGAGGATATAAGCAATAAGCAAACGTGCTGCTACTGCCGCAGCAAAGACTAACACGAACCTTCAAGAGAAATGAGAAGATGCTCTGAGAGGCACATATTGACATTAGATGCCGGTTGTCAGATTCTACTTTAAGCACTTATTGTTTTTAGGTAGTTGTTTTTAAATATTGATATGAAAAAAAGTCAACAAGGCGTGCTTGAAGTATTATTTTTACTAAATTATGAATTTAAATAGTAATTACCAATAAATATCATGTTACATTTTCAGTTAGTAAAGTTCTTTACTCGCTTCCTATTTATAACTAAGCTTTTTTTCGTCGTTTTTGTTTATTAGTTGAGTTTTTTTTAATTGACGCGAGATCCCGAAAATCCAGAAAATTCCGGGATTGAACATTCTAATCCCGGCGGGATCTCGACTTACCGATCTCGCCTCGGGATTGCATTCCCTAGTTCTAAGAAAGTGACCGAAAGTGTTGAAAGAAAATTACTACAAATCACAAACCACTACTGTAATATGAAAGCATCAAAATATTTCTTGTATTCAGCAATTTTCTTGGAAGATTTTTCCCCGACGAGAGTAATATGATCTCAATAACACACCTGTCTTTCAAGTCTAAAGCTGATGTAGGCTCGATATGATGGAGGTGCGACCTTGTAAGCCTCACAATGGCTTTGTACTGGTATCGGTTTCATTGTCATCGATCTTGTGCTCAGATCTTGTCGATATCTGCATTAATGTGCTCGTAGAGCTGGGAAGTGGCTTAGAATTGGCAGGCTTTAGATTTTACAATGAAAAAAGAAATACTTAACTTCTTGCGGGGAGATATACATACACTTATTTTTTGTGGGAATGGTAAAGCTAAAATGTTCATGTCATGAGAACTTCTTGAAAAAAAAAACTACAACTTCTTACAAGCTGTATACGAGTGTGTGGGCAATAAAAGACTTTTGACCTATCGATAGATCGATCAAATGCCAATCTACAGAAAACCCAACGAATTAGGGAAATAAAGAAAACCAAATAATCTAAACAGCTCAAATCAGATAGTAACGTGCACAGAAATCTTCTGGCATTGCCTCCTTAGATGGTAAGACGTATATGTTCGCTTCGACCAAGCGCTTAGATGCGCGTTTTTGAAAATGTGGTGAGCACCTAGCCCCAAATACTACTCTCACTATAATATATCTATCCCAAATTGTTCAAATATTAAACCGAGATTGCATATTTACGCCACTTTAGCCTCTCAGCAGCAAACAGCAGTCGCACCAGCCAGAATCGGAGTGTCTAGAATATATGCGCTAGTATATCAACGCATGTTCCTCCCACACCAGCAGTTATTTCCTGGAACACAAACAAATATATTTTTTATGCGAACTGTGACTAATCAAAATTGTTGACCTTATTACTTATTTTCTCTTGCCGACAGTGTTGCGGTCAAGACGTACGGTATACAGTAGCATTTTATTCCAGGGTCTAAGCTATCTCTATATCAAATTTCAGCTCAATCGGCCCATCCGTTTAGGCGTGAAAGAGTAACAAACATACATACATTCTTACAATATTTTGCGTTTCTATATGTTACAATCAAAAATAACTGTAGCTATCTATACGAGTATATAGAAAATGACGTTACATTTTCTTAATCAAAAGTAATGCCTAATGTACTTTATGAGGTTCATCTGAATCTTAACACGTAAAGCTTTATTTAAAGCGATCGAATGAGATAACAAAAAGGTTCAAAGGATTCGTCATAACGCCGTGAGTGACTCCGCAACACGCTACTCAAGATTTTTGCTTTAATTTTATACGGTCATTACCTTTTCCTGGATTACTGTCCAGATATTTCTTTGTCAATTTAGATTACAATTAGGCATTTTATTTTAGTGACGGCTTTATATTAATTACTTCCATCAAGTTAATTACTGTAATGTGTAATGTTTCAAACAATAGGTTTTAAACATTAAAAAGCATTCAACATTAAAATCACTAAAAAGTTCTTACTTCTCTTGGATACATTTACCATATCTTGATGAGGTCAACCTTCTTGATTTTTCTGTTTATGTTATACGTTATGTTCTAAAGCTTGTCTTCAACATACATTTGGACTCTATCTTTTCACTTTTTATTATGTTTGCCTCTATATTTTCATGTAAAGAAAAATCACACATTATTATGACTTATTGGCAGGCCTTTTTACAAGCTTTATATTACTTTCACCTGTCTGTTGTCTGTCTGTCTGTCTGTCTGTCTGTCTGTAATCAAATCTTGCAAGTTTGATTTGACCCACTTCCCGGTTTCCAATTGAGCTGAAAATTTGCATGCGTATGTAAATCGGATGACAATGCAATATTATTATGACATGGAGCTGATCTGATGATGGAGCTGGAAGGTGGCTATAGGAACTCTGTCATTAAACAACGCAACCCCATCGAGTTTGGGCTCATTTGATTCGTCTTGACGAGTACTATATGATGCAAGATGGTAATAATAATTAAAGCTTGTTTTTAAAAAGTATTTTTAAAATTTCACTTGTTATGGCATAGTTGGCAATCAATCAAGACTGCCTGATGGTGAGCAGTTACCACCGCCTATAACTACTTGAAAACCAGGGGTACTCTATCCTTTTCTTCACAAGTCACATAGACTTCATAGACTCCTTTGAAAGTTAATATACATATATTATAATATTTGTCAGCATCCACAAACTGGATGTAAACTGCGGGTTGCGAATAGTTGTCCATATTTGCACGACAAGCCTTCGATCAATATCGTTCTTTTCATTTATTTGTCCCATGTACTGTCAAATGTGAATTGGATTCATATCAGTTTTAGAGTAACTCCCCGTCTATTTATCATGTTGATGTTTTTTGTTAAGCTTTGGCTTATTTATAGTGACATTGTAAATCACGAGCATAGTATGTTTTTGTAACCAGTGGCAGTTATTTTAATTTTGTTACAGATGATAAAATCATTTAGACCAGTTTAATAAAGTTACCATATTACGTAGTATTAGTATACCTAATAATAAAGTTTTTGTCATACTTAAGGAGATTATTATGCCTATTATATTAATTCTACTTATTATGTGGTACTATGATTAATATTATAAATCTAAAAATATAAAAAGGAAAAAGTGACTGATTTACTGATCTATCAACGCACAGCTTTAACCGCTGAACGGATTTCGTTGAAATTAAGATTATAAATAGGTTTTGTAACGTGGACTTCCGCTAAGAAAAGATTTTGCCATGCGGGTAAAGACGCAAGCATAAGCTATAAGTTCTATAAGTGTGAAATAAATGGACTTTACAAAGTCTTATTGCTAATAATGGTTCAATATTTTTCCAAACTCTTAAATGTGATTTTTTTCTGTTAGACTTAAATGCTTTTTAGAATAACAACTATATAATAATGACATGTTGAAAACTTGGGTAAGAAATGAATTCATATTTTCTTACGGAATTCTTACTCTTTAAGCTCCTTTAATTTCACCCTAAAGAAACCAGTATTTCATTTAATAAATCAGAAATAGATACTGCGCTGAATGAATATTTCAGCATAACATTTCAATTATAATTCTACGAGGAGTAATTAACAAGTTTGATAAAATCATTTTAAATCCGATGTTTCTATTTAACTTTTGATTAATAGACCCATAACTTTGTTAGTTATGTAAATATATACGAATTTGTGTAACTACCATAATCGTAAAATTGCCTTGAAATATGCTACACAGAATACTATGTTTTTCTTTACAATCTAAGGATTAAATAATTTGGTTATAATATAATAAACTACTTGACTAATTGATGTGGAGTTTACTTAGCTGACAAATTTTGAACAATTTTTTTTAAATAAAATGTTTTCTTAAATAATATTTTATTAATTTTATCTGATATTTACTAATTCGTTGCTTATTTATAGTAGACGTTATGTCATCACACTAATATTTTAATTGCGAAATTTTGGATGTGAGTGTGTATATTTGTTACTTGTTCACGCCTAAACGGGTGGACCAATTAAGCTGAAATTTGGTACAGAGGTAGCTTATACCTTGGAATAAGACAAAGGCTACAGTACAGCGGGTAAAAAAAGCGCAGCGAGTTTCAAATAAATAAACAAAATTATTTTACTAGTAAGGGTTAAAAAGTGAAAGGTGGAATTAAATAATAATAATTTCAAGAAATAATTAGTCATTTTTAATCAGAGCCCAGTGTAAGAGTGCTACATGAAAAAATCAAGATGCTGATAACGTTTATTACATTTTATATAGGTAGGTACCTAACTTAAGAGTAAAATGCCCTATCTTTTGTGTTTAAAATTTTATTTTAGTAGCATTTTATTCCTAGTCAATTCATGACTTACAACATAACATAATGGAAGTCTAAAACTCTTAAATTCCGACAAGTATGCCATTAAGATTGACTTATGAGACCACGAAAAGTAAATTAGACAGGAAAAGGTGTTCCTAAGCAACGGTAATCACATCCCACAACAGCTATTTGACCGTTCAAAAATATAGCCAAATATCTGAGTGGTATTCCCTAAAAATATTAACTTTATCTCTATATATTATATTGAAAGCCGAGCCGTGTCTCATAAAGTACGCCGGCACACCTAAATCGGTCCTAAATTTGGGAAAGGTTAGCATAAATATGGGATTCCTGGACTGCATAATCAAGATTGTCTTTGCCTTTTGACTTGGGTAGAGAATATTATTTATATGGTACATTGTATCTGGATTTTGAAGTGCATATTGTGTTTTGTATCCTGTTTATTTTAATAATAATAAATATAGTCGGACATTTCACATAGCTCCATTTAATCCCATGCTAAGCAAAAATCTTACAGATAAAGATACAAAACTCTTTATTGAAAACAACCATATGCCAATAAAAACTTTAAAATATTGTTGCAAAGTAGGTATACAATTGGCAGTTTTATAGTGATATCTTCCAGACAACCATGTAAGGAAAGATATAATGAATAGCACACATGGTTGGTGGTAAATCAATAGCATATCTATTTTGCCAAAATAAAATGTTTTTTTAAATGTGTACCTACTGCTTTTTCTAAATTAAGTGAGAAAAATAACTACATAGAACTTTTTGCAGTTTAAATATTAGTGGAATTTATGTGACACATTCCATTTTACCTCAGACTCGCAGTTTGGGGAAGTCCGAAACCTTAATCGACCGAGGTTTGTAACATGATCAAAAGGATACTGAATTTTTTATACTTTTTGTAATAACGGTTTTTGGTGGAACAGGCATGCAAAGGAATGTACAATGAGGGTAAAATAGTGGGTAATTTAACACATTTATACAAGCAAGAAATTTATCGTAGGTTAATTACAAGGAAAGTGGTGAAAAAGCTGTATTGCTTCGTACTCGAAAAAAGAAAATCCACAAACTTTATTTTAGAGATAATATTATTTTATCAAAGTTTAAATTTAGGCAGTAATGTTGATCACAAATTCTAGATCACGAGCATTATTACATTACATTTTTTTTTATACAACGAAGTAAGAAGACGAGCGAAACGCTCTCCTGATGGTAAGAGATTACGTTGCCCATAATTAGTACAGAGCTACTGGTGCACTGCGCCAACGCTTCTTACTTGAGAGTCATAAGATGTTGAGACTCTTCAGCCCAGTCATTTCACTAGCTACACACACACAACTACACACACCATCCTTAATTAAGTCCACTTAAAACAATGGAAAAGTAAACTTTACAAATCTAATTCTGAACAAAAGAAAACTGTTATAAACCGCATATTTGATGCAGCATGCATTGTGGACAGAGCGTCCCAGACTAAATTAAATATTGCAATAACCTACAATTATCGCCAATACATCGGGATACTATTAAGGGCTAACGAATCGATTCGAATCATTAATTATGAACCGAAATGAGCAGACTATTTTCATTTACATTTTCGATGACATCGGATGAAGTCGGCGAATGTATGGAGATTCATTTTATTAATACCCAAATGGATGGTCAGCGTATCGGAAGCTTAAAATCCTGCATGAAAAGGGGATTTGTACTTCACTAATTGAAACGTGAAACGGTATTTTTTATTATGTTTACCTGCCCTTAATTAGGGACGTAGGCGTCCTACTAGCGAAGGCAGCAGTCTATGAAAAAATAGAGTTTCATATTTCAATTAATAAATCCAAATAAATGCAAAATACGGGTCTCTAACCGTTTCGCACCACAAACGAGTGAGTTTCGATTACACTATATTATCATCATAAAAAAAAAAAAAAAAAAAAATTGTCATCTATTAATATCATGTTCTATTGTTTTCCAACAATATCTCAATTTCCACTTGTTTAGACAAGCTTTCTATGAACATAACAGTGGTTTATATTTTGCTCAAAGGAACAGTCTATCTGCCCCATGGGAAAATCCCGCATTGTTTCTTCTCTGTTAAAGGCTTGGATTTGGAAGTTTTAGTAGAATGTTTTATTTCCGTATAATAGTCAGTTTAGGCCGTTTCTTACTTCCACAAACATTACTTTCCTAATTACAATTTGTCAAAGCGAGGAGTTAAAAAAAACGCGCAAAAAGCTGCAATACATTCATCTCGTAATCTCTCAAATTCGCTATATTTGCATACAGAATAGCTGTCAAATAATTCACGCATTGTTCATTAAACCTTAGTTATCGAACACATAGGCACTATGTGCTCAGCCCCCTTTTGTTTTGGGATGATAAATTAGGCCAGCTTACCTGTCTGGATTAGGACCCCTGCGCGACGAATCAACGTTGCACTTTACTAACAGTAGGGGCACTTTGTCTTTTGTATAAACACACATATCATTTTACGTTGTGTAGATTTGAGATTACACCAAAGGTTGCGCCAGCAGGTGATGCTCTTCTAGTTAGGTACTCGGTATTCGAAAAGAGACCGGTACCGGTCGGTTTTCTTTAAGAGAACATCTTAACTGATATGTTCTGATAAATTTGTTTGTCTACGGTCTGCATTAAAACAATATTCGCGGACCTGAAAAAAGAGAGGAAAACATCCGACTTCATTGAAACTAAGACTAGTGTAACTTAACGCTTTTTTATGTTATAGATTAGTCTTCAATCATGATCTTACTTGTGGTGAAGATAGAGACGGTAGCAGACCGAACCTTAAAGGTAGGTAGGTATTCATGCTTGATTCCTTTTACTGAAAATCGTGTCGAAAAAATATGTCCTCTATAAGGTGTAAAGTGTAGTAAAGTGTTCATCTGTCATCTAAATACCCATATAAATTGTTAAAGATCTTTTTTGTTCTCCGTACATATTTATGAAATCATCGCGCACGGTGGTAGTTTGTAAAGTATATATTCCATACTGTTTTCGTTCTTTACGACAAACAAGTCGTCACCCTTCTGCACTTGTACCTTTTTATTTGCGTTTGATCATTTGATTAATTTGTTTTTGAACAATGGGTCTTGTATCGTGCTGTTATATTGATTGGGCGGATGTCGCATTTTCTTGTACAATCTTATTTGAACAAAGATATGTAACGCGATTAAACTAATTTAGTACCAAATTGATACTTTTTGTATCGCTTGGAAGTGGAAGCCAGTTTTTAGAGAGTTATTAATTAAGCAACATAATATTTTTATGATACCTGCTGAGAAACATTCTTTAAACTGTATGTGACTAGAATATCTAAACATTGTGGCGTCATCTCATGATTTATAACTGTAAAGTTAGAAAATATACAAAAATATAACAGTTGTGAGAGAATTATTATGCAGTTTGTATCAAACTTGATAGCAGGCATAAAATATGGATTAGAATATCATTTAATATATAGCTTAAAGCTTATTAGAAATCTTATATATAAATTCGTGTCGCAGTGTTTTTATCAAACTCCTTTGAAAGGGCTTGACTGATTTTTATGGAACATTTTGTTTTGCGTGGCAAAATCCTTTCTTAGTGGAAGTCAACCTCATAAAACCTTTCTGTATTCCAAATTTTAACCGAATCCATTCAGTGGTTTGGGCTATGCGTTGATAGATCAGGCAGTCAATCACACACTCTTTCCTTTTATATATTTAGATTTTAAAACTTGTACTACTCATTTGTACTATCTATACTACGTCTCAGTTTGTCGGCGTCTCGCTCAGTTTTTGTCGAGATCATCGCTTTATGTGAGTTATGACGTCGACATCAGCCATCTTAGCCATAAATCACTAGCTACGCTTACCGATTAGCTTTGCTTTTACCGGGGGTAGACTTCCTTTGCAGGAGATCGACTAGGTGGGTACCCCAACAGTACCTTATATTCTAACGCCTGAGCAAGTGATGTGCAAACATTATTATGCTTCAGTAAGAGGGCACTGTAGCTAGTGAAATTACCTTATGACTCTCAAGTAAGAAGCGTTGGCGCAGTGCACCAAGAATTTCACCTTTGTAAAATACTGGATAGCACTGTAGGTACTAATTATGGGCAGCGTTATCTCTTACCATCAGGAGAGCGTCTTGCTCGTCTTCTTACTACGTTGTATAAACTAGCTACGGTTTGGCTAAGGCCGATAGTAACATTATCACATTAATATTATAAATGGGAAAGTTTGTGAGTGTGTATGTTTGTTACTTCTTCACGCCTAGACGGATGGACTGATTGAGCTGAAATTTGGTATTTAGATAGCAGCAGATAGAGTACAGTGAGCGCAGCTGGTATAACATAATTTGACATTTATGAATGGCATGCCAAAAAAAGTTATTTCTTTCATTGTTAAAAGAAAGATAAGATATAACAAAAAAATTATAATTATATTTTCCGACTGTTTTTTTTTATCTCAAAGTTAGCAGCATAAATAGTAGGTGCTACAAAAATCTGCGACATAAAGTTTCTCATGGAAAACGAGCATCGTTTCCCATGCTATAAGCCAGTCTGCACCACGAAATAAATAGGTAGTGGAATGGCCGTGATATGCTAACGCGGCGAAAGATTAATTATTCAGTTTACGTGAACCTAAAAATGTGAAATCAAGTTGATGTTGTTTCTAAAAAGTCTGCCAAAAAATTGATTGTAGAGTCTTTAGTAATAAGAGCCGGATAAGGATGCCACTATACGAGTAAAATACGTAGGAAACCTACTAAGTAGGATTACTTTTTTAGAATAATTATGCTGGTACACTACGAACCAGTTCTGTTACTACGATATATTACTGCTGGTCCTGGCTGTTTCCAATAAGATATGTAGGAGACATTCGTTAGGTCATCAGGCCCTGTAGTAATCTCGGCGACCTGAAACTGCAACATATAGTTTAGCCACACAATCTTTAAATTGTGATTTGACTCTGACAGTGTAAGTAGAGTAACCTCTTCTGTAGGAGTATAAAAACCCAAATTATTATTATACTCGTATTGTGACATTCCTGTACTCGTTTCTAACATACTTTATGAGTAATGTCTCAGTCACTTGCTTGTCGTTTATGTTTTTTTACTCTACGATTTTAAAAACTAACGCTAGTGTCATTCATATTAATTATACAACAAATTTATTAATTAAACTTAACTCATTGCCCGAAATCAGGACCGAGCCTAACTTCGACTTTTATATCCGTGAGTTTAATCGTTATTGTTCTCTTACTCGGTGTAAATAAAGCAACGCTGGATTTCCTATAAAATACCTATGGTGGCTGATCTAGCCTTGTTAAAGAGTCACTGATCTCCACCAATCTCAAACAACCTAACATTATGGATAACGACCTCTTGCGGGAACTTATGTTGCAAAGAGTTGTTTGCCTTATGGCAAGCGAGTGGAAAAGTCTCCTCCAGTCTAGAGGTGCAAGTTTTTATTGTAATGCACAGTGATATTATACTCGTAGTATTGTTATGTACGGACTGGGACATAATGGTCACTGGATGTAAAAAGTTATCTTATTCTATAGTACTTCTCTTAGGAGGCTAAAAAAACTTGTAGTTTTTTTTCTTGACGAGCTTGTATGCGGCGTGAGGCCTATAATGTCAACATATTTAGTCAGTCTGAAAGAAGCGAGCTTTCTGTTGAGGATTTTTTGCGGCGATCGTAGACTCGCATATTTAAACACATTTGTCAAGTACGAAAAGCCTTTTAAATTTTTGTAGATTATTATGTTTCTAAATTCTGTTTACTGTACTTTATAAATTCATCACCCTTTTTAGGCTTTTGTAGTCAACAAGGAAGCCTTATTATAATTACTATTGATGCATTGGTCAATAAAAGATTACATCTCATTATTTAAATATGGATACCATTTCGAACTTAATCAATATGTACAGTTGTTTATTTATCGAAATTCAACATCGAAATATTCATATTCTCGATATTTGCTGATGAAATGTTTATTCGTAATTCAACGAAAATTATTTCAAATATTGTGGGGCAGATAAGCTCTACTATTTCAAGATTTTTATTAATTTTAAAAGTAAATTACAGAATACAGTATATACCTCTGCAATCTACACACTCGTAGGTACGTCTTATTTAAATGAATGTATAGCGCTAGTTGAAGTTGCGGAAAGCTTGTGGACGCAATGCTCGTATGAGCAACTTGTATCTCACTACGGGTAAGCGAAATCACACAAATTTATCCGCACTTATTTACCTATTTCTAGACAATAAGTCTGAACCGCTAATACTTCTAGTTGTACAAGTCCGCACTAGTTCAAGTATGAGTTAAAGATACTGAGCTGAATAACAGAAATGTTTAGTGTACTCGGTCCATTTGTTTATCCGTCCAACAGCGAATCTGTCCAGTTGCGCATCTGTCTAGTTATCTATCTGTCCAGTATCTTACTAGTTGCTACGAAACGCAAACCTAAAATGAACATAGTCGACAAAAATTATAATAATTAATTTATGCGGCTCGTCTCCACCAGACTGTTTCGGGGAGTTAATTACATTTTCATGAAATCTAGGCCACATCGCGCACAGATTTCATGTACATAATATGTTTGAAAAACCACTACTCTCGCACAAAATAGGAGAGCATTTGCAAAATCCCAGTGTTAATTATTCAGAGCCTTAACCGTCTGAAACCACAACATTTAGCGTCCCTCACTGTAACACGCATAAAGTATCTTCCTGTAGTCTGCAAAAATAGATGAGTCGCAGAAACTGAGGACGAGCAAAAGCTACGCGGACAGTAATGGACATGGTTTGCAGTGAATGTAGGTTATTTAAAGGTTCTATAGTAAATTCTACCTTTTTCAATTACTTACCTGTTTGGATTTTTGCTTTAGTAATTTTCTTTAATCAATTATACTACAAAAAAAATGTTTTGGTGTACTACAAGACAAGAAATATGCTACTCTTATGTAGTTACCGGGGGTAGACTTCCTTTGCAGGAGGTCGTCTAGGTGGGTACCCCAACAGTGCCAGTTATTCTACCGCCTGAGCAGTGATGTGCAAACATTACTGTGCTCCGGTAGGAGGTGTAGCTAGTGAAATTACTGGGCTAAAGTGTCTTAACATCATATGACACTTGAGTAAGAAGCGTTGGTGCAGTGCTCCTAGAATTTCACATAATTGTGAAATCCTAGGTAACACTGTACTGATTATGGGCAGCCGTTATCTCTTAACATCAGGAGAGCGTCTTGCTCGTCTTCTACTTCATCACATAAAAAAAAAGTTAATAATAAGATATATTTTATGTTGTTCAAGAGAATTTCATCATCATCAGCTTATGTTCGTTCACTGCTGGACATAGGCCTCCCCCATGGCACGCCACTCAACTCGGTCCTCCGTCTTTCTTCTCCACCCACCCCCAGCGACCCTCCGGATATAATCGCCCCATCTCGCCCATGGGCGCCCTACACTACGTTTACCGAGACGCGGTCTCCATTCGAGAACTCGTCTACCCCAACGGTTATCGGTTCTACGGCAAATGTGACCAGCCCATTGCCACTTCAGTGTTCAGTAAGTTGCTCAGAGAGTTATGGAGCGGGCTATGCTCGTGTCTCTCTGAGGGATCGCATCAGAAATGAGGTGATCCGACAGAGAACCAGAGTTACCGACATAGCAGAAAGGATTAGCAGAGAATGTACCCTCTTTTATTATAATTCTGTTTTTTGCTGCAATTTTCGTTATTTTGACATAATTTAAGTTCAATACTGTACATACAGTAAAACCGTGACTATTCTCTATTCGCACAAACTGTAACTCAACTATAAATAAGACATCTTCGTATAGTTGGCAACTAGCGCTACATTATGTATCATGCATGTTTAATAAGATGCTCCATTTTACGCATAAATATAGGATCAAGTTAGATGTGTTTCAGGATACCTAGCAATTACATAACAATATCGACTCGACGAGAAGAATGAGAAAAAAATAGTTTTCACAATTTTCATACTCCTTGCATTCATAAATTATAAATAAGTTAGGTTGCCACATCTGAAAGTAATAGGACCCATTCAGAAATCTTGGGCAATTCGAACCCTCACTGTCCAAATCGCTCGTGATATGGAAGGAACTAGATCCAAAATATCACAGCACATCTTAGAATCTAAGCTGAACTATTGGTAATAATATTTCGCATAAGAAGGGAAGAAAACTACTTCTCCAAATGATTGGATCTTATAAAAGCAATTTGCTGTGTCCATCCTTTATACCCGATGAAAAGCAGGTAGTTTCTAAGTGAAAAGTACACTCATTCTATAGCCGTGCTACGACCAAATTTTGAATTCAGACCGTGCTTTTGACTTTATAATAACATTAGTATGTTGCTTTGGCTTTTAGTGGCTGTAATAGGGACGATGACTAAAAAAAATTTTTTTGTCCATAATGTAGATTTAAAAAAAATATTGGACACGTATTTTTATTCTTGTAAATTTAATGAAAAACGAGTAAGTTACAGCGCCTTAAAGTTGCGGAGAAGGAGGTAATGACGTCACACCTAGGTACGATTTGTACTGAGGTGTGACGTAGCGTTTCTCCCCCCATAATTTTAGATTCCTTATATCTCAGTTAAATTCAATGATATTGACAAACAAAAAAATACGTATCGAATATTTTTTTATTATTTAAATTACGGACTAATAACATTTAAAAATGTTAGCCTTGTCATCACGCCTATTATGCCTATTCGTTTTAAATTATTTCATTTTAAAACTTCCCCAAATATTGACAAGGGGTCTATCAAAATCCCTTCCTTGTTATGTTTCACACATGTGTACCTATGGAATAAACATTCTGAACTAATATATTATCTGACCCTAGCTATCACGCGATCGACACAATCTGTGCGTACTCCTTACAAGGGTACAAGACGGATGGCAAATTAAACACCTTCCTCTGGTGATCGAGTATGGAACTGGACAGAATATTTTAATGTAGCCACCGACCAAAGATAAAAGTGATGCCGATACCGAGAGCATTTTCTAGATAATTGTAGGCTTTGGGCCTGATCAGTGTAGGTTACCACCTACTGGACAAAACAGTGTCGCCAAGCGGTCATTATATTATGACCGTGTTCCGGGTTGATATTCAGTGAAGCAACAAACATTGTAATATTAGAGTAATAAAACAGAGGAGGACTCCACAGCTCACGCTGCTCCAAGAGTCAAGGCGCCATTTTGTTTTTTTAAGATGAAAATTTTGTAAAGCTTAAATTAAGAATTAGACTTTATTGAATGAAAATAATGCTGTAATTTCCTGGACGCCACGGCACTGGTTTGTCTATAGTAAAGTTTCCATAAACGCTTAAGTCTATAAGAAACTGTTTTATACGCATTAATTTGCTAAATAATAACTTGAGTTTTGTTTTTGGCGGAGTCTGTGTTTATTAGAATAGTCTGCAGAAAATTGCTGCAACATGACTCGATGCCGATCGAATCAAATCCATCAAGGTGTCACAGATTGATAGAAATACGTGTAAGCTCTTGTAAATTAAAAAAATATAGCGAAATGGATTTTAGATTTGGTTCCAATATGATTGATATACAATATACATACAGGGTTACTGACAATCTGGTAAAGCCATGGAAACAATAAAATAATTCTCAAAAAGTAACCTTTTCAACCTAACCTTTTTTTTAAATATTATGGTTAATCTATAAAAAAAGTTAGTGATAATAAGATAGTCTTAAATAATAAAAAAATAAACGTTTAGAGGCTGCAATATTAGATCCTTTGACAGAATGTTAACCAAACTATATTATTATCAGATACTCTGTAAGAGATAATATAGAGATCACCGATGGTTGACTGAAATGAGAGAAGACTAATATTGTAGGACTATTAAATATATATTACAAGTAATAATATAATTCTGAGTACTTAACAGAACATGAGACAATCCCTCCTACGCAAAGCCTTTCCGCGAGATTATTTTCGTACCAAAAAGAGTCCATTTTTTACCACTGAAAGCTTTCATAAAAGAGAGCAAATTAAATCATGTACCGAGCATCTCAATTATGTATATTATACGAATGCGCGGTGTTCGCTAGAACCTACAAAAAGAATGGTGCGGCTGGTCCTTTGAAAGGCCCATCGGGGGTGCTCTCAAAGCTGTCACCCCCAGAAGCGCACTTCACTAAGAGCGTAAACATCTACTGTAACTTATGCGCTAATACATCGACGGGTAAGTACGCGTGTTTTTCAAATATCAGTTAAACTACCAAGCAATGAAAGCAAAACGCTGCGATCCAGCTTCCGTGGAAAAGGACCAGGCGCCGCGGTGGCTGGAGAGGCACGCATGCGCGGGAAATCCCACCCCATTGGTCTAGGATGACGTCATCGGGGTGAACTCCGTCTCAGTGACAGTAACAGTCACCCCTGAACGGTCGCAGGGACCCCTCGCGTCCGCCCTTACCAACCAGAAACTGTGTAGCATTCAACAAAAACAAACGATACTAAGCTGTATTTGATATACTTTTCGAGGGCAGTGTTAAGTGAATACCAGTGGTGTAAATCCAGGCTGATTCTTGAAGCGTAGCTGCGTAACATAAGGTATGTCCCTTGTTTACAATTTCAGTGGAAGTCAGTGATCTCGATGATGCTAGCTCATGCATGCTTTCGAGATATGAAGCAGATGTGCGATACATTTTGCATGACGCCGACACCTTTACTATCATATTCTTGTACAATTTTAGTTTCATACAAAAATACTGAAGCTTATCGTAATTAGAAATATTAGACATGTGTATATAATAATTTAAATGCCTCATTTGATCTTGATTAAAGTTAATGATATCTCATTTTGTAAATTAATCTATGGTTATTTTATTAATCTGTGCTCTGATTAAAATCGAAATTCGTGCGCGAAATTCGTGTAGAAAACTAGAATACCTAAACTTTCACTAGAAACTACTTTTTATGTAAATGAATAGGAGATAGATGGATACTATTTATAAAATTAAACAGAAATTCAGTCAAGTTTGAATAAAGAAATATAGAAAAAAGATTTCTCAAGATAACCTGTTGAAAACACGATGATTTGCATTGAGATCGAAAACAGTCAAATCCGAATACATATTTCTAGAAAACCGATATTTTGGAAATTTCAAGATATTACGACTACAAGGACTCCTAAGAAATATTCTCTTCAAATATGAATTCAATATTTTACACTTAAAACTACACATTGCATTTAATGAATGAATGTATTTATGTATGTTTGTTACCTCTTCACGACTAAACGACTGGGTTTATTCAACTGAAATTTGGTATACATGTAGCTTAAATCCTGAAATAGCACATATACTACGTTCAGGTAAAATCACTAGGCACAGCTAGTATATTATATTTATTATTCCGCACAACGGTAGGAATATCTACTCATTATTATTAATATATAATTTTCGTTAATGGACCCGTGATAAATGATATCTATTAGAAACTAACTCGTTTTGCGTCAATACCAAAGTCGTTTACAATTTGTATCACCCGCGGTATCACGTTTTATAGAGAGCGCCGCGTAACCCGATACTTTACATAAATTAATGCAGCCCGAATCCATCTCTAAGCTAACCAACCATTACTCGCTTTCATCTCCCATTTGAATATTTAGAAGGAACAAAACACGCGGTGGTACCAACGTCGAGCGAAATTCCATTTTAAAAGCTGCCAGTACGAGTATATTGAGTTTTGGGGTTACAGCAGTCTCTGTACACCTGTGAATTGGTTTTATTTGAATTTAGATTAAGAGAGATTATGAGCTACCGTTTGAGTTTTGGATTAATGAAAAAGCAATTGTGGTAGGCGTTTGTTATTTTTGAAATGATTCCACAGGAGGAATACAGTCTCTTGTCTAATATATAAAATTCTCGTGTCACAGTTTTCGTTGCCATACTCCTCCGAAACGGCTTGACCGATTTTGATGAAATTTTTTGTGCTTATCCGGTATCTATGAGAATTCTTTTCATCCCCCTAAATGTTAGGGGTAGTCCACCCCAAAATTTTTTTATTTATTTTTTAAACAAAATTTTTAATTTCTATTTTTTTATGATACAACATACAAAAATACATACAACCCTTAATTTTCACCCTTCTACGATCAACCCTTATTTTTTAATAGCCATTTTAGTAATTTAATTATTTTTCCTCTCCGGTCGAAAACTGATCAATCGTCATTTAATTAGTTATCCCCGCCAGATGTCTACTGGTGTCACTTCTGACCAAGTAAACAGCACGGAGTAGGGATGGGAACGAAGCCGGTCTCCTTTCTTTCTCACTCCCTACACAGTTGTCGGCCATCATTATTGTTTATGCATCAAGTGTAGTAGTAACGTTGACAATTATTATTTTGCTATCTCAGTGTAACTCTCTTAATCTTAACTTTTAATTAAAATTAACTTTTAATCATTCTTATTAATTATTTATATGGCAAAACAACGTTTGCCGGGTAAGCTAGTAATATATAAATTTCTGCGACCGTTGCTGCGATAAAATCGTTCGAAACGTTGTTTTCGTTGGGCATGTCGAAATGATAAGGGTCAAGTGTGTGTTTTACTAACATGTTTTTATGACAAGTGACAAACTCGCTGTTATATAATATGAACAAATAACACCTCGAGAAAATATGTGTCTAAGGTAATCATCATTTTTTAAATTGAATTTTTCATCTTAACAAAATTTTCGAAAAATTTTATATTAATTATACGATTAAAAAAATAGTGATTAAAGCCTATCGTGGAAACTAGCCCCAAGAAGAGAACAAAGCCAGAAATTACGATAATAACATTAATTTTTACGATGTCTCGCTACCAAGTAAATTCAAAATTAACGAGACTCCTACAAAATGTTTCAGACTACGTTTAAGGCTGCCAAAAAGCATTGTCGCGTACAAAATTAATTTAGACAAATTAATTTACTGGGCACGGTCGAAGGCGCTCTTGAAGGCTTCTACAGCCCTGACCTGGCGTGTGAGTTTCATCTCGACAAAATTACTAGTATTGAGAAAACTCGAGATACTTTCAAGGTCTTGAAAATTTCCAATTTCTTGCAGCAAGATATTATTTTCTTAGTTTTTAAACTACTTGTAAAGCTAGAACGATGACCATGAACAAGAATGCGCTTTTGATATCCAACTAACACCTATTAAAAATGCAAAAGAATGGATGAATGTTTGTTACCTCTTCACGTTTAAACAGATGAACTGATTAAGCTTAAATTTAGTACGCAATTAACTTAGACCCTCGTGTTACAAAGGCTACTGTTCTGCGAAAACTGTTGGGTTTTCGGGCTAAGTTAGGTACTTTTCTTCGAGTAAACCTAATGGGTGCAGCTAGTTTTCTAATAATGTATCGAAAAAACGGCTATTTAAAGGCTCGAGTGGACTATTGCTGAAATTGTCGCTAAACTCATGCTTAAGGAAGTAAATGAAAAGGAATTCAATATTTGCAAATTTTACATCTTGGGAAGGGTTTGGACTTATTACTTGTGGACTTTGGACATAATATTTCACCTGATTACGTAAAGTTTCCTAAACAGATCATTACAAAAACCTCAAAGAAATTTTCATCAGAAGATGTCCCAGCAATTGACGGAAAAATCTTCATTACCACCGTCTCCCCTTGTCACCTTCGAAAACTTTTCACATTTTATAAGCTCCGACTTCCAAGTTTACAAGGAGTCTCAAGACGTGAGGCTGTATAAACGTGTATTATCCGGCACGTTTACGACGTCAGGTAACTACGATTCTGTTGTGGAACCTCTTCACGCCTGGAAGTACATTTATTTGGTTAGTTATCTAGAGGTAGTGGTGGTACTTGGGAAATGTTAGGAATTTCCTGTAAAGTTTATTTTGTGAAGAAAAGATTTTGGAACAGTTTTTGATAATATGATTAGCTAATTATTCTGGATGGATTGTATTCTAGTAATTATTATTTTTGGTAGAACAATGTCATTAATATAGTGATTTTAGAATAGCTAATGTTTCAACTTCTGCTGAGCCCTTTAAAGCAAAATCTTCTGGAATTTATTTTAGCAGTTGGTTCAAGTATTAATCATCATGTTTATACGATCTTAATGACCACTTGGCGACACGGTTTTGTCCAATGGGTAGTAACTAGCCACAGCAGAAGCCTATCACCAGAATAGCGAGTGGAAAAGCATAGAATTATTTTAGGGTTTTAGGCATTTTAACCTTATACTAACATTTAAATTTATCATCCATACTTATAGGAACCTATAAATTTGAGCTACCTCCCTAAACCCTAAAGTCTAAGAGCGAAATAGGGTTCGCAAAGTCTAAGTTCGTGGTAAACTACTTATAAATAGTATTTCTCAAGGAATCGAAAATACACGACAGTCTCAGCACGTACCTACTTAAATTGCAATACAATAAATAACCCAGACACTAGACAGTTCTAATTATCGGCCAGTCTTAGAACGAAACCCAATTTTACACAATAAAATGGCAACTTTCTTCCGATAAAGCCAATTACAGGGATGGTGGTCGCATGTGCGCTGAATGCCAATAATTGGAAGTAATCACCGGAACTAAGCCGTCCCACCGATCTATCTATATTGGCGTATCAATTTGGATACTTTCCTATGTAGCTTTCTTTCGTATGAAGTTGGCTATTTTCTTCATATATTTTGGTAATTCGAAGCTTATAAAAAATAAAAACAAAGAAAAATTTTTAATATAATCACGCCTGGTTCCCGTTGGTAGGCAAAGCACTAACGCATTTTTACTGGGTTAAAAAAAAAAACAGAAACTATCTCCCTCCACTTGACACGATCCTGACAGATCTCTTTCGCTACTCAGTGTTGCTGTTGCAATACCAAGCAAAATCAGCAACGCACTAGGCGTTGCTGATCTTTTAATAGGGGAATGTCTCTTCATTGAGAGTCTTCTATGAGAGATGTCCGCTTTTATTCGACTTTTTTCTCGATTTTATTTAGAGACTAAGTAGAAGTTCGACGTGTCCTCACGACTATAAATACGGGGCTAAAAGTTAGTGTTTTAATAAGTAACTAAAACAAACGAAAAGCATTTATAAAAAAGAACTTTCATTAGCTAGAAAAAGGAGTATACCGTAAATCATTCGTCAGACTCACAACTGGCAATCCAGTGCTCGATCGAACGAAAGAATTTAATCCACAGATTAGCCGCGGAATTGAGCTTCGTTTCACCGTGCCTCGTTTAAACGAGCCCTAGTTTCTTTCCCGTGGCTCGTTTAAACGTTCCAGTCCTATTTCAAACGGCTAATTTGATTGGCACTAGAGCAGCTGCCAACGAGGAGAAAAGTTTATTAGGAGCGCCAGGATACTTCCCACCGAGGGATATTGATTAGCAGCTTAACTTGCAGTTAAAGATTTTACGATCATAAGAATTAAGTTATACTGGTCTGGAAGACAAAGGTGCCTGGAATCTCCTGTATAATAAACCAGCTGGTGTGGCTCAAACGAAGAACAAAGTAACCAAGATAAAAATTGGAAACACATATTTAAAAATAACAATCCTTATAAGATTTTGCTCGTTCTCTTCTCTTCTCGTCCTGTCCGAACGGGTGGTCGAATCTTAAAATAGAACTAAATAATTATAAAATTTACTTGCTTTTTTGCTAAATGCTTTACTTTTAGAATAAGAAAAGCTTTATTTTTAGATCAACAACAAATTTTACGGTCTTGAACTGAACGCCTACGCATTCTAATTGTCTGCCGTTAGGCTATTGAAAAACATTCTTAAAAGCAAAAAGTACTCAAATGACATTAATTACCAAAGTTGTAAGTTAACGGAGATCTACCGTTATTTTCTATCTAGTATTTGAATGGATAATAAATAAATCTATTTAGAGATAACCAACTAGGTATAATAAAAACAGACACCGCGAATAAGACCATACTGACGCCATGCAGTCATTACTACTTTCAGGCAAAAATATCTAATCCACCTTTCATACCTTACATTCTAGGGGGTTATAATTTGACAATTATTATAAAAAAAGCTCACTTCGTTGGGTCAAGGACTGTTACAAATATTCTTAGTCTGTAGTACTAAATAGTAGAAGGAAAAAATTATCATGAGTATATTTAGCAACAGTAGTTTCTGAAACTATTTTTGATAAGTAGATATTACAGATAATACTGAAAACAGATAATAGATTATGCTGATATTTTCTTTTACTGTAGTTCGGTAGCAGGGCACTTTGGCTAGTGAAATTACCGTTCTAAAGAGTTCTAACATCTTATGACTCTTGAGTAAGAAGCGTTGGTGTAGTGCACCTAGAATTGCACATCATTGTGAAATTCTAGGTAGCACTGTACTGAATATGCAGCGTTATTTTTTAACATCAGGAGAGCGTCCTGCTCATCTTATTACTTCTTCACATAAAAAAATAGTATTCATTGCACTTGGCTTTAGTACGCTGTGTGTTTTTATATCAATAGTTTTATTAAGAGACATTGCCTAATTTATTTTGATTACAACGTTAAATCAAATTTTCTAGAGATAGAGGCGACGACTGATTTACGATCAAAAATTAACATAATCAAGTGTTAGTATGTTTTTATGACTTATTCATCAACTTCCTAAGATTCTATAGGGATAATTTTTAATATACAATTTTTATGCCATTCATTAGTGTGAATAATAAAACAGTTGGTTTTTAATTTGTAAGTATTTTAGCACCTTAAAGAAGACAAATGGTCTACCATTCTGAATTGATGTATTTTCATGTAAATAAAAATTATCATGTCAATTGTATTAAATAAATTCTACTATTAATTATAATACTAGAGATGTATTATACTAAAAAGATTTAAATAATTTTATTGTGATTATATTTACCAAAAGAAGCTAATAACCTGACACACCGACACCTGACTATATTTAAGTATTTTTTTTCCTGAATCGTTAAGGCTTCGTAATTCAACGGATATGAAGTTTAGATCGAGCAAAAAATAGGCATTAAGAACTTATTTTAAAAATATGAAATATATACCTTAATTATAAAAAATATAATGTAATCATCATCATCATCGTCAGCCTTCAATAGCCCACTGCTGAGCATAGGCCTCCCTTTGATTATGCCATTCGCCCCTGTCCCTTGTTATATAATATAATATATAGTATATATATAATGTAATGCAATTTATTAATTATAACAGCTAACCAATCGTCAGTACCTAACCAATCGGGTAAGGTATTGACAGCACAGAGGAAATCAATAATGTTTCCCTCTCAGCAAACACATAAAACCACTTCCCTTGTTTATTATGGTGTAGAGATAATTGTCTATAATTAATCGGGAAAGGAAGTCAATGATTTTGTTAGCAATGAATCAACTTTTTTGTTTGGATGACATTGAGGTTTCTTCTGATTTAGGTACCAATTTACGATTAAGAACCGGTTTTCTAAACCATATTATGCTTGATTAGTTAAATTATATTAATATTCTAACTTAAAACATGTTATTAGATGTTGAAGATAAAAGCTACTCATAAGTTAGAAGAATCTGGGATCGAACCTCTAGCTAGAGAAAAAAAAACAAAAATTTTCTATAGAAAACTTTCTACTGAATTTTCTTCTTTTGTACTGTGATCTCAATAAAATCTATAACTAATAGTTAGTAAAAGGGTCTCGGTTATTTCTTAAGTTGGCTGTTGTCGTCATTCTTAAGGTCTTGTTACAGGCCTAGTTGTAATATTCGCAACACGAAACTGCATCATATACGAGTAGGTTGGCGACAAAACTTATGAAAAAATGTGATTTGACTCTGAAAGTGTAACTAGAGCTTCCTGCTCTGTTGTATTGTAAGCCATAATTATTTACCTATTTAGACATAGGTTGCCAAAGTAAATTTCCCCCATTACCAACTCCTCCACACCCGTATATAAATGTAAAATGTACGCAAACATGAAACTCATATAGGAAACACACGTAATAAGTAGGTACTTCTCGATGGGGTAGCGTTTCCCATGAGGTGTACCTGTCGTGGCTGTGATTCTACCAATTACGTTTATATTTTGCCATCGAATTCCTCGCGGTACCGAACGATATTAGGGGCATGATTTGATGGGCGGTTGTGTGCTGTAAATATTCCGATACGACCCTTTTAATGTTCATAACATGTTAGCTGAATACGAAAAGAATTTCTTTTAAGTCCTAATATCTCTTTTAAATGAGATTTCAGACACAGCTATTACATTTAGCTGCATTGCTCTGAGATATCACTTGTACTAGCTGCCTAGCAGTTTTATCCGCGGAAACGTAGTCTATGTGTTATTCCCTACATATTTGGTTTCTACTCAATCGGACAAAGATCTCAGGCGTGAATAAGTAAAACACATACATCATCCAAACTTTCGGGTTAACTCGCATAATATTACTAGAATATTATGTAACAAATGTATGTGCGGTTTTCTTCATACATAAGACTAAGAGGTCTGACGTTGATATTAATTATTACATGAGAAAAATGCCTTTATTGAGAAAAACAAACTAACAATACTACAGCAGTAAAGAACACTATTTACCACAGATCGGTCACAAGCCAATCTACAGAAAATCCAAGTGTTCCAAACCACTGTCAGATGGCAGTTCATGAGAGTAATTTCACATGGACTATTTTTAATACAGAAATGTCACTTATATATTATAAAAGATACTTTTTCAACAGCTTCCTAAGTTAAATAAGTTTTTTGCAAGAAAATCTTCCAAGTTGTCTAAGTAACGGCGACGAAAATAGGGTGAGATAGAATTAATCATTTAACTTAATGAAAAAGAGAGAAATATATCAATCTTTTGTCTCAAGCCGTGACTGAGGAGGGAAATTAAGCGTTGAAAAATGGGGTGGCCATTATGAAAATTATTATTTGTTTGTAAATAAAACGGTGCGTTTAAGTAACGAATTTATGTGATGACATAAATTAAGTTAAAAGTATGTTAAATACTGCACTAGGTGTTTTAATGTTTCCTAGTTTTTTTTTTAATTTGAACACTTCAAATTTACTTTAGGAAAATTATTTTAGGGGAAAAAAAATTTATAAAATTAAAATATAAGTTTTTCTTTTCCATACCAGAGAATAAATAAAAATACTCATTAAATCAAATCATTCATTTTCCACATACCTAAGATTCCGTCCGTAACCAAAATAAAAAAATAACTCCGTTTTTTTAAAACACTCATGTTTGAAGCATATAAATAACAGCGACCAAGAAAAACTGTACTGTACCTAAGGCAGTAAGCTTAACCGATTTATAGCGTCTTAAATTATGAGTAAGCATCCTCAATTTGAGCGAACGAGCGTTTATGCTCCGAGCGGTGTGCGATTGAAAAATTGTAGCGAATTGCGATCGGTGGGGCTTACGAAATTTCAACCCTGCCTCGCCTTAGGGCGTGCAGGGACATGGGACGCGCTCCCACTATATTTTCAACTTTATATATAGGTATATCGACCTCAGAATACATACGAAAAGAAATGGCCATGCAAACGCCAGAAGTTTGTTCTATGGCGAAATTGATACATTTTGTCAAGCCTCCCAATTGTTTTACTTAGATTTTTGCGCCAAAGCTTCTTACTTGAGAGTCATAAGATGTTAAACTCTTCAGCCCAGTAATTTTACTAGCTACAGTGCCCTTCTACCGAAGCACAGCAATGTTTGCACATTACTGCTCAGACGGTAGAATAACTGGCACCGTTGGGGTACCCACCTAGTCGACCTCCTGCAAAGGAAGTCTACCCCCGGTAAACCGGTACTTAGATTATATATTAATAATTGTGTTATACGATTTTGGTAACTACAGTAAGTGTTATCCAGTATTAATACGACACGGCTGTACACAGCTGTTCTCAACAAAATAAATACGTGAGTACAGCCGTGTCGTATTTGTAATTGTGTTATAGTTTTTCTACATTTTTTGTGTTTGAATAAAAAATAATATTCATTAATTTCGCTGTCTGTTGCTTCCTTATTGCATTATATTACTATATCTGCCAGAGATGATGCTTATTTTGATACAATAATGAAGACCGATCTAACCCTATAAGCGATCTGTGGTCACTGTACTGAAATATTTTAAGCCGCTCTTATCGTGATGGCGGGAAATACTGCGGAAATCGTCCCACTCGCCAAAAGTAATAAAACGGTTGTTTATCAATAGCCATTTTTTGGACTCGTTGTAGGTACATAAAACATGTCCGAAAATGCCAATGCAGATAGAGCAAATGAGTCATGAAACATAAGCCGATTTTCTAACGCCAATGTTTTGTATGAATGAATGTGTGAATTTTTGTTACTCTTCCAAACCTAAAAGGATGTGACCTGATATTAAGTAACTATTAGATGAGCTGTAGAAAAATACGAGCTCTAGAAAGGTACGTTTAGCGAGCATAAAAGTTTCAGCGAGTAAAACTACTTGATGCAACTAACATTTTTCTGATATCTAATCTTTGTAACACAAACTTAGTAGCTCTTCTCTTTTGGTCGGTAATTAAATGGTTTTATTCTATGACATAATATCTTTCATTATCTTTGATGATGTTTAAAAGTCGATGGTTACCTAATATAATATATATATATACCTAAATGCCAAAAAAATCTAATTATCTAAATACAAAAAAGAAAAGAGTGTCTGACTGACTGATCTATCAACGCACAGCCTAAACTGCTGAACCGATTGGTTTTAAATTTGGAATACAGACAGGTTTTATGACGAATGACGACACCTCCGCTTAGAAAGGATTTGGCTACGCAGACATAGCCGCAAGCTTAAGCTGATTCGTAGATAAAAATATTCGTGTTAGGTTTTTTGTAACTTAATTATATTGAGCGAGAAAGGTAGGACAGGATTAACTCCACAGTGATGTTTGATATAGAAGCCTGAAACGGTGGTGTTTTGTTCCGCGTCCGATGCTCACTGGCTTTGACGCGTCTACCCCTTTATGAGGGGAGCTTTGGCCAATGGAAAATTTTAAACAAACTGCACTGTTTGAATAATGCTTTCCAATACAGATGCACGAGCATGGGTTGATGATTGAAAATGGCTTCGTTTTTTATCCATCGTGAAAATTGAAAGCCTAAAAATATGAATACACTAGCTTATTGTTGCGGCTTTGCGCTCCAAATTGTGTTCCAAATCTTCAATTCATTCAGTTGTTAAGAAGTGCGTTGATAGATCAGTCAGCAAGTAAGTCAGTCTACCAGTCACGCTTTAAGTATATGCTAACTGCATATACACATATGCTGCAGTACTGAACAATTGCGATGAAACTCGCTATTTAGATAACTCCAAATTATAGAGAGTTGTTTGATGAAAAATATGTAAGATAGAAAGTAAAGCTTGCTAGTAAAATTTAGAAAGCTAAATAAAATATTTAAAGATACCTCCTGTACGCTGTTCCTAGAGAAAACACTCCAATTACGCCAACATTTAAGGCACACTCCAACATGTCATTAAAATCCGTCTTGTAAATTCAAAGAAAGGCACAAATTATTCTAAAACGTGCAAACAGAACACATGTTACTAGTGGTTATCCCGAGGGATGAGAATGCACACATATTTATGCATTTACATAGGTCTCAAAGAGGGTTGGCAAAGAAATACATTTCGGCCAAGAAGCTCTCAGACATTCTAATGAGCAAAGTATTTGTGCTAAGAATTTTTGGTGCGATGGCGCATTTTCGGTTATTTTTGACTGGAGTGCTCTTGTCATGCACGATCTCATGCGAAGGCACTTTAAAGTCTGGATAGTGAATGCTCATCGTTTAGTACATTTTAAGACTTTTACTTGAAAAACATTGCATTCGCTATGACGCATTGTTACGTCAGGAAAATCGATATTTATACGAAAGCAGCTATGTAATAAAAACTATAGGTAATATGATAGTGCTACCTTAATTAGTACTTAATAATTACAATGAGACTTATCAAGGCGCTTATAGTTACCAGTTTCCATCTTTACCAACAGGTGAGATATTGCAGTCAAAATCTTTTTTAGTATTAGCTAATTCACACCTACTACGATTGATAACAACTTTGATGTACATAACTGCGTTTGTTATTTAACACATATTAATGAGGAGGTTTAAGCAAGTAATGTACGCAATTTTGTCTATGGATTCTAGTGTTTTACATTTGGGTGGGCGATAGCCAAAAGGCCTTCTGTACTCTAATTGAAAAGGTCTATTTTTACCTTTTAAAAATACAGATATTTTACGAGAAAAAAGCCAATGATTGTGGTATAAATCATGATTCAACACAAATAATCCATTCAAAGTATCGTAATTATTATCCACAAAATGCCTTGGGTAAATGGATCAAGTTACAGAGTTCTAAAGATGTAGTCAGACTTCACGTCAGTCACTATTATAAGGTTGATTGATAAAGCAGAACCTTAAGTAGTCCATGACCTATCACAATTTTACAAAGGGGAGGCATGACTCACCGCGCTTTTTAATAGGACGTGTAAGGCAACAGGGGGTGGTTTTTGATTCTTATCAACATTATGTAACGTTTGAGCTATAAATATTTTAGTTAAACTGTCGAAAAATAAGTGGGCGAGTTTGAAAAGCCACTATTTATTGAGTAACTAGTGGATCCGCGCGCATTTCGTCGCGCTTAATATAAAATTATCGGTGTTTCTATACTATATTATGCATGTATTATACATATAAACTTTCCTCTTGAATCACTCTATCTATTAAAAAAAACGACATTAAAATCCGTTGCGTGGTTTTAATGATATAAGCATACGTAGGGACAGACAGACGCGCGAAGCAACTTTATACTATGTAGTGAAGTTTAAAAAAATTTCGTTAAACTGCTGAAAAATACGTGGGCGAGTTTGTAAAAGTTCTATTTTGTGAGAGTGAAGTTTGAAAGGAAATTAAACTTTGACCGAAAATGTTAATTAGCGTTGGCATGGAATTTTGCTTCGAAATATCGTTTCCTCCCAACAAAGCTGAATGGACACTCCTTAGCAGTTCAATAAATAATTGTGCAACTATTGAGAGCGAAATTCAATAACGTTTCAAACAAAATATATCGTGCTAGGGCTTTAGATTATCCAGTATTCATTTTCGCGGCGTGGAACCTGAAGCTTTGAAATACATATCTGATTTTGATAAAGCTTGAACTAAATGTAAGCAAATAATAAGAATTACAATAGTTTTGAAATATAATCGAAAGCATAATATAATAACGTCACCTAATTAATAAACATACACTTTTGAAATTTTCTATATAGGTATACATTTTTTTCATTATATGTGTAATATAGTCTTTGACCGCAATCTCGCGTATAAGCGACTGTGTGGATGGTAGCAGAGGAAACCTAGGACCTAGAAGTCGGGATAAATCTTCCTCATTTGCTCTGTGCTGCTGCTATGTCGAATTGATAACTTCCCTTTTTTAAAGTCAGTTAAAACGCATGCACAAACGAGATCAAGGCGTCCCCCACGCGGCGCGGAGTGTGGTTTAAACAGTACACGTAGCGCATGCAATATTAAACAGAATGCAGGCACCCTCCGCGCCCTTCTGCCTACTACTTGTACAAGGGCCGGCCGTGTTAGCTAACTTCATATAGGGGCATCCCTAGGAACGAGAAAAATTGCTATTATATATTTTCAACTTACTAATCTTCTTACTGCTCTTATGCCACATTATATTGTCAGCACAACATGTCTTCCTTCTCTATTCTATTACTACTCTATCATTTTTAGGCTTCCGTGGTCAACAAGGAACTGAATGGAAGAACGGAAGCCTATATTGAGCGTAGCCTTTTTTTATCGTCTCACTAATAACACGCAGAAAAAAAACAAAACCTAATCAATTGTAAATCTAGATTAAATACATATGTACCTACGTAAATTTGGTTTTTTTTTAATTTATTTCATAGCATATTCAACAAAACAGTTTACAGTTAGGAAGTCTTTTAGCTTTTAAATCTTTTAGCTTTTAAAGTTTGAAAATTCTACAAAAACATTTCTTAAAAATTCTTCAAAAACTGTCATCTAATAATCTTTTGGGCCTTTAGAAACATTTAATTAAATTAAATCTAAATCTAATGATACAGAAACATTTGGGTATAATAAGGAGGTATCATGGTGGTGAAAACTGCTCTATCCGAAACTAGAGTTGTGGTCTGTGTTTTCGGTTAGAGCAAGATTCCTCATATTTTGTGCATCATTGCTTGAAATCTAAAAATTGGGGCATATTCTGAGTATAATTTTTTAACATACCTATGTATAAAATTATATTTAATCTGACTATGTAACAACTATCTAGCAAGATAAACAATCTAAACACAAAGTTATTGTACATACTAAAATACTAAGCTTTACGTAACAATTTATGTTGGTAAATTCATGCGAATAGTTTATAGTAAACAACAGCAAAACAACAACGAAAAATATTAGTAAAATTAACAATAAAAACAACAACAAGATAATAATATTATGTAGAGTGTGTGTGTGTGTGCGTATGTATGTATGTATTCGGGCGTGTGTGCGTGTGCGTGGGGATCTATGTATGTGTGCGTGTGTGTCTCGTGCGTGCGTGCATGTGTGTGTGTGTGCGTGTTTGTGTGTGTGTGTGTGTGTGTGTGTGTGTGTGTGTGTGTGTGTGTTTGTGTGTGTGTGTGTGTGTGTGTGTGTTTATATGTGTTTATTTGTTCACACCGAGTGTCTGGCAGAGAGAAACATCGTTATATGACGCAAAGGTGTCCACCAAATCCTCATTTAAATTACTATACAATGTAGTTTACCTTAAACTTCTAATGACTCATTTATTAAGGCTAAGGTCCTTATTTTATTGCATCTCTAAACGCATTCGTTATTGTCAGTATTGCTATGTCCGCATGTTAGCGCGTCCCACACTTTGTCGAGTAATGGACATCTCATGTGTATGGAGCGCTTGATTCATACGAGTAGCTGGAACAGCAGGGTTATTCACATTTCCGTCTGGGAAGCGAAGAGAATCAGCAGGGTTATTCACTTATCCGTGAAAGAACCGAACCGAATTGTCAAAAATGTATGAAATGACATATTATGTATTATGTAGATACAACTTGACATGTCATGTCACGTCATTTCATACATTTTTGACAATTCGGTATTCGGTTCGGTTGCCTAACCGATAAGTGAATAGCCCTGCGGTCGTATAGGCATAACACGTCATTTCATATATTTTTGACAATTCGGTCTTAGGTTCGGTTTCCGGACGGATAAGTGAATAGCCCTGCAGATAACTTTTTTGCGTCAAACTTTATAATGATAAGCTCTGTTGTAATTATTTTAGTGGTCGAATTATTTGTCTAAAATTAATATGTATATTTTCTTTCATTTCATATAATGAAAAGGTAATTATTGATCAGGATAAAATATCTTTCTAACTGATGTTACGATACTTGTGATGTATCGTAACTATTGCATATTCTCTGAAAAGTAAGAAACATTAAATTACTTATAGCGCGTGGCGTTAGTCTTTTTAGACTTTTTAGATTGTAAAAAAGTTTAAATTTATATCCCTAGGGATAAAAAGGGGTATAAACTATCCTATGTCCTTTACCGGGACTTGAACTATCTCTATACCAAATTGCATCTAAATCAGTTCAGCAGCCTAAGTGTGATGAGGCAACAGACAGACACACATTACGCATTTATAATATTAGTGTGGATCCTAACTTTTGGTATTATGGTAATTTTATACGACAATATTAGTATACGTAGATAACTAATTTTATTGTGGAAATGTTTAGAGGGGATTTTGACAAAATTATGCTGTTTTTAAATTACATTAAACAATTTTAATTTTATACACTTTATTGTAATGGAAAATCACATCAGCGGTCGCGCGCTCTCTTAGTAAACAAAGCATCCACGTCGAACATTGTTTGTTCTCGTATCATTACACTGTTTTCATCATACATGCCATTGTTTGTTCAATAGGTACTGTATTTAAGTGGATTACACTCCGCAATGGACGACGCTACAGTTTTTATGGCCGTTTAGTTTCACTACGCGAAAGGGGATGGATGGGTACTTTTCTATGGAAGGGTGTTATTTACTGCTATTGTTTGAGTCGCAATCCACATAAATTACACGAAAATTGCTTTGAGCTTAGATTTGTGTTCGAATGGCAGTCTTTAATTGCAAGTACCTATGGTTGATTGTTTACCCGATTTGTAATTAAGGCATTTGTCCCGTAATGACGCCCACAGTTTAATGTGGCTGTTTGAATTGAGTGGATTTTATTTGGCTTCCAAAATCAACGTGTATGTAGTACGTGTATAGATGATTTTGGATGTTTTCTGTGGGTAGTATATTCGTGTAAAAGAATAGAAACTGCCAAGAAAAAAAAAACCAAAATCGAAAAGAAAATATATTATACTTAACGCAATCCCACTTACCATTAAGTGCATACCTATTATATATATTTGTAAATTTTTTTGTTAACAAAGTACTTTTTTTTTTTTTAATGTTATGAAGTAGAAGACGAGCAAGACGCTCTCCTGATGTTAAGAGATAACGGCTGCCCATAATCAGTACAGTGTAACCTAGGATTTCACAATTATGTGAAATTCGAGGAGCACTGCACCAACGCTTCTTACTCAAGAGTCATAAGATGTTAAGACTCTTTAGCCCAGTAATTTCACTAGCTACAGTGCCCTCCTACCGGAGCACAGTAATGTTTGCACATCACTGCTCAGGCGGTAGAATAACTGGCGCTGTTGGGGTATCCACCTAGACGACCTCCTCCTGCAAAGGAAGTCTACCCCCGGTATACTACCAAGTTAAGAGACTTATAAAGTTAAGTGAACTTTAAGTCGTTTGATTTTTTTTTTGCGTAGGTTCTTAATGTATAACCTCACAATTCACAATTACCTATTTCAAATAAGTTGTAAAAATCAGACGCAAAACATAAAATAATAAATAAATAATTCAGGACATTTCACACAGCACCATCTAACCCCAAGTTAAGCAACTTAATGCTTATGTTATGGTGGTTAGTGGTTAGATAACGGATATAATGGTACATATAAATAGGTAAAAATGGTACTTATAAATAGGTAAACTAACTGCACCATATAGCCTAGCACGCTGTACTATATAGCCTATGTGTTATTCCAAGGCCAAAGCTATCTATATACCAAATTTCAGCTCAATCGGTCCACCCGTTTACGCGTGAAAGAATAACATACATACATCCACACATCCAGACATCCATACATTCTCACAAACTTTCACTTTTTATAATATTAGTATGATGATGTAATTAATGCTATTTAGCAGGTAAAACCGCTGGGCACAACTAGTGGGATATAAAGTAGGTACACACATATGTAGTTTACTAGTTAGATATAGGCCCGCACACACGCAAACTCTTTATAATACAAATCTGGAGCAGGCTGACACGTGCGCCTATATTTTATTCATGGTACGGAACTGCAGACTGCGCTCATGCATCGGTCGAGGACTTGATTGCTTCAGGTTATTTTTATAAAGACCGATGGCTTATAAAAAAATAAATAAATTGGGGTTTATACTCCAACAGGACAGGTTACCCTACTTACACTGTCAGAGTCAAATCACAATTTATAGGTTGTGTGAACGATCTATGTATATGTTACAGTTATAAATTATTCTGTGGTTTGTTCGACAAATGTCCAAAATCCAAAATGTCCAACTAGTATTAATGTCCAACACTAATTTGGTCCAACATGGATTATTTCCAACCAGGAATAATGTCCAACACGAATAATGTCCAACACGAATAATGTCCAACATGAATTTGGTCCAAAATGAAAAAGATAATTTACAAGTGAATGCGACGTTTTAGCCACGAAACGCATCAGCCTCCTTGGGACTATGTATCCTAAACCGGAGGAGTACAGGTTTCTTCGTCCTCGTGGGATCACTGCTTTAATAAACAGATCAGACTGCTGAACAGATTGAGTTGAAATTTGGTAGAGAGATAATGTGGCGCCAGACACATCTTTGCATATATTTAAGTAGAAAAGCCATAAAAACCTGTACGGAGTCCATCGGCATCATATTGGCAATCACCTGAAAAAGAGAAAGATTACATTAAAGTAGACCGGCGCTCACCCACGCGATGGACGCATGTAACCCAGGATGCTACGGGAGCCACCCTACAAGCGTCAATCCAAATGGCGCAGGACCGGCATAGATGGAAGGAAGTGGTGTCAAAGCTGATGAGGCACCATGATCACGTCCCTCAGTCATGAGGCTACGACCAAGAAGAGAAGAAGACCGGCACTATTGCCAAGATAATGCAGTTTCACATAAATCATAAGAGACTATTTATTGCCAAGTTTTGATACATATAGTTTTTCTCTCACTTATCGTTTTTCGGCCAGTTTTTTAAGAGAAAATCGTTTTCGCTGCCAAGGTGTCGAAGCTTAACGCCTTACAAAAATATAAAAACACTACATAATATGTTAGGTATAATATTTCTTTTGCCTCCATTGACGGTTGTAACTTATGGGGACAACAGGAAATCATAAAAAAATCCTTAAAGTTTATTTATTTATTATAGGTATATAGCTTAGCCTTTGACCACGACCTCGGGTGATGTGAAGCGACAATACGGCAATACATGGTAGTAGACTAAAACTAGAAGGCGGGATAAATCATTGTAGAAGTCACCATTGAAGCTTTGCTGTAATAAGGATAGCGCTATGTTACACACACTAACTCCGATACAACCAAGATCTGAAATCCTTAGCAAGTACTTAATGATAGTTCCACGTATCAAGTCTCTTGGAGTTAATGAAAGGCTTAGTCAGGGGGTAAAGTTGTGCGGTTTCTTGAACCGCCAATATTAAAGTTTTCACGAACCCTCTTACCGCTGCAGAACATAAATGCAATTTGTACCAAATGAATAAATGATGCTCTTAAAAATATTGTAGAAGTACACGTATAGGTACATATTCAGTATATTATGTTTATAATACTTTTGAGAAGGAATTTTGCTTTTAAATATCAAACACACAGCATCAGTATTTTTTTTATTAATCGAATAGAAAAGTTGAAAATGTTCTGGAAATTCCTTTGTCTTCTTTATAAAGATATGAATTAAACTAACTAAGCTAAAATAGGTAAGTAAAGCCACTTTAGAATTTGGAAATAAATTTTGGGAAAAACTTTTATGTTATTAAAGATTTGACCCTTATTATTTTCTTTAATAACTTTTACTCATTCTACGTCCTATTATCTCATAATGCCGGGATTCAAATCACATTAATTCCATCGTTAAATTTTTGACATTAGCATATGATAATAAAAAGGCATTTTCCATAAAAATATGTACACGCAAAGCACTCGAAAGCCTTATCTTTCAGAGGCAGCCGTCACAAATTACGCAACGTACGGGCTCGTCACGTCTACGGCACGGATCCGACGACGTAAATGAAATTCACGTACATTTATAGCACATTTACACAGGTTTAACAGAAAAGGTTCGTTAGGTCACATTGTGGACGCTGACGTTGCTTCGAATCCAGTAAGACTATATGAAACTTTATTGATACAAATCACAAATTAAATAAAATCATTCGTAAGGTTTGCTTAATGAATAGCCTTAACTGACTTCTGGTAAGAGATTTTGCTATTGGTAAGAGACAAATTCTTGACGAGTGAGCCGATTGAGCAGAAACAGGGGGTAAAACAGCTGGGTGCACCTAGTGGTAAAATCTTACAAGAAGTCAGAAAAGAATTGTTGCTAAGAGTGTTACAATCAAATAACACATATTCGCATATTAGGTACCTGCCTATATAATTTTAAAATGGCCTATTTATGCCATTTCCTTAACAAATTCAAAAGCCACTTCAGTAAATAGCTACCTAGAGAAGATATTAGATACAAAAGGTACTTACAGTGAATATAAGAGGCTTCATAGTCTTCACAACAGACCCAAGGGTATCCCTAACATTACATTTTAAACTCCAGTCTGGGCTGTTTCGAAATAGACTCCTTTAAAGAATACTGAGTTTTAGAAGCAATTTGTAGTTCAAGATGCTGTTTTTAATATTTATGGTTACCCTAGCACAAAATGAGACTATTACCTAAAAGGCTAAGCTAGTTTATTTAATAAATTATTATTTTAGTACATAATAATTATCGCAGTAAGTATTTATTATTTACTGCGCTAAGTAATTTTATCTCTACCGAATGTACTTAATATTTAACCTAATATTATAAGCAGGTAATATAGGTAGCATTGCCACCAGCATTCTGACCACTTTAGTTTTATATTAGTTCATAGTTTTTTGTATTATAATTTGAAAAAAGTTGTGTAAAATAAAAAAAAAACCATCGACAGAATTCATCCGCATGAAAAGATACATCTATGAACTCGATGATCTCAAATCTAAACTATGCTTAGTTATTATAATAACAAATATTTTTTGAGCCGATAGGCTTAAAAAACATTTAAAAATTAAAATCCCTACCTATATCAGAATCAGAATCAGAATCAGAAAATATTTTATTGTAAAAAACTGTGTATGTGGATGTTACATCGTAGGTATATCAGTATCAACAGTTGACCTTTTTCAGGCGTACAATATTGTTCAATTATAAAGCTAAATTATATTATAGTTAATTGGTTAAAATTAAACAGAAAATATGACAGCTTAATATTTTAGGTTTATATAGTACCAAGTGCTTAATACTAAACTAGAAACTAATCATCAAAAAATTCGTTTATTGTGTAGTATACTTTTGTTAACAACCAGGATCTTAACTTGATTTTAAATATTTTTTCATTTAACATTTTCATATCAGTAGGCAATTTGTTGAAAATTTTGATAGCCATAACAAATGTGCTTTTTTGGTACATGGTATTGTTTACTTGGGGTATAGCTATATTATATTTGTGTTTAGTTCTTAAGATATCAATGCGATTAGATTTAATTTCGAAAAAAAATTGTTGGTTACATTTAACAAATATGCAAATTTCAAAAATATACATACAGGTAAGCGTGAGGATTTTATTTTCTTTAAAAACATTACGTAGGGTGTCCATAGTTTCTAATTTAAATATTATTCTTAAACTTCTTTTTTGCAAAATGAATGTTGATTCTATATCTACAGAATTTCCCCAAAATATAATCCCATATGTTAGTTGAGGATAAATATATCTATAATAGGCGTTCATAGCTATTTTTTGGGAGGATATGTTTCTTAGTATAGAAAGTATATAGCAGTATTGAGTTAGTTTTGTATTGACTTTATTTATATGCGACTTCCAATTTAGATGTGTGTCTATAGAAATGCCAAGAAAGTTTGTTTCAGTAACTTGTTCCAGTTTATCACCTCTATACGTAATTTCCAGTAAATATTTAAATAGTAATACAAAGTGTCTATGTACGCTCAAGTAGATTCAGTAAAATATCCCTATTGCAATTACCATTCCTGTTTTCTTTTTGTGACACGTGTTTTTCCTGCACCACCGTCCCAAACCAAACACACGTCGCCGCACAAAACATTAAACATGGCATGCAAAACGCCTGCACAATTACAAATAGCAAAATAACAAAAACGCGTTAATTTATTCGAGACTAAAAGGGGACGGGCGGATGGTGGCATTAAAATTTGAACGTTGTCAGGTGTTAAGTCCATAATTTCCCCAGGGTACAATCCAGGATCGCACTTTAAGGGTATGAATGGCAGCTCTAATTTCTACAACCGGTCTTCAGTACACTTGAGAACCGAGAGCCTCTTTTCAAATTGTTTTGACCCTGAAATGCGACAAGTTTGGAAATTCTTAATGAGTGTAATTGTGGCATTTGTAAAGTTTCGAGGAGACTGCGCGTCCTTTTCTATTTAATTTAATTTACTATGAGGTTGCTTCTAATATTAACTGACAGTTTTCTTTTCTGTTATAGGTAAGACAGCACCACAACCGTTTAGACACAAATAAACCAGTAAGTACGTATATAATAAGGAGACAATAAATAATCTAAATTTGGTCTTGAAACATTTTAAATTAGGACTTCTTTCAGCTTGGGACTTTTGTATTAGACAGTGAAAAAAAGGTTATGGTGGTGATAATTACTATCATCCGAGCTAATGGAAATTCTGCATCTACCCACGAATCAAGAATGATAAACTGTAAGAATCTTCTCCGAACTTAATTTTCCTCTTATATACAATTTTTAAGTTACTCAACGATCTCATCGACCAAACCAACTTTATCAACGAATTAATTATTAACCTTTAGTAGGTACCTGATACGACAACTAAAAAACTCTTTCTCGAATGTTCTGCATTGTATCGTGGCTCATTCACTAGTCAGCCTATATTTGGGTAAATCCTGAGAGACAAAATTTTACGTGTCTGGGGGAATAAACTACCCGTAACATAAAAATTCTACCCAAGGGTATTTTTTTTCTGTTAGTTTAAGGTTTAATCTACTTAATGCATGATAGATATAAGGTTAAATTTAGCTGCACGTATCTGAAAAAAAATGTTAAAGCCCTGAAATTTGACTACCATGGGGTGTCCCTTACACTTTTTTGAAACAAAATATATTTTTTACACCAATTTATAAACGGAATTTTATTAATTGCTGTGATCTAAGCTGTAAAGGGTGAACTTTTATACGATCAAAAAATACGCGAAGGCTGTACACAGCGTAGTTTTGGAAAAAATAAAAAATTTAGGTTTGTCCCCGGACAAAAAGTGATTCCCATGGCGCACGACATAACTACTCACATTTCACAAGCCACAAGACTTAGAAGTTTGTACGCACACTGTTGGCTAATTTCAATTGCGCTCTAAACATCGTGAAGAAATATTACTCCTCTCGTGGTTATAAACTGGATTTACGAAGGTGAGAAATTGATTACCGTGGTTTTGGTTCACTAGATCATTGATTACCATTTCTATGTTTAAAAATATTTTTTTATCCATTACGGTTTTTTGACTAGGGTGTGCAGTTAGGAAAAGGGTATTGTTTATCATATTTTTTATTATTATTGGTCTATAATTGTGGTATTTAAAAATATTGACAAAAAACTATACAATTTTGATTTCCATGGTATTGATTCTCATGGCGTTTTACCACGGTGATCAATTTTCCCCTGAGTTTTCTTGCGCATTCTTTCACTTTTTACCCAACTACAGCGAAGCCGCAGGTATGGAAGTGATTTAGACAGTTTATATTTGTATATTTCAGATGTTTTTTTTATATTGTATACATCAGATTTTTTTTATATTGTACTATAGTAGACAGCCGCTCTGGCTTATGCGGCACCATTATATCCCCACATTAAAATAAGTCACTCAGCGAGCTATGGAGAGGGCTATACTCGGGGTTTCTCTACGTAATCGAATCAGGAATGAGGAGATCCGAAGACGAACCAAAGTCACTGACATATCTCCGCGGATCAGGAAGCTGAAGTAGTAATGGGCAGGCCACATAGCACGTAGAGCGAATGGCTGATGGGGTCGAAAAGTGTTCGAGTGGCTACCACGTACAAGCAAACGCAGCGTAGAACGTCTATCCACAAGTGTGGCAGACGACCTTATTAAGGTCGCTGAAAGACGCTTGAAGCAGGTCGCTTTCAACACCGGTTTTATATATGGAGGTCTAAATGGGAGGTTGATGTTCAGCTGTAGACGTCTTATGGCTGAGATGATGTATGATGAAAAAATAAAACGAAACTATGGGCTGACTGCAACTTCAGTCCAGATTAACCTAACTAATGATAAATGTACAATCTGATGACAGCTTCTGGAGTGAATCCTGTCAGTGACTGTGACTGAGAACATATTCTAGGACTATTTATTCAATATTTTTACATTGTTTAAGACAGCAATACATTGATTTTATTTAGTTTACATGATTATTATATAGAAAGCCAATATAGACCTTTTTAATACTTTATGTTTGGTGTATATTTGTTTGGATCACCGTTTTTAATCATTTCTATTTTATATTATTAGTATATAGAGGTCAATATTTAAATAATAACATGGAATTGAAACAAAATAGTTTTAATTTTGATTCCCATGCCACACTTAATTGATTCCCGTGGCACCAAAAATTTTAATTTAAATATCTTCTGAACAAAACAAGTTATAATGATGCCTATTTGACGGATGTGCTTATAATTATGGGAAATTTGATGTTTTACATGTAAAATTCAATAATACTTTGATTTAAAATCTGCCACGTGAATCACTTAAATACGCCCGATCTCAGGATTTACCCATTTACGAGACACGATAACGGGGTCCATTAAAGTTGTCTGTAACTTTGTAGCCGGGAATCAGGCCCCTGGTTCGTTAGTCTCCACGTTTCCATATGCAAAAGTTTGCTTCGGAGCAGGGTCCCGACGGTCGGGTGGTCGCGACTCGGTCTGACCGCAGGATGCCGTCTGATTTGATTTGTTACTCTGTGTTTTTCACGTGCGACTTGTTAAATTTTTCATATGGAGAATATTTGCAATAGCCATAGAGAAAAGCTATCGCTGTACAGTAGTTAACATCGACTGTATAGTCGTTTATGGGTATGTACGTTACTATTAAATATCAATCTTCTAAATATATAAAAGGAAAAAGTGACTGATTGACTGACTGACTGACTGATCTATCAACGCACAGCCCAAACCACAGTACGGATTCGGTTGAAATTTGGAATACAGATAGTTTTATGACGTAGACCTCCGCTATGAAATGATTTTGCCATGCGGGCAAGGCCGCGAGCAAAAGCTAGTGTTTAATAAAGTAAGTGGTTTCACCGGTCTAATTACTGTCTTTCTTTACATCGTAACTTATCATTAAACAATATTATAATAATTTAAACCCTGCAGTCAATAAAAAATACAATATAACAAAAAAAAAACGAAAAAACAGGCTATTGAAAAGATGCTCGTTTCTTAATAAGTTAGGAAGATAATATTGAATTCTCAGGGCATATGACCTAGCAATAATAATTTAAAAGGTACCTAACATGTGAGCTTGGTTATTAACTGAGAACGACTTAAAATAATAAATATTTTATGCAGGAATTATATTACGCACAGGAGGTGAAAGGGCGACTCAACCACATTTCCCAAGATCACGTACAAGTCCACATTTCTGGTTGTTTACGAATTTCCCCTCAAAATTCTTGTTATTTCGAACCCAGACTAACTTTGTTTCAAGTTCCTCTAAGCAAATGACCATTGAGAAGTTGGAAGTACAGTCACGACCGAAACTGATTTCATTTGATCTTTGAGTTGTTTTATGATCATTTAAGACTACTTGGCGGTGTTTTGATTGTTTATTCTCAATACAATATAATTGTGGCAAATTTATTGTGAAATAATAAGCTAAAGTCCCTGCGGTTTAAATTAAACGAAATTTTCAGTTGATTTAACGACTAGGAAGATGCTGATTAAAAGTAAATAAAACGAGGTGCCGCGAACTCTGTGTCAGATGAGGTTCAATATTTATACAGCAGCTCTGCAAGATATCGCTTCAATTTCAGCAGGTATGTCGCTATGGTACAATGCAGCGTCGATTCTCTTTGAATTAACAGTACGTAACAATTTCAATTTCAGTGTGCCTCGTTCAAAAGAAGAGAATATACGTATACATTTAATTCAAAGTGAATTCAATGATTCATAGTGATTTTCATTGTTATTTTATTAATAATGTCATTATGAATCTTTATTTTTTTATTTTTTATTTTTTTTTAAATATTCAATTACGATTATAATAATATTAAACAATCATACAATTTTAAAACCTACTTATAAATAAAAAACGTCATTGAGGTCATGACCTGCAGGAAGTGTACCTAAAAAGCTGGCTACATTACCTCTCTGGATGGCCAAACTTATACGTTGGCCGAGGTAAGAGCCAGCTTTTTGGATATTTTGAACTATTTATTTATTATTCAGCACATAGCTAGGACTAACATAATGCTACAATAGCATTTTTACCAGTTGCCTTAAGGCAGGAGAATATGTATTAGAAATTAAGGAGGGCTGACAAAAAAATAAAGGGGGGGCACTATCAATTATTATATTCCATACTTTCAGAATTTCTATCGTCAAATGTACCATCATAGTTGCATACAAGGTTCGTTATTCAGCGGACATGAAACTTGCTCCGTATTCCGTCTCTCAGAAAGGAAATTTACAAGAAATACGAGCAAGTTCGGACGTCACGGTCAGACCAGCATCGTCGGTTAACCCAGACATAACTAGCTACAGGGGCGGTTTGCGATAAGAACTTACTCGGGGAATTTATCCGGTAATAGTGGGTAATAATTTTGATTGTGTGCAAGACATTTGTGCATTATTACAATGAGGTAAGAATTGGGAGAATATTTGTTTTTAACGATGTGATTACTAAATATTTCTAATTTTACTTTCAGGGCTTCAAACTATATTAAAAATTGACTTATGTACATATAACTAAGTAGGTACCTCATTACTGAAGCTTTGTGGCTGCCAAACCTTACCTATCTCGCATCTGCACTTTCCATTAGGTGGGATGTAAATAAATAAATAAATATTTCAGGACGTTTAACACAGCGCCGCCTAACCCCAAACTAAGCAACTTAATGCTTGTAATATGGTGGTTAGGATAACGGATATAATACTTATATACTTTTCTTTTCTTTTCTTTTCTTTTCTTTTCTTTTCTTTTCTTTTGATGTGGTCAAACGTAAGTCTATTTAGTAAAAAAAAACCTCCTAAATAAGGAAACCTACAGCTAATGCATATAGATCAACCTTTAATGGCTCGACAACTCAATTTGATTATAATAATACGCTACTCACTTTAACAAGGCCGTAAGCTTTTACAAAATTAATAACTTTGACCTATCATGAAACTAATTCTATACTATCTACTCGTGTATGTACTCGTATGGTAAAGGTTTTAACATCTCTAAAGCTTTGCCCATTCGTGTGAAAGAACCAGTGACCCGCGCTGCATCGGGACCGATTCCCAACTTCGATAATTCGAGAAGCTTCAAATTATAACTCGAATTAATAACTTCTCTCTTATAGTCGAATCAGACTCGGGATTCTTTAAGGGTGATGCCGAATGTTTCCACTTTTTAATTAGTTTTAACTCGATGAGGGTGACTCCACTTCTGAATTTGAAAGTTTGCTGAATCTTAGCGTCGCGACGATATGCATTACAATAAAAAAAAAACAAAATCAAAATCGGTTCATCCAATCGGGACCTACTATACTACAGACAGGCATACTCACACACACACATTCACACACATTGTGTGTTATAGGTATGTGTGCGTGTGGGTCTCTTCAAATTTAAAACATCTCGTCGTTGTTGCGTCGGGGGTTAAAAACAAAAGAAGGACGACATAGATTGCCTCATAAATAAAGTGATCCAAGAACTTAACACCTCGTACACATTAATTTCCCAGTAGAATCTCATTTTCACAATCTCAGCACTCCAGAAGAATTCCAATTTGAAAATGCGCGTCTCCCATTCGTCACTTGACACATCTCGCAATCACCCACACTCCTTACATTTTTCTTAGACATTGTTGAGCGGACAGCTTTTACGAGATTCTCGTAAAACATAGAATGGTTTCATTGTTCACTAACGAATAATGCCGTCGCATCTCCGGGGCTTTGTGCTGGTGACTAGTGAGATTCAATACTAAGCTGTTTTGACATATTTTAAACAATAAAGTGAAACTAGCTAAAGTTCTAAAGTGAGAATTAGCAAATTGCTAACTAAAATAACATAATATAAAAGTTACGTTGTGTTTGTAGACTTAGAAGAGATAGTTTATGGTAATAAAACCGTTTATTTTTGTACAAATTGACTGATTGGATTGTGGAATAACACAATTTTCAGGGGCTTTGTAAAGCCTTTTTCGTGAGTAGTTAACGGATTAGCTTAAGTATCATGTAAATTATTTAGTTACATTCTGGTGTCATCATAATGCGTTTCTATGTTAGACTTTCCGCGTATTAAAATAGAAAAGAGACACCACAAAAATATTTCCAACATTTTCCTTAACATCATTTAATGAGCTTAAAAATACGTCATAATGTTATTAGCAAAGAATTTTCCGGAAATAATTTTCCTCAAAGGAATAAGACATCGATGGTGTTCTGTTGCAAACATTTGTAATGGCTAAAGGGCGAAGGGTCGAGTACTTGAAGACCTCTTCAGGCGCGTCTAGGTGGGCCCTTAACAATGCCTGCTCAGCCTCTTAAGCCTTAAGCTGTAAAAGCATAACTATTGCCAATGGGTCGTTGAACTTTTTATACTCATAGCTACTTTTCTAAAGATTCGTACAATTATAAACAGACTCACAGAATTTATTTTGCAACATTTTTAATTTGGGTGATTCCTTTAACAGCTTGGATGTTCTGAATGTGGTTACTTATTTACTCCTAATAATATCATAAACAATTAGAAAGAAAAGAAAGAAAGAAAGATAAATATTTATTGAGCACAGAAGCACAGGCACAAGAATATTTTTTCGTATACATAGGTACTGTAGTATCACAATTCACCTTATAATAAAAACATTCTATTGCACGACCTATTGCGTGTGGAGCGGGAGACGCATCCCGTGCCATCGTGCAGCTCTGCCCAATTGGGAGAGAGCTCAGCTAATGTTGTAGACAAAGTTAATTGTTGTGTTGTTGTTGTTAATTACAAGAAATTGTATGTATTGGTCATACCTAGATCCTGAAATAGCAGAATTTGTTCTTTAAATCATAAGGCGTGACTTGTAAATAAATTTAAATAAAGTCAAAACATTTATTTTTATTAATATTATAAATATAATATAATAAATAAAAAGTTTAGAACCAAACTGAGTCTAAGCTTCCGTGAGCAGAATACCCTTGCTTGTTATGCTCTATAATTTCTCAAGACTTAGATTGGAGTGCTCTCAAGTATTGTTGAAAAAAAAATTTGGCGTCCTAGCTATCACTAGCTGCATGGCACCATTACGCATTTTTACGTACTTTAAAGAAACTCAAAGAATAGAAAACTCTTAATTTAACACCTTAAATACAAATAAAAAAATAAGCTAGAATAAAGCATAGATGGGGTTTTAGGTGTCCTACAAGACCCTCTGACGTAACCTCAAAAGGTAAACCTTCTCAACTCGGCCCGAAGGAAATAAAATACATCGCGTATTGACACCTCAAGGGATTCGCTCGGAGGAGTCTATTGTCCTTGTTCATATTTTTATTTGTACCTTCAATAAATGGTTTTTTCTAACTTTGAGAAATCAAATATTTTATTTCTAGAATTTAATGGACGTGTAACAATAAGTTGTGAGAATATCCAAGGTCAAGTTGGTCAATTATAATCTAAACACCTTGTAAAATACTATTTATCGTAGCGGTACCCAATTTCCCTCTGGTTTATATAGGCCTTACGGTATTTGCCACGATTTTTTTTTATTCACGTAAATTTACACAAGTGTCAAAATTGCATATCGTCTCGAGAAAAGAATGTTTCGGCAATGTTTGACTTGGTTTAAGTTATTTTTCAAAATGTTAACTATTTTTTCGAATAATAAAGGAATAACTCTCATATTATAACACTGTCACATCATCGGCCCATAAATAAATTGGGTAAATCTCAAAGAGAATACTGGTACAAAGTTTAACAAACATTGGATAAACTTATTCCCATACTCAACGCTCAGATTGAAAGAAAACGGGAATCAATGTAACTTTTTGGAATTCTTCGAAGTTTGCGCAGAATTTCAATAAAGTCCCGATAAGAAATATCGGTATTGGAGCGTTCCGTACCCTTTCCAGAGCATCTTCATGATGGTCTATGTGTATGGGATGAAAGATATTACCTATAATAACCCGATGTTTTACACCAGCATCCGTTGTTTTAAATATGAGGAACAGCGGTATCTCGATAAAATTTGAATTAAAAATATAGTTTTCTATAGTCTATATAGTTTATGTGTGCCTAATAAATTACGACGCCAATCATCCTAACTTTTAAATTACAAGAAATAAATAAATCATAGTATATTTAATTAAATTATATCAAACATTACTTAGTATACTAACTTTTTTTAAATAACTGTATGTATCTATTAAACGTTTTAGCTTAACTAGCTAACATATTAAGCGTTTGAAGAATTTATTTAACATTTCTTGAACATTATTCAGCATTTAAAAAAATCTTCAGTCAATCAGAAGCAAACATTCCTATAGACTATAAGGTCCTAAGTTCTATAGTAATAAGTTGTAACCGAAGTTAATAGCAAGTTTATGACGAATTTGTGGCACTCGGTATGTTTATTTAATGGCATCGTTATTTTGGACGTGATTCCACGTCTCATGGAATTACGCTTCAGTGTAATTAATGGAGTTCATCAATCGATGTATAGCCTCTAAACACATGTTAATGAATCATTAGCTTTGATTAAACAGATTTACTAGTGGATTCAAATTACATTATGCGATGTAATCTGTCTAAATATTATGATAGGTACGTTCGTAAGTAAGTCAAAGTTTTGTAGGGCGATAGGGTTGGATAGTGCTATCTGCACTTTCCAAATTTCCACTTTGCAATTCTAAAGATGTACTTATTTCTTTTAAATTAGGTTTTTAGTCGCCATGGCGTTATATATTTTTTGGTTTATTTGGGGTGAGGTCTCAATATCATCTTAAGGTTCACCCTGGTGGCTGTTATACACCCTACAAACCAACGGACGAGCATACAGTTGTATCATTTGATTTCTAAAAAACAAAATGCATGTACGTAATAATATGATTCACTATTTGTTCTTATTCAGTTATTTGTACAATAATATAAACTTATAGGAGAAACTTAAAACGTGCATCCAATTTTTACATTCAAAACCTTGCATACAATCCTAACGTCCCGAAAGTCGTACGAATCGTACCCTACCATAATAAATCGGTATTTAACTCTCAGTTTTCCCGCTTTAATACGAGGACATCGGTATTTCGATAATGTCCCCTTTATCTTCCATATATCTCCCCTCTAGAAGGAATTTATCCACGGGGTGAACATGCGAAAAAATGCGTAATAATGAGCACGATAGTACTTAGAGCTTACGACCAACATCCAGAAATGTTAGGGTTGGGATAGTTCCCCTGAACTACGCCATCTGAAATGTTCGTGAGGTTTTGGAACGAAATCATCCATTCATAATAAATAATAGTGTAGTGTGGATCTTTATATTGAAGGCAGTTATTGTAATGTGCTGTCACTTAAAAAGGTTTAATTCGGCTTGTACAAATGTTTTTTTTAAAAACCGTCATAATATTATACCTAGAAATAGTTTTAGAATTCTTGTCGAAAAAATAGCAGACTCGGCATAACTAGTAACTTTATCCGTGAATGTATTTTTCATTATGACTTATTCTTAGAACTGTCGATATATTTCTTTTAAGTCTTTGCTGTCGCACAGCTGGGCAAAGACCTTTACTTTAAAAATTCATGTCAGTAAAATCTTAAGACCATCAACATACATTTAAGTGTTAAACTATTTGACGTTATGCATCGACAATAAACCCAAATAGAGCAGTATATGTTAAAAGGTTTATACCATAAATCCACACCGATCGGTTCTAAAAGTTTGCATGCCAATAACCTTGACGACTTGGAATCGTATCGAGGCTCGTATCTCGGTTATAAATTCGAAACGTCAGCAAAAGTCATAAAAACAAATCGATAACATGAATTTAACCCTCCGTTTGAGACCCCACGCTATTTTCCGCGTTTTGATTTTACGTTGATTAGGGGTGCAACATTATTATATCGAAGTGTAAATATTTATTAATATGTGATAAAAATCTGAAGACATTTTTTTCCATATAAAAACAGGTATATTATGTAAAACCTACTTAACAGTTTATTTTAGATTAAAATTACCTATTAGTCTAAACATACTAGGTTATAGTTTATTGTTATGAATAATAATTAATGATAGATGCAAGATAAAAAATATAGAAGGTAAAAAAGTGTCATCTATAAGAAAAAGATCTTGTAGTAATTTATAATTCAAACGTGTATATTAGCAAATTGACGTGCATTGCAAAATCGCACCGTCAAAAATTCAAAACAAAATACATATATTAATCATTCGTAAACTCTCATAGTCAGGAGTCTTCAGTACCAAATAATAACAAATATCGACAAATGTCTGCGGACAGATCCCAACCCTTAATTGAGTTTAAAATGCCCTTCGTAGAGCCCGTAACAAAATGGAGGCTTGCTCGGACCCTCTATGAATATGATACGGATATTGAAACCAATACGTATTTAGAGGTATTTAGAATGAGGATTTTTGGGGATTTCATTACTTTCCATTGTATTATGATCATAATATTATTTTGCTACGTATTTCGTTTATATAATAATTTCTTTTGCAATGTAAGCTTTTATTCTTACGTGTATTATTCTTACTCTCCCAGAGTGGATTTTGTGACTAACTTTGTTTGTTGAACAAATTATGTGTATATTAGAAAAGCTAAAATATATTCATTTCTCCTTATTGGGATTTGTTGGGACATTAAGAAAATAAGAACAAACCGAGTGGGTTTTTTCCACTGTAGCACTTATACTTATTTTTCATTTCGTATGCCAATGATGTATTTGTTTTCTTTACATTCCAAAGTTCCTAATTTGTGAAATGTAAACGAGTTTCCAGCACGTCGACAAACTTTCCACGTGGCAAAGCAAATTTCATTTAAAATAATATTTTAAAGGTATTTTCTGGTTGCTTTTTTGTTGAGGCCAGGAAGTTGTGGTGTTTATTCCGTAGAAGTTAAGGGTGGGATTAGAGTGGGTATTTTGTATGATGCATGTTTTCATTTTCGCGTAGTGACAGCTTGGGGGGGACGTATGATGGGCGGTCTCTTCGAAAATCCAATATGACAAATTCGGAAGTACGTGATTGGAATGAATACGGAGGAATGTATTTTTGCACAGTGGCACTGAATGCCGAGACACCTGAGTCGTATTACGGATGGATGAATAGATGAATTTCTGATAAGATATTGTAAAATGTAGGTAAATATCAAATCAAGAAGCAAAATTTTAACGGGGAAATGCTGTATAAATTAAGACCATATTCAAATGAAGCTGAATAAGAATTTAGAAAATACCTTTCTTACCTAGTTAAATTAAAAATAAATTAATTATTATTGCCACAAAGGAAACGATCCATACGACCATAATAAGTTAAATGTTAACGTTGAAAAGTGTCTTTAAATTTCTCAATTTTTTATCCATTTCAATACGTTATTAGTCAAGACCGATAACCATCACTCTTAACTAATAAATGTCCGTTTGTTATAAAATAGATCATCAGGCTGACCATCTCACCTAAATTTCTCGCATTATAATGCGAGTTAATTATATAACGCTACCTCAAAATTTTTGAATTAAACATAATATAATCTGATCCTGAACACATATACAAAACCAAACATCCCCTAACTGCTATTTGTTAACACTGCAATAAGAGTATCGAAGGAAGGCCCGAATAAGATAAATATTTGTTCGGAACAAGCAAGGCGAAAAACCCGAAAAGGCCGGAATCGATCGGTAGAAGTAACACTAAAGGCCTAGTGCAATCGCCTGCGGGAGGTTCAATTCTCGGGGTCTATTCTGGGAGAGTGAAAGATTTAGAGGCAATAACGTACGGTGTTAGCGAGGAGATATTTCGTCTTATTGTTCGTTCCATCGGATTAGTCGGTGCGAAGATTGGACCATGTTATCGCAGTATTGTGTTCGTAAGGTTCAATGTAAAGAAGTGCGATACTGATTACAATCTGTGAGTGTACATAAATAGCGACGTGATATATTAGTCCAACTAATGCTCAACTGATTCAACATTCTGAGGATACAAACATTAAGAAAATCACACTTCAAACTTCCGCGATTCAAACTCATTTTTTTTTCGTCGGGACTTTTCGCGTAGCGTAGGTTTTAAATAAGTATATAACGCGAAATTAATATAAAAAAATCAATAATGTACAACATCTTATGACTAAATGACCGGCATGACAGCTTCTTATTGTGCCTATATAATCTTATCGAAGATGTATTAGAAACGATTTCTACCAAGGTAATATACCGCCGCATATTCATCAATAAAATACGGGAACGAAACAATATCGGAGCAGCAATTTGTTCCTGACAGAGTAACGAGATTGAGCATACGGCCTTTGGCATATCTCCGCCCTGAAACCTTCAGCAACGGAATCGCTTAACTTATGACAAAGCTTGGCAAAAGTAAAATTTCTCAGCATGGTAAAGTAAGAGATTGGAAATAAACTCTTTTGCAAAAAAAAAACGGGCACTTTGATGATTTCTCTGCTTCAATGAAGAAGAACAAGAAAGAGGTTTTATTAATTTGACGATGCATTGACTTATCATTTATAAACATCCTGGCATGATTATTAATGTTCCAAATTTAAAATTTGAAACTCAAATAGAAAAATACTGATTATATAGTGAAATTGCTTTGCTTTTTGGCGCGAATTGATGCGAATTGCTGTAACAATTTTAAAACTTTTTGAGTATTTTCTGCAAATTAAACAATTTATTCTTTCTTTCCACAATAAATACCACTTTTTGATATGAGCGATAAAGCGATAAGGGCCGGTAAAATTATAGCCCTACTTGAAGAAGGTTGTTCGCAAACTTACGTGGCTCAACGGCTAAATGTGAGCCGTTCAACTGTCCAGAGGACATGGCAACGATATCAAGAGACCGGTTCGGTTAAAAGAAGACCCGGCTCGGGAAGAAAACGATGCACAGAACCAAGAGACGACCGCTTTTTGGTGAGTCAGGCGTTGCGGAATCGTAAGGCGTCAAGTGTGGACCTGAAAAAAAACCTTGAAGAAGTAAGAGGAGTAGAAGTAAGCTTGTGGACGGTTAGAAGGAGGCTTTTGGCTGCCAATATCAAAAGTTACCGCCCGGCTCGAGGCCCTAAATTACTCCGTGAGCACCGTGTTGCTCGACTTCAGTTTGCTCGAAACTGTGCTTCATGGACTATGGAGGACTGGAATAAGGTATTGTTTTCTGATGAAGCTAGAATCTCCTTGTGTGGAGAGAACCGACGCCGGCGAGTGCTGCGAAGACCACGGGAACGCTATGCGGAAGTGTGTTTCGAACAAATCACTCCTTATGGCGGAGGCTCCGTTATGTTTTGGGCAGCAATTAATTCGACGGAGCGTACGGAGTTAGTTTTCTTAGAAAGAGGAACATCAAATGCACACCGGTACATAATGGAAGTCCTAATTCCACATGCACAACCCGCATTGACTGCACTTGGGGAAGATTCCATTTTTATGGACGACAATGCTCGCCCGCACCGTTCTGGTGACGTGGAAGCTTACATGCAAGAAGTTGGGATCCGTCGTTTAGATTGGCCAGCTCGCAGTCCTGAATCCAATCGAGCATGTCTGGGATGTTCTAAAAAGGCGGGTAAGATCAGTGCAACCTGCTCCAAAAAACATCAGGGAGCTGAAAAGAGTAATTGCTGAAGAGTGGGAACGTATTCCTCAAAACGTAATTAAAAACATCGTAGAGAGTATGCCCAGAAGGATTCAAGCTGTGATTTTGGCAAGAGGAGGTCACACTCGTTACTAGGTTTTTACAGTTGTAAATTTATTTAAATAAAAAAGTAAAAAAATCTTCTTGTCTTTATTGCCGGCCACTTGTTATTGTGTGGTCGTGTACGTCGGTTTTGAAAAAAATCATCAATTTAAATACAAAATTCCCAAAATTCACACTTATTTCACATGATTATTACACGATTAGGTACGAGTATAAGTATACAAAGTGTGTCAAACAATTAAATATTTTTAAACTAACACAAATCTACCTTAGAAAGTAAGTTTCCTTAGGTGCCCGTTTTTTTTGCAAAAGAGTATTTATATCATTCCACTGTGTATTGCTACTTCATTGCGTCAGAATAATAAAAAAATGTTATTTTTTTATTAATCAAGACTTATCGCGTAAGTTCGAATCGCAAAAGTTTAAAGTGTTATAAAAAATTGCTAAAAAATGTACAATACTCTCTCATCACAAGGTATTGAGGTCAGCTTTCCTTATCTGGCGCATCCAATTAGCTCTATCATTGACTTCGTCGTCAGAGATCTTGCTATCTTTCAGGCCCTTTGTCACGTCATCGTTTCACCACGTAAGAGAAGATTACCTACCTACTATAATATATTGTTATACATATATTTATTTCTTACTCATTATACGTCAGCTTTTAATTGACCACGATCTCGCCTAATTTTATGTCATGATGTGGCCGTGGATGGTAGAGTAAATCTAGAAGATGGGATAAATTCTATGTATACTGAAAGTCAGGCCGCGGAACTCTGTCATAATAACCGCTTGGTGATTAACGGTTTTGTCCAGTGGCTAGTAACTGATCACGGTCGAAGCCTGCCACCAGTAAAGTGGAAGAAAAAAGATAATATAAAAAGTTAGGTGTATAAAATACCTGAACGTGAACCAACCAAACTGAAGAGGTTAGACTAAAGATTTCCTAGTAATATAGGTGTATAAACTAAAGTCAGCGCAAACGTTTAATAAAGGAACCAAGCTCGTTCAATGAGAACATTACTATTGTCTACCCTCTTTCATTTCAAACGCGAAATGGAAGAGATTGACGATAAAAATTTAAATAAAGGTCATTCCTTCTTTTAAGTTCAAGACTCGGTGGTATTATTTCTTAGCGGAATTTCTTTTTAAAGAAAATGAAGTGCTGAGTTGCTCTGAGGTTCCTTGATTGTACTATCCTGGTTAAGGAGTTATTTTATTTTTGGAAAGGTGTAGATTTTGTAAAGGATAAAACCAATGTAGGCATTTTAGGGTTCATTCACGGACTTAAAAATGACGGCGAATAGTCTTGAATGTTTGAAAACGAAAATTACTAGTGCGTTTAGTAGGTAAGTGTATTTATTTTTTATCATTTTGTGATATTTTTTTATGACAAACGTTAAATATTTTATGTTTAGTTTTATATATTTTGACTTTTGTAGCTGCGTATATTTTATCTTTACAAAAGAGCTGTATAAAACGATTTTGATGGAAATATTTAACAATTGGAATAAAAGCTTCAGTATGCTTTAAAAGCTTTTATTGTTTAGTGCAAAAGCTAATTGGAATACAATGGTCATTTATTCTAGTAGGTATGTAAAGGTCATCCAGTATAGAAGTGGACATTTATTATACTATATTTGTGGGAGTGTTTTTTTAAAAATTGGACAAAACCACCAATTTTTTAATACTTTATTTCGAAAGTACAATATTTATCTATAAAACTTACCCAAAGATTTCAAGCTTATTTTTTATCACATGAAATACAAATATGGTAGGTACCAGGTACCTAGGTACTGGTACCTATCTGGTATCTGAGATTTATGAGTCAATAAAACCAGTTCACTTTTTCAATACGTTTTATGTCGTATTACTTCACCGGATCGTAATGACTGTCAAAATCAGTAAAAAAGACGTTCGATTCGACCCTTTTCAATCCCACAACTTTCCCTAATCTTAAGTTAATCGTTTTTTTTGTGAGAAAATTGTCGCAAAAATGAACCACTGTCAGATAAACTGTTTGAAAATAGATACGTTGGTAAATAATGTAACTTTCAATACTACACAGCTAGAGCTTTAAGTTAGACAACTATAGTATTTATTTAGTGCTCCAATGTCCTGTAGTTTCACCAGCTAAATAGAAGCTAATAATTATGTTTTTCAAGGACCCCAGGCGCACAAAAATGTCTACTTTAGCATTTATAATATTAGGAGGATTATTGAGTTTCAGTATGGTTAATTTAATGAGTGCTTTCCAACTTCAGCGGGTGAAGTTGACATTAAACATGTATACGCTAAACATACGTATTATATTTTTGATGTATCGTTAAGTTATTTGAAAATGGTTAAAATGTGCTAGAAACTAAACTACGTCTGCACGTAGGTTCTTCCTGCGACGGCCTAAACGAGAGGGTGAAAATGAAATTAAATTCTCAATGAAAGCCGATCTCGCCGTGAGATAAAGGGTCTTATGAATTATATCCCTTTCTAAGATGCCTTTGGCTCTTCAACGAGGGTTAGGAACAATAGTGTAATAGTCCAATTAAGTGTTTGTATGAGTTTAAGACGCCTGTCAGATGCTTTTGAGTATGTAAGCGGAGCGCGAAATACTGACGGTAAGGCGCGAGGATTCTTTGAGATCTTTGTTTGAGCAACGATTAAGGTGTAACTTGCTATTATTATTGTTAGAGGGAATGTATTGAATTTGTATCTTGCAGTTAAGTCTCACAACTCATTGTTATAATAGAAGGTAACTATCTAAAGATAGTTATAATAGAAGGTAAATTTCAAAAGTGTATCGTAGAGACACGATATCTAATATACCTCTCTATAAAAAATCTCGTATCAGTGTTATCGAACTCCTTCAAAAGGTCTTGAGCAATTTATTAGATTTTTTTATTAATTAGTAGGTCGTATCTAAAGTATTTTTCAACAAGGAACAAACCGAGTAGCGGTTGTCAGCTAGTATATTATGTACAAATAGTTTAAGTATTTTTTTCAATTCCATTTTTGTTAATTCTATTATATAAACCCTACCTTTAGAATATATTATCGAAGTATACATAAAAGTTAGTCGACAAAATTTTCATAATAAAGTAAATTTCATTCTTTGAAATTATTATATCTCTTATACTATACAGTTACCGACTCAGGCTTCATTCAGAAAGTGAAAACTGCACTTGCTCTATATAACTATAATATATTTAGATGAACATTTGTCTTATAAAAACCATATAGCTGACCTATCCACCCGTGTTCGGAAGTTAATCTTCATTATTAAAAACCTGCGGGACTGCGCATCAATAACTCTACTGCGACAAGTGTATACCTCCCTTTGCCAGTCCATTATTCAGTATTGTATTTCTGTATGGGGAAGCGCGGGCAAGAGTTCCATGATCCAAATTGAGAGGGCTCAGAGAGCCCTTCTAAAGGTAATGCTCAGAAAACCTTTCCGCTTCTCAACAGACGCACTTTACAGTGAGGTCAGAGTTCTGCGCGTTCGTCAGCTTTTTGTACTCAGGGCGGTCCTGAAAGTACATTCGTCCCTGAAGGTTCGTGCTGATTATCATAACATCATGCTAAAACGTGTGTACAAAATCCCTCAACCGACAGCATCCTCCCTCTTAGCTAAACGTAGCCCTGCTTATTCCCTGATATGCACATACAACAAGGTATGTACTATTCGCCGCGACTTAAAAAACTCTCCTACAAGCACATGCAGGCACAACATCAAGAAATGGCTGTTAAGCCTTTCTTATACAGAAACTGAAAACCTAATTTAACTAACTTCCCAGCTTATGGCACTCACACACACACTCACACACACTCCCACACACTCATACACTTCACATACTCTCACTCACACATTTAGGTACACTCACAACCACACTAACACTCCCGTCACTTTTACTACCACACTTCTATAACTACTCTAGAGTCTACTTCTATAACTGTAGTAAACACGAGTATACATACATAATATAGTCGTTGCAATTAATTATTATCTTTCCAATAGTTTATTCATTATATTAAATTTTGTATTCTGTACTAGCATTGCTCTTTACTCTTTACATGTTTTTTATTCTCATATTTAGTAATTTTGTAACCCATAATAATGTTTAAACTAAATAATTATACTTAACTCCATCATTATTGCCATGTCCATCAACTTCACTCATGTTACCTACATCATATCAAACTGACTTTGTTCATCACTCCCGAGGCTCAAGATACAAGCCTAGAGCTTAGTTTGGGTCTCAACGGTAAATTGTTTAGCATTTTAATTATATTCTAACTGTTTATAAGCACTATTGTAAAACCTATAAAATACTTATGGCAATAAACAATCTTATGTCTTATGTCTTATGTCTTAACTTGCAAGATTTGATTACAGACAGACAGACAACAGACAGGTGAAAGTAAATAAATCTTGTTGTCTATATAATAAATAGCAGGCACATTCACAGTTGACCGAGTTCACACTGGAACACCGTAAATTTACCCGGTTTGTGTTTCGGACGCTCTAGTTTGAATCGGTCATAATTTCCGATTTTCCGTACGATTTAACAGATCAGCACCTTTTCAAGCTATTTGGTGCATTCATGATATTCGGCGAGGGATATAATTAATAGCAGTGATTTAAATTCTCATTTTTAAAACTTCTTGTAGCGTTGTAGCGTCCGTGACCCAGTGGTCATACGTCTGGCTTTTAATCCGGAGACCCTGGGTTCAAATCTCAGTGTGTGGCAAAAAGTTAGGTCGTCGCAGTCGTTAGGTCATGTTGCAGGCCCTGTAGTAATCTCGGCGACCTGAAACTGCAATATATAGGTTCGCCACACAACCTTTAAATTTGTGATTTGACTCTGACAGTGTAAGTAGGGTAACCTGTTCTTTTGGAGTATAAACCCCAATTATTATAATTATTATTATTCTTCTGAAAATACTCGAACCCTTAATAATAAAAAAAAATAAACTATACATAAAAATACCACACAAATACTGTTACACACTGTTGTATATTATAATATGTCCTGTTGTCAGTAACGGTACCTAACTAAATAGATATTATATAAAAAATAAATATACCTCAATAAATGAAACTGACTTATCAAACCTCAGCTCAAACCGCCGATAACATTGGATTAAAATAAGGCACGCTGATATATTATTTTTGACATCTGCTAAGATGTAAGAAACTGTTATTATTCACGCGGGCCAGGTGAAGCTGCAAGCATAAGCTGGTTGATTATAAAGGTTATGCCGCATTCTCCCTTGCAGGTTTTGCTAGATAACAAAATTAATCCATACTCATTACTCATGCGAAAACTTACATAGGTTATTTATGTGCTTTCCTTATTTCAACAAAAATGTTATGTAAAATACCGTCGTTCCACTACATAAATCTTTATGTGCTACCTAAAACAACTAACAGTCCCGCGCGTTGCTTCATAAACCTCAGCCGAGCTGTACAAACCAAAGGTTTCCCAAAATTCTGGTCGCACTTCATCCAACTGACAAATAGGTCACCACGTTACGAGCTCCCTTCCAAGACTTGAATACGAATGGCTCTGAAAGCCTCATGGAACATTGGCACGGAAACTAGAACTCAGAAATAAAGTGTAAATTACTGGGAATTGAATTTTGGCAAACACTTGGTGGTTTGGACCGATCTAAGAAGTGTTTTAGTGGCTTTGCTCGAGTTCGAAGGCTTCTATATGGATATCTGTGGGGAACGGATCGTAAACAGATGGCATATGTGACAGAATTACTTGTACGAGTTGTTAACATCTACGATTTTGGCTTCACTCGCTGTTTTTAGCTTAAATAAAAGAGTGCTAGCATTCTCTGAAATAGTTTTTTTTTAACAAATAAATATGGAATCTTTCTGTAAGAATTTTTTAAAGAAAATCAGGATCATTTTTTAAATTTTTTGAATAAAATTTTGTGTTTATTTATTTATAAGTTACTTCTACAGTACGTATTTGAACTGCGCTACTTACTCTAATATTAATATTCTATTTGAAAACCTAAAATCAGCCCTTACTGCATGGAATTAGAAGATGGTTAGTAAAAATTTTTTTAAAGGTAAAACGTGTTTATATATGCTTATTAAACATATATCAGTCAGAAAAAAATTAACAATAATTATTTTGGAAAATATATAATAGCGCCATATATGGCTTCGTATGCGTAGCAGTAGATACATTTTTTGAAATCTCTGTAACAGTTCCGATTGTCATTATTAGCCATCCGAAGAGTTACAGAGAAGAGTCTTTCAATATCTCACATTTTATGTAAATGCATAACGTCAAGTAGTTTTTATGCTCAAGATAGTGCCAACTCGGCTCAATGGAGGTCCATTTCTTGACACCGTCTGTTGTTTTTCTGAAGCCTGGCTAAATTAAACTACTTTTTTTGTTTGAGAAAGCTATACAATTTTTTGTACCACTGAAAAATGCGTTACGCATCATCACCACAGCAGTATGTGGGACTCCCGCGCCGAAGATGGGCGCGACGGGGCTACCCACTAAAAACTTAGGGAGGTGTTCCTGTGGGACGTCATAACGCCAGGGCTGCGGGTACGCCGAAGCTCGTCTGCGGCCCGAAAGAGCTATTACATGCTTGTTATTAGATGATCAGAAAGAAAAAGATTCATAATTTCGGTCAGAATTGGAAGCAAAGTCGTCCTTACTCAGAGAACTATCACCTACTATTGGATTACTATGTATTAGAATTAAAAGAACCATAAAAGCGAGTATAATTCATTTCTGAAAATCGTATTATGATAAAAGCTTGAGTGCATACGAAGCTATATTTGGCGGGCAATATTTTGACGGGAATGCATACGAAGCCATATATGGCGTTTCCAAAAAACAGGTCATAAATCAAACTAAAATAAAACTTATTATAAAAACAACAAATTGGTATTGTAGTTAATAATTGAAAGAGTAAATAACAATTTTTGTTGAAGATCTTAATCACTCTGTTATATTTTTTTTTCGCACATAAAAGTTTTGCTGAAACGTCACTTGCCGGCCGCGTTATGAAATGACTTTAAATTATTATGCTGTAGATAGCTTTTCACAAACAAAAAAAAATGTGTTGCTTTAGGAAGAAACGGTCTTTAAGATACAGTTTGACTATAAAATATTAATAAGTTAACTTGTAAAAAAATAACAAAAATGAGAAGCCATATAATATGGCTTCGTATGCGGTAAGGGGTTAAGAATAGTATTAACAATTTCTTTTAATCCGCCTCAACTAAAATCAGCCGACCTCCAAAATATTTTACGAAAATTAACTTCGTCCATAAAATATATTTCTACCCTCATCACGAGATTAAGCCCTTGTGTACTAATATATTTAAATTGTTTACTACCACGTAGTATAATGCGATTAGGCTGTGTTGCCAACTATAAACCACTTACGTTAATGAGTTGCGAGAACCTACTTGTATCTCCAGATATTAATTCTCTCAATATTATAAATATTACGGTAAAACTATTTTGCGAAATTATTGGTACGTTTTCATCTGGGTGTTGATTAAATTTTGAACAAGTTTTTGTAGTTTTGTTATGCTTGTTTATTAAATATGTCTTAGGACCGAAAGTTAATGGGGAATCTAGTGAGACTAACTTGAATTAACTGAAATTGTTAACAAGCAATAATATAAATGATTATAATATATGGGTAATTTATAATCTCACTAGTTTGATCCTGTTTGATGTATTATTTATGTCACCGTAAGACAAATAATGCATATAGGTAGCCCTTTGAATTCACCGGCCTTATTGTATTTTTTACCCAGATATTCATTTGGATATTTTAATTATGAAGTTCTACGCCACATTGTATCCTTAAATATTTAGCTATCATAACCTCGTTTATGTCACTCATGATCCAACACTTACTTCTTCCAAATTGAGGATACTATTTAAGATTTACAACTCTTGTTATTCTTTTTCATTCCTGTAAAACCAGAAAAACTTGACGAATTAAATGCTCGTATAATATTATGCACTAATTAATCACAGTGCATATTAACCCTCTCTGACTTATGAGACAACCCCTTCCGTTGCGAGCGTCTATAGATTAAGATTGTTTCTAATTATTTAAATTATTTCTGCATGTTGTCTCAAATGGAAACCGCTACGGTTTCCTAAGAGATAATGGCTTCTGCGACGGTTGAGTTTTGCATCACGTAATGAGTGGAATGCAAGACGCCAGAATTCAGACGCGCTTCTTACAAAGTTAAACGCTGAACGTCTTGTTTTGTCCATTTGTTTAGAACGTCCCAGATTTAAGGCTTTAATCCTTCCTTTTGTCTGCGACTTTAAATTGGCTCATTTTATTGCGAAATGAAATCTTTGGAGTCTGAAGATTGAACCCTTTATTTTTTGCTCTTTGCCCAACTTAATCAATTCTTGGAGCGAGTTATTATGTATACCGTCGAGTTTATACTTCAATTGACTTAAATATTATTCGTGGAAACAATTTCAAATATCATAATAATTTGTGTTTAACAAATCACATCTCTTTGTTTTGTATAGGGGGTAACATTTCAGTACTCTTATGTTATTGTAGAAAAAAATACTTAAGAGTAACCTACTCTAGGTATCTACCTACCTTAAGTCGATGACGTAAACGATTTTATATACACAGCTGGTTTTGAAGTATATTTAAGTAAATTGTTATACAATTCTCAACCAAGTTCACCTTTTGTATTCTCATTTTTCATCGTTAAACAAACGCGCCATCTGGCGGCTAATTACATACAACTTTGTTACTTAATTTGTAACATCATTGTTTTTCGAAGTCTGGCACCGGCCGCATAAATCTCGATTATATGCAAATTTTATTTCATTAAAGCGGTTACTATAAGCTATATTGCCAGGGTGAAATATAGCCGGGCCGCCCTTGGATTAACTAATGGCTATTTATCTTGTAAAGATCCCGACATCGGCCCTCCAAGATGCGGCCAAATTATTAATTCGATGGTAAGACTTGTACTGTACAAGGGAATTAAGGAATTAGCAAACAAATAGATGAAAGGTTCAGCGCGATTTTGCATTTTTATTAAAGTACGATTTTGATGGTTATTAAATTACTGCTACTGTCGTTGAGTTTTTGTGTTGTCTTCTAAGTGCTACAAGTCACTTACACTGCACTATAACCTATATTGTGTATATTGTGTTGTGGTGTAACCTCCGCGCTCATTGCCCAATTCTCATTCAAAATAAACCTTTGCACGTTTTGTGTTAATTGAGAATTTGATGCTTCTATTAGCTTCGCAGTTTTATTCTCCTAGAAATACTGACACTGTGTGCGCTTAATGTGCACGGACCGGTTCTGGCTCTTCATAGAATGAACGTCCTGAGGACATCTCACAGAAGATATAATATTAAATCAATATTGTAGTAAATCCTGGGATAATAATTATATGTGAGTTGAGTAAAGTTTTAGACGAGTAAATTTTCCATCAATTTTCCGAGACACGCTATCGTTCTAATCAGAAAAACTATTATTACGGACTACTACTACGGTTTTAACGAACGAAAAATATAAATGAAACTTTTAAAACCTTTTGTCCCTAGGTATACAAGGCTAAAGGACTCAAATAGAGTTATAATCATTTAGACGTAAAAGCACAATAACAATCAGCAATCACGTCCCTTTAGAAATAATGTGGCGGTCCATAATCGTGCGTTATTAAGATAAGCATACATAGCTTCACTAATTGTCTATAGGGGAGTCTAAATGCCCCTTCCACTGGAGTTGTATCCAGCAAACCGTAAAATGTATGCGCTAGTTAAATAGCCAATCAACGAGTGGTGAATCCGGAAATCGGGCGACATCACTCGATATGTCATAATCGAAACAACAGTATTCCAGTATTCATTTCACTCATTGAATCACGATCTCGATAATTGAAATCGAAAACTGATAATCGAATAGGGCTGATTCCCCATTCGATTATTATCAGTTCTCGATTTCGATTTCACATTCAAAATTGTCGCTATTTTTATAGATTTATGACGTCTGTGTGTGGGAGATAGCGATTTGTTTTGCCCTTTTGTAATTGAATGTGACAATCGTATGGGAAGTGTGAATAATGGGAAAACGATCGAAGATTGCGAAGTATTAATCATCTGCTTAAACTGATCCGATTTACTGGTTTTTGTTACCATTTTTGGTAACAAATTGTTAGGAAAAGCTAGTATTATATAAGGCAAATGTCATAATCTAGTATTAAAGTATTTTACATTAATTTATCCAAAAAAACATATAAACACAATAAAAGACGAAAAATAGTAAAAGAAAAACACAAAAACCACCCTCGCATTTATGTAAAAGTGAGTTTTCTTCAGTTGTGAGCATAAAAATTATATTTTTCACACTTTGCATTCGAGTTGTGTTTAGAAAACAGCACGCAGACGTAGAGCCTAAATGATAAGATCCCTGAAGAGGTCGGAAAAGCAATTTTCTCCGTACACACAAAGGGCTCGCGGTTCGTGTTTTACACCTACTCGTAGAAGAGTTGCTCTTTTTGGAATGAGAGCGCGAGTGTTTATGTTTTCACACAGTGATTAAAGTGAAGTGTCGAAAACAAAATGGTAACGTTGGATATAGCCCTATAGGACATATAGCTAAGAGTATATACTCAAGGATCCCGGGATATAAAGTATAACGCCCCAAGGGGTGACGTCATTTTTGCGGCGCGGCGCTTTAAAATGGAAGGTTATAGCTTTGACGGGGTGTCGATAGTGAACGGTGAACGTTGAAGGCAGTTCTTTGTTTTTGTCTCGCGTTTTAAATTTCAAGAGACTTTATAATCTTTGATGGGCGCTTTGAAAGTGGGAAAGTTTGTGGGGAGGTTGGAGTAAATAAATATGTAGTGAGGTGAAAAATAGAAAGTTTATTTTCTTGATCATCGTAGTTGCTCATCGTAGTAGTCGTTTATTTTGTTTTAAGCTTATTCTATTGTACTTATGGTGTTTAAAAAAGTGTTTTCTATTCTATTTATAGTGTTATTAAATAGACTTTTGTTGTATTACATTTTTACATTATGTTTTTGTTTATGTGGAATATAAACTGCATTTAGACTGGTATTCAGTGGAATTATCATTTAATGCGATTGTGTTTGCTATTTTGATGCCAATAATATTGATCATATTAATTTAAACCATGCAGAAAAACGATATCAAAAGACCATTTAGAGCGTTTAAAACCGAAACAAAACAGGTAGGTAGTTAGGTACCAAGTCCCTTATCACAGTCAAATTGGCATCAATGTCACTCAAAGATTTTCCCCTTTAAACCTGAGCCAGACAAGAAAAATCCACCTCTTATCTTATACTCGCAGTCTTTTTAAAACACAAAAGGCAGGGTTCACACTATCGTAAGGAACAGACAAAATCCTTGGAGATTACGCACTGAGTGATTGCTATTTTTAAACTTTTGTGGCACGAACTTAAGTGAATACTGCACCTTATAATATGCGTTACAATGCAAAATAGACTATATTGTCTTACAACTAAGGTAGAAATTTGGTTAATAGCTAAAAGTACAGTGATGAACGAAATTGTTGAATTGCCATCTCAAGTGAGTCTTGCACAGCACGATGGGGAAAGTTTTCTTATTATTTTTTATTTATTATGTTCCCTGCTGTTAGGTAACTTTGCCGTTTATGGTTTCAAGTGTAGGGTGTCTTATCTTGGTGAAAGTTATATCTTGCTTCTTGAGGAATAGTGTTGAATTTGTTAACTTGTAGTTAGTTAATTTACGCCTATCGACCCTTTTCTCTAAATAAGATTATTAAGTATAAAAATATTCAGTTAAAAATCCAAATTAATTGATATTCTGCAATCAATCCTGATCACCCTAGAGACAGCTGACAGGTACTGGATGAGAATAAATTTATTATTTATTAGATTTTAATAAATTAGATTTTTATAATTTTTATATATTCAATCAATTATTTTATATTGAAGATGTCAGGGCTGTTCGAGTTATTCAGGTGCTTCGGGCGTTAAGAGGTGTTAGGAGCGATCAATATTTTTTCTTCTCTCATCCCCATTTTTGGTCAGAGTAAGTCAATGTATAAATAGTACAAAACTTCAGTGCAATGGTCCGTCAAGGATCCAGCCAGATTATTAATAACGTGGCTCTGCGCCAACATCAATTTACTTTATTACGTTAGTTTACGACTTATCAAATTTTGATGCTGCGTCTGCCCCAAAAATCATCTGCCAACTGGACTAAACTGTTCACCAAAATTAGTAATGTTCCCAAGATTTATTTCCTAAGATTCTCTATATATAAGATAACTGTGGCTATACTAAAATATATGAATATACTCGTAATATCATCATTACTGGCTTTTTGCATAATATATAAAAGATGATTTAAGCATCGTCCATGTTAAAGGGTTGGCACTTACGAGAGTGGCTAGTAATGCTGATAAGGGAAAACGATTGCTCCATCTCCCTATGGGCGCCTAGTACAACGGTTTACGATTCAGTACTTGTCCGTCCTGCCTCTATTTTTTAATATTTTGCATCTGTCATTTTGTTAGGGTTCCGTACCTCAAAAGGAAAAAACGGAACCCTTATGGGATCACTTTGTTGTCCGTCCGTCCATCCGTCCGTCCGTCCGTCTGTCTGTCTGTCAAGACCCTTTTTCTCAGGAACACGTGGAGGTAACAAGCTGAAATTTATAGGAAATACTAAGGTCCATTGCTTCTTAGAGCTGTGAAAAATTGAAACTTCTAGGCTAACCCAATCAAAAGATATAGTCGAATATGTCGCAAATTTCAGCAAATTTTCGACATTACCAAATAAATCAAAACCTACGGGGCACTTCCCGTGAACTCAGAATCTTGAAATTTGGCACGAAGCAACTCCTTAAAGCACAGATAAAGGAAAAATTGCGAAAACTATAAATTTTTAATTTCATCATATGAAAAAAATATTTTGAATAATTTTATACTTACTACCCTTTTTCTCATGAACGCGTGCAGGTATTAAATTGAAATTCATATTAAAAACTAAGGCCTATAATACCTTTAAACTGTAATAAAATCAAACCTCTATCTCAACGCATTCAAAAGAAACAGCAATTTTAGCCGAAATTTTAAACACGCAACTACTCTCAAAAAACCAAAACCTACAGGGTACTTGCCGTGAACGTAGAATCTTGAAATTTGGTAAAAAGCAATTCCTTAGAGCACAGATAAAGGAAAAATTCCGAAAATTGTACATTTTTATTTACATCACATAAAAAAATATTTTTAATAATTTCATACTTACTACCTTATTTCTCATGAACGCGTGCAGGTATTAAACTGAAATTCATATCAAATACTAAAGCCTATAATACCTTTAAACTGTAATAATATCAAACCTCTATCTCAACGCATTCAAAAGAAACAGCAATTTTAGCCGAAATTTTAAACACGCAACTACTCTCAAAAAACCAAAACCTACAGGTAACTCGCCGTGAACGTAGAATCTTGAAATTTGGTAAAAAGCAATTCCTTAGAGCACAGATAAAGGGAAAATTCCGAAAATTGTACATTTTTAGTTACATCATATAAAAAAATATTTTTAATAATTTCATACTTACTACCTTATTTCTCATGAACGCGTGCAGGTATTAAACTGAAATTCATATCAAATACTAAGGTCTATAATACCTTTAAACTGTAATAAAATCAAACCTCTATCTCAACGCATTCAAAAGAAACAGCAATTTTAGCCGCATATTTTCAAACTCGCAAGGGAATCAAAACCTACAGTATATAATATTATACCCACTTTTCCTTAGGGTTCCGTAGAATGCCGTAGGTTTATACGGAACCCTCGGTGCTCGAGTCCTACTCGTACTTGACCGTTTTATTTTTTTATGCTAAAAGTTTGAACACATCTCACCTGACGCAAAGTGCAGATGCGGTCGACCATGAATCATGGAATATGCCTGGAAAGGTACCTATTTATTTGTACCCTAAAGATTCTCCATGTTTATATTATATGGTTTAATTGCGGCTAAGTTAAACGATACTTAAAAATACATACGACGAAAACGTACATGAAATGTAGAGGTACAAAGTTAGTCTGATTGTCCAGATTCGAGTAGATTGTTTAGACTGTGCACATTAAACATTGATTACAAATTAAACAAGCAATTGGAGCGTGAATCGATGCCCAGCGGATGCGTGCGACGGATGCGGTCGCCGATATCAGGTGTCTGCGAGTCAGTTCCGCCGGTGGAACATAAAACCATGCTATTGCATTTGCACGTACAAATATTTATTTTGTGAGGGAAGTGGTAAAAAACGTCTATATAAATCAATGTATTTATTCTTCTTTGCAGTTCATTCCTGGGTTGTAAGAATATTTTCTAGTACGATGAGTTTACCTAACGCTTAATAGATATAAGTGTTTTATTGTAAAATATTCTACAAATTATACATCTCCAGACGAAATAATTAGGTAGTAGATAGAGATTTTTCCAGTTTTAGGCAGACTTTTGATCCCATATAAGCCTATAAAGGGCGATATAGTATCTCTAACCATTGTTTTTAAAATGATTAAGTTAATCAATATTACGTAAAGTATATTCTCATTATCATACCTTTTTAAAATAAATCCATTCCATAAAAGTATATTCACGGGTCACTAAAATATTCAGTCACTGACGATAAAATCGTAGGTATACATTTTCCTGAGATGAGGAAATAATCCGGATTTAGAAAAGTGTCGCTTTTTGCCGGACAATATCATCTGTGGGGTACGGTTAGATATTGGGAGATTTATATTTTCTAGATAATATGCGCTATCTGTTGTGTTTTCTAGATAATATGCGCTTTTTTTTTCCTAAAATCTAAATCTAATAAAAATCTAATTTTTAAATATCGAATAACGATTGTACCTAATAAGCTGGCGTTTTACCTAATATAAGGGAGAACTTAGTGCTCATCTAAAATATAAAAATCTCGTATCACAATGTTTGTTGTCTCTCCCAAAATGACGCTTGATTTTTAGTATTTTTCAACAAACGCAGATTTGCACTAGCAACTTCTAACATTTAAAAAAAAAAACAGACACTAAAGTAAAATGGGAAACTCTAATATTGCGACCACACCTCAACAATGCTTATAAAAATGCACATATCACGCGACCGAAAGCCCGGAGAGGACAGTTTCGGGTAAATCTCTCGCTTTGTTGCGGACACCCGTCCTTTGTTGAAGGCGTTACAAAGAAATGAAATTTTCGTATATAAAGCTAGATTACCCTCTTTTTGATATTAATGTGGCTTTTTGGATTTCTGTGTGGAATTCTCATGAATGGTTAATATGTGAACGCTGAGGTATATAAGAATAAATCATAGGCAAATGGTGGTTAACGCTTGCTAGAAGAACTTATTTACACATATTATCTTTAAAATGAACAGTTAACTGATTTTTGAAAAGTACCTATTGTCATAATATTATCTAAGAGAATATTGATATTATCTTACCTAATATTACTTAAATGACGAGATTTTTAAAATGAAATCAGGGCAAAGTTATGAAAATGCAACTGTATCAACTGATTTCCCGAAATTTACATCTGCAACCGACACGTTTCAAATAGGTACCTATTAAAAAATCCCGTAACATAGACGAAATCACAGCAACAAAAAGGTAGGCTCAGAGCGAATGTGTACTCATACCATCAATAAAACTCGCATTATTGGTCCCAAAGCGTTATTGCGGCCATATAATAAAAGGAGGTCGGCCACGGAATGTGAAATTGCTATAAAAACAATTAGGAGCGCAATTTTTTTTCCAAAACACGTAGCAACGTAATTACTAACAGATGGCCCGAGTCGTTAGGGACGGAGAGATATTAGTCATTCATTCATTTAACAGAAGTGGGTATGAAGTTTCAATTAAGGACATCCTTATGATGTTAGGGGCTATGTTAGAAACGTTTCCTGTCGTGCTTTTATTTACTTAATGTTAGTTTTACCTTCCTTTTTAGGCTTCTGTAGTAAACAAGGAACCCTTATTTGTATTCAGTATAGATTAGTCTTTGACCACGTCGATCGCCGATGAATCGGAAGATGGTAGCAGATTAAACTTAGAAGGTGTCACTTAACGTCGTGCTGGAATACGGTGATAATGACAGTTTAGCGACATGGTTTTATCCAGTGAGTGGTGTAACTAGCCATGCCCAACCCCTTCCACATTGTTAAGCGACACAACATTTAACGACGATTTGCTTACGCGTATAGAGAGACAAAATAAGACAAAAGCAATAAAAAAAAAACTTTTGTATCCACATAAGTACACAATCTACAGTCTTTTATTTTGCCCAGTACGATAAGACCGCCTATATTCTGGGTACAATTAAACTAATATAGAAATATATTTCTAATGTCTTAATCATTGTTACGCAGATTCAGGCTGACTGAGCCAAAAAGAAAATAATTAATCTCCGAAGTTCATTATAGCACGATTGGGGCTAAACGCACGCGACGAAATAGAAAGATAAAGGGATTTGTTGACGCTGAGCTTTCGGTCCATTCTGTCAACAGATCGCCGCTTTGGTAAAGGAAACTAAACTGTAATTATATGATTATACTTACTCCATTTGAGAAATTTCTCTTGTATTTTATTGATTACTAGTTGCGCCCAGTGGTACAGTACCCTTTGTACAGTGGTAGCTTATGTGTTATTCCAGGGTCTAAGCTATCTCTATTCCAAATTTCAGCTCAATTAGTCCACGCATTTAGGCGTGAAAGAGTAACAAACATTCATCCAGATATCCATTCTTACAAACTTTCACGTTTATACTATTAGTTTTTTTATAAGATAGGTTAGCCTTCAGCATGATGTTAAGCGACGAGGTGTATTTTTTTATTACCCCTTACAGCAGGTTACTGCTTACTTGTACGGGTATATCATTCCAAAAAAAGTAGTATTAAAAGACAAATTTTCCTTATAACGGCTCATAAAGTTGCGATTCTACGGACGCACAACCGAAGAAGAGCAGGCTAGGTTAATCACAGTGATTGAAATTGTATGAAATCTCTATCCGAGATCGCTCTTGGTCTGTAGGCCGTACTTCTACACTCAGCGTCTTGATAAGCACACCATAAAATAACAGAGTTATAAGTAAATGATACTTCTTTTTTGAAACTGAAGGCAGTATAAATACTTACCCACTTTATACCTTAAGGTCCATTCAACTTACAACCCTTACAATATTTATTTAGGTCGCATAAATTAATACGGCTCGACCTTTTAAAGCCTTTTCACCCCACAACAAATCGGGGATTTCGAAGATCAACTAATATTAAACCTTCGGAACCTTTCATTTCTGGACGGGAAAAGCTTTCTATGCATGACAACTAGCTAGTACTTCCCCTTTGTAGAAGTCAAAACTCTTTTTTTATTATAATAAATAGGCCTACGTTTGACCACTTCCCATCTGATGGAAAGTGAAAATGCGGTCGACGTTGGATCACCTAACTAGTCCTAGAAAGGTAAAGTATTCACTCGTGCCTTGAAGATTCCCAAATTGTGCCGCTCCGGAAACACGGATGACGACAAAGTCAAGCCAAATTGTATAAAACGTAATAATGTTTTCTTTTTAATAAAAATGGGTGTGGTATATTTTTTTCATTTGCTAGTAATAAAAAATATTTACGCTAAAACAACTATTGACTCGAAAAAAGGAAAAGAAGTAATAAAAAATGAATAAATACCCGAAGCAAAACTTCGTTTCAAGACCGAATAGAATGAGAATATTAAGTAGGCACCTTGCTCAATTGATTTAAACATAAGTAATAGTCCCGTCTTTTATCACTTCGCAATGCCTCCCCAATTCTTTCAATAAACTTGAGTTAAAAGCATTTCGGAATATTCATGAACTGTGTCTTCTTTTCAGGTGGGTACCCTCGATTGGCTGCGGTGAACCGTCTTCTTTTTTCAGGTAAAACTTTAAAATGAAACTTGCCAGACTATGTCTGATTTCTAATTGAATGCTTGGACTGTTAATGAGCACTTGGTTTGTCTTAACTTTGTTACAGACGATAGTATTTAAATTATCTGCAAGTCTATAGAGTAGTTTTCATTCATTTACATAGTGAAAGTCAGAACTTTGAGGATATAAAATATTTTTTTACAGAGGAAATAAAAAAAATGGAAATATCTGTGCGTGTGATAAAGGGAGCTACTTTCATTGTTTTAAAAAGTCGCAGTTTGCTGTTTTATTCGTATTCTGCAGTTTTGTTATATAAATAATGATTTAACAAAGCCTTTAGTTCTATAGAGTATTATTACGAGAAAGAAGAGAATTACCCCTGCGGTACCCCTGGTATTGCAGGTATCCATAGGCGACGGTAGCCACTCACCATCAGGTGGGCCGTCTGCTTGTTTGTCACCTATTACATAAAAAAAAAAAAGAATTCTAAAATAATAAAATCAGCAGGAAAAAAAAAGTTTAACGAAATTTTCTGTGGGAATTCAAGTGCTTTATTTATAAAATCTAATTAATTAATAAATTTAATACATAATATATACCATAATATATTATATTATTTATTTTTGCAATAGTTACACGAATTTTATAGTATTTTTTCGACTTTTTTAGTAGATTTTCTAGTATTTGTCGTAGTGCGGTAGCCATTATACATAACAGCGGGAGTACCATAAAGTTTGACGTACACGTACGTTCTCAACATTAAATCTAATGTGAACATTAAACCCATCTCTTATTACCTTTAATGATCGTTCGCTGATGGACGGCAGACGAGGCTCGGGGTTGGAAGCTGTTGGCTCCAACATAAACTTCATTTTCGCCTCTTCGGTAATTTTAGACCAGCTTATAAATTATTTGAAGCCTTGCTTTAGATACAGTAGCTAAACTTTGGTGGTATGGGTAATATATACATTTTGTTAAGGTATAGACGTATTGTGATTCTTTTCTTATATTGTATTCATTAAAATGTAAATACCTAAGTTAAAAGTGAACTGACAATTGCAAAATATTTATAGAGGTGGCCAGAAAACTGAAAATTTTACAAGTTTTTCTTAAAAAGTAACTACGAAATGTTATTCAATATGTCCAAAAATAAAACTATTAGACAGAAGAAAACTTATATATTTCTAATAATATGATAAAAAGTCAAGTTTTTATTCCTAATAACAAAAACAAACATAAAAAACCACAAACAACTCAAACACTAAACATAGTTTGTATATTTGTAATTTGCTGTTTCACTGTATATTATGAAACTACTTCACTAATTATCATTATAATATAATACTATATGTTTACTGAGATAAATATTTTGAATCACACATTCGTGTTTTGTTCGTAAGTCACCCTCGAAATAATCTTTATGCGACGTAAGTAGCCCAGTGTCGCAAGAAACGCGTCACAGACTAACAAATTGTGTATTTTGTGAGTTGGAAAACTGCCACCCGGTGTCCGAAGTATGCCTTTACCCTATTAACCTGTGACCCCATTATGTGGCATATATTTTGTAAATTATGCTTTGTGGGAAGATGAGTCAGGCGGGTCATGTTATATGTACCTAACCTACCTACTAGTGTATACTTGTGGGTAGTCAGTTTGACTTAGGGACTGGAAGGGATGGATTATCGTAATTAACGAGCTTATTCCTTGCTTAAGGTAAATTGGGGTAACCATTTTAAAAACAATATATACATTTCCACTATCAATTATAATATGTTGTATTATGTATAATATTGAAGGAATCAAACACAAAATTAAAATTTATGAAAGAGGATATAAAGAGAATTGTATGAAATTGTACAAGACATTTAGACCTTAAAATTATTGAAAAATATAAATACTAAGATAAATACTAATATTCTTCTCTCCCTGCACGGTTGTCTGGAAGAGATCGCTTTTAGCGATAAGACCGCCAATTGTAACACATAGATTATAATATGCTGTTTTATTTTTAAGTTTATTTCTGTATATTTTCTGTGTTCCAATAAAGAGTTATCTATCTATCTACTATGATATTAATGCTACTGACACCTTTCTAGGCCAAGCTTGTGCCGAGGGATCCTGCAATTTAATAGTGAGATTTTTGTATGAAAGTAATTGAATTTCTCTTAAAATTATTTTTTAGATAATTATAATTGATGTACGAGTAGATAATCATTTGCTAGTGCAATTTAATTAAACGTTTCAGTTTAACTAAATAGTTATAATTACAGTCCACGCATTCTGCAAAATCAACAATTTGGCCTGAATCGTATCACCTCTGGGATTTATTTAAACAAATAATCAGTGCTGCTCTGTTCAAATGCATCCCAAATACTACACTAAATTAATACAAAATAATTACAAACAAATGCTTAGTTACTGCAAAATTTTGATCTAAAAATATGTTAATTTATAAACATAAATTCATTTTTCTACTTCTGGGTTCACTTCTCATAATAGTTCATATTAGGCTTCATTTACGCTTCATAGCCTAAGAGCGATATTGATTATTATTTTTAAATCTCACCATGCCGTTTTTAATATATCAAACTGAGAACACTTTTAAAATACATATGTGCAATAACATTGTGTAAGATTCCTTTTGAGGAATTTTCAAAAAAATATTTCTATGAATTTACATATTTTGCAAAATGTATGAAATAGTGCGAGCGAGAGAACGTCCAACTGTATAAGCGCTCTTAATTGAACTTGCCAACATTTCTACTTAAGAAATCATTACCGACACCTCCCTCATTTTATTATTATCTGTAGTACCTTAGTACTGCCAAATCAATGGAGAGTTTTCAAGACGTCCAAAAGTCACGTCTCGACGCGTGTCAGTGACCAGGGGAATAACGTCCAAGGGACTCGATGTAAAGGTTAATTTTTACGTTGCAAAATTTATATTATTATCCAAAAATATATAAATTTTGCCACCGCTGGGTACATAGGCCTTCTCATATTCGTTCATATTATACAGCTACACTACATTTCTTAATTCAACCGAAATTTCTACTCAAGAAATCATTAGCGACACCTCCCTCATTTTATTACTTGTAGTACCGTAAAATCAATGGAGAGTTTTCAAGACGTTCAGAAGTCACGTTCCGCGGCGCGTCAGTGGCCAGGGGAATGACGCCCAGGGGACTAAATGTAAAGATTAACGTTGCCCGTCTGTCCTCAGCCTTAAATCACATTATGGCTCCCCATTCTTTGTCTAATGCCACCTTGAGATGGACTCCTGCAGTGGCTGTGATTTAGCGCTTTTAGTTGAGTTTATTTTTTAAATGTCCCGTCTAAAGTATAGAGCCTTTAGGTGAAATGTTACGTTTAAAATGTTCTCTCTGGAGCATTGTAAGATAGGTAAATTTGAAATTTATGTAAAGCTTGTGATTTTAATAGATTGATTTGAAATATGTGTAAAGATCGCTCTAAGTGATAAGATCGCCTATTGTAGACCGATCACGATCTTGCGTGATTTTAAGCAACAGTTGCAGATGAAACCTAGAAGGTGAGATAAATAATAAATACCTCCCTGGCTTCACTGAACACCATACTGGAACACAACCAATGAATAAAAACAAATTTGGCACTGTTTAAAAATACAAATAAAACTTTAAGAACAATGAGCACGTACACTATTATCCCTATCAAAAATCAGTATAACAGTAAACTAGACAAAAAGCGCATTAAAAACAACATCGTGTTATCACCCAACTAGCACCAATAAACGGGCATAAAAACACGAATTCGTGCCCCAAACTACCCCAATATCAATATTGGTTGTTTCACCCTGATTGCTAAACTTTGGGGCAAAAAATATCGAGTGATTTTTTGCCCCCGACAACTGTTGCCCTTGGTTACAACGTATTTATGATGGTGAGGGTCAGAGGAAATTTTTAAACAAAATATAAAAAAAAACATTTTAAGAGATGTTGATTGATGATTTTTGGGATGTTGACTAAAAGACTTATTTTTTCCATCTAATAGATTAAAGTAATAAAATCTAGTAGATTTTTAAAATAATATTGAAGCACGCACGAACAAAAAACAGTATAATATACTGTTGTAAAATAGATACGAGATATTATCTAGTATCTGTTTTATTACTATTTAAATAACGGACTAATTTCATTTAAAATGTATTTTTAACCTTTCATCCCTTCCTTTTTCAACCTTTTTGATCGATCTCTCATCTTGTTTAATATTTTTATATTAATATTCATATAATCTTACGGAATGTCTTTAAAATAGCCGTTTTATTCCAGCTTCTGTTCAAACATGGACTTAACCGAAGTTTTCATGAATTATTATATTGTTCCATATTTTCCTAACAAATCGACTAATTACATCGCAAACAAAGCTCTGTACCGCAAATAGAAGTTCACCACTTCACACAAACCATTATAAACTTTAATACCTTTACAATAAAGTTGAAAACCGTTTAACCACGATCCTACAGTCTTAATACCACAACTATGCTTTAACACCGCGAACATGAACAATAACAGGAAATATTTGAGTGTTTGCTACGCCGTAGGTCAATACACCCTCGTAGCAACGTTCGTAGCGATAAATCTGTGACGTCACGCCGTAGAGCTTAGGTTTCGTAGCACGTAGCGTTGTTTGAAATACTAGTGAGAGATTATGTGAGAATTGTAATAGTATGTAATATTTCAGCAGTGAAAAAAAACATGGATAGAGTTTATTCAAAGAAAGAGTAGGAAAAAAATTATGTGCATGAGATTTGTATTTATTTGAAGTATAATAGAAAACTCATTAAACATTATAAAATTAAACACCAAGTACACTTTTAAGAATGAAATTCAGTATTACATTTGGCGGTCTTATCTCTAATAGCGAGCTTGTCCAGTCAACCACTTAGACGAGTTAAACTTTAGTATTATAGAATAGAATAGAAAACTCTTCATTGAAACACTACAATTATACAGAAAACTTCTAACTATATTATGCCACATTGCTGCTATTTACTGTATTATGTGGAACTTTAAACAAAAATTTTGATTTTATTGCTTGCGATTCACGTAACAAAATCAGAAAAAAATAATGCCAGAAAAGCTCTTAAATTGTAGAATTTTCCGTCTTTGTCTTTCAAATAGCATTACAATCTGATTAAAGATTCCAATTTAATTGAATCAAAGACAAAAAAAAAATCTTATTTATTTATTAACTGTCTCCAGAAAAGTTTTTGACATCGAAACCCTTTATAAAGTTTGTAAGGGGAGCATTCGGACTTTGCCTTTAGGGTGCAAGAGACTTTTAAAAGTTAAAGGTTTCGTATGTAGTGAACTTCAGAGAACAAATTCCTGAAATACAAGAAAAGCGAATAGTTTAATATTATTGCTTCAAGATTCGGTGCACAAAAACCTATAGTTATATTTAAACCGATTTGATATGTAGGTAGTTAAATCCTGGCAATAAAACATTTAACTTATATTTTAGTGAAACCCATGGATGCAGCTGTTAACATTTAATAATATTATTATTTTTCTATTGTAGTACAAGAAAGTGCATAAAACTAAACTTTAGTTCGAATCTTAATAATATACATACCTACACTGAAAGGGAAATCTGGATCACGGTTGTCTGTAAGATCAAGGTCGTTCTGAGTGACAAGACACCATAAAATTAGTTATTTATCTTATCTTAAAATCAAAATGAAAATGATTTCATGATTTGATTTTATTTTTGTACATGAGTCCATTTAAGTAGATTTAGATTATTGTCATCTAATATTTATAAACCCAATATCCATCTAACCCATATAATGCAGCCTATCCCAAATCTATAGATAACAATCTATACATACACATACACTAACGTTCGTATCCTTGCATATTATGGCTCTATTTACACCAAAAGCACAACGTCGCAAGCACTTTCAGTGTAAAATAATTCTTGATCGTAAATTGATTCCGCACTAGGTAAGGATTCCAGATTCTTAATTGATTTTGTTTAAACCAAATTCACAAAAATGAAGAACTTTAACTTTACACTTACTACTTGGAACTGATTGAAATTATATTTATGCGCACCTTGATGGCATTCAACAAAAACATAATAATAAAATTAGATAACTTTTTGATGTTATGATAAATCAAGTACTAAAATAGACTTACTTAACACAACAGTACTACTACTTCTACAGTGTAAGAGTGTGTAAGTGCACACAGCGCCGCTGCGTTTTCGGTATAAATCGAGCCGTACACATTGTCAGAGGCTCTCAAAGTATCAGGTGTGCACCATGAATACCTAATCTTAATGGAGTAGGTACACGTACTACGCCCGCAGATAAGGGCCCGAATAAATCATCCAGAGGATGTTTTACAAACTTCCCGGTGGGAAGGAGCAGATTGTTGAACTGAGAATAACCGCCTTTTGTTTTATTGCTTCTGGAATACTCTTAGTAAGAATAGATACGGAGTTTGATTGAAAATCATTCTCTCGAAGAGACTAAATGTATGGTCAGGTGGCTTAGAATTATTGGCTTGAAAGCAAACTAAGTGGAGAATATAAGGATATTTTTATTGTTAGTTTTCTACTTTGCATTTCGATGTTGTTTTCATTAAATTTAGTGTTGGATCTTTGCTACGATTGTAAGAGTCCATTCATTTTTAATTGTCTTCTTTTTGTCTTCAGATTAGAATAAGATTAATAATTTTAATTGAAAAAGCCTCATTCTTAACACTATCTTGAACACTAACAAGCACATAGATAAAATACAAGGTTTTTATATATTCTCTTACTTATAGTAAGCAAACGATATTGAAGATTTAATTACTATAAAATTAAACAATATAATATGAAGAGCATATCCCACTCAAGGTGAGGTTAAAATTTAATCAAACCCTCCGCACGAAGCTCCTTATCTACGACCACTCAGCAAGATTTCATCCGCTCCCTAATAAACCTTCTAAAAGTATCGTTTCAATCAACGAAAACACAGACCATTGCCAAACACCCGAAACGGTTCAGATGTCGCGCAAAACGAAATTATTTTCTAAAAAAGTCTCGCTTAGATAACGCCTACCCTCCGGGATAAACAAATGAAGAATGTGAACTCTATTTTCGCTATAGTAAAGTTCCAAATTTTCTAATCTTTGCCATCTGATTTTCTCATTCGATTCTAGTTCTTATCTCGATACCATAAAGTCGTTAATTGCTTGTTATAGATATCTTTCGTCACGTTTAAATATGATTTATGCAAGTAATTTAGTTAAGTATATAGAGACATTACGAGCTCAGTGGATAGATTAAAATGTTCAGCGTTTGGAGCCTTTGTCATACCTCTGGGTTTAAGATGAATTGTCTGGAGGTCTGTGACGTCATAATTTAAGCGTAAACGTGGTTGTAGTAATTTGATGGTTGAGGATAATTTGATTGTGTTTGGGAGTAATTACCGGCATCTGTTTCATCGTTATATTTACCGCTTGGTTTTGAGATGAGCAAGTAGGTTGGTACATTTTTGAAATAGGAGAGTACGCTCTTTTTTTTTGTAAATCGACTCTTGTTTTTGTTTTGATAATAGATTAGAGTTTATGAAGCTGCATGACTTTATGTTGTGATGACCCTAACTAGTGTGGGATTAGGGCAGGAATATTAATATGTATAATAAAGATTATTAAAATGATTGAGTTCAATAAAGTTATCTGTCTAAAATAAAATAGGATCGCCAAGTACTGAGTACCTAACATCCGGTAAATCCATGTGCAGCAATCAGTATTTCCACGACAATAGTAGACGTAGTAAGTACCGAGTTCAAGGCTGTCATTGAATAGTTTTTTGGTATACGGCCCAAGTGATAAAAGAGGATCTAATAAAATTCTTGGCCTCAAATATGGCGCCAAATCGAAAAATCCAAACAGAAGACCAAACATCGGAGCAACCACAATCACTCTGACAAGAGTGTACGCCTCTGATGAGATGATGAATAAAATTCTTAATATTCAATTAAAATACGAGAATATTATGTAGTAAAGTCTAGTAGTATTTAATGAAGAAAAAGAGCAAGCTAGAATTTTGCCACACAAGAAATATTGCACGAATTTTACGTACGCAATATACCTAGTATGTAGATTGTAATAGAAAATGTTAATTATTTAACTATAATAGAAAAATACAATTAGATTGGAGATTATAATATTTATTTACAAATTCCGCGCTCATGTCTCAACCGCACATGTTTTTCAATGTCCGTCACTTCCCGCCTTTTTTCACGTCAAACATTTGTCATTTGTCACCGATGGTATATTTGCCACTAATTATTATTTAACTGCTCGATTGTAATAAAACGCTAACAACTATAAGGCTGGCCTCTTACTACGTATAGATATTGAGATTTAATTCGTTATGGGTTAGCTTTTGACCACGATCTATGATCTCTTCACGATTTAATACTGGCATTTGATTTATACTGCATAAGTACTACAATCAACCGCGAGGAGTGTACTTATTCAAACGCTAGGATATAATTATTAATCTGTCACTCATATGAACTCTTTTGTAACAAACACACTCGCAAAACAAGTGAAATTTAAAAAATACTTTTTAAAAACAAGCTTTAATTATTGTTATCATCTTGCATCATAAAGTACTCGTCAAGACGAATCAAATGAGCCCAAACTCGATGGGGTTGCGTTGTTTTATGACAGAGTTCCTTTGGCCACCTTCCAGCTCCATCATCAGATCAGCTCGATGTCATAAAAATATTGCATTGTCATCCGATTTACACACGCATGCAAATTTTCAGCTCGATTGGAAACCGGGAAGTGGGTCAAATTAAACTTGCAAGATTTGATTACAGACAGACAGACAGACAGACAGACAGACAGACAGACAGACAGACAGACAGACAGACAGACAGACAACAGACAGTTGAAAGTAATATAAAGCTTGTAAAAAAAACTTATTCGCACGTTTTACATAAAAATAGCTAATTTATTTATTTATTATTCAGCACAAAGCTAGGACTAACTTAATGCTACAATAGCATTTTCTACCAGTTTCCCTAAGGCTGGAGAAAATGTACTAAACTATAGGGGGGGGGGGGGGGGGTAATCATAGGAAAAAGGTAACATACTTTAACAAAACAATAAATAGACTACTTAAAATGTCACTTCTCATTATTCTGTGACGCGAGTGACCTCGCTTACAATTCCTATCTTACGCCATACTCCACGGATGAGTCACCAGTGCGCCACGCGCCGGCGCGGCGTGCTTGTGGAAAACTCTTGGTCACGTGACCAGTGCCTGATAACTACATGATAGCAACGTGGTCACAAGTGCATTATATAGGGTCTCGTATCAGTGACTTAAAGATTATGATTAGTTTGTCTTTTGACACTGATGTACCTTATGAAAGATAAATGCGGACATTTTCTTATACATATTATATTCATGCCTGAACTTCCGCGTTTTGTGCATAAAAACTGGAATTTGGAGGCAGTCCACACATTGTTTAATAAAAATGTTGACTCTGACAGTGTAATAATGATGTTCTATTGACATATTGGGTATCTTCAACTCGTGAAACCACAGAAAAATGTATTTTTATGAATTAAACAAGATAAAATTAAGACACAGTCTTGTTATAGGAGCGCCATATTTTAAATTAATAATACAATTAACAATATTTTTTAGTGAATCTTTATGAGTTTGTGGTCGATGTAAATTTGTCGAAGCAGTAATGAGACATGCGTTTGTATGCAAATAGTATATTAATTATTTATTAAGGCCGAGTTTAATATCATTTAATTATTGCACACATTTCAATGAATCGAATTCAATTTACTTAGTTCGCGGCCGATATGTGATATTAAGGCTGGCGCGGACTACAGCCGCATGTTCGCACTGATCGTATAAAAATAAATAACTTCATACTCTTCTACACTGTAATAAATTTGATCACTTGCGATAACAGTGAGATATTTTAAAAAAGCGTATTTTTTTAGAAAACGACATTGTATTTTTAATACATATAAAAGTTAAAATCAAAGTTCTTTAGCATTGTGGTCGCAAGGAATCGATGTTATTGTACTAGCGCACACTACCAGAGGACGATGCGATTCGCGATTCACCTGTAATGTAGCGTGGTTCATTTAAAATATACCTACTATAGTTCGGATTAATAATATGTACTCATGTCTCCTTATATATCTTTGTAACCACCGTATCTCTATTTTATGTATTTCCTTTCTTTGCTTGGTTGTCTGATAGAGATCGATGTTAGCGATAGGACCGCCAATTGTAATACTTGTTTCTAATGTGTTATTATTTTATTGTATTTGTAGTGTGCAATAAACAGTTTTCTATTCTATAGTTCTGTAGGTACCTTATTATTACGCGATGCGTTGCAAGTTGCAGCACGTGCATCTATTGGTCTGCGCCAACTTTCTTAGTCAACAAAGTACAGAAAATTATCGCCACATTACATTAACATAAGATTAAAGACTAGCAGAAGTCTAGCCGTTTGCAGCTATTTTAAACTAACCACGTGACAATATTATTCATCAGTGTACTATCTACTAAACGGATTCCAAAGACAAACAGAATTAAAATTTAAACTTAGTAGGTGTGCCAAAAGCCAACGATCTATGACTAATAGCAAAAAAATCTACAGAGCATTTGCTCTGAATAAATATGTCGGTTTTCACGTCGAATCAAGGTTTCCTACATAATGTTATGCTAAATGCGTGTTGGTATTTATATGTAAGTAGAGTGTAACATGTGGGATAATAAAATAAGTAAGTTAAAGCAAGAGCTAGCGACCGGCAGACCTTCTTCTAAATATATAAAAGAAAGATTGACTGACTGATCTATCAACCCACAGCTCAAACCGCTGAACGGATTCGCATGGAATGTAGATAGGTATTATGATGGAGACCTCTGCTAAGAAAGAATTTTAGCATGCGGGCAAAGCCGCAAGCACAAGCTAGTCATTTTATAAAGGCTGAAAGTCTTAGTGCCGATCGCTGTGCTGGCTCTTGGGCCATAATAATAACCATAATCTGTTACCATCTTTGGCCGCATCGTCGCTTAACATTACGTGAGATCGTGGTCGAAGCTAACCAATAACGAATAAAAAAAAAACAGTGACTTCAGTGGGGTTATTCCGGACCAAAATCGCTTCACGTTTTGCTGGCGCCCACTGTAAAATTTTGAAAAAAATCTGTAAAATTCTTACGATGCCAGTACAAACTCAAATGCAACTTCATTTTTTTTTATTTAGCATCTTTTGGGCGCCTCAAAGTGGCGTTTTTGAAAATTAAAATGTGTTTATTAGGTTATTTTTTTGCTTACGTTTTGCTGCGCCGCCGTCTCTTTTTTGTGCAGAATTTAGGCCCTGGCCCCCTTTTCCTACTACTACCAGGGATGAGACGAACAGTTTTGAATAAAATATCCAGATGCAACTGGTGACTTGATTTTGAAATTTAAACTGTGCTTTAATTTGGATTATATGTAAACCAATAAAAAAGAATTCGACAATAAATATAATATTAACACATCATTTTGAAATATTTACTTGTTTAGAACCACAATATGAAAATATTTCTCAGTTCCAATAATATGTTAACTTTTCGAATTCGATTAAGTAGTATTTAAGTAATCTAGTACTATTCAAAATAGTATAAAAAGTAAGCTAATTATTAATTAGTTGCATAAGTAAATTATTATAGTTAAAAAAAGAAAACTAGTTGTCATAGCTTCGCAATTCATATGATTCCAACTGTCGTAGCCTTAATTATCACGCTACCAAACATCTTCATAAACAATTCGCCAAATGATTTACCGATGACGGTGTGGACCACCCTAATGATATATGCCCCTAATATATGGCGATTAACTTGCACTACAGATGCCCCTACAGAAAGTGCAAGGATAATAATGGTTGTACCACACGCGATCGTATTTTACCTAAATGAAGAGGTTAAGCTGTTCTTGAAGATTTATGCAGTTTCTTAAAGGAGTAAAAATTGCACTTACAAAATAACACTTTATTTTATCACCACTGTACAAAAAAATGTCACTCCGTGCGAAAATTTGCGCAATGTGGATGTTGGGCTTTATATACGCCATAATAATTTCTTTACAACCTTACTATTAATAAAAGTTATAGCCACAATTCTCTACAAAAAGAAAAAAAAGGATATTATTTAAAAAATTTAAAATGAACCTGAGTGCTTCGTGTACTAAAATTATCTATTACTAGCTGCGCCTAGTGGTTTTCCCGCTGTACTTTATAGCCTATGTTTTATTCCAGCTAGCTCTGTACCCGTCTGTGTGTGTGGTCGTTCTCCGACTCGGTGGACTAACCTCATCAAGAAGGCCACAGAGGCATCTATGACCCAGTGCTCTCGCAACGCCATTAACAGACAAAAATGACGTCACATCGCTAAATCCATCGGAAAAATCCAAGCAGAAGACCGAGCATCAGAGCAACCACGACCACTCTGACAAGAGGGTACGACTAAGAAGAAGAAGAGAGCTCTGTACCAAATTACAGCTCAATCGGTCCACCCGTTTAGGCGTGAAGAAGTAACAAACATACACACTCACAAACTTTCGCATTTAATAATAAAAAAAATAATAATAAAAATAAAAATAATAATTTAATGTGTGATAATCTACCGGGGGCGTTCCCCGCGTGCTATTGAAAAATAAAACTTAACAAATAAAGGTCAGAATTATGTAGGTATACTCACATTTATAACGATTAAAACGCTAACATTTTGCTTCTATAGTAAGGTGAAAACCTTGCGTGCTTTAAAATATGTAGATCACCAATTCTCTCAAAAGCTTTCCTTGAAGCCTGCACTATTCTCAAATAGAGTTTCCCTAATGATTTATAGGGGATTCCTTGTAATACACCTCTAGCAATTAAGACTTACTTGCAACTTCCGAGATGACCCTCGGTTGGAGAGATTAAAACTGTTTTATCTCACGCGATCGTATTTTACTGAGATTAAGCGGTTTTGGTAATGGTAGTTTATTTTTTGTGATACCTATTAAAAAGTGAGTAAAAAGACATTTCGTTTACCATTTATAATCGTATTAATGTCAAATTTGCCTTTTGGCGATGGATGGTAAAAAGGGTGTTGTTCTAAGAATGATTTTTGTGGGTCTATTTGCCTAATAATGCTTTCAATACCGGCGGCCGTAGAAAAATAGCATTTCGCAACATTGTCTCATTTTTATTTATTTTTTAATATTATTATTTTTAAGCCGACTGTGTAAGACACTTTTAAGAGACGTCTATATGCTGTAAGGAAAACAGGGGTTTAAAAAGTGACTTTGATCAGAATTCAATCTTAACCGGAAAACCAGTAGCTAAGTTTTTTGCGTAGGTACTCGTATTCTATCAGTTAATCTTACTATCTTTTTTGACGTGGATGATTGTATTGATGATTCAGACGATGATAGTGTCCAAGCTAAGTATAGGTAGAATTGTTAGCTTACCTAAATTAATAACAAAATTCTGCATCAAAAACACCCACGTAACTTTTTAAAAGTTTTTGTTTGCTTTTGCGCTGTTTTCAATTAGCGATATAGAGATTTTCCACAGTGGCTATGGTAATCCGCCCCTCGGTGAAATGGAATGAAAATCATTTGCCACTTTTCGTACTCAGTGCCTTTCGGGACGCAAAAGCTATTTTTGAATTGGATTTTAGCGGAAATTTTGATGTAAAAATTATGGGTTTTAAAGGTGTGAAGAATAAATTATTTTACTTGATATCTTATAACTATTATTATAAATCTTCAAAACTATACAGAATCTGACACAGTTAGATTGGGATTAAAGTACGCGCTATGTACCGAACGGTTTACATGAGCATGTTTGGAAAGGTGCAATTTAAAAGTGGGCGAACTTTATAAAGTTAAACAAGTGACTTAAATTAAAAGTTTAATTAAAAAACCCCCAACGCAATATGTAAATCACCATTTTGTGGTGGCGGCCATCTTGGATTTTAAATGTATTATAATGCGTTGTATTCTACTCGTTAAGTCCTTTCATTTGATACCCATATTGACGGGGTCGTGGAACAAAAAAAAATATCCGCCATTTTGTAGCGGCGGCCATCTTGGACCGATTTCCACCAAACATGGCTAAGAACACTTTCTCTACTTTCAAACAAAAAAACTAAATCAAAATCCGTTCATCCGTTCGGGAGCTACGATGCCACAGACAGACACACACAGACAGACAGACACGTCAAACTTATAACACCCCGTCGTTTTAGCGTCGGGGGTTAAAAACTTAATAGGCACTGACATAATAATAATAAGATGTTTAGGACGAAAACCAAATTCGGGGCTATTTTAGTTAATATTATGAATCTAACTTTGCAGTGAAGAAGCTTTTTTTAATCTCCAGAGATAGATTCTGAGATACAGTTGCCTGGCCACTAAAATATAAAATTACATTACCTAAGACTAATCGCGCCGCCGAGGCCGGCCCAGAAAATGATGGAGAGACGACCTGGACTCATACCAGACCGGCTGGGCTGAGGTGGCGCAAGAAAGAGATACATGGAAGGATTTGGGGGAGGTCTTTGCCCAGAAGTGGGACAGCATAGACTAAAAAAAAAAAAAAAAACAAATCCCAGACGAGATCTACATAATAAATGATCCGTTCATTCCAGTCCTCGTGTGAAGTCACCTTTAATTTTACGATTTGGTGGTACGTTTTCTGAATTCTAAAACCGTATTCTCATTTTAATTTTTCCTCCCATAAACGGTTTCAATCCAGGCTGTTAAATTGCGTCGGGTGGTAATGACTGCCGAAGCTTTAGACCGGCATTTTAAAATTACTCCAGCTCATGATGCGCTATTCGTATACGCTCTCTTACTTTAATGACTATTGTGGAAACTGCAGGAATTGAAAAAAAGACGGAAAATGAAAATTGAAACAATGGAAAAAATATACAGGTAGCTGGTAGCTTACTGAAATTATTCAATAGTTTGGAAGGTACAATGTTATATGATGGACATTGTGAGATGCCAGAGTACTATCACGCTTCTAAGTGATTCAGGCCTAAACGATTTTCCTGTTACTCGTATATTTCAGTAATGAATTGGTTTGCGAAAAATTTTAGTGATACAAATCATGAAAGATATGAAAGATCATATTATAATAAAAATAATTAAATTGCAAATTTTAATGATCGCTTATTTTCAATTGATTAAAGAACTTAGTACCTATTTATTGAGGAAAATATTGCAATTTTTTGTTTTCTTTTTTTACAAATATTCGGATGTGAAAATATGTGTAGTTTTCCTGTTTTTCTCTATCAGAGATTTCACTTATCAAATGCAGTAAACTCATCACATGTCCAATGGTTTTATAGTCATAAAATCTCATTTTGAGCATTTTTATTTTCTGTAGATTAGCGGCTGGTCGATGAGTGGTTATAGTACTAACATTGTTCCCTTTTGTCACATGCCACAAAAAATGGTTTTTATATATTAAAATTAAAAGAAATATAAAACTCTCTGTTTAAAAATGTAAATACCATACAATGTAAATAAATCCGATTGACGCAAGACTTGCATTAATAAAATTATAACGTGCGTTGCCAGTGTTTACACAGGTATGCATTATGCATTGAAAAATGTACCTATTTATTTAGGTGCACAGTAAAAGCAATAATTTTTAGATTTAATTTTCACATAAAGTAATATGGATTTATTCCAGCTTCTAGATTTAGTTTGTTATCATCTATGGACCCATTGTCACTGAACATTACGTAAGATCGTGGTCAAAGTCTAACCTACAATGAATAAAAAAAACTGTGATAAAAATTTCAGTATTGATGAACTAGTATTGGTAAACTTGCAAACAATCGTTTATACATTAAAGTATATAATGTGTTTCGATAATTATGTGTGATTTTAAGACACAATATTTAGTTACATAATATAATAAGTAGCTTATGTGTTTTCAGGGTCTAAACAATCAATATCACAAAATTTTGATATAAAAAAAAAATTGTTTATTGTCCAAATTACATATCTACATAACATCAGATCAAAAAAAGAGTAGGTATAATGAACAAAACAAAATACATAATAGGCAAAGTTGGTACACAAAAATACGTAATAAGAAAAGTGGACAATAGGGGGGCGTTCAGCGTATGCTGGGTGCACAGGGATGTTCACCCAGCGCTGATTTTCAATGCCTCCCTGCTCGGTCTGCGATGTTAAGCCGAGTTAACAGTTACAGCGAGTAGTGACACATAACACATCCATATTAAACATATTATTATGTAATTATACCCAAACAGACAACAAATGAGCACACAAACAAATGAGCTATCATAGATATTAGTAATTGTGAATGAGGAATAATAAAACCTATTTTAATATATAACTTAACTGAAGAGCACTAAAACCCCTCAATTGCGAACGTCTTTATGTTGATGACGATAATGTAGGCACGAGTATTATAAAGATTCTTTTGCAGCCTCATAATTTCAGTTGGTAAAGCGTCTTCCCACTTACGCAAAGGCCGAATTTTTCGGCAAACATAATTTTCAGTCAATTTAATCCAGCTGACCTGAAGAAGTTGTCTACTTGAGCGGTTTTACGAGTTTTGTTTAGCATATTCTTTACTTTGAGAGCTTTATTTTTCGGGTCACAGATTTGACGTCATAAACATATTTTTACTGAAGGCTTTAAAATATTGTTTACTTAACCCATACATAACAATACAAATAGGTACCCTTTTTGAAGACCATACATAGTTGTTTTTTTTTTTTATAGTAGACTAAACAAGCGTTTGACCGCAATCTCACCTGTTGGTAAGTGACAATGCAGTCGAAGTTGTAGCACGCTTGTTCAGTATGAACCTATTCACTCTTGATTTGAACAAACCCACGTTATAGCATTCGGGAAACACTGAGAGTGGTAGCGAGTTCCATAACTTCGCCGTTCTTATAATGAAAGACGAAGCGAATCGCTTCGTACGAGCTGTTGGTATACTCACCAGATATTGGTGGCGCAGTGCCGTTTGCCTAGACGTTCGGTAGTAAAAGGATGAAGGGTGGGTGGTAAGAGGGTTTAACAATAACAAGACTTAGAACTTAACATAAATTATTATGTATTTTAAATTAAATATACAACACAATGGTCCACAATGGGCGGCTTTATCGCTTAAAGCTATCTCTTCCATAATGGAGTGTGGTCAAACATAAGCTTATTATCACTACATAGTATAAAACAAAGTCGCCTCCCGTATCTATCTGTCCCTATGTAGGCTAAGATCTTTAAAACTATGCAACTATTTTGATGTGGGTTTTCTTTAATATTTAGATTTATTAAATAGATTTATTCAAGAGGAAGGTTGAAAGGATACAACCATATTTTCGGTCAGGCGCTGCGAAGTGCGCGCGGGTCCACTAATTAAGTAAAAATAACTATGTATTGCTAAGAACATAATGTTAACAGGTAAGTATATTATATTTGTAAACACAGTCACGTGTCATTTGTAAATTGAATGAACCTTCACGATAGGAAACCTTACAAATGAAAGTACAAGAATCTTGTTGTAACTAATATACTACATTTATATACCCCCCCCCCCCCCCCCACCAACAATCCCTCCCTCATCTCCCCTCCCATGGCATGCGAAGATACACTTTAATCTAGTTTTATTATGAACTTATATTTGTTACGAATTTTCTCTCTTATTTTCTCTCTGGTCAAATTATTATACAAAAAATATGAATTGAAATATCTAATTTATGTAACAATATACTAAATTGCATTCATAAATCTTAAATAATAAATTAATTTGTAAAAATATTTAAATATACTAAACTACTCCAAGTCATACCTTGTTCTTATGCAGAAATTCAATGTCACGGCCATTTTGCAAGCTAAACGAATATAATTTTACAAACAAGAATGTTAACGTAACTACCTCCAATACTTGATTTTTTTTTATATATTCTTATATTAACCTAAATATTTTGAAGTAATCATCTTTATTTTAACATAATAAAGAATGTCTTAATAAATATTCATATGGAAGTCCTAGTATTCGCAACACGGGGTATCCTAGTGCGAACGCTAGTGAGTCATGTGTTACATAATAATATTATACATGGTATTATAAGGTTCTTTGTAACATAATTATACTAAGTATCTATTAATATTATTGTAATGTGAAGTTTTTTGGAATAAATAAATAAATAAATAAATAAATAAATAAAAATACTTACTCGTATGTTACAGAATTCTAACTAGAAAATAGAGCAACTTGTTTATTTTAATGTTAGGAGTTAGGAGATAAACGCAACCTTATTTGTTCTTTTAAGTCGTTTTCTTGATATCAGGTTTCCAGCTGTCAATGTGTATATATCATAGTTATTTTTTTTATATTAAATTTTCGGTGGGCACATTTCAGTGTTTTATTCAACGTCGGCATAAAATGTTCTGTTTATTTGGTTCATCTATCATCAGGTGATCATCCTCTCGATCGCTTGTGCTCTCCTTTTTTTAAATAAAAGTCTTTATAAAAATGCTATTACAAATTGTTTGTTTACTTTATTCACATGATATTATTGTTAAGTTAACAGAAGTTAAGAGAAGGCTCAATTCTTTCAGTTCTGTGTGACGTACCTATACAACGAAACGTTCATTTTCTATTGCACTCCTTTTAAATTCACCTATTCTCCTCCACTCGTACCATCCAATGTTCCGTAATAATTCACTGCAAAGCATGGATAAATCAAAAAACGCGGCGCTAAAACAATATTCACAACAAAACGCTTACTTGAATATAAGGGCGCGTGCACCTATCAGTTCCACCGTACAGCATTATAAATCTCACTGATCCTCGCTAGAGATCATACTCGGCTGGGCTGGGATGATGAATGTCTGTTTTTATAATATCTTGGGATTTTTGATGCTTACCCTATCCGAAGAATTGGAAGGGCTGGCGTGTATTGGGATAACGGCGTAAGAAAGTACTGATGCAGAGAACCAAATAGAACAACCTATCTGAGAAACAAATAGATATTACTTTTTTTTATTCAAATAGCAATAATCGCCTTCTTGCTTTTTTGAAAAGAGAGCAAGACGCTCCTGTTGGTAAGAGATAACGCTGCCCAGAATCAGTACAGTGCTACCCAGGATTTGACAATGATGTAAAATTACGTTTATTGCACTTGTATGTCAATATCAATCTAAAACACTCCGCTGAAGTACCAGAGACACGAGACACAGAGTTTTTAAAAAGTTTAATAGGTCAGCCACTCTTATGACAGGCAAATTCTACAAAATAATCAAAAACATTGAAATAAAGAATTTTACATATTATATAAAAAAAAATCAAAAACAAAATATTGCAGAGGCATTACACAAAACTTAATCAAAACAATTGCACAAAATAACGTCATTAAAATTAATAATAAACAATTGCAATCGTCCCAGTTCATTCGGTATTCCCATTATTCTAAACCATAATTTACCTTAAAATTCTTGTATCATTATTCACGTAATAATTTCATAATGACTGGGAATATTAGACCTCATGATCACTTCCATTTGTACTTGGAAGCGGTGACGCATTGACGGATGGACACAGATTTTTCTTCAATGAATCTCTTTATATGTAAATACTTTGAATCATATACGGGTCGATGGTGGGAAATTGGTAAGGGAAGTAGTATGGTTAGCATATAAACTCACAAGTTAGACGAAGATTATACTATTTTAAAAAATATCGTATATTAAGACTTGAGATTTATTATTGACCACTCACTTCGTTGTTTCTGACTGCTTGTAAAGTTAAGTAGGTACCTGTAGATCAGGTAACTAAAGTAATAAAACATGTATTTAAAGCAATAGTCAAATTGTATATAGCGAAGTTTCTCGTTTATTTTATTCGTATTTTCTATTCAAAACAAAATTCACCGGGGGTAGACTTCCTTTGCAGGAGGTCGACTAGGTGGGTACCCCTACAGTGCCAGTTATCCTACCGCCTGAGCAGTGATGTGCAAACATGACGGTAGGAGGGCACTGTAGCTAGTGAAATTACTGGGCTGAAGAGTCTTAACATCTTATGACTCTCAAGTAAGAAGCGTTGGCGTAGTGCACTAGGTAGCACGGTTCCAATTATGGGCAGCGTTATCTCTTACCATCAGGAGAGCATCTTGCTCGTCTTCTTACTTCGCTCTAAAAAAATGCAAAGTGCAATATAATAATAGAAAAATAAATATACTCTTTAGCTTTCCTTTGTAGATTTATTTTAAAAAATGACTACGCTGAGCTTTGTTTTTCTGACTGTACCTGGTGTTAACTAACTTCTTAAGTAAAGCTTCTACGAAGATTAGTCAGTGGGGATGACTACAATCCTTTTGAGAAAACATCTGCACCTTTGACTTTAAACATATTCGGAAATGGATTAGTCGACAGGACATGATGAAAACAAACTCAACACGTGTCTACTTTGAATTTATATCAGTGAATCTACAAAAGTGTTACTTTTACCTCGAAGCCATGGTTTTGAAATAATTTTCTCGCCAAGAAAGTTCTTAGTTCGGGAAACACGGATGACGGCAATGTTTTCCAAATGCGACTAGTTCTCATTATAAAAGCTATTTCTTATGGTATGATTTAAGATGTTCCATGCGCATCTAAGATCCAAATTGGCTATCGCGCACTGGTGCCAATCACTATTAACTGTCAAAAATAAAATGATCTTCAACTAAACTATTTTAAAATGAGGAAACGTTCCGCTTTATTCTGAAACATTACAAATAACACGCGCTATAAATATCGTTGTATTTATTTTCCTCTTGGATCGATATTATGCAAAAGACATCATTTATAACCGAGGAAGGTCGTTCCGACCTGTGGCGGTGAGTCACGCTGAAATTGGGGCAATTCGTTTGTTGAAGTATCATCGATCAATAGTGTTTTACAGCCGAAAGAATGTTGATACATGTTTTGATAAAACCACATAAATAATTTTAACTTGTATGTAATTAAAAAAGTCTACTTACCCTTGGGAGACTTTTTGAGCGTGTGGACTGCCGCCTAAGCCAATGTATAGCGTTACTTGATACAAACAAATAGCCTCAACTAGAAAAAACTTCACCTAGCGACTCTAGTTTACTCGTAGAGTACTTATAATTTAATCATTCTTGAAGTGCACGTTGTTCCGCTGAGTATCAAGAAAATTTAGTTGCAAGAGCACAAAAAATTACTTAAATCAACCAAAAGATAACTCTGAGAAAAAGCACTTTCTCTGGTGGCCCTAGAAAATACCAACCAATCTATTCTATATAAATTTCATACAAAATTTTGCCTCTACTACTACGAGTATGGCTTTGTTTGGCTTTAAATAGATTTTGGTTGTAACTCGTACGAATATTTACAATCAAACCCATTAATTCTATTACTCATAGGCTCACCCTTAAGCTATTCCTAGTCCACAAAAGCTCTAAATAACAGTTACTTTCGAAAATAAATGCTTAGAACGTTCGTGTGCCTATGACTAATAATATCGCGCTAATTTTGCGTTGTTTGATGTTGGAAAACCGAGGAACCTTGACCCTTTATAGTTGAAGTGAGTCATACACCTAGTAATGGCCAGTTCGTGTATGTGGAATGGTTAGAGAGAACATTTGTTGCGTTAAATGTGTGGTTAGTTGTTTTGTAGGTAAACTTTGTAATTATTTTTAAGTTCGAATCTATGTTTCGTAATTGTAATAAGGCAACGTTCACACGCAGTACTACTTGTATATTTTTTCTCACTGTAGAATAAAAAGCTTGAAGAAGATTCCAGTTATAAAGTAAGTATTCAAGTTATAAAGAAAGTAGTTATAACGTTTCTACGTTATAAACTTATTTCCCTAATTCGTTGTTATAAACACATAATTCGAAAAGTTACCCCTTTAAGTTTATAGCTTGGTATTTTCATTATTTATCTAATGGATGGTAGTCTTAAAATACTAACTTATGTTCTACTTGCTCTTCTTCTTCTTTGTTTTGATTTACTAAGTTTTTTATTATGTAAAATTGACTTGCTGTAGCCTATTTGAATCAGTAGGTAAATACTTTTTCTTTCTTATTACCTACTTGTACGAAGCCATTTCGTGTAAATATGAGATTTTCTAAGTGTTTTTTGCTTTGTAATGCTGAAAAACGTTTACTTGAATATGAATAGTTTTGAATTCTGTAAGTCAATTTTACCATTGTTGGAAGTAGGTTTCTAAGTATAACTTAACATAAAACTAAGCCCCATTTACATACAAAAACAGGTTTGACTTGACGTATGTTATGTACATGTTACTAAATCACGCATACCCACATGAAAGAAGGGAAAATTATAAGTTTTATGAAATACAGTAGAAATGGTACTATATTTTCAGGAAGTAAATATATAAATAATATATTAAAACTAGCTACACCCAGCGGTTTTACCCGCTGTACAGTAGCTTTTATGTTATTCCTGGGTCTAAACTCTATACTATTTCTATATCGAATTTCAGCTCAATCAGTCTTCCCGTTTAGGCGTGAAAGAGTTACAATATTTGTACAAACTTTTGAATTTATAATATTAGTAGATATTTTTTTAGTTCTATTCTATTTCAAGTTTTTAGGTCAGTGGAAGTTCCAACTTTTGCTGAAAAAAGTACATAAAACATTTCTTTTCCTCTACCCCACAATTAAAAAGAAAATTACAGTAATAATTTTCACAATCATTTCCTTTTTGCATAAAATTTCTTTTTCATATTACTGAGAATACGAATTAACATACTAATTAAAATTCTTATACTTAGGGAACTAAAATTATATTCTGCAAATGTTAGGTTATGTAAAACAGGGTAGGTTTTGAAGTAGGTGCGCTGACTTGTGCAAGTCAAGCTAAATGTACGTTGGAAACGCGACAGAGCTGAGCAAATATTTTAACAAAAGCATCGAAGCGCCTCACTGTGCAGTCATATCAGATTTTACTATACTACACTCTATACTGGGAAGTAGGGGTAAGTGTTTTTCTTATGGATATGATTGATTATAATAAAACTAACCTAAAATTTATAATTTGATATCGACTTGCGTGTGGAAGCAAATAATATGTTGCAATAAATAATACATATGTTTATATGCGTAAACGGCTAATTTCAGATGAAATTTTGGCTGAATTTTATTTAGCTTTTTTGGTGAGCAAATAAAAAGAAAAATAAAGCTACCCGAAGTGTATTTCCAGCGTTATTTGCGGAAGACCAGAAAAGGTCTCATCTTCATACCTTACACATGCTGAGGTACACACCTTTTGCAGTAAGATCCTTTCAATTTTTATTTTTAAGTCATGGTTCTAGTGTCTAAGTCAAGTATTATTGTATACAAATGAATTTATTTCTATTCTATTTATTATGTAGAACTGCGATAATTTTATCTTATCTTTAAATTCGCTGTAAATAATATAACTGGCACCGCAACAAAAAATCATCAGCCTATGAAAACAATGTTATAATTTATAAATATTCTGTTATAATTATAATTTATTTTCCACAAACTGATAGTATTCAGTTTATTTTAAAACCACTGCGTCACTATGACTAGGTACACATTATTATGCATTTCTATAAATAGATTATTAAAATGTCTGTAACTTTCGGCATTGAATAAATTAATTATAATTTAAAAATAGTCCATTAATAGCCTGGATTTTATTTGTAAGTTCATGTATTTTTACCTATTTAAACTATAAAAACAATTACAATTTAAACTTTGTAGTTAACAACAATCGTTGTTTTTAAATTTACCTTGTAAGACTAATTAAATAAATATTAGTCATATTAATTACATCAAAGCGTCATTTAAACCTAAGCTAAGAGCAACTCAATGTTTCTATTTTGGCGTTTGAATAACGAATATAATATTTTTTTTTGTAAAAAAAAAAGTATATAAATTTTTTGCTCTTATCTCTTCCAACGTATAAGTTTGGCCATTCAGAGAGGGAATGTAGCCAGCTTTTTAGGTACACTTCCTGCAGGTCATGACCTCAACGATGTTTTCTTTATTTATAAGTAGTATTTAAATCATTGTTTAATAGTTAGGTGATGTAAATACTTTGTCATAGTTCGTAAATATATACCTAGGATAAATACGGACATCCACCAATATCATGAACAAATATCTGTAGATCACACAAATATTTGCCCCAAACACTTCACGCTAAACACTCAAATTATAACTTCACTTCAAATTATAAAGGTGAAAGTTCGTGAGTTTTTACTTCAACACGTCTAAATGCCAAATCGGTAAGAATTTGACTTCATTGTAACATAATATAAGCTAGTTTTCATCGAATAAAATCTCTTGCAGCTTGTTTATTTTTCATCCCTAGTCGAAATTTCCAAGTCACCTTACAAGGTAGGTATACCAGACAGGGGTTACAAAAGATAAATACCACTATCTCGAGTTAATGGGTTTCTGTCTCACGTTTTAAGAGAGCGTCCATCTGAAACATGCCACACCGGTCACTGGGGTTTGATTTGTCTTCGTTACTTGGACATGCGTGCGTGAGTGATTCTAGAGAGCTGATGAAACACCTCGACTGAACAAATAAATATATAAGTGTAAGTTGAAATAGTATGGTGTATAGGAAGCCCCTGAAATAACACGTAGGTTACTTGAAGCGCGTAACATAGCTAGTTAAAATACCTACTACTACTTACTTTTTGGCATTTCAAGCTATATTTTTAGAGCCTAAACCATATGAAGAAAATTCAATAAAAAAATTGATAGTGGAGATAAATTTGTTTACCTCTATTGAAGATCCGAAAAATAGTCTGGTTCAAACAAAACGCATTTACTTCGCGCTGCTTGTGTTCTCACAAACAACATTTATACCGAGTTTCTAAGGTGTATTTTGCTGGCTCCTTGTTTATCATTGCAATTGAGACTTTTGCCCTTTCACTTTGGGTCTAAATTCCGGTAAAGTTTGAAATAAATAAGCCAGTATACCTGAGCAAGCGGAGCGCGGACCCACAACAAGTTTATATCAATTTTCTGGCGACTGCGTCTGGAACGTACGAACAGAAACACTTAACTGATGTGAGCGTCTTCCTTTCAAATAACACATCGTACACCTGATGAAATACTGGCATAACTCATACTTCAAGATTAAGTCCTACTTCTCATACTTTTTTTATGTTAGACACCGATAGACTAGCAGACGGTCCGATAGATGATAGGGGGAATTAAAATAAAAAGGAAATATGATGAGGTTCATCCACACAATTTTACTTCAGCATGAGTCGATACGGCAACCGACCCTTTTCGACCCAGCAGGCTCAAGTTTTACTATAGCAACTATAACGCGTACTGTCGTTTAACCTACCTTTCATCTTTCCTTTTTATTACAAGCTTTTATTTACTTTCACCTGTCTGTTGTCTGTCTGTCTGTAATCAAATCTTGGAAGTTTCATTTGATCCACTTCCCGCTTTCTGATTGAGCTGAAATTTGGCATGCATGTGTAAATCGGATGACAATCCATTATTATTATGACATGGAGCTGATGATGGAGCAGGAAGGTGGCCATAAGAACTTCGTAATTAAACGAAGCAACCCCATTGAATTTGGGCTCATTTGACTCGTCTTGACGAGTACTAAGTGCTAGATGGTAATAATAATAAAAACTTGCATTTAAAAAGATTTTTTTTAATTTCACTTGTTATTTTAATCTAAGGTTGTAACCCTACTGTATACTGTAAATAGTCGCCGTTAGACTTGCAGTCTGCATGTATGTTAGTGACTAACATATAAAAAATATATGTAGGACTTTATAAAGCGCAAATTCAAAACATTCAAACAATATTTTGTCGCGTTGTGATATTTTTAAAGTTGAATCACGGTGAAAAACATTTCAAATGTATTTTATTTAGGCAAGTTGAATAACTGTCTGGTACGAGCTTTATTTTTATATGCGAATATTTGGCATTGTGTTTTTTTATTATGAATCATTTGGGCGAAGTAATTTTGGTTTCAGTAGGTGATATTTTATTTCAGTCGTGTGTGAGTCATTAAACGTTTGTTTACCTAATTCTTGATAATTTCAAGGCTTGTTGGATATGAGCTTCGATTAGACATTCAACTGGATACGACAATGTCTGGCGCCCCAGCTGGAAAAAAATAGATCTTCGAGCATAAAACATGTTGTCATAATGCATTATGTTATTCCAGTGTGAGTATGTTTTATAGGAAGAAAGAAAAACACATTTATTCCACGGCTTAAATTGATACATATTAGAAATTAAACTATAGTGATGTATATGAATAATGTAACCATCTAACAAAATGCGCCACTAAGCCGCCGAATAGGAACTGTCTCTGCATTGTGCTGCGTATGAGACACCCAGCGCTAGTATTCTGGTAGTCCCCATCGTCTACCCCATCGAACCCCTATCCCCCCACCACTTATGCCTGTGATTGACAATTTTTTCGGGTGTGTGAGTAGTGACGTTATCGAAAATGCAAAAATATCTGCCAGATTTTGCGAAGCAGAGGCAACGCACACCACACAATACCACCACAATAATGATACCATCATTATTGTGGTGGTCGCAAAATCTGGCAGATATTTTTGCATAGAAATTAGTAATGGCTTCTACGTGGTTAAATGTTCTAAGGATTTGAGCGGTATGTGGGAAACCAATCATCTCGGCAAACAGATCTTGGCAAGCGTTGTGTAAACATGGTCATTCCTTCGTTTACATTTATTATGATAGAGAAAGCAGTCTATTTTATCTCCGCACACTTAACATTTACTTCATAAACTAGAGAAAAGCGTGTAGCCAAGAATTTATGATCAAAAAATGTGGTTCATTTTGTGATTTTCTTTTTTCTAAAACTATAATTTAGCAATGTCTTATTTATCTAAAGTAAAATCCGTGTGCTTAGTTGGTAGTAAGCCTAGCGTTATAATACCACAGCGGTGTTCCAGCACGTTATTCAGTGAGAGGTATTCTTTTATTTTTTTAATCTCAGCATTTAATGTTAATCTTATTGTATTGATAACATTACGAGCTAGCCAGAACCAGAACTGATTGGCCTTTTGTTCTTAGAACTTGAATAGCACACGTATAGATGCAAATACATTTCACCGGATAAACTCTTGGGCACAGCTAGTATACGACCATTTATGAGAAATGATCCAATTTACCTCGATGACGTAACTTTACCTACTCGTTTCAAAGTACCTCAATCCTTAGAAAGGTTTGTTTACTTGAATTACAATCAGGTCGGCCTTGAGTCGTACGAAACTGATTTCAACAATATCCTCTGTTTTTCTTAGGGTTTTGTTTGTATGTAAATATTGATCCTTCTCAGACTTCGTGCGTACGCATTTTAATAAATTTGTCTGAAATCATTCTGAGAAACTGTTTTACCACTGTATTGTTTAATTTTAATGTCTCATTACTATGCTGACGAATGTTTTAAGATTTTTATGACTGTATAAACTCGATTAAATTTTTATGAATCCTAAAACTGTTATGAAATTGCGTTATTAAAGCCACAGAGGCTATTAATACTACCTCGTCTTTGCGTACTTCGATAAAACTGCATGACAACCTTAACAACTTGACCAATTTGTCTTTCGTAAAATTTGATTAATCAGTTTATCAGAATGTTTGGTGGGCATTTATTTATTTTATTTTAGCATCTTAATTATTTGTTCTTTTTTACTTTTAATGATTTTTTACATTTATTTAAAGAAGAATATATTATATACTCTATGAGTGTAACAAAACACAAGGTTGCAGACATGAATAAGAGCACGTTGCAGACATGAATATAAGTATATAAATACTCATATTATAGAATATCGCGATTTATAAGGAATTAAAAATAATCGCATGTGCGTTTATGCTCTTATACTGTCAGCTCAGGTAAGCAAATAATAAAAAAAAATATAAGGCATAATATATACCTTTTATTCGATCATCTTTTATAATCTTATATTCGAAATCCAATTTCTCGTCTCTTTTACAATCACGACATACAAACACCGTCTGAAACACATCTGTGCTTATACCAACATTTTATCGCATATCGTTATGGAGCCACAATTACACACGAGTGCCTGTTGAGCTAAAGCAATTGAAACTTTTTGCGTCTGCGGCCATATTTAAAACGACGGGGGAAAAGGGCTGGAAAGTGTTCAAATTATTTACACTTTTTACGGGGATGTTGTCACTCGAACATGCTATAAGTCCCTATTAGAAATATGACATTTTAAAAATAAACTGTAAAAGTTTAATTAAAGCTCATATTTTCCCTGATATGCGCCGCTTTTCGTCCAGCATTTCTATAAAATTTGTTAACAAATTTAAGCGTGGTTATTCAAAATGGAAAATGGAGCACTTTTGCGCAAGACAATTTTTTGCAGATTTATTTTATTTTAGTCTACCACCCGTTTGGAAAGTACCTCTGTGAGAAGAACAGTCAAGAAACTCACTAAGAAACAATCTTTTTAAATAATATGAGTTTACATTATTTGACTTGGTTACATAATTTGATACAGTTTCCATGAATATTTGTATAGTAGGTATTGGCTAACTTTACCAAAAATGTTCTCTATCAACTTAACCTAAAAATAAAAAAGTATTTATAAGACTACAGCGCAAAATGGAATAAAACCTAAGTCTGACCCTACAATTGCCGAGATAAGTAATTCTAGGTAGAAAAAGGAGCACGGATTGAGAATTGGATCTGAGAGTTTCTTTTTGAACGGAAAAAAAATATTTAGCCGATCTTTTAGATTCAGTACGCAATACATTCTAGGGATTACATTAGACTACCAAACGAAACACCTTGGAACTGAATATTTCAGAATGTACCTAGGTTATGAATATCAAGTGGAAACTGATACAAATTCAAAGGTTATACTTTATGGGACAACGTGAGAATCTTCAAGGCACGAGTGAATAGGTACCTTTATAGGCATCTAACGAGATTCATTGTCAACCTGCATCTACACTTTCCATCAGATGGGAAGTGGTCAAACGTAGACCTATCTTACTATACTAATATTATAAACGTGAAAGTTTGTAAGAATGTATTGATGTCTGGATGTATGTTTGTTACTCTTTCACGCCTAAACAGGTAGACCGATAGAGCTGAAATTTGGTATAGAGATAGCTTAGACCTTGAAATAACACTGAGGCACAGAGGGTGAAACCGCTGGGTTAGCTGCACCCAGCGGTTTAGTATAAAAACATATAATGCGTTTGCGTAAATCTAGGGCCACTATTCACTATAAATGTCGTGGTATATAGTGAGTCGCGAATCATCTTGTTTATACATTATCATACATTTATTATATGGGATTTTTTTATGGGAATAGTAAAGTAGAACAGTAATGTAGAAACACATCGTGAAAGTCGACGCAATCCTTATACAAAGGATGTTAAGTCCCGTAAGATTTTCGCGATGTCCAACTTTATTACTATAATCTGTGTAAAGGTACTCGTACTTAAGCTACCAAACCTTTTTTCTCTCGACTGTACTTAGCTAAAGCGGTATGCAGGAAAACGATTATTCTCCCTTCAAAAGCGGGAAAAACACTTATAGTGCCAATTGTACACATGCTGGTTCCCTGAGCATTTCGATTCGCTTTTTGCTTCGAAGTATGGCGATAATGCTCTTTTGGTGTCGTCTTTTTTCTTTAAAAGATTGAGGGACGTACCTTATATACACGGATGTGAGGGACAAAATGCTTAGTCATTTTGTACATAATACATTTTAAAATATTTTACCAAACTCGGAGGTAACGATAAGAGGTAGTAATCCCTTATTATTTGAAAATAATGATTATGATTGATATAGTTGTAAATTTCATGCACTATCACAATTAGTATTTAGTTCATAGTAATAGGTACTAGCTGGGCACACCCAGCGGTTTTACTAGCTGAAAACATTGATAATAATTATTAAAATTTAATCAGCTCTATCTAACATATCCCTTATCAGTCAGGGTTCCTGTTGGAAATATAGCGGTTTTATTTCAACATAATGTAATTTTAAGATAAATATAATTTTGACAATTTGTCGAATTTCATCAGTTGAAGAGAGAGAAATTTCATAGTTCAGAATTATTAGACAAGACTTTCTTCTCATCTTTTCATCTCAAGTGCTTCTTCGCTGAAAATTAGCGGTCATCCTGTTCAATAAACTACATATAAAGGTACATAATATATAGCGTATACATTAGTGCTATTTATAGTTTTTTCACCTTTTTAACCCCAATTTATACACAATTAGTACGCCAGACAAAACTACGAGTATACAAATAAAACAATTGAATAAATAAACGGTTAGGTATCTAACAAAACCTAGGGTAAATTAACCAAACACTGCCCACGTGAGGTACGCATGAAACTCACAATCAGCCGCCAAACGACCAGCGCAGCGAAATAAAAACAATTCGCGCAGTTAAGGTTTCTCTGTGTACGAAAAAAGGCTGAGTTTGCAGTTGGATGATGCTGAAACATAGTCGAAGTTGTGTGCAATTTGTCGTATGCTAACGAGTGACTGAACTTCATACAAGAATATATGTAAAATTAAAAATAAAATTTGGTGCAGCTTCTAGTTTCTAATAGGCTTTAGGTACTAACCATTATGGTAAGTGTCGCACTTCTAACATGGACGCTGCTTAAAGTTTTGAGTTTAGATGGTTTAGTATGCTACCATGTACGGTAGCATCGTCGCCTAAGATCAAACGTGATCGTGGTCAAAGGCTTACCTATCAAGTATAAAAGAATAGATGCAAAAGGCTAATTAGTGATAACAATCGATCAATCTCTCAATCTCAATCAATTAACTAAAATTCTTATTTTTTCGTGATAGGAGATATACAAATATGTATGTATATGATACAGATGCTAAACATCGTTAAGCCAAACCTATATTTTCTAGACCTATCAAAAATACACTTATACAATTATCACAAAAATGCATTAAAATAAGCTTAGATACTGTAAAGATGCATACGTTACGGCCGTGTCGAAGTGTGTCGCAGCCAATCCAGTGTTACTCGGATGTAACAGGGCAGTGTTAATTGAAAATGGTATTTTTCCTAATCCTACCGTGTTCGAGTTAATCGAAAACGTCGATAGCTCAATATCCCCTACGCCCTACAGGTAGATTGAACTTTACCCAAAACTACAGTAAAATTGCTTTCTTATTCATGTCGCACTGAGTAGATACAATTGTAAATCCGGTTGTCGGTAAGAGATTGATTTATGTGATAAGACAGCCACTTGTTTACTTCTAGCTTTCAAGATTGTTTTATAATAAGTATTATATCCGTTACCCTAACCACCATATTACAAGCATTAAGTTGCTTAGTTTGGGGCTAGGTGGCGCTGTATGAAACGTCCTGAAATATTTATTAAAAAAAAAAATATATATTTAGAACTAATTCTTGTAACTTGGTATGCAATAAAATGTTATTCTATTTTTTTCTACATTTGATTTTGTGACAAGTTTTTATGATACAAAACGTGTGTTTTATGACATTTGTTTTTGCTTAAAGAGTATTTGATTCATTTTGGATTTCAATATATTTTTTAAAATTAATGTTTGTAAAATGTAACCTAATTTAAGGCCAATTAGGCCAAATGGGACAAAAGTATACATACATACAAACATACCATTGAACTATGAAGATCATTTAAATTGCAATAATAAAAGAACTTTAACCTTATTCTCAAAGAAACATGCGTCCTTCTAAGGAGAATTACATCATTGGAAAAGCGGAAAACATTAAAAAATCCGGAATTTTCCGCACAAAACAAAAGAAATAATAAATCCTCATGAGGCTTAATTGTAGGTGCTTCAAACATCTCATGCAGCATAATTTCGGGATAATATTGAAATTATTCGTGTGTATGATTTTATTATGCTCAGTTGTAATAAAACTCGTCGAGTTCGTTCAAGGGCTATCGAGTTAATAGCTCGGGCCCGTATTATTTTACCTGAGAGTTAGGTAACGGGAGGTAGAGGTCATAAAGTTTTATACTTATGTGTTGATTTGAAATATTTCTCTTCGGCAAGCGTAGTTTTCGAGTATGCTCATAAACACAGCTTAATATATGATAAATTGTTTATAAAATGTTCATTTATATTATATTTTTAAGTACTTGTTGATCGATTACGAAATATACATTATATCTGTATTCCAAATTTCAACCAAATCCGTTCAGTAGTTTGGGCTGTGCGTTGATAGATCAGTCAATCAGTCATTCTTTCCTTTAATAAATTTAGACTAACTGTAGCAAGTGGTTTTACCCACTGAAACCTATGTAACAAAAAGTGTCTAAGCTGCATTTATACCAAATTTCAGATCAATCGGTTTAGGCGTTCTCACACACACACCTCTATACTTTTACTTTTCTTATTTTAGAAAGATAACACTTAAAAACATAAAACACATGTATGTATTTAAAATACACGAGTATTATACACGTATATTAAAATTTTCATCATTCAAACCCTAGAATAAAGCTATTATTGCTATCAGCTCTGAGGTCGACTATATGTCGACCTAGTTGTATAGTTTTAAAATTTATTAAAACTTGAGCATAGCATTCGAGCAAACAACTCTAAAATAAATATGCAAGTTCACTAGATCTATCAATTATATTCAAAACAAAAGCTTGTCATTCAAGTTATTACATAACTGACACTCTCGTGCCCTCGTTTTAACAGCCACTCATCTCGCAAAGTAAATTTTCATTCGAGAATCTGTCACAGAACTTGGCGTAACATTCATCAAAAAACATTGTCAAAGAACAAAGCTACGCCCGCAGATGTGACGGAACGCTCGAGCTTTTTGTCGAAGTACGCTCAAACACCAGACTCTTTTGTCGCACAGTTTTCTACTCTCGGTATAATCCCGGCTCCTCTAAATCAGCACAATGCACGATGGCGTTGACTTCTGTTAATTTTATAATCTTTGAACAGCTCGACTTAATTCTTGAATGTCAGATACAGTTGTTTGGAGTTGGAAGTCGGTTATGTGCAAAGTGTTTTCATAAATTCACAATGTGGCGGAAAATATTTTGTTACAACTCTTGACGGCTACTGATGTTAATCTTAAACTTTTGTTGCAGACAAATACGAGTAACTGACATATGTATTATACATAAACATACTGGTAGCTTAGGTAAATCGGAAATATTTTTAGGTGAGAATACTTAAATATGTATTGATTAATATTCGGTTACTTATATTTAAATTAGGGTAACCACATAAAAAGCGTGCGCGATCCTCGAGCGTGTGAAAAACGTCAACGGTGCGTTCTCACTTTGTGATTGTTGCGAAAAATCAACGCGCGATGCTCGCTGAGCTCAGTCACGATTTAAGAGCGACCAGTGACTTGGGGCCTTACACGACGTAGACGATCGCCCTATGGGGTTAGCCTTATATCGTAGGAGGAAAACTATAAACCGCAAACATGTGATCGGTTAATTTTGTAGTACTATTCCGAGAAGACAGTGACAGATGTGTGAATGACGATGCTAATTATAGGTAAAGTTATGTTTGGTTGTATTCGTTTGATAGATTAGCGGAACCACTCTCAGAGCCTTTTTTGTCATAGTCGTTGGAATTTATACTCAATTAAGGGGATTTTCCCTATGAAATTTTATATTGTATTTTAACACTAGATTGTCATGTTACTTAAACTCGCAGCGCCGCTTACTTAAAGAAATCCTTTCTTAGCGAAGGTCTACGTCATAAAACCTTTGCATCAAATTTTAACCCAATCCGTTCAGTGATTTAGGTTCTGTGTTGATATATCAGGCAGTCAATCAGTCACTTTTAGATATGCATACTAGATCTCCCTATAAAATCTCAATCAATCTTTAACCATAATATTATATTATAATGTGTGGCGCTTCTGAAAATCTTAGCTAAAGCTTTAGTTTTTTATTGTTTTCGTTCAGCAGCTAAAATTACAAATGTGACGTTTTACACCTAGTGTTTCCACACCCTTTGCTGACATGAAGGGTTAACAGTCTGCTGCATAGAGAAGGGCGTCGATGAAATAAATAAAAAATAGGTATAAACCCTCGCTTGTGCGAACCGTTTTGTGTTTCTGACATGGGTCGGATCACCAGTCAATTTGTTTGAGGGAACTTTTGGCAGGTTTCGGTGTATTAATCGAAATATGTTTTTGGTTAGGTATATCTAATCTTTTTCATTTAATAACTAATACTTATTTATAGGTTAAAGAAGGTTCCCAATTCAAAAACACACACAAAAAAAAATCGGCGGATTTTACATTTTTACCGATTAATAGTTGTAGACTTTTGTGCTGATAAAGAATTTTTTTTACTAGTTTTAAAGGATATAGGTTTAAATTGAATCCAAATCGGTAGAGCAGTCTTCATGTTATGAATTAAAACGTAGCCTTCGCTCATATTATAAGCGAAGTAGAAATTGGATTCAGGTTTTTTTTAATTCACTTGTTTGAGTTTAATTATTTTAAAGGTGTTTCTTAATATATTCGATATACAAGTAAAAAATGCAACTCATAGACTTTTTCTCCGTCCATCTGATTATAAATCTGTCTGTGTTTTTTTCTGGTTACTCATATATTTTAGCTTTTTATTTGAAGTCTTATCTCCTTCCTATTAACGTGATAAAGTATCACGCTATTTATATTTCAAGGATTTTATAGAGCTATTATAACCATAATTTATCTTATTTTATCTAAAGACTCTCATAAGGTTTGCGTTAGGGGTGGGTTGATAAATTACATTATAGAGATCAACCTAAAAGCCTAATAGATCAGATGATTTATCTGATATTATTCAGTGGTATGATTATAGAATAGAATAGATAATTCACATTTAAAGTTATCTAGGCGTTTAATATCCAAAAAAATGAATTTCATTTTAGTCGACATTTTATTCTCTGATCTCCAATATATACTATACACCACATACTTCTTACTTACATCCATCATTGTCCAAAGCATTAATTCGCTATAATATTTTCACATAAAATCATAAAAGTACAAAAGGGTAATTTTTGTGATCTGGAGGATATTTTACCTAAAAGGAACATTTAACGAAAGGGTCATTAATTACCGAAAATGACAGATATTTTTCAAATTTGGAAAAGGGACATTTTGCGATAAAGGAACAATTTTCGAAAACGACATTTTGCAAAATCAACATTTTGCGAAAGAGACAATTTGCGATTCGCTACAATTGCGCTAAACCTTTAAATCTATAGATACTTATAGGCTTATAGTACTAATAACCATGCGTGCGTCTACAATGTCCAGGAAATGTGCAAGTGTACGATCCATACGTCCCCCTTCACCACATCCAATCTACGTATCCGAACCCTAACCTCAGCTCGTGAAGGATTCCCAAGCATTCAGTATAATTCCAACGGTATATTGCACATGCACAATGTACTGGAATAAGAATGGACTTCTTTTGTCAGTGGAGGGTTACTCCAATGAATGCATGGTCAGTGGGGTTAGATGAAAAGATCATTCATATTTCACGAAGCAAATTGTTGTGTGGATTTTTGAATAGAGCTTTAGAAAGTGGCGAGATAAAATCTAAGATGTGATTTATAATTCACGTATTCAGTTATCTCTTCTTCTCAAATAAGATCATTATCACTAACGTACTACCTATTTGAAACTATAGATATTTTTGTTAACAAATTGGACAGTGAATAGCAGATATTTGGCCAACAATGAGACAAATCAGGCTGAAAAAAAATAGTAGATAGGTAAAACACTTCATTGATATACAAAATAACTTTAAAACCAAAACAAACTAAAAACGAAGTGTTATAATTGGCGGTCTTATCGCCACTATTTCTAGTATATCTCATCGTACGTATTTGTAACGTAATAAGATAAGATAAGAAAACTCTTTATTGCATCACCATCAATTTGTGCAATAACTCAAATAGTATTCGTATTCAATCCTAAAAAATGGTAAAAATAACAAAGTCTTTTGTCAAATTTGTTATAAGTCACTTTTATCAGAAGAAGCTTGACAATCCAACCAATCTTCTATTAGTTACTCGAGACAGGCCGAACTCCGAATTCCTGATGGAAATCTTGAGTTCTCTTCGACCAATACTTTGAATTCCCTGGCGAGCTTCCGAATAGAGTAATGCAATGAATACTGAATAACGAATAACTCTGATTCGATAAAGCTTTTGGACTTCGAAGTTAGCTATTTTATTGCTTACCTACGTTTCAAAGTTTCTTCAAGATGGCAGATATTCAGAAAGGATTGCATAATTTTTGTAATGTTACCTATAATATTTGATTTTGTGTGATCGTGTTCCGGCATGATGTTTAGTGAAGCCAGGAAGGGTTTTTATCCCGTCTTCTAAGTTAAGTCTGTTACCATCTTCGGCCGCATCGTCGTTTAACATCACACGAGATCGTGATCAAAGGCTAACCTATAAAGAATAAAAAAGATTTTTTATTTATTTAATACATCTTAGGAAGCCCAACAGCTTACAAACAAAATTATAAAAAACTTACAATAGTAGCAAAAAGCCAATAATAGGTCCTCGCGGCTAGCAACAATATACATAGTAACAATGCGTTAAACAGAGTCAAGAGCAGTCTTAAAACATATTATGTAAATAGACAATATTATAATAAAGCCACTAACACATAAAGCCACTTTCTACCCATTTAAAACTTTAAGCTGGTTGCCAGGAAGAAATTGCTCTAAGCGATTAGGCCCATTGTGGCCATTGTGTTAATATTGTTTAACTAAGTTTTAAATCTATTCTGTAAAAGTTATTGTGTTTTTTTTATACAACGAAGTAAGAAGACGAGCAAGAAGCTCTCCTGATGGTAAGAGATAACGCTGTCCATAATTAGTACAGTGCTACCCAGGATTTTACAAAGGAAAAATTCTGTGTGCATTGCGCCAACGCTGCTTACTTGAAAGGCATAAGATGTTAAGACTCTTCAGCCCAGTAATTTCACTAGCTACAGTGTCCAGAGTGATTGTAAAACTACATCGTAGTGGGGAAGCGGTTATTTAAAAGGCTGTTTACCTTTTAAAATAAAGTAGCAAAGCAGTCTAAAGGTACCGCTCATCTTTAATCAGTGTTTCAATTAATTAGACCAGTGCACCGGTCGACCGCAGTCGGGAAGTATTGTCTCCACCGGTGCACCGCGTGCAATACGTACCCTTGTTTTAATAATGCTGTTTGATCAGGGTTTAATCTAAAATAGGGGTAGCTTTGGGTTACCATTGATTTTTGTGCTGAATAGATTCCTTAATTTTACATCAGTGTAAATTCCACTCCTTTACGCGGCATGGTCTTGTAATTTCTGTCGTTTATGCGTGAAGAAGAAAGAAACACACACACTTAGACAAACATACTCTTTAATATTAGTATAGGAAGTAGGATATCGTAATTAAAATTCTAAATTATTGAATGACAACATGGGTAACTAAGGCCGCAGTTTTTTCAATGTCATTCTAAGTTTGTGAGGGAGTGTGTATGGTTGTCACTTCTTCATGCCTAAACGGGTGGACCGATTGAGCTGAAATTTGGTATAGATTTGGATATTTTAAAATGAAATTTGGATAGCTAGACCCTGGAATAAGACATAGACTATGGTACAGTCAGCGGGTAAAACCGCTGGGCGCAGCTAGTAATATATTTTTGCATAAAATATATGTGTAATATAATATTATCCTCCATTTAAGCCTATAATAACACCATCATAATATTTTTATCATTAATAATGCGAATGAATCCAGTTAACAATCAATAAAAATTCGCGTATCACAACCCCAAAACTTATTTTCGGTAAAATAGCAAATATAAATATCTCTTTACCAAAAGATTCAAGCATTCCAATCGCAAAGGGTCGGCATTAACTCAAAGGGCACGAGTTTCCTGTCGCCACACTGTCGAAATGTTAATTCACCGGAAATTAAAGTTGTTTCTACTTGTTACCCTTTGGACATGACTCTTTTACTTGTATCCTTGTGTACTCATGAATAAGCTATGTGCATTTTATTCCGTTCCGTTTTACTTTTTTTATCATAGATTAGCTTATGCTTGCGGCTTTACCCGCGAGGTTCCTTTTTTAGCGGAGCTCTGCGCCAAACCAACCTACATATATTTCGAATTTCAGCATAACCCACTCAGCCATTTGGGCTCTGCGTTAATAGATTAGTCAAACAGCAGTTTTACCTGGTATACAGTAGCCTATATGGTATTTCAGAGTCTTACCTATCTCTTTATGAAATTTCAGCTCAATTGGTCTACCCGGTGATTAAGGTGTGAAGGAGTAACAAACACGCATCCTTATTACAGCCATACATTCTTACAAACTTTCGCGTCTATAATATTGGTAGGATTTACTTTTTTTATCATAGACTCAACGAATTAGGGAAATAATAGAAGTCGAACACAGCTCAAAAAGTGATTCAACGCAAAGTACAACTATATGGGCGGGGCGTAAAAAGTACAACTCACCCGCCGCTCAGTCACACAACGCGCTCAGCGACAGACGCACGCATCGTTTGATTTTTAAAAATATCCAAAATAATATAGTTAACGGACAAAAATGACCTCTTGTGTGGTAAATTGGTGTAAAAATGGAAAGAAGGCAGTAAAAAGCAGGAAAAACTTATCACAGCTAACAAATATTATTTTAAACCAAATTATATAATTTCGATTTTAGTTGACATAAAATACATAAAAATATAGGGTAAACTAGGCATGGCTGAAACAATTTTATTTTTGTCGTTCATTGCATTCGCATTCGATTAGGTAACGTTATATTTATTTTGTTTACTAGCTAAACCCACGGCTTCACCCCCGCTACAAAAATGTTATTTTTGTACAATAAATAAGAGAGTTTGTTTTTGAATTAAATCAATAATGACTTTTATAAAAGTCTGAAGAAAGAAAGAAAAAACCTCTAAAGTGAAGAATTCACCTGACCCGGCCCCCCCGGCTCGGTCTGATTCGACCTGATTCTGGCATCGCGCTTTTATCACCGCACGAGCCGACACCGATCGAAAGCCCAGGTTTATACGACTAATGTCCAATTATGAAAAATGACAAATATTATAGACGTTCAATCATACAAATGCCTATTTGGAAAATAGTTCACTCATAAAAATGTCAAATCGTAAAAAGGTCCAATTTGAAAATTGTCCATTCTAAAACGTCCATTCGTAAAAATGTCCAATAAAGTTTTATTTTATCCGTGGTTCTATCAATAGCTAATCCCGTAGTCCTATAAAAAGTGTCACGTAGTGAACAATCTTTATTTCCAATGCAATGACAGCTGTCAAACTTGAAATGTCAATATCTCGGAAAATACTCGTCTTAGGCTGATGCTGTCATAGAAGAAATTAAAGGTCTTGGAGAGATCTTCATTTCAGATGACAGCTGTCAAACTTGAAACGTCAATATCTCGGAAAATATTCGTCTTAGGCTGATGCTGTCATAGAAGAAATTAAAGGTCTTGGAGAGATTGTCATTTCAGATGACAGCTGTCAAACTTAAAATGTCAATATCTCGGAAAATACTCGTCTTAGGCTGATGCTGTCATAGAAGAAATTAAAGGTCTTGGAGAGATCTTCATTTCAGATGACAGCTGTCAAACTTGAAACGTCAATATCTCGGAAAATATTCGTCTTAGGCTGATGCTGTCATAGAAGAAATTAAAGGTCTTAGAGAGATTGTCATTTCAGATGACAGCTGTAAAACTTAAAATGTCAATATCTCGGAAAATACTCGTCTTAGGCTGATGCTGTCATAGAAGAAATTAAAGGTCTTGGAGAGATCTTCATTTCAGATGACAGCTGTCAAACTTGAAACGTCAATATCTCGGAAAATACTCGTCTTAGGCTGATGCTGTCATAGAAGAAATTAAAGGTCTTGGAAAGATTGTCATTTCAGATGACAGCTGTCAAACTTGAAACGTCAATATCTCGAAAAATACTCGTCCTAAGCAGACGTTGTCATAGAAGAAATGAAAAAACTTTGAAGATCTTCCAGATTTTGATATTTCAAGTTTGACAGCTCTGAAAGGTAGATCTTCCTAAGACCTTTCATTTCTTCTATGACAGCGTCAGAAATAAACCAATTCGTGTTGGACATTATTCTTAATTGGAGATATTTCATTTTGGACCAAATTCATGTTGGAAATTATTCGTGTTGGACATTTTTCCTAGTCGGACGTAAGCCATGTTGGACCAAATTAGTGTTTGACCAAATTAGTATTGGACATTAATACTAGTTGGACAATTTGGATTTTGGACATTTGTCGTACAAACCGATAAAACTTATTCCATATCCTTTTTGGGGATTCTAACTACCTCTGTACCAAATTTGGCAAATTTGCCATTACCTTGTCGAACGCATGGTTGATGAGATATTCGTTTTGTTTCAAGCATACCAAGGTTACCCTAGTCTGACATAAAATAATATATTTGAGTTACCCGTATGGCAATACCGAATTTAACTATAAACAATTTTGATACTTTAATTATTTTTAAAAAAATCGCTACTGTACTTGGTCACTGACCTCTGTTTGATCAGATAAGTAGCTCTGGCGCGAAAAAGTAACACACATGCTTCACAGTTCTGTTTTAAGACATGCGTCTAATAATGATACTTTTATAAAATGATAATAAAAGACGATGTGTTATATGACACAAATATAATATTAAAAATACATAAAATAAAGTAATAAATCGTTTATATAGGGTAATCCAATTCTTTATTTTTTGCGGTGGGGTGGTCTTTTCGATGTCTCGTAGGCGGGCATTTTCCTTTATTTTTAATACTTTCCAAAACAAATTTTCTGACTGATGATTTTGATTCGCCTAGAAAATACAAAATAAATAAGATTAATATCATCTTTTAAAAGTAAAAAAGGCGTACCAGTATGGTAACAGTAAAATAGGTGCCATGAATATAATGTTAAAAGAAATTCCCAAATAAAGCAATTGTATTTGTACTTGTACGTACGTGGACATCTTATAGACATTAAAACAAAATAAAAATGCCAAGTGCAAGTCGGACTCGTTTGAATTGAACTCTTTCTTGAAACATCTCATATATACAAAAACAAACGGAAAAAAGCACTTTGTTGTTTGGGAGCCCCTTTTTTATTTTATTCTATTTTTAGTATTGCAACAAAAATACATCCGTGAAAATTTCAACCTTCTAACTATCACGGTTCGTGAGATGACAGACAGACAGACGAACGGACAGCGAAGTCTTAGTTATATGGTCTCGTTTTCCCCTATGGGTACGGAACCCTAAAACGCAATTTTTCATACACATAATATCATCATTAAACTTGGACAATATGAAAAGTATCAAAAATTTTCAGTCATACTATAATGTATTTTATGACTTTAGTTGTAAACAAATATATAACACAAAATAGTTATTTATGGACAAAATAACGATTATTTTACGTTTTCAATGATAAGATTCAATGAGCTTGATGATGTACTGTTAATCTAACTTAAACGTACCTGATATATACGCTGTTCTCTTAGAAACACTTAGTTAAAGCAGCAACCACTTTTCTATTTGCAACTGCTGTATACGCCGTATATATACATTTTGTAATTCATTTGGCAAGCATCGCCACGGATTATTTTATTCATTTTCATCAATATTATTGTGAAAAATCTTCGAAATAACTTATTAATCACTAAAAATACGAACAACATGTTATTGTTTACTTTTTTTTTGTCAAATTTGACAGAAGTAGTTTGAAAGAAATAGGTAGAATGTTGCCATTTTTATTTTAGTTTTTTCTTATTAAATTTGTACTCCTTCGTTTTGTCCATCCCGTTTGCACATGTTGATTGAATATTTCTGTTTCACTCAACACTATCCGACTAAGTAAAATGACACCCCAAATGAATGAATGGGCGAGTTCATGTACAGAAAATAAATTTAGCATGGTTATGCCTTATCAATGTCCGTGTGTCGCGTGAGTATTATAATTTAGTGGTGTGAGTTTGGGACCACGTTTTTGCAGAAAAAGTAAGGGAGTTACAGGGAGTTGCATAGACTACTTTATTACTTTAATTGACTGTGATTTATAAATGTAATCGCTTCCGATGTCATGATTCATTTATATTGGAACTTCCTGAATCTACTAATTTGCCAAAACTAGGTACTAATGACCAAAGCATTTTGTACAGGAAGTCAGATCAGTCAGTCGGTCAGTTGTGAGTTTTGTGGTCTGTTTTACTAGTTGTAAATGTAATATTGCAAAATGTTTGATTCTAAAAGAAATAAAAATAACGATACAAAAAATAGAAAACAATATGTCAAAATGTAATATGCGGTACAATTTTTGAATTCGCTAAATCCAATTGCAAAAATGATGAAAGCTTTTAATACTTAAATAACAAATTAAAATCGGGTTTTAGTATTATCTCTCTTGATTCAACAAAGCCGAACATGAGTGGATTGTTTATACATAATGAAGCACACGTTTACAGTAGCGTGGCTACATACAGTTTACAGCCATCCATTAAGCTTCGTTTAAATGACGAAGTTCCGTTTTGGGTAAATGAGTTTTCTAAGTTGAAATAGATACTACGTATGTATACTTAGCTACGATAAAGTTAGTCTTCATACGAAGATACATCGTCATTATGTGCATAACGTTAACTTATAAAACGAGCTAGCCGAGCAGATTAGCAAGCTGAAGTGGCAATGGGCCGGCCAAAATCACTGGGCAAACTAGAAATTAAGTTAAGAAACTTATTAACTTTACCATACCTAATTCTATTCTATACCAACTAACCTAATTCTATTCTAAGTCTATAACAATCATTTATTTCAGTCTATGTATACGAATAGCATTTTAATTTAAATTTTGTATCTGCGAATACCCCTCTGATGTGTGAATTAATTAATCCAGTAAATTGTCATTAGCCGTCTTCTAACTTAGTCACTAGTTACCATTGCTAGACTAAATGAATCGTCATAGATGTGTTACTAATGCAGTTCCCGTCCCCCCCTATAGTCTGGCTATAGCTGAGTTACACAGCAACATGTGCCTTTGATTACACCGAGCGTAGATGCTAGTGTTTAAATCTGAATGAAGTTTGCTCCGAATTAATTTAGCCGCGGTTTATTGGTCTGGGTTCTTGTGGTTTGATTAAATTGAACTACTACTTGATTATAGTCTGTGATAGATAGTATATTATTGTGGAACACACACTAAAAATTATGCGAGAAATTTTAAAACAGCTGTACGCACAAGCGACGCGACGGTCATCTTCTTTATTAATACGTGATATTTTCTTGAGTACTTTGCTGTACATAGGTAAAATAATTCGATTAGAGTATGTAAACTATAGTTTAAAGTCTTAGAGAGGAACCTTCCTACTCTCTATACGGAAAGAAGGCTTCGGCTGCATTAATTTTCTACTTGTAATGTATTTCTTTTTGTGTGGTGTGCAATAAAGCATCTATCTATCTATCACTCATTGGACATTACTGTGTCGTCAAATGGTCATTAAATCCGTGTTCTGGCACGATGTTTCGTAAAGGGAGGAGCTCACCTACTTCACCACACCGCGTCGACAATACCACTGGTGTTGCAGACTTCTATAATTATAAATACAATGGTAACCACTCATCACATGCTTGCGTCTGTCTCTAACATAAAAGAAATCTTTGTCTTCACAGAATTTATTTTTCTGATACATGCTTTATTTATAAATATATGTAATGTACATGAAAGTTTCGGTTTTATCTTTAATCACATAAGATTATACTATGACTAAGTAGTAGTCCGCCCCAGCTACCCTTTTCTGATGAAACTTTTCAATCATCACTCACTTATTGCAATAATTAATCTTTTTTTATATTTCCAATTATTATGCAATAGTTAATTAGTATTGTTAATCTGTTATCACAGTTGTGCTGATACTCTGATACTAGTAGAATCAATCAAATGTATAGAGATATCCGCAGAGATTAGACTATTACGATGACAATGGTTATCTAAATCACGGCAGCTTCCCGTTGAAGGGTTCCGTACGTGTAATGTGTATAGGGTAGTTAATTAAATTCAGGCTGTCTAGTATTTCGACGATGCGATCGTATATAACCTCTAATATGTATGTATATAGTTGTGTATCTATGTATTTACGATGTTATGATAGAAGCCAACTTATTTAATTTGGCTTAAGTTGTAAATCTGAATATATAAAAGGAAAGAGTGACTGATTGACTGACTGATCTATCAACGTACAGCCTAAACCGCTGAACCGATTGGGTTGAAATTTGGAATAAAGATAGGTTTTATGACGTAGACCTCCGCTAAGAAAGGTTTTCTCCACGCGGGCAAAGCCGCGAGCTTAAGCTAGTTAAATATGTATTCCGTGGTTTGATTTTAGATTTTGGGCTGGTTGTTTTGCTTTATAGTATTATTGAATTTTACTGAAAATGTTTAGTTTGTAATCCATTTATTAATATACAAGTTAAATTTTAAAAAAACTTTTTAAAAACAAGCTTTTATTATTATTACCATAAAGTACTCGTCAAGACAAATCAAATGAGCCCAAACTCGATGGGGTTACGTCGTTTTATTACGGAGTTCTTATGACCACCTCCCAGCTCCATCATCAGATCAGCTCCATGTCATAATAATATTGCATTGTCATCCGATTTATGCATGCATGCAAAATTTCAGCTTAATCGGACACCGGGAAGTGGGTCAAATTTAAGTTGCAAGATTTGATTACAGACAGACAGACAGACAGACAACAGACAAGTGAAAGTAAATAAAAGCTTGTAAAAATACAATAGTTAATCAAATAATCAGCCCCCTTTTTGACCCTGGCAAAAAGCATTACACATCGTCACCTTCCTTTGGGGGAGTAGCACAATACGTGGCACTCCCCGGAGATGGGCACTGTGAGGATACCCACTAAAAACCTGGAAAAACATTCTTTCCTATTGGAAATAAGCAGTCACTGAACCTGCAGTAAAAGTGCCTACAATTATAAATAGGTGCATTGCTTCGACTTATTATACTTCGGTGGCTTCGATGAAATAAAAACAAATAGTATTCATTTAGTTCGGTAAATCGTTGATGTGCCACTAATCTCGACATGACGTTGGATAGCGGTCGGTACGCCGTCGGTCACAATGACAAATCCTTTGTTACCAGCGCGGCGAAGCGTGCACGCTGTCTCGGATTACAGGGCTATGTAATGTCCTAGACTGCAGACTGTAGACTAGTGTCATCGTTGCATAGCCGAGTATGTAGCTCGAGTTTAGATCTAAGGTGGTCTCTAATGTTACAAGTGACAACTGTAACTTTTTACTGGTGGTAGGCTTCGGCAATGGCTAGTTACCACCCTCAGGACGAAATCGTAGCGCCAAGCAGTCATTATGGCCGTGTTCCGATATGATGTTCAGTGAAGCTAGGAAGGGATCCCGCCTTCTAGGTTTAGTCTGATATCGGCCGCATCGTTGCGTGATTGATGTCGTGGTCAAAGATTAACCTATAAAATAAAATAAACACTAATTTTTAGTCGACGTCTTAGACTCAACTTTTTTATCAAAATAAAAAAAATACCGAGGAGATGCCATTTCTTGACTTCGTGTTTGAGTGGAGCAAATTCCAAGGCGAATATACTACAAAAATACAGATACAACAAAACCTCATTTAGCCCAAGTCAGACCTCACGTAGAGTACTGCTCTCATCTCTGGAATGGAGCACCCAAGTATCAGCTTGACCCTCTTGATGCATTACAGCGTAGAGCTGTCAGAATTGACCTCAAGCTCACCGAACACCTAGAACCGCTCAGCTTTCGTAAGGACGTTGGATCCCTTTGTATCTTCTACCGTTTATACAATGGGGAGTGTTTTGAAGAGTTATTCGACCTGATTCCGGCGTCGCGCTTTTATCACCGCACGAGCCGTCACCGCTTGAAAGCCCATCCACACATTATTGATGCTTGGCATTCTCGCACTGTGCGATTCACGCGCTCCTTCTTGCCGTACACCTGCAAATTGTGGAATGAGTTTCCGCCCACGGTATTTCCGATGAGCTTTAACATGGGACTCTTCAAAAGGCAAGTGAATAGAGTCTTGAAAGGTAGGCAACGTACCAGCGGTACCCCTGGTATTGCAGGTATCCATAGGCGACGGTAGCCACTCACCATCAGGTGGGCCGTCTGCTTGTTTGTCACCTATTACATAAAAAAAAAATGAAATTGGTGTTTTCGAGTTGTACAGTGTGAAAGACAATATAAAAGAAAATATAATAATATGTATAAGCAAATCCATTTTAAAATTCACTCCGGCACCCCATGAAAGGGCTCTGTACGACGACCCATTATCAACCGAAGTCAATCCCGATCTGGTCCTCTGAATTAATATTCATGAATATTAATCTTTATCGTCCATTTCACACCATTTAACGTTCAAACACAGAGGTTAATAAATCAAGTGCGGATACAGACTGATTTCAGGGATCGATTTAATTTCGATTAGAACTTGGGCACGACTAATCCTTGTGGTTTGTGGCCGCAAGATCTCTGTTTGTGTTTATGTAGGGTATGTTTTGCTTAGTTGTAGAAGCAAAAAGCTGATATTAAGCGATATCATGAGGGATTTTATGCCTCTCACTATTTATATTATGAACTAGCTGCGCCCAGCGGTTTTACCCGCTGTACAGTAACCTATAGTTTATTCCAGGGACTTAGCTATTTCTATAAGAAATTTTAGCTCAATTGGTCCACCTGTTTGGACGTGAAGAAGTAACACACATTGAAAGCGCGATAGTAGAGCCATACACACTAGCGCGAAATCCACTGGAGTAGAAATCCAAATATGTATACAGGGAAGCTTTGGTTCAGCGGATGAATTAATACTTTAAAGCAGTTTCCGAGTGGTGAGAGACTAATTTGGTTAAGTTCAATGCCATTTAAACCCAGGCATGTCTATTTACCGCTAACATGAATTTATTAATAAAATTCTCTTTTTCCGAATTGTATCTTTGCCAATCTAGCCATCATTACTATAAGACAACCATTGAGTTGCTTGTTGGGGTCTGATGACGCCGTGTGAAATGTTAAGCAATATTTCTATTTTTATCTTGAGCTACTTGGATTACCTATCTTATAAAAATGTTCTAATATCATAATGCGTTGTATGTAGCTCAAGAACCCCCAAAGAAAGGTCCCAGGCCTTAGATTCTAAAATAACTATGATTCTCTAAAGTTCCACAAAGGGAGTCAACGACATTTTTGTGAGTAATACTCGCGAAAACAAGTTAAGATTATTTATTATTATCTATATCTGTAATATACGATTAAGACCACTTTTATAATCAGCGGTTAAGATTATACTGATACCTTCTATATCAGTTAGCGATGCATCACTTGCGATTATATTAATCTTTAATCACTTCACATCGCTGAGTCATTTACTGACGCACATACAAAACAAAACAACCATATAAGGAAAACAACTGCAATTAACGTGCAACGTCAGCATTATTAATATATTGCCTGTTTATCAATGCAAAATAAACAACTGATATTGAATGAAATTGATATCGATTATTGCGTTTAATTTATTCATAACTTTTGACTAAAGACTGGAATGAATTGCGTCAGTAGCAATAAAACAATAATAAAAAAAAACATAACATTACATTATAAAGAGAAATGTTTGTTTTCGTGATAATTACTACCTTACATCTAAATAGCTAAACCTTGCAGGTAGCTGAAATTTGTAGGTTAAGTATATTATATAGCGACCAGCCCCGGATACGCACGTATGCTACAAATAAATCTTCCCCTTGAATTACTTAATCTATTAAAATAAGCCCTTGAAAATAAGCTCAAGTCTCACTAAATAAATTTTAATCTAAATGATTACAACTAGCATCTTGTCAAACATTGTTTACTGTTCTTAACGTACGGTACGTAAACCTACTCTTGATTTTTATGTAAGCTTAATAAGCATTTATAGATAGGTATCTATTTTTATCTGCAATACAATATCCCTAACTTAGACTAGTTTTTTAAGTTAATTCATAAGCTTAAAACTGCTGTACTTTTTGAAATAAACTTTTTATTTACTTTTTATTTATTATTAAAATTAAACCGCATCCAAAATCCGTTGCATAGTTTTAAGGGCCTAAGATATATAAAATTAAATTATTATTTTATTATTATTAGATTAATAATAATAAATAAGATACATGGAGACAGAAAGACATACAGACAGCGGAAAGCGACAATGTTTATACTATGTAGTAATTGTTAGACCTTAAAATAGCATATAGGTTCCCTTGTCACGTCAATAAAACCGTGCTGTTTCTCATCCGAGACAGGATCATAATCCCGCATAATCAGTTTTGTCTCGCGTCACGGAACCATGGGCAGTTTAAAATCATTAACTACGACAAAAGGCTAAATTACCTTCCCTTTGTGGACGACAATTTTATCTATTCGGACCAGTGGACCGCACCTTATGATAATCTGATTGTAGGGGCGGGCCCTAAGTGGAATCTCCACGTTTGACTTGCGAGGGAAAGTAGGAGGAAAATTTCTTTGGAAAAATATTATAGATTTTGATGATATGTATTTATTTAAGATCTTTTAAATTTCAGCAGCAACACTGCAACTCTAAAACTCTAATATAAATTCCACAGATGTCATAAATGCGACTTTACCCATTGTTCTGAAATTTGGAACAACAGTAACTTAAATACAATATTACGAGTATGCATGTATGATTATGTCGCATAAAGCATATCGGCCTTCCACATTCGGTCATCACATAAAACTTTATTTTCATTTCCGCCTAAAACTCTACACTATTAAATTCAGATTTTTCGCTTCCTGGTCATACAAGGAATTGAAGTGCAATAGAATATAAGTGCTTGAATTTACTTATATTTTGTACTAGCTGTGCCAGCGATATCCCATTAAAAAGTAGATAATGTGTTTTTATTCCAGAGTCGTTCTTAGTTATATAGTCATATTCACATACTTTCTTCATGTAAATTGTGTCTTCACTTCTCAGAATGAAATGAACTCTTGCATTACTTAACCAACTGTATTATTTGTTTGCATCATCAAGTTTGGTATTCAATTGTGAAATAGTTACCCATGTTTGTTGTACCCGATCACCCTACAAACTACAACGCACGTATGGAATACCGATGGCTCCAATATCACCCCACTGTCGAGCTGTCTGCATAACTCAATATCAAAACTATTCCCCCTTTAGGTATTCTACAGACAGCCTAACGATCCTTGTCGTTATCTTATTATATATGAAAATAGAAAGTGATAGCCGAGTTTGAGATGAGAAATTTAATTTTAATACTCGGTAAATTGAACAGTCTCTTGCGTTGTAGACGTCTGGCGTGAATAGCTTATAAGTCCTTGAAATATGGCAAATAAGTTGGTTTGTTTTAACTTCAAGAAGGACGCTACGACATTTGTTGATTTTCTGAAATGCATTTACATTTCTCTTATTCTATTTCTTTTATTATACACTGATTTGAATTTTCCCTTTAATACTTAAAAAGTGCTTGGAAATTTTCTTTCCTAAGAACTTAAAATGGACATGGACTAGCCATGAAATGTGGCAAATAAGTTTGTTTGTTATAACTTCAAGAAGGCTACGACAATTTTCTTATTTTCTGCAATGTATTTCTATTGTAAACTGATTTGAATTTTCCCTTTTATACTTAAAAAGTACTTGGAACATTTCTTTTCTAAGGACTTAAAGCTAGTCCATGAAATGTGACAAATAAGTTAACTTCAAGAAGGACGCTACTATAATTTGTTGTTTTCTGCAATGTCTTTCTATTATAATAAACTGATTTTAATGTTTCCTTTTATACTTGACTTACTTGGAATATTTTCTAAGTACTAATGACGGTCGTCAAAATATGGGCCAACTCTATGATTTGCAAAACAAGTCTCTTTGAAAGTGATGAATTTCCTCGCATACTTAAATTAATCTTATTTTATTAAAAACTTTTAACAATAAATGTATTGTCGGATATTTTAACGGTTAAAATTTAGCGGCATTTTGCAGCTTTATAATGAATAGCCAGGGACGGTTTCAGGGGGTTCAAAACAAAAAGATAATTGCGCCCAATTAATTTCGCCTCCTTGCAAATGAGGGCGGACTCAGGATTCCCCTTACGTCCCTTAGCTTTTATTGGTTTCGGGCGATATTTAGTTCGTCCGATTTGTTTGTTTTACATTTGCAAGTAACGGCGTTTCTTATTGGATCGGCTATTGAAAACATTTATCTAGCCAACCCCAGGGTACAATAAATACGTTTCGATTTTCGGTTTTTCCAATATAACAATAATAGTATTGAAGTTAACGTAACCAGTGGTTGCGTCAAACTACTAAATGATACAATAGTTTTTTATTTTATTTTATTAAAATCACAACAATAGTGACTTGTACCCTATATCCATAACCCATACTAATATAGTATAGAATAACAATTTATTGCATACCAACTTACAGGACTTTTTTTACTACAATACAAACTTAAAATTAAAGGTAAACAATTGGCGATCTTATCGCATAAAGCAATCTCTTACAGTTCTTTCCTTATTTTTTTATTATAATTAGGTAGGTAATTTCAACTCGTGGTGACGAGTACAGTGCAGTACCACGCATTTGATAATTAAATATGTTATCAGTGGTCTCAGTGGTTAATAGGTTGGCTTTAATGGGTTGGCGTATCGCTGTACATCAGACAAACATCATGCCAGTTGAAAATTGTTTATGTTGAGTAAAAACTAAAATCACAATAATAATTAAGGGTTTATACTCCAACAGAACAGGTTACCCTATTTACACTGTCAGAGTCAAGTCACAATTTAAAGGTTGTATGTCGGTTGGCAACTTATATGTCGCAGTTTCAGGTCGCCGAGATTACTACAGGGCCTGCAACATGACCTAACGACTGCTTCCTACATTTCTTATAGGAAACAGCCGGGACCCACAGCTTTTAGTGCGTTTTGAAACACGGTAGCGTCCATGCGAAAATCATTGCTACACCGAGATTTGAACCCAGGACCTCCGGCGTTAAAGCCAGACCTACGATCACGGAAGCTACAAACAAGTAACGTTTGTTTTATTTTGTTCCAGGCTGCCCTCTGCGCAGACTACAGCGTTCCAGTAGACTGCGTGTCAGCGGGACCAGCGCCGAGGCCCAGCTCTTTCCATGAGATCTCTGCTCCAAAGGTAAGCTAGAGAAATAAACATATAGGTATATAGATAAGATTGCATGCTCGCACACAACAAGCGCCCTAGCAGGGTATGTGGAGGACTAATTTAACATATAATTAAGACCTAATTTTGTACCTACATGTGTTGTTGTTGAATAAATAAATAAAATAAATAAATATAATAATATAATATTATGTAGACGATAGACAGGTAACGTTTTATAGTACTACTTACGATTAACGATAATAGGGATGTGTCTAAAAATATAGGATTGTTTGACAAGTAGATTATAAGAGACTATTTGACAGGTATTTTTTTTACTTTATATGTAGATACTTTTATTACTTTATAGATTCAATAAAGTGACTAAGAACGCATAAAAGTTGCCTGGTGTGGGGCATGATGTCGCAGGGTGCAATATTTCCGGGGGGCTTCCGGTCGGCTTGCACGAACCCAACACGTCTGAGGGGTGGTCTTGGTAGACAAGATTGCCCCTCCATTGGCGCAGGGGCCCGGTAAGTGACCGAGCCACCGCCGGGGTGGGATGGTGAATGCGACTGCGACCCCATCCTGCCCCGTTAAAGCGGTACGACGGTCTACCAAGGGGTTTTAGTGGGTATTACTTGCTGGCCTTGCAATCCCGCCGGCAAGCTGAGTCCCACATAACCCGTACTTCACCCCCGAGAAGTGCGGGTATGCAAAAATGCATTTCCCCTTGTAAAAAAAAAAAAAAAAAAAAGGGTGCAATATTTCAGAGCAAGGTGTGACGTAATACGACCCTGCCCAAAAAGTTTTAATTTTTTATTTTATTCATAAACCATAAAATTATTATCTCATATTTTTGTTGACCTTGTCAACATCCCTTATTTTCATTATTATAAAACATATTAAGTATCACCATCTGTATCTTAAATGACATGCTCATATAAAGTGCGTGCAGACTAATCGACGCCTGCGCTACTTGTACATAAATAGAACAATTTCCAGAAGCGCTTCCGTTACTCGATTTAGAATTAAAGTTACTCATCACTCAGACCGCAGCTGGCATATTGAATCAACTGTTTAGTTATAGGAAACCACCCTTAACTTTAGGCATATGCTTTATAGAGTGTAGGACATTATAATATTATGTATTTTTATTACTTAGTTATTTAATAAGAAAGAATATAATATAATGGAATTTAAAGGGCATGTTAGTTTAATCACACTTCACACTAATATTATATATTATATTATATAATGTCCTACACTCTATAAAGCACGAAAATACACTACTCTATACTCTATGCTCTATACTCTATGTACACACAAACTTTCGAAAGTTTGTGTGTACATATATTTGTTACTTCTTTATGCCTAAACGGGTGGACCGATTGAGCTGAAATTTGATATAAAGCTTAGACCCTGGAACAACAGAATAATAGGCACAGCGTATATAACATGCACACATGGGCATGGTACATGGATACATCGGGTAAAAGCGCAATGATAAAAAAAATCGAAAAATTTATTGAACAAAAAAAAGTTATATTAGAGCATAGAACTCAGTGTATATTTTAAGTATTTTAACATACATCTTTTACAGCCTTCTCCCGGCAACTGTCAGTATTTTCTTTTTAAGTGTTTTTAGCCAATGCTCAGTTTTCACCAACCTCTTTAAAAATCAACTTCAAAAAATAATTAACACTGATAACATATTAGTCAAATATTTTTATTTTTATACATCTCTGATCATTTATTGAACAAGTACACTCATCTCAGCGAAAGTATGCCGAAGTTACAATCTTTACAATTTCACCACGAGCCACACCTACGTTATCAAAAAACGATGAACATTGCAACCAAAGATGTATAGCAGAAGAAATGCCGTTAGTTTGTACTTAAAGTATATTTTAAGAGCAATGTTCCATGCGTCTTTTTCGATTTCGTACGTTTGTTAAGCATAGATAGTAAACAAGTAGATGGCCCACCTGATGGCAAGCGTTGACTACCTTTAAATTACCATAATATGTTGTAGTCGTCCATCGTTTTTAAAATAATGTAAAATACGCAAAACAACTCATTTTTGTATTATATTCGCGGAGAAAGTGTATCACTGTCTTTCATCACTATATTTGAGCTTTACAAAGTAAGTACATAATATAATATTATGTCGATAGGAAATGATCTATCCGTTTATAATTTGAATTAAAATTCAATACATGATCTGAAGCTAAATATATCTACCTCTGATCTACAAGAATCCAAGAAAACCGAAGCTAAAGTGGTATCCTTATTTTCATAAATTACATTTTCGGTAACTATCGCAATACATATCAGTTTTAAAATTCGATGAACAAAGTGACCTTTCAAGAACGTAGTGTTGTGAAAGAATGAGTCACTCAAGTCGTTCACCCGATCGTATCTTTAAGTTCGTTACTCGGTCACTTGATCGCGTGGTCGACTTATGTGTCCTTTTTAAGTTTCATGACTCAGTGGTACGCGGAATGCTTGCTAAAGTGCTGAGTAAATATTGCAATTGCATTTTTCAAGTGGAATGCTGGATTTTTTTTTTATGTGTTGGACCGACATACAATCAGCGGGCTAGCTTTATGGTTACTATCATATAGACGTCTGCTATACCAGTGGTGTTCCCATCGCGATGTCGGTAATTTCTGACGTATTGTCGGTGAAATTAGCTAGGTAATGAGTAACCCCTCTCTACCTGACTTTACTGAACTCTGGCACTGAACATGTTCCTTGATAATAATAAATAATCTTTAAAGAAGTGGTTAGTTTTAAGCACCTGTAAATTGAGTAACACCAGCAGTCCTTGAAACTCGCTCTTAGGTTTAATGCTATCGTATTATATAATTAATAAAAAAATATTAACTTAATAAAACAATGAGTCATATTTCAGGAAATTAATTTGAAATCCAAATTGCTTAAGGTTTTAGGTACAATCATTTAGAAGTATAATATCTGTTAATACCTTTATTTCTGTTATCAATAGATATCTCATAATATGACTTACGAATTATTGATATTTATGGGATTTCCCTAAAAATCATATCAATATTTAATAATTTCGACATACCTCTAGAGTACGCGGTTTTGCATAATTTTAAAAGGCGAAAAATATCCACTACTTTTTATCAGGTCGGTGGCTAAACATTTTAAAATCTATAATCCAAATCTCAGATTGTCTTCCAAAGACTGTACTCTGAAAAATGGTCTAAAAAGCTCTAATTATAGCATCGAAGTTCTTTCACAGCCCTCGAAAAACCCTGCACATTGCATATTTATGTTCAGTTCGCACATTTCCCATTTCTCTCATCTTCTCGTTTCCACCTTCAATATGTATGTGATGATCTCCCATCTCGAGCCTATAATTAAAAAGATCTCTTCCAAAAAGGTATAGGTACTCTTATTCAAATGTTACAAACAAGCGAATCAGAATCCAATCACATCTACAGAATGTTAATGAATACAATAAAACCATTCATAACTAACGTATGTTAATTGCTGGTCAATGATTCGCATAATAAATCATCGTGTTATTCATCGTAATTATAACAGACCGATTGTTCCCGTGACTCAGGATATGAGTCAATCGGTACATCCCTATTTTTACACGTCATTCATGCGGAGGGTGTGTCATTGCTTAGTCTAAGTTGTAATAACAGAAATATAACGAAATACATACCACAAGGATACTTTGAGACCATTACATAATATATATTTACTAACTAGTGTACATGTATTTTGTGAAACAAATGGATTTGATTGATTGAAGTAGGACCATCTTCTCGAGAGTAGAGTAGTAAGCGATGAAAGTGGAGCAATGATCCATTTAGCACTTTAAATCTAAGCCGCAATAACAGTGGCACGTCAAAAATTAATAGAAGATTATGAAATTTTCGTAAAAAGTAACTTGACATTGCCTGTAAGTTTAACAGAGTGGCAGTATTTGTATTTGAACTCGATCTTATGTTAATAATTTGAACTTTATGATATGAGAGCAGATAAAATTGTTTATAAATTATATCGATTGTGCATAATATGTAAATATGAGTAAATAAGCAGTCAAGAGTTATAAAACGGAGAATCCTTTATTATTTTGCACAGTAATTTAAAAAACTGAGAAAAAGTAACTATATTATGTTTAATTTTTATACAAAAAAATTCGTAATCACGGCATCTATCCTGAATCCTGATATATTTCTGTGGTTGCACTATTGCGTGAGCTTGACTGACTCAATCGTACCTATTAGTACCATTTATGAAGGGTAGTCTTGTTGAAGAATTAAGCTATGATGAGTAAGTTCAAAGTCGTGTACTTTGGTACGTGATGCACTAGTTCTGATGAACTGACGTGGCGCAGAAATATTTATTTTGTTTCCGAGATTTTACATTTATCGTCTTAAAACTTAAAAAGTTAACGTCTATATCTGTCTAAATTATATCACTTAGTTACAAAAATGTAGATATTTTTGTATGCGCAAAAGGGATGAAATAAAGGTGTATTTTAACTTTAGACAGGCAGTTCTTTAGTCATGAAGCTTGCCTAAACTATTAAAAATCAGTCACCTTTTATTTCTGCTTTTCGTGGTTGAGGGCATGGATGGCCTATTGTGTTTATCACTTACTATGGTGAGAAGACCCCTCATAATGTGCTCCTGACGCTTGCAGCTTCTAAATAAGTTAGTCCTATTGTTTCTGATTTCGCACAAGATTACGCTGCCCATAATATCAGTACAGTACCACCTAGAATTTCACAATGATGTAAAATTCTAGGTGCACTACACCAACGCTTCTTACTTAAGAGTTATAAGACGTTGATACACTTATAATTTCACCACCTACAGTGCCCAGTGCCCTTCTACCGAACCCTGCATGGTAACCTAGATGAAAATATTATAGTAAAAGTTAAAGCCTACTACTATATTTAGTCGATCTTTTATTAGAAACCACACAAGCACTATAAGCTCACAACTTTCTCGACAAACTCATGAGCACCGATGCGTCATGATTCCATTTTAAGCCCCAACTCAACAGGTATAAGGTATTTAAGTTTTAGTATTTCGACTTACACCTTACCATTCAGGTCGTGTATTTTATGCGTCATAAAAAGCTTCTTCGAGCTTTCGTGATGTCATCGTGACGTTGATTCCTGCAGAGGTGCGCTTTTGGTATTCGTTTTATGAGTAACTTTTATTTTTGGCTTCAGACTTTAGGCTTACTACATTCTTACAATATAAGGTGCTGCTTCCGCTATTTGACCTTTGACGCTTTGAAGTTGTTCATCTAGCTATCAAAGGAAATTAAAAAGGGCACAGACTTCAAACCAAACTTTTATACCATGGACATTACTATCATCGTCTTGTCCCTATCCTACACTAAGTAGGGTTGGCATAACACATTTTCTTCTCCATTCTACTCTATCATCCGGCAGATATTCATTCACTCCACTAGGGCACATAATATCTTCTTTTACTAAGTTTATCCAAACATTTTGGGAACATTATGACGATCGTGATTCGAACGTAACGACAATTTTCAATAATTGTTTTGAAATTTTATTTTTTCTAGTTTTTGTGCGGCTACGGAGATGTAAAAGGAGGCTATTTTACCTTAGATTCAGATACTTTATTCAGTTTCCACAATATTTTCTTTAAAAAGGATCTTACAGACTAGAATATATTTCACAATACCCGGCAGGGTCCACAAATGACCTAGCATTTGTTGACCCTGCTGGGTGTTGTGAAAGTTTAGAATAGAGAGTTTCTTCTAATATTGGATGTTTAATAATTTAGTTAAAAGAGCTGTACTTTATCACCCATTGTGCTGTACTTTAAAATAAAACAAAAAACAACGAATTATGAGTAAATGAATAACGTAGTGTTATTGTCATTGTGGTATTTCTAAACAATCCACGTCACTGTGTTGTTACCTCATAAACGTGCCTTTGAGATGACAAATTATTATGTACAACAATGAATACTTTGAGGTCATTATAGGTAAAGAAAAGTTCTAGTGATCTAGGATCGTTCTAGGTTCTAGGAATTTTTAACACACCACCTAACCCAATGTGAATTTCAATTGTTCTCCTCTCCCTGCATGTATGTCTGGAAGAGATCGCTATTAGCGATAAGACCGCCTATTGTAACACTTAGTTTTTATATTATTTTGGTTTGTAAGTTGTTTTCGTACTTTTTTTTGTTTCAAAGGGTTATTATCCATCTGTCTATCTAAAAACTGGCATGGCGACGGGATTTCATGTTTCACCAGCTTTTAGAGGCAGGCTTTGATCGTGGCCAGTTACACTTTGAACAAAGTCTCGCCAAGTGGTCATTATGCCCGTGTTCCGGTACGATGTTCAGTAAAGCCAGGGGTGGCAGCGGATGAATGCTTCGGCGTACCCGTTGCCCCGGCATTATGGCGTCCCGCAGGACACCCCCAGGTTTTTTAGTGGGTATCCCCGCCGCTACTATCTTTGGCGGGGGAGTCCCACATACCGCCCCGCGCCCCCCGGCGTGGGGTGATGATGCGTAACGCATTTTTCCTGGGTCAAAAAAAAAAAAAAAAAAAAAGGGGTTGTACCTCCTCATTTTTACTGGGTCTAAAAAAAAAAGGGGTTGTACCTCCTCTACTTGATCGTTGTCGTATCGGCAATGCTACTGGTGTTTCAGACATCTATAAGCTACGGTCGGTAACCGCTCACCATGACGAGGGCCGTCTGCTTGCGTCTCATACCTTACCACACTGGTATTAGCTCTTTTTACAAGCTTTTATTTACTTTCACCTGTCTGTTGTCTATCTGTCTATAATCAAATCTTGCAAGTTTAATTTGTCTCACTTCCTGGTATTTGATTGAGCTAAAATTTTGCGTGCATGTATAAATCAGATGACAATGCAATATTATTATGACATCAAGCTGAACTGATAATAGAGCTGGAAGGTGGCTAGTAGTACTCCGGTGGGTGGTACTCCGTAATTTAACGACGCAACCTCATCGAGTTTGGGCTCAGTTGATTCGTCTTGACGAGTAATTTGATGCTGGATGGTTAATAATAAAAGCTTGTTTTTAAAAAGTTTTTTTAAATATCATTTGATGAAACTACAGTTTAACTAATTATAGAAATTAACTGATTTATTAATGAAATGGTGACTTCCCCAACCCGCATATGACCTGGCCAGAAGTAACACGGTTCATGTCACAAGGTATGGTGACGCATAAATACTTGACTATCCGTTAAAAGTGAAATAAATTACAATGTAGGGGCAAAAAGGAACAGCGACATATGCCCCAACAAGTGACGGCCGTTGTCTATGGTTATGGTTTTAAAGCTTGGCGTAAGTTATAAAGGTTCGAAAACTTAAAAAAAAAAAAAACAATTTTTTTTTATAATACGAATATAATTATATTGGCATTAATAAGAATTAAATTAACATTTTAATAATATAATTTTTAGCATGATCTGTGTTTACCTTTTCACGCCTAATCGACTGACGACTGAACCGATTGAGCTGAAATTTTTAACCTGTTGAATGCCTAGGTAACAATGCGAATGTAATAAGGGTAGACTTTTTAGCTCAAGATCAGGCAAGCATTGTGCTCAACTTTTTCATACAATTGCATAAAAAATACGACCATAGCTTAGACTGCAATTACGGATCGGAGGAAATAACAAATAGGCTACTTTTCAACAGTACAAAACGTTGAGCATAGTATTTATTAAAAATCTCATATCTTACTAATATTAAATATTATAAACGTGAAAGTTTGTAAAAATGGATGTCTGGATGTTTGTTACTCTTTCACGCCTAAACGGGAAGACCAATTGAGCTGAAATTTGGTATAGAGATAGCTTGTATGTATATAGATAGCGGGTAAAAGCGCTAAGCGCAGCTAGTATATCTAATATAATTTACGCTTGGCTGTTTCCATGACAATATGTAAATTAAGTACCAAATCAAACCAAATGTACATAATAAGTAACAATAGCCTATACCTTGTACCGTGAGGTGTAATTAACAGACGTGTAACGAGCACCTGCGTGTGAGTCATTCATACGTGAACTACAAATCCATAGCCGCATTTTGGGGATCAGGCGCGTTTTGTCACATTCACAACGCGAAAATGACATTTAGACGCAAAATGTCATTTTCACAGTCACAGTAGCAAAATGTTACAGTAGCAATTTGTCACATTCGCAAATTGTCATATTCGCAAATTGTCAGTTTAGCAAATCGTCAGCAGAACGCCAAAATAGTAAAATTTCAACATCAGAAACCCCAATTTTCATACCAACTTTTTTTTAATTTTGCCACCATGACGATTTTCTACAGTGACAATTATTTGCGAATGTGATAAGTTGCTATTGTGACAATCTGCGACTGAGAAATGTTGCTACTATGACAATCTGCGTTTTTTTCGTGTCAACTTGAGAATGTGACCTAACACGCCTGATCCATTTTGGGAACATCTGTGACTCACCGATAAGGTAACGCTGGTTATACATGACCGATTGCCGACAGGAAACTCGCTCGATATGGGCAAATATGGGACCGTTTGTGTGTCAATATTACAGTGTTACAAACGTTTGTATCTGTGTGAAATTATCGATAGTAGAATGTTTACTGCTACTTAGATCTGTCCACTCATTTGCGACTCTCTAGTGATGTGATAGAGAGCTATTACCTCTTTGTATAAAACGATTTAATAGCTGGAAATAGAAGATACAGGGAAAAAGAAGTCCAGGAAGAAGAAGAACATCTTGGCTTAAAAATCTGCGCCAATTGTACTGCAAGAGCACGCGTAAATAGGGAATTTAGATCTGCTGTGTCAAGGGTTCAAATTGCCATTATGATCGCCAACCTTCGTTAGAAGATGGCACCCGAAGTAGAAGAATAAGCTGGAAATGTTTCTCAATACTAAAAAAAAAATCTGTAGACACGTTTGATATAAGTAGCCAAAGATAGGCCTTATTATACCCACTTAACTTACATTACATTTTTTACATTTTGATTAATCAAAATCCATGTAAATAATCTGAAGTTAGCCATTTGGCAGTTGCATAGTTAATTGCCTACTGCCCATTTAAACGGATAATTTCATATCATTTCGAACGCATTAGGAATTTAGCATTGGAAACACACATAGAATATCACTCCGTTTAGTATATAAATAAGTGGTAGTGTAGTTACTAGCAGTACTGGACTTATTAGACTAAGAACCTTAGTTTTCACATTATTATGGTGTGATTACTTCATAATAATTACAAATGAGTGAATCAACTACTCAACAACGGCTTTAACAACGGTATCAGTTAAAAATATAATATTTCAAGTACCTACGCGATTGTGGTGTCAAGTCTTTGGACCCTAAACTATCTTACTCATTATCGTATTATGGTTTAATCTTACTATTATTCATTCGAGGAAAATGGATGTTTTTCCTGGAAAATATAGTGATGTTGATTAGATATTGATTTGCGTACAAGATGTGAAATGTCTTATTACCTACTATGTACATACGACATACATAGTTCGGCATATCACCTAAACTCCACGTGATCGAAATCACATTTAGGTATACATAGGAATACTAATATACATAGGAACCAGAGATGCGGGCGGCATGGTCTAGATGACTTTAGACTAAAGCTTTAAGAGATAGATTAGAGTGATAGATGGTCATCATTATATCATAAATAATCCGACGACTGGTTTACAGGCTTACTAAAACACTGACCCTTTCTCCTGTTTTAGAGTTAGCTTTGGTCATCATCACTTTTGAGTTCTGATGTTTACCTATTAAGAGGTAAACATCAAAAGGTTATATCGTACACTACGTTGGCTGAGACGTGGTCTCCAATCTCCACTTCAGAACTCATCTACCTCAGTAATTATTGGTTCTATGGCTAATGTGGCCAGTCCATTGCCACTTCAGCTTGCCAAAGGATCCCGAGGATATTATTGTACTACTTGCTGCGCCCAGCGGTCTTACCCGCTTTATTGTAGCCTAAGTGTTATTCCAGGGTCTAAGCTAACTCCATATCAAACATCAGCTCAATCGGTCCACCCGTTTAGGTGTGAAAGAGTAACAAACATACATCCAGACATCCGCACATTCTTACAAACTTTCACGTTTATTATATTAGTAAGATATTAATGCTAAACAAAGAATACAAGTCAAGAAGAATAGGAGCTTAGATAAAACTGATTTTAACTCAACGGTATTATAAGATAAGAAACTTTTTATTGATCCACATATAAAGTAAATTTTACAAACAACAAAATTAAAACTAAGGGTGTATCAATTGGCGGTCTTATCGCTCAAAGCGATCTCTTCCAGACAACCGTGCAGGGAGAGGAAATATACAATACTGGAAAGACGGTGGATTATATAATCTTATTACAGTAAACTAATTCCCAAAGCTTAAATTTAGATTAAACAATGAACAATAAATAATTCAGTCAGCGACAAGCGTCACTCATCAGACGAGCTGTCACTAGTGAGATCATCAGAAACTATAGGAGATCGGAGAGCATTCACCTTGAAGCTTAGATCATCGGAGCCGTGTTGACTGAGATTTTAACACGTCTACTTGCTGAAAAAGGTCTAGGAACTTAGGTGGCAGCTATTTTTACGGTTCTTTAAAATTCTTGAACATATTTTTTGCACTGATATAGTCATTTCGACTCAAAAAGAAGAACTATAATATGATAGAGGCGGCCCAATATTATATTTTGTAGCTTACTGTGGATTGTTAAGATCTGCAATTGAAAATAAATAATAATGATAGGTACATAGTTAATTTAAATCTCTGGGCATATAATATGGATTAACTTTAAAGTGTAAATAATATGTTTTCTTAGTGTGTTTTCTTATGGTGAGAAAGATGGACCAGTTATTAATTTTAAAGTTTTAAAAAATAATACTATCGATGGCATCCATCCATTATAGAATAATAGTAGATAATTGGTTTCTATAAAATTATAAATTTATCCGAATTTAATAAGTTTGCTATACAGTAAACACGCATTAAAAATACCTTTTACATATACCTAATACCTACATGTATTATTATAAAGAATACAAATATATTACAAGCTTTATATTACTTTCACCTGTCTGTTGTCTGTCTGTCTGTCTGTCTGTCTGTCTGTCTGTCTGTCTGTCTGTCTGTCTGTCTGTAATCAAATCTTGCAAGTTTAATTTGACCCACTTCCCGGTTTCCAATTGAGCTGAAAATTTGCATGCGTGTGTAAATCGGATGACAATGCAATATTTTTATGACATCGAGCTGATCTGATGATGGAGCTGGAAGGTGGCCATAGGAACTCTGTCATTAAACAACGCAACCCCATCGAGTTTGGGTTCATTTGATTCGTCTTGACGAGTACTTTATGATGCAAGATGGTAAGAATAATTAAAGCTTGTCTTTTAAAAGTATTTTTAAAATTTCACTTGTTATTGTGTGCCTTCGTCTAGTTACGCCAAAGTGATCTCATTAATAAATAGTGAAAAATATTTCCTATTCTATTTGAATAACCTTGTACTTTGTACATAGTGATAAGCATTTTGAAATACTTGAGATTCTTAATTAAAGTATTGTCATTGAATAATTATGTAAAATTTACATATTATAAAGTCAGTCATTTGTTGAATCACATTCAATCAAATGGAAGACAAGTAACGCTGATTGTTTACAACCCACTCGCGAAGCATAAAAACATGTCGAAGATGTGAAATCTCATTGCTGTTTCTCACATCAAGTTACGCAAAAACCCGATGTCCATAAAAGGTCGCCTCGTAAATGCCAAACGACCAAACTTAGCCCACAGTGTTCTGTATCAACATCTACTATTCAGCTAACTTCATTATCAGTTGCTTGCCAACTAATGCACCTGGATTTAACCGTCCGACCAAGAGAACCATTGGTCACCTAATTTATGTTGGCACTGTCGTTTGCACCGTCACTATAGTTGTACGTGTACAGGGATGTTTCGAAAGCCGTTTGCAACTATTTGTAATCTAGTTCGATTCTATTTTGATTACATTCTCGGTTCAGAGCCTAAGCTCGCATTCCAGTGCTCCGATCACCACCGTTCACCTTATTCTTGTCGTTCCCCACTGCTGGACGGTTCAACGTTTCGCGCAAACGACCTCAAATCGGCATTCGACCTAGTCAAACCGGTCGGGCGTAATCTAACATAACTTCAAGTCGAATCGAAATCCAAACGCGAAAGTTTACGTTTCGTTACCCAACAGCGAAGGACCAAACTTTGTAGTTTATCTCTTTGAAGTAGAGTCCACAATAGCTCAGCGTAGAGTGGGACACGTGCGGAATCGAGGTATTAATGGAGACGGTGGGTTGTCGCAAAGCGCTCCAGCGCTTTAATAATCCGGTGGGGTCGGACGGCGCGGTTGATAGCGTGCGTTGCTCGCAGCGCTACAGTGCTGCCGAGTATATTTCCACAGCGATGACTCAAGCCTCGGTAAACAGTATGCGGGGCGATGAGTCACCGTTTTACACATTCGCGTATAGCGTTTGAGTAGTGTTGTCAGTCTACTGTTGGACTCGTCAAGTATACAACCAAGTGGTCCTAGTCGTTTATATCGCAGGTTTTACTGCAAAACGCTAGACTGTAACAAGCCATTGACGAGATAAAGTGTTGTTAATAAACATTAAGTGAACAGGAACAAGTTTGTGAGAAAGTGTAGGTCTAGTTTAGTATTATATGTGTGTGCGTGTCAGTAGTGAAACGGTCGATACAATTGGTGATCGTTCTGTGCTATTTGTGGATACCCTTTATACTATTGGATTTGTTTGTGACAATATTGGTTTATGACTGATTAACAATGCCTTCGAACAAGAAATTGATATCAAAAATGCGCCAGATAGCGCAGTGGATACTGGTCGTGCATGTGGTGAGTTCCAGTTGCTAACCGCATTCTTAGATTTGTATGACTTTAACTGTAGTTGATATGCATCCAGTTACCTACTAGTGTTCATACTATGTATGTACATATTTCTATATTACAATGTAGGTATATATTCGCAGTAGTATATAAGTATTTATATGCATGTATGTATGTACCTACAGGAAATGACATTGATGATTTAATTTACTTCATACCTACCTAGTTATAATTTACTTCTTTTAGTAATACACTAACATTAAGAATCTTATTTCATTAAACCAAAGAATGTGTATACTTGACACTATTAACACTTTATTATTTTTTGAAAAAAATTGAGATATAGACATATTAATTCTTTCATATTATCATAAACGTCAACATAAGCGCAAATCTTTTTGACCGATCTGAAGTGAGTTGAGTGACTACGCAGAAGCAGTAAGCCCTTATTGCGCAGCCGTTCAAATAACTTTAGATCAGTCGAAAAGATTTGCACCACTTAAATAATATAGAAGTTTAATCTTTATACAAGTGTTCAATGGTTATAAAGAAGTAAATCAAGAAAGTAAATATTGATCAGAAGCCCACAGCGATCTCAGGGGTTGACTTAACTCAGTTATAAGTTCAGAGAGCAAAGTTAGCTTACACAGGAGAATCTTTTCGTCCCCAACCTTTAATGGAAAGAAATATTATGAAACAATTTTCACTACCCCACTTAAATTTAGACCAGATTCTAAACACGATGATAAAAATTCAGATATTCTTATCTTGATATCTACGAGTATGAAGACTAAAATTATTATGAATGATAAGTCATTCAAGTACCTCATTGTCCTCGTCAAAATCTTACGCCTTACAAGTGACAAAAACTCAAAGCTTAACCAGGATGAATAGCTCGAGAAGAAAGGGATTTGATTTGTTACTCTTTCTTGTATTCACAATGGCAGCCATAAAAAGTTCTATTCATTGTAGCTTCAGAAAAAATCGTATTGATATAATCTCTGAGAGAAGGAAAGGAATATACGATAGAAGTATGTTTCATATCCTAACTAGAGAAAATTTCGTTTAAGAGCAATGACCTTTACGAAGAGGTGTTGGAGATGTCTTTCATAATTGCTCCCCTCATTGAAACATTCGTAAGGGTCCACTTAAAGAGAGCCTCAGTCCCTGTAGGCGATTCTGACGGGGAACTTCGTAATTAAGCTTATTTTCCGCTTGTTTCGTCAACCAACTTCAGTCGGCAACTGTTTATTTATTAAATTACTCTACGACTAAAATCTTAATGGCAAATTTTAAATCTAAGAATACTCAATCAAAGATTGGCTTCAATATTTTACGACAGTTCCAAAACAAACATTACTTTTAGAATTGTCGCCTGACTAGACGTATGACAGACACCGATTCAGGGCTTAGAGCCAAAAGTCATGATATAATTTAGAGTTATTACGTCCCAGAAGGCTATGAAAGTGAAAATAATAAAAGGCAATCTGTTTAATTCAGTTGTACGAGACCTGTTTGCAGTCTTTGGTTTGTTGAACGTGACCAGACAGTGTTTGGCGGTGTTGTAGGCACGACCATGCCAATTGGCGGCTGGCAAATGCAATTTCCTGCCGGTGCGGTGTATACTCCTATGTTGTTCTATTTCTTCCTCTAACGAGATTTTTTCGAGACGAGAATCTGTAGACGTAGCGTCATCATAATGTTATTAATGCAAGTATATATTTACGTCATCATTGTTATTGTAAACAAAACTGGTGCGCGGGTATCTCCAAACAGTGACTCACTATAGCCTCATCTGCAGTATGCTTAACTAATTAAAGATGACCGTCTACAATATCTTTGTCTGGATCTGTACAAAATTTTCACATTTCAAGTCGCTTAGTCATCAGTTTCTGTTTTTAGATAGTTCCGTTGCATTAAATTCACCTTGTGCCTCATGAATGAACATTATACGCTCATTTTAGAACAAATTTCAACAAATTACCCTTGGATTAGGGCTTGCAAATATTCGAAAATATTAATATTCGAATATTCGATTTTTTTTCGGGCATTATTCGAATATTCGAATATTATTCGATTATTCGAAAAAAAAATTTTTTTTCGTAATCTACTCTCTTTTAACGAAATTGGCGTGAATCCAAGGAAATGAGTGTGATTGTGAGGACATTTTTATGGAGGGGGCATCAGGGAACGTCAGGAGAGATCTACAGCGTCAAGAAAGTCATACTTCCATCTAGACCAGAGACCACCACCAGCACGTTTGCCGAGGAATAGTGGAAAGAAATATCGATATGTGTTCTTTGAGAACTTGAGCTATATAATCAACCATGGGTTGATGATGCGTGCATTAATAAGCTGCAGATACACAGCTTCGGTGCGAGTTCTGGACCTAAGTAACGTAGAACAAGTCATCAAGAAAGGAACATACATTGATGCGAACTTATGACGAAGATGTTTGGATGCAGCGATGGTAAGAATCATCCAATTACAGCGATATTTTCCCCACCAATGAAACTGATATCGAGAACGCATTAGTTACACAAGATCAACACAGACAATGAGCGGCAGATTTTTCAAAGACCAAGAAGACTACCAGTAGCAAAAGAGAAAAAATAGGAAGCCATGATTGAAGAAATGATAAAAGACGATGTGATTGAAGATGATTAAAAAGGTGATAACAGCCTATTGAAGAAATACAGACCCATTACGCTTCTGAGCCATGTTTATAAGCTGTTTTCAAGGGTCATCACACTCCGTCTCGAACACAGACTTGATGACTTCCAGCCTCTCGAACAAGCCGGTTTCCGAAGAGCCTATAGTACCATAGACCACATCCATACGCTGCGGCAAGTTATACAGAAGACCGAAGAGTATAATTTGCCATTATGCTTAGCGTTTGTGGACTATGAAAAAGTCTTTGATTCGGTGGAAACATGGGCGGTGCTCGAGTCACTTCAGCGATGCCATATTGACTATCGGTGCATTGATGTGTTGAAGTGCTTGTATAAGAACGCCACTATGTCAGTCCGAGTACAGGAGCAGAGCACGAAAGCGATTCCATTAAGAAGAGGCGTAAGACAGGAAGACGTTATCTCTCCGAAACTGTTTACTGCCGTAATGGAAGACACCTTTAAGCTCCTGGAATGGCAAGGACTTGGCATCAATATCAACGGCGAATACATCACTCACCTTCGATTTGCCGACGACATCGTAGTCATGGCAAAGTCGATGGAGGAACTCAGCATGATGCTCGATGACCTCAACCGAGCTTCCCAACGGGTGGGCTTAAAAATGAACATGGACAAGAAGAAGCTTATGTCAAATGCCAATGTTGTGCCCACGCCAGTATCTGTTGGAGGCTCGGTACTCGAAGTTGTGGACTCATATATCTATCTAGGACAAGTAGTCCAATAATTAGGTAGGTCCATCTTCGAGAAAGAGGTCAACCGCTGAATCCAACTCGGTTGGGCGGCGTTCGGGAAACTACGCAACGTCTTTTCGTCCGACATACCTCAGTGCCTCAAGACAAAAGTCTTTAATCAATGTGTTACCGGTGATGACTTACGGCAACGAAACGTGCTCCTTCACTATTGGCCTCATCTCGAAGCTCAAAGTCGCACAGCGATATGAAAAGGGCTATGCTCGGGGTTTCTCTACGCGATCGAATCAGCAATGGAGAGATCCGTAGGCGAACTAAAATCACCGACATAGCCCAGCGGATTAGCAAGCTGAAGTGGCAATGGGCAGGCCTCATAGCGCGGAGAGCGGATGGCCGATGGGGTCGAAAAGTGCTCGAGTGGAGACCACGGAACAGCAAGCGCAGCGTAGGACGTCCACCCACAAGGTGGACAGACGACCTTATAAAGATCGCCGGAAGACGCTGGATGCAGGTCGCTTCCAACCGGTACATATGGAAGTCCAAAGGGGAGGCCTATGTTCAGCAGTGGACGACTTACGGCTGAGATGATGATGATGATTTAATTGAATCCTCATCCTTGGTGTTCTACTGTTGTACTGATTTAGAAGAAGGATGGCAGTTAACATTTTTGTTTGTATTACCAGGAATTGGGAACTAAATGAAATAACTAGGAAGGACCGAGGATCGACGCCACATTGAACACTCCAGTAGGAGTGAAATGGCCATCATTGATCAGAAGTGTGGGGTACATGGCAAGTGAAAACAGACCCTTAGGATAAAGCGAAGACTGCATTTTCTACTGGAAAGGGCCTGTGGCAACATCAAGTACCTAATGCCATTCAGATAGTGTAATGCGCCTGCAACGTTCGAGAGGTTAATGGAGTTGGTGCTTGTTGGACTCGTTGGGAACGCGTCTCTTATATACATGAATGACATTGTTCATGAAACTGAGGAGCTCTCGCTCCTTTGAAGACCACCTCCGAAACCTGGAATGTATGCTGATGAAGATCCGTGCGGATTATCTCAAATTGAGTCAGAAGAAGTGTTTAGGCTTCTAGCATCAAGTGGGTTTTTAGTTTTTGGGGGCACGTAGGCTGGAGGTGAACAAACTGATCAAGAGAAGATCTCTTCACTATTCAAGACAAAAACAATGCTAGACTAGATATTTTTTTTTATTCTTGAGCAATCCTACTAAATGAAAGACGAAAAATGCAATGGGAGAATGCATATTGGCGGGAGTAAGCGTCATGGCGCATGTGGTGGTGTTGTATTGTTCTCCTATAACCCGAGTATATTCGATTTTTTACCCGCTAAATAGCCCAAGAGACCGGCCATTGTTTTTTTGTTTGTAGTTACCCTTTCAGCTGTGGTTCTATACCAGCTTAACTTCCGAGTTTGAAAATGTTAAAAAATTATCGAATATTCGAATATGGCAAGTTTGATATTCGAATATTCGGCGTAATTTATTATTCGAATAATTCGAATATTCGAATATTCGAATGCAAGCCCTACCTTGGATACATCTGAGTCATGATTTAAGAATCCAGCACACGATGTTGGGTAACATAAAAATCTAAATCTATTTTATGTTCCATGTCATCGTACTTGTTCGTGTATCGATCGACTTGCCCAGTTTATGGGTAAGTCTACCATGGGAAATTTCCATAGAGTTAAGGAACGCGTATTACCATACCGCAGTCACGCGACAGTGTGCTATTTTAGCCATCCCAGGAGGCGTGTCTCTGGTATTTATACATCGGGCCGGGCCACGCCGGTGACTCATCTCGCCGTCTGAAACTTTCGTCTTGCCCCACATCCTTCATACTGCTCGGATTACTCACCGACTGAACCCGGAATTGCTTATACGTGTATGACATTTTGTTTCTCGTTTTAATGATCCCAGACAATGAGGCATTGTCTCGGCGATTATATCAGTAATGAGAATATACTCGTTAGAATAGCTTATCGTAATAGCTGAGAACTGTGTAGATTTCTCACCTGATATCATTCATTTTCCGAGGTTTCTAATTCAAAGGCGTTTGTATCTTCCAAAACAATACTACGCAATATTCTAAGCCTTAGTAGATAACAATAGGAACAATCCATCTTATCTCATGGAGAGTTTTATTATTTACCTACTGTATAGTTAGAGTAGTATCAATATAGATACTACCAATTACACTAAAGATAAAGTGACTCATATTTGAACGTCAAACGCACGTGCCTGGAAATCTTTATATGTCAAGAATTAAGATCCTGAATTCCGATTCGCTTATCCGATCGTTTCTATGAACACAATAAAATCTTAGCTAAGGCAGAATTAATTTGAATATAATTATTTTATTTGCATTGGTTTTTATTCATGTCTTAGAAACATTTATTGATTCTCGCAAGGTCAATTCTGAGGTATTTATTTCATTTATCTCCTTGATTGACAACACCTTACAATAATTAATTTATATTAGTCATAGTAATGCGTTTAAGTAATAAAAATGCGTTTAGTTAATGCAGAATTTACTACAACTCTAGTAACAGGAAGTCAACTACTATTGTAAATTATGTATAGTGTACATAGACCCAATATGTTTATCGACAGACAAAACAAACTTTATATTATATATTGTTGATATATTCTTACATATCTTTATCGTTATGTTCGTAAATATTGTAAAAATAAGTGTTAAAGTAAAGCGAGTTCTCATGCTTTAGTTGTAAACGCCAAGTTTATTGCACACGAGTGTAAAGCTTATCTCGCTCTTCTAATTACATAAAAAAACGTACTGAAAACTAGGTAGATAAAGCGATTGCTTGGGATATTATCATCCCTAAATAAATTACTCTCTAGAAGGAAGAAATTCTAATCAAATCATGTTAGTAGGTATATTAGAAAAGAGATGGAGGAAGACGGAGGACCGAGTTGAGTGGCGTGCCATGGGGGAGGCCTATGTCCAGCAGTGGACAAACATAGGCTAATGATGATTACATTAATATATGTACTACTTATTCTGTCTCCTCTATTTCTGTGTCAGACCTATGTAATTACGTACGTACATTGTAAATACCTACACATATAAATCTGACCGACGCAGGAAGTGAACTGTTGACTACTATTCCCCCATTATACGATACAATTGATGAATGGCCAGACGAACATGTGTGCTTGAGCTGAATTCAATTTGATCCCTTTCAAAGTAACCCTTACGCCTCAATGCCGGCATTGATTTGAATCGGTAAATAAAATGAACTTTTGTTGAGTTGGAAAATAAAAACATTTCTAGGTTTTGTGCATCGAAAAATACAGACTATTGAAACTAAACTTAGTTCAGTTTGCCTCTTACAATATTTATACATATTATATTGTAAAGGGTATACCATATTTACATGTACGTTTAAAAGTATACAATACTTTTTATCTTATATAAATTAAGCAAGTGATTTTTTTATTAATTAAAGGTTTTATGATTTCGACTGATCTATTCTTACTTTCAAAAGATTTTGATTGAATCACTAATCAGTAAAGATATTCTACAAAATTTAAATAGGTACCTAAAAGTTGTGTTTAGCGTGTCTTTATAAAAATAATTAATTACCCATTAAAATATGCAAATAACTAGTAAAATCTTTGTAGATCACACAAATCAAAACGAGAGGGTGGCGACCCCATCGTTTAATTATGTAAATTTCGGTTTTTTATGCAAGAAATCACAAAACAAAGCGCCAGGTGAAGACTGTTCTACCCTTTTATTATAACGAACATGGGCCAAAATAGATCTGGTTTTGTTCTCTTTTTAGACATGTTATTCTTATATTAAGTTCTTAAAGTGCAAGATAACAAAAAAATAATTTGGACATTCATTAGTTTAAACAAAATAAAAAGTTAATTGGGATTAAAAATAATAAAGATGCGTAAAACTCCTTAAAATATTCTCGTAATTAACCGCCGTAACAGCTCTAATTATATCCTTAGCTTAGTAACATAGTATTGTCCTGTTTTTCTCAATAAGGGTGTTACCACATAAAGTTAAGGAGATCGTAATTGTAACGAACGCTTACATAAACATTCAAAAGTGGAATCCATCTGAGCCCATACTAATTTAACCCTAATGAGGAGTCTCCCTTCAAGTCCGGAGGCGCGGAAGCGGAGCCTCATCACCAACTAATGGCCTGAAACCCTCGGGTTAAACAGATATCATCTTATTTATAAACAGATTCGCAATAAAACATGCGAACTCTCGTCGACTCATTATTTTCTGTTCGAGACACCGAACAATTAAGAGGGGTCGAAGCGAATGGATTGCACTTTGTTTCAGCTATAAGGGTCCTAAATTAATAAAGACCGGCGCGTCGTTGAATTTATTTAAAACAGCAAACTCTGGGTGTGTAGTTAAATCACAGATTACTTTAAGATTAGGTATGCTATCACAGAATCATTGTACCAGAATCAGCGAGAGTGATACAGAAAATACACACAATAAAATAAATAAACCATACCTTTATATAATTTATTTCCATCAAAAACAAACCGAAGAACATCATAAACTTAACTACTTAATTAGTTTGACGCAAAAAAGTATCAGCCCAGTATGTGTAGGTTAGGTTTAACCCAATTAGTGTGTGCTATGTTCATGTCTTGCACACCATAGTTTGGACAAACTTCTAGCGCTAAGTCAGCGACAGTCAGCGGCTTAACCATTTCATATTTATCCGTGGGTAAAATAAAAAGACAAACTCATAATAATTTGTCATTCCAGACTAAATTCGAAGGCGTCTCTCAAAGTGTTATCACCTCGTGGTGATGCCGGGACAATATCTCATAATATTCTTTATATCCGTCCCCATAAACACAAACGGGTCGTGGTAATGATGCCTCTAGAGGGGAGAGGACGTCTAACCGCCCGTTACGGTCACCGAATATGTGACCGCTGCATTTTATTACCACTTTACTCTGCCACATAATCGACCTTCGTGATGAAGGGCTCCTTCCCAACGTATGGTCGAGAAGCATTCTCTTTTTTAACATAATGGTATTATTATTGCTGCAATACCAACAAATCTATATCTACTAGTAAATGAAGAATCTGTCATAAAATATAAGACATTATCGAAAATGTTCTCAGAAGTGTTATCTTTTATCAGTGCAGACGTAGTTACAAGAAATGACTTTGTTTTTGTTATTGTTACAGGTTGAATTCATAGAAGCGTACTGCACCCCAAGAGACACAGCCCGTCGGTCCCCACAGCGCAGTCGCCGCTCCCGCGAACAACGTCGCTCCCCTGAGGCCACCAGATGGCGCTACGACTCCCGCCGTACAAACTACGACTGTGACTCCAGTCGTCGTCCATACGACTACGAAGGTCGCAGATACAGGGAGTTCGACGGGGACTCGGGAAGACGACCCGAGTTCGACGCGGAGTCGGCGCGGCGTCGTGCTGACTACGAATCAGCTAGACGAACTGACTTTGACTTGTCAGCTCCTGGAGGGTCGAGACGCAGCCCTGAGAGTGCCCCTGAAGGGTCAGTTGATTCACCACCAGAGCCTGCGCCGTCAGCGCCTTTGAGACAAGAGAGGCCTTCGCGCCACCGGTCACAGCCATACTACGAGTCTGGTAAGTTAATCTTTTCTTTTAGCAAGTTTTTGTAACATTTTGTAAATGTTATTCCACCAAATTTAATTAAAAACGATGTATCTAAAATATCTTTATATCTGATAAACAAAATATTAATATGCTTAACTACATATATGTATATCAAAACAATAGATTAAATGTAAACTACTACTACTATAGTAGTTCCTTTGAAGACGGTAAACTGAATATAATGCATCGTTATTGCCTCGTTTTTCAATTGTTTTTATTTTGCTCATAAATTATGTAAGAATTAAAATTTTAAAATACACATACAACTCATTATAGTAACACTTGTTATTACTTTGATAAAATTGTAGGCACGAGTAGCAACTCGTAAACATTTCGTGATGTATTGCGCAATATATATTTGTTTTAGTAGGTGTACAAAGTTATGTAATAACTTTGTTTATGTAACAAATAAGTACATAAACGTATATAACATTGCTTCCAAGTAAATCCTGGCAATAATACTAGTAATTTAAGCAAATAAGTTGTTTACTAATGATGTCATCTATAGATTAACCATTGATTAGAGATGCACCGAATTTGCACTTACTGTAACTATTTACTTTGCCATAACTATCTACTTATCGTAACTGTAATAATGGTTGATTAGAAGTTTTCTATCGATAAAAACGCTTATCGCGTTTAATGTGTAATTACAATTTTATCTATGTAGGTAAAAAAAACCTACCCACCCAACTTTAAAGCCTCAGTTACACCACGTCACTCTGTGTGTCATGCATTTTTTTTTAAGTTGCATTTGTTTTAAAGCTTTTTTCTTTCACAAACTCCTCGAGTTAGTAAATGAATGTTTCCTAAATTTAAATATTATCTGCTTGTCATTTGGAATTTTTGCGAACTCCTATCATCTTAGATAACAATTTGATAAAAACCATTGGTATTCCTCTGAGTGTGCATTTATTATACCCAACGAGTGTTTGGCTAATTCATCCGAGATTATACCATATAAATATTGTCATATAAACTTTGAAAATTTACATTTATACCTACATACATAACATACATTTATTAAAATGTAAGCGTGACTGATCTATTAGCGTACAGCCCAAACTGCTGAACGGATTTGGTTGAAATGTGTCAGCAAAGCTAAAAGAACAAACTAGTATTATAATTTAGGTTTTTTTTTTTGGGTTTATAATTGGGTTTATACTTCAACAGAACAGGTTACTACTTACACTATCAGATTCAAATCACAATTTATAGGTTTGTGGCTATTATTAATTTAGTTTGACTAAATACTACATACCCTAAATGAAGTCTAACACCTAGTTTAATTAAATGATTATAATAATTATAAATATTTATCTTTATTATTATACATTATCACACACCTGTATTTTAATCAAGTTCTGAAAATTTATCATTTCCTAATATTTTTAATACCTATCATTGCAGAACCTATCTTGAAGATAATAATCATGAAATATTGCATATAGTTCTATTAATCATGAAATTATTGATTACTAGTTCATTCTAGCAAAGGAACAATGGACTACTTTTAATCAGCGCCTTTGTCGTTTGTACAGATAATGGGAAAATGTCCAGGGATGTTTATAGATACTTAGATTATTTTCTCTCTTAATAAAAGGATGTAAATTCATAATAATTCATCGGAATATGTTTGCTTGTTCATCGATTCATGGAGACAAAAAATATTTTTTTTTTCAGTGGTAATTTTTCCAGGTGGAACATTTAATTTTTATAGAAATAATACAAGCGATTTTAAATTTCTGAATTCGCCTGTACCCACGTCTTTCCTTCACCTACTGAGAACGTGCTTGAATTCGGTTTAACATTTTTATTGAAATTCATTTATGTATGAATACTTTTTAATATATACTTTATTAAAATATAATATTTAAAAATAGTGATTTGAAAGTGGCTGTCTGTACTTACCTACGGGTGTTAAATACACAACAATTCTATGTGGCTTTTAAGAATGATGAGTAAATTAATGGGACAATCACAATTCAAAACAATTACAATTACGATAGACAAATTTAAACGTTACCTTTCAGATTTAAAGTTAAAAGTTGAATGGCACATATGCGAAGCAATCACCTCTAACCTTTCTCATCGAACACGTTTCAGAAAGACATTTAACACGTTAATCGCGGCAATTTAACAAATTTCGACTCAGTCCTGGTCAGCCACGCGGAAAAGTAATTACGTCACGTAATGACGTCACTTACCCTCCTCGGTGACGTGCTAATAGACAATTTGCTGGGTTTTTCATGGCGTTTTGCAAAGGGGACTGTAATGCCTAACGTTGACATTTGAGTGGCGAAATTTGTTTCCATCATTGAGGCTTCGATACAAATATAAAAGCAACACTAAACTTATCTAATCAAAATGCCTTTTAGATATTATTTTTTAAATACGATTCATAATATGTGATAAGATAAAGCTCTAAATCAAACAAAAAGATCAGGTAGGTACATATTATACCGTGTGTTTAAATTACGAATATGTAGTAATGGCAAACTCGGCCTTCATCCATAAATATTATGACAATGTGAAAAAATACACGATGAATAAGTGAATTTTAAAAAAAGGTCACAAGTTTGATTCACACATTACGATAAATTCCCAAATAACTACTTATTATTCACGTTCAACGCAAATGAAGATATTAAATATTCGCATTTTAAATGTATAGCAATAAAATATGTAATAGTATTAGTTTGCATATTTGTAACAGAATGAAAACTGGTTATGTACTAGTACAAACTAAAGGAACTGAATAATTAAAGCTTTGTTAATAGCAAACAATGCTGCTGCATCTAAATGAAACAAAACACGGAGTAAAAACAAAAGCAACACAGACTTAAGTTCAACCATTTTAATATTGCACTTGTTCAGCAACAAAATGTCCGTTGCGTCTATGAGAACGACAAGCAGTTCAATAGTGGTTGAAATTTACCTATAGAAAAGACATTTTAAAAAGTTATAATAAAATGGCAAGCCGTAGTCTCCGATTCGTTAGTCCTTTCCTATCGCATGAAGGCTGGAGGGCTGAAATCCAAGCTCTTTTCGTTCATGGCGTATTCAGAAAGCATCCTTTGTTGTACCAAGCAAGGATTTTTCATTAGGGTATTTCTGCCTTTGAAATTACATTTACTACGTGTGCCTACAAGTGTGGGGGCGGCAATATATTCATTAACTGCCTTAACGGCTCTTGAGTTTGTTTGAAATGTTAATTGTAAGACGATTTAAAAACAAAACAATAATTTTACGTAATTGGAATATAATATTTCTTTGCGTATGTTAAAATATCTAAAACAGTAAAAATAATACAAGTGTTATCTTGCTATCTAGATATGTCGATACAATTCAGCAAGTTTTTAATTATAAAAAAAGTATAGCACAGTGTCATTATTGATATCGGATATCTATCATAAATTGTTATATATGTATGTATTATAGTAGGTATAAAGTATTATATTTCTTTAACAATCCATAACAGCTACGAGCACTCACAAGTTTTTCAAATACAAAAAGGAAAAACGTCTTCCAATTCTTTACACTCGATTGCTTTCTCAAGTGAATATGAAAAGCTCGGATGCTCATTTAAACGCCCACTCGAGACAAGTTCAGGCGACCTCAGACTGAAGAGTGGCGAGTGGCAAACCATAGCTCGTTACCATTATAATAAAAATCTTCTGAACCTCTTCAAGTTTAAAGCCGTACTTTATGTTACATAGATTTTTTAGATACATTAAGATGTATGTCTTATTTGTTACAGAATCATCAGAATCAGAAGATCGATCATCATCGTCGGAAGAAGACGAGGACGAGTTCGGTGAATTCGATCCCTTTGCGGCAGCACCGTCTCTACATTCCCCAGACAGTGGGCGCTCGGACCCGCGATACGCTAACGCGCCGCGACGCAATCCGAGCCCCTATTACTACGGAGACCTGTTCAAGACAGCTCCACCCCCACCGCCACCATCAGCTCCCACGGCTTCTACTTCATCATCTAGAGGCCCCCGCTACAGAAAATCAGCAAGTCTAGACGCTCCTCACGTTGCCCCACGGCCCAATTTGCCAAAGAGATTCTCAGTCGCTGAAGATGGCTTCCGTGAACTAGAGCGGTCGTCTTCTTCGTCCGGCGAGAGCGCGTGGATGCCGCCGAGGCGCCGCGGGCGCGACGCGGCCGGCTGCGCGTGCGCCGCGCCCGAAGATGTAGAGGAACATCGTTCTTCTCGTAGCGTCTTTTACGTGCCGGCGCCTCTGCCCCGCTGGCCGCAAGAGATGACCACCAGACAGATATATGAAACTGCTTTCGACTGCAAAATCACTCGCTCTGACGATGATTTGGACGATTTTGACCGAGTCAGCAACCATCCTGCTCTGCTTCAAGCTGAAGAGCGTAAAGTCATTTCTTCCGCGTCGTCTGCGTTTGAAGCCGTTGAACGCAGCGAGCCAGACTACAAAGGCCGCCGTAAGGTCACCATGAAGACGGACAGTGTCAGGCGCTCCAAGATTCCGACTATCCGTCAAAAGAGAGAAAACGAGAACAATGCCTGTGCTCTATCAGAGGAATTGGAAAAAGTGCACATTGAAGAAGAAGAACGTAATGCGTCAACATCTCAACTACCTCTTCGAGGGTACACTCCATCGCCCCCATCCACTGCTCCACTGCCAACAAAATTTCAGCAGAAAGATGGATCTGCCATGAATAGCATTAAAAGTGCTCCTAATTTGCCTCAGTCACAACCAGCACATCCCCGTTTGAAGGACTTAAGGTTACCCGTCAAGAGTCTACGTGCTCGGGACACACCAACTAGCAGTGAAGCCAGTATGGCTGATGTTAAAGGCTCAACTGAGCTAGATATCGGACAGCGTCTCAGAGATTCGAGTCGCGAGTCCCGCGATGGTGATGATGAAAGGGGGCAATCTAAGGACGGTATTTTTTTAGAGATTAAGGGCCGGCCCACTTCCGATTCTGACACACCTGAATTGAATCGGTACACTGGGCCTAAGGGGGTCGGCCCTATAATGGAATTTAAGGGTAGGCCAAGCATAGCTCGCCCGAGGCGCAAGTACTCCAGCACTGAAAGCATGGCAACCAGCAGTAGTGGAGGCAGTATGGAGTCACTGCGCAGTAGTAATAGCGAGGGAGACAGGAGTAGTAGTAGTTCAGAAAGCCGTCATTCGTCTTCTCTAAGTTCTCATAGTTCGGATTCGGGAAACGTTCCGTTTACAAAGTCGCATCACATGCAGTTGTCGGGGTTTGGGTACCATCCAGCTAAGTTGCACATCTTGAGTCCAATATCGGATAAGTCATCACAGGAACCAGCATCGGAAACCTCTGACAACAACAAGAATAATAATTCGCAGAAGGTATCCCCTGAGGATGGTGAAACCGGTAATTCAACAATACAAACAAGCGTTGAAATTGTTGCCAAACCCAAGCGACGCGCATTGCAAAACAGAAACTTATTAAACCTTACATTTAGACATTCGACGGGTGGTGATGCGGAAATTCAAGGCTCCGATAGTGGCATTTCTATACATTCTCGAGAGGGAGTTGACTCCCGGAATGCATTTATTAGTTTCAAAAATAGTAACACTGAGGAGGAAAGAAAAAATGACGATGTCGATCTGTCGGATCTGCCATTCGACATGCCAAAACTGAGGAGACGACGAGCTGAAGCTGAAGCCGACTTACGATCCTTGCCATTTGATATGCCAAAACTACGCCGGAAGTTGCGAGGCCAATCCTTGCAACTTAACAATGATTTCGGAGGAGCCATCTCTAACGCCTCCTCGAGCCAAAGTGTGCAAGATTTAAATCAAGGTATGTACCCCCAAACATATTGTTCCTCAATTCATCATATAAATGTCAAATTATATACCCTAGCCCCTAGAGTATTTTGTCAAGGAGGTTTATTCAAAGTCCCTTTATGTCAGTAGGATTTACTCGTCAATCATGAGAAAGAAGTACAGGAAGGGTCTGTCGAGTCAATTCGTTGCATCCACGTAATTTGAACCGACCACCACCGCATTATGCCGATTAAGACGTATGACTTGGGATTACTCCACACGAAATTCTCCGGTCCAACGCCCAATATTTAATTTGCTTGAGTGCTTTTTGAGGGAAAGTTTTTCCTCTATGTTGTGAGCAATTTGTATCCGTTATGTTGAGTTAGGAGTTCGCAATTTGTAGGATTGCAGCAGTTTGAGTTTTATTGGAAATGACTTGATCTTGGACCATTAAGATTTTTTCCACTTTAGTTGCTTGCCAGTTTTAATAAATATTTTGTTTCGTCTTTTTAGGAAATAAACACAAACCCAACTTGAAGTTGAACTTCGAGAGTGGCAGCGGTGGTTCAGGGAGTTCCAAGGGATTGCATTTGAATCTGGGACCGATAGCTCCGCCACGTGATCTCGTCGATGCTGCTCTCCCACTTGACCGACAAGGGTAAGTTTTATTATCTCAACACTAGCAGTTTTTGAAAGGAATAAAATGCGTGAGAAAGGAGCGAGTTTACAAACATTATGGATCACTAACAGTTACTCTATATACGGAATACAGACTATAATATTATAGACGATGAAAATAATTCCGTTTTAATGAATTTGATATTATTATTTATTATAATTATTTTATTTTACAATTAAGGAAAACTTACGGCTAACGAAATTATACATACAAGGATAGATACTGAAGGCCAATTATAATACCACAAAACAATTATGATCATCTTAATCTAATTTTCTTCATTATTTTATTCCAGGTGGTACCACGGGACCCTTTCACGCGTTGAAGCTGAGAGTCTGTTGAGGGACGCCAAGGAGGGCGCATTTTTGGTCAGAAACAGTGAATCAGCGAAGCACGACTACTCGCTAAGCCTAAAGTAAGTTTTTAATTTTATGTTGCAAATTTGTGTTATTTTTTTGTACTTAGTAAATTACGAAAGCCCAATAATTTAAAAATAAAGTTAAATAGAGATTAATTTGAAGAAAGACTTCGAAGTTTGAGAATTATGTTATCACAGCACTACCCATAAATTATAACAACGCAACGGGGGCAGAGCACTCCATCATAATATATTTTGAATGCTTCATCTAACCATCTTTTGTTCTTTTCAGATCAACTCGTGGGTTCATGCACATGCGTATCTGCAGGGGTGTCGAAGGATACACATTGGGTGGAGCAGCGACTGCGTTCCCTAACGTGCCGACCCTCATGAGGCATTACGTCACAGCACAGAGGCTTCCAGTACGCGGCGCAGAACACATGGTTCTATCCACACCATTACCTGCTGTTCTACTCTGAACAAATGACTATAGAACGTGGAACATGTGATATGTTCCGCGGGATTTTTTGTTCAGTTTTCACGAGTAGTCATCACCACCGTACGGTGATGACTTGAGAGGAGCTCTGCTTTGAAGTAAAGCACAATTATTTATCGTACGCGTAGCTTATAGATAAAATCAGTGAATATTACCAAAGAATTAGGTTAACCGTGTCGGAAAGCAGCACTGTATAATTTATGCTAGTCTCATTATCGCAGCCAATTATAGTTATTTATTTATTCGCATACGTATTCACATTGTATTGAAATAGTTCTTTTTAGTGCTTGATATTACTCATTGTTTATTGTAGAATGATAATATATTTGATAAGTCGGTGTTATCTTATATAACCTTATACCTAGTATGATATGTTTAAATCTATTGACGCAAATAATTTATGACATTATTATCTTGAGGAGAGATAACCGCAAAATATATTATACCAGTACGACTGGCGAGATATATGAATCATGCAGAATCATTGATCGATTCGACCTCAAGTTATGTAAATATTCTTTGCAATATATTGGCCTAAGTTACAGATATAATTCTGAGTTGACTCAGTAGAATAATTTTTACATTAAATAATCTTAAATATCAAATATACACAATAGGCTACGTTAACATTAAAAACAGATCACATTACTTGAATATGTGTCATTTTAATAAACCAAATAAGACCTTATTGTATCAAGCATTTCATATAGAATTAACGAAACATTTGGAGTAATTTCTCCAATTACGCTAATAGTCATGACTCATTGCAAAACAATCCGAATGAAAATAGCGTGTCACGGATTTTTTATTAATTTTGCGACGGAAACATACTGGTGTACATACCTAGTTGTTTATTTATATCAAACACTTGTGTAGATTAATATAGGTGTCACGATAACTAGGCGTGCTAACTAGAACCTTAACAACATTGTAATAGAGTTGAATTTAAGCGATAGCCACCAAAGTGACTCACGATCTTCGTGGGTAGACCGGTCGGGAAACCTTCTGGTTGAAATTCTATAGTATAGAACACTATAATATGTCAAAGTACTTATATAACACGGACTTTTATAATAAAGGCAAATACCGCGCACCATAATTACTTACTTACTGGGTTGGCGCGAGAACCCAAAGTGGGTTTTGGCCTCCAATAACAAGTCTCTCCAACTCAGTCTGTCCTGCCATTCTTCCACGTGCACCATAATTAGGTACACTGTTTTCATAGTGCTAAAATCGCACTCCTAATAAAATACTGGCTTAACTAAAACGTAACGTTTTGCAATTACATCTTTATCTATATGTAGGTACTTTTTAAGATAGTAATTGTAAAAAGTTCATCGTTGAGTTATATCAGTGGTTTATTAGGAGTGCGGTAATGTTTTTCCGTGCATTGCGAACCTAATCATGAATATTGTCTTGCGTGAAATGAGTATGATCACTAAATGTGTATCATCCGTTTTGGTACTAGGTGTCTGATGTAGAAAAATTTGTTTCTATTATAAAAAAATAAAAACTTTAAGAACACTTACCTATTGCTATATTTAGGCAATACCTAACAGCACTTGGTTTCAGTTTCGTCTTTGGTGCGAGTTGTCTGCCTTTATTCAACAGTCTGTGTTACCCAATATTTACTTAGATTTTGTATCTTTTCATACAATTCAAGTATATTACAGTAACCCCAGTATAGCACGTATGAATAAGATTATAGAGAAGATTGCACGTGTTAACATTCACATTAATTTATATATAGTTTTCGTTAAATTAGACGTAAGGTAGGATGGGGCCCTTATTTATAAATAAATTTAGATATGTCCATGACAGAAACATTATGTATTCTAAACAACGATAAGGAACGAAAATATCGTCTTCAGTGAAGTTCTGATCATTGTCGTTAGCGGATGATGTAGCAGCTATGTCTAAATGTCAGTTATTGTAACATTGTAAACATATAAATGCAAAAATAGACTAAAGAGACACTACCAGCACGCTAAGGAGTTACTTTGCCATGCTTAACCGCCAGAACATCTTTTCTGTCTGAAAACCCTTGAAGCTTCTGTGTCTAGTCTACGTACTTAGTTATTTTTTTGCTTGCACTTTGCCTTAACATTACCTAAATTAAAGGCATGTCAAGAAGTAATGCATTTTGCTAAACTATGACAGAGCAGTATATAGGCATGTCTTTAAAAAGGATCTTCAAGGAGAAAGAGTAGGAGGTTCTTTAAAGAACCTCTTTAAAGAGGAAGGAGGAGGATTCTTTAGGAAGGATTCTTTAAAGGAAATGATTTTAAGAGTCTCTTTAAAATATGCAAACAACTGCCTAATCAAATCTTAAATAAAATAGACTGATACATTGTTACAAAAACAGACAAATAAGTACATATAGCATATTTACTTCTGTGATTTTGATTTTCATGATATACGCCAAAAAAATGTTGTGTTAACTCTAAGTTATGTATTTATTGATAAGTAAATTTTCTTAATCCATTTGTAATTAAGTTGATGAAACAAGATCTCAATTCGTAGCTTCCTGTATGGTTCAGTTACCCTAGAATTAATTTTGATTGATTTGTACCTGATTTTGAACGTTGTTTGAGACTTAAAATTACGTTTTAACAGATTTATTGTGTTATCGTACCTAATTTAGATACTGTAGTTTTAATGTATGGGATGAGCGAATTTGTATGTGAAACAATTTTTAATAGTTATGTACGTAATATTAACCACCGCAAACGCAGCTTTTGCAAGCATGCAAAGTTTTTTTAACATTAGATTTTAATGTTTGTAAAAAAGGTTACCACACACATAGCGTTTTCCAAACTACCTATGTCATTTGAGTAAAACCAATATGACAAGCAGCGCTAGTGTGTGACGACCTTTTAAGTAAAATATAGTGTAACGCATAATGGAAAGTAGACTGTAATGAATATTCGTAAAAATTATTTGGAAGTTTCAAAAACGTGTCAAAATTTTTTGGAAAACTTATTTAGGTCCAGACTGGGATGTAGGTAAAATTATAGCTTAAAGTAGTTATAATCAAGTGTAATTTGAAGGTGTAGTTTGAAATTGATGATGAAATAAATTCCATAAATGAAATTACCTTCTTTTATTTACTAGTATACTATAGTGGCCCCGCCTGGACTTCGTTGCTTCTAACAGAAAATGATCAGTGTTTCACTGCTATATTATGCATATAATTATACACTAGCTGCGCCCAGCGGTTTTAGCCACCGCTGTACTGCAGTGTTATTCCAGTGGCGTGCTGCGCTCCGCCTCCGCGGGCTCACCGCGTCTCCAAGGGAGATAGAGAGGTGGAGGGAGGATACCAAGGAGGCACTACTCGAGAGGTGGAGTACGCGTCTGCCCTCGAGCAGGCAGCTGGACAGTGGTGGCAGTCCTTCCACTACTCCAGCAGTGGACGGACAGAGAGCACGGGTCCTTGACCTTCCGGCTCGTGTAGGTGTTTTCCAGGCACGGATGCTTCGGAAAGTACTTGCGCTACGTGGTGCAAGTACTTTCCGAAGCATCGGCAGGGATTCGACCCCTACTTGCCATCACTGTGATGGCGACGTGGATACAGCGCAGCACACATTGGAGGAGTGCCCAGCTTGGGTCAGTGAGCGCCGTACCCTCGTCGCTGTTATGGGGGACGAACTCTCTTTGGCAACCATGGTAAGAGCCATGGTTGTGAACGAGAAGTCGTGGCAGGCCGGCAGGCGGGCTTCTGCGAGAGTCATCTCGCAGAAGGAGATCGCGGAACGCGAACGGGAGGTCACCACCGACCTCCCGATGCGTGCCCCGAGAAGCAGGCGTCGGAGGAGTATCTTCCACGTCCTTCTGCAGCCATAAGGTGGGCCTAGCAACCACAAACACCCCCAAAGTTTATTAGCGCACGCCAGAATAGCTTGCAGGTCGCAGATTTTTTTCTGACTCACTTGACACGTATCGTTATAGGTATTTTGGACAAATTCACACTTATCTTGATAATTTATAGCCTATGTGTTATTCTGATGTGTAACCGATATTATTGAAAAGTTTCATCCAAATCCATTCTCAGTAGTTTTTGCGTGAAAGAGTAACAAACATACATCCATACCAAGGGCGGATTCAGGATTTTATTTCTTGGGGGGCAAGGTGCAGACGGGCTAAAATATTGCGTGCGTGCGTGCGTGCGTGCGTGCTTGCTTGCGTGCGTGCGTGCGTGCGTGCGTGAGTGCGTGCGTGCGTGCGTGCGTGCGTGCGTGCGTGCGTGCGTGTGTGTGTGTATGTGTCTGTCTGTGGCATCGTAGCTCCCAAACGGATGAACGGATTTTGATTTAATTTTTTTTGTTTGAAAGTAGAGTTAGTCGAGAGTGTTCTTAGTTTAGCCATGTTTGGTGAAAATCGGTCCAAGATGGCCGCCGCTACAAAATGGCGGATTACTTTTTTCTTCCACGACCCCCTCAATATGGGTATCAAATGAAAGGGCTTAACGAGTAGAATACAGCCCACTATATAAAATTTAAAATCCAAGATGGCCCTCATAACAAAATGGTGAATTACGTATTGCGTTGGGGTTTTTTTTTAATTTTTAATTTAATTCACTTGTTAAGCGTAATTTAATATAGCGCCATCTGTTAACAGAGGCTTGAACTAACTAAAAAATGGAGCAGTCTTTGCCACAAAGCCGATAATAATAAATAATTTTGGGTTTAGTATCTACGACAATTTACTTCGTGTTAGTTCGTATAATCTTGGATAGATGGCGCTGTTTTAAAGTTTTACTATAACGCTGACACGAAAACTAATAACTTTCCAAATATTTACGGAAATAAATTTACCCAGTCGAGTAACTTTATCAATCCACATTATGTAAAAATTCGACGAAATACCTACTGAATTATTTTATCAATATAGTCCTTTGCTTCACCCTGTCGAAAATAATTTATTTGCATTTTCTACGCCCCAATACTTTTTTTTACCACGCCTCATACTGAGATTTGAAACCACGGCCCCTGGAGTTATCCAGGTTGTTAAACCTGGAAATTAGTTTTAAAATAAGGCAATCAATAAACAGCAGCGATGGTACTCGTAGTAAACTCGTATTTTATTTTCCGTCATCATCATCCTTCTCTCTTGCCAACAACACAACATCATCACACGACACTTATTCAGTAAACTTCTGGGACATACATAGATGTCACAACAGTGAGCAACAAGCAAGTGAGCTTACTATGAATGCCTCATTGGTGCAGACGGGCAAAAATATTATAATTTTTACTACGAAAAGTGTATGTTTAGCTCGCTCTAAACAGTTAGAAAATTCAAATACCCTTAATAATAGGTGAAGAACCGAGAAAAAAAATTATAATCTTGACCATGAAATATGTGCAAAATTCGTACCTCTACAATGCTTCTGGGGGGGCCATCCCCCCCCCCCCGCTAAATCCGCCTATGCTTCCCGGAAAACATTAGATATTATGATATAGTGGAGTCACTAAGCGACAAAAATGGGTCAAACCTGTTTTTTTCATGCAGAAGCATGAAACTTGGCACATTGATTTCTAACGTAAAAATAGGCTGATTTCGATCGGTAGCCCTCGGTAGCACCCCCTCTGGCAGCGAAGAGGGGGCTTGGAAGGGGCGCTCGTCCCGGCTTCATTTTAAAAATTCTGGGAGACCACACATAGCTAATAGGTCAAGTTTGGTATCAATTTCGGATAAATCGAGGACGTAGATTTCATTTTTGGAATAAAAAAATGACATTTGTGATGATTTGTTAACCCAGATACTCCTGAAACTATTTTGTACCTTAGATTATCCTAAGTTTTTGATATGTTAATATTTAAGTCACCAACTATCTTGGAAAAATACTGAAAAAAATCCTACTCATCTGGAAAAGTCGGAAAACTATGGGTGTTATAACGCCCGGTAGGGGAATGCACTGCTATCGCTTGTATGTACGAGGAAGTATAATAAAAACAAAAGGTATACTTATTTTCGGAAATATATATTATATTATGTTTATATATTATTTATTTTCGGAATTATATATTATATTATGTTTATATTATATTATGTTTGTATTAGTAACATATTACATGTAAGTATTTTATATAACTGTTACAAAATATTAATTTTATATTGAGAGTGTAGAAAAATGTAGGCTTCAGGTGTGACATTAGTATTTTTTTCAGTTTGTATTGCATGAAACGAAATAAGATTTAAGATGTAATTGAACATTACATTTCATACAAAAGAAATTGGTTTTACTTTTTGCAAGAAGTGCACCAGAGCTGATTTTCTTTGGATTCAATAAAATGATCGATTTTGTCGAAATTAAGTATCAGCCGATTTTTTCAGTACAGGGACCTCAGATGGACCACAACATAACCACTTTATAAGAGAATACCCAAGAACCACTTCATTTCGCTAACGGTGACAGTGCTCGGTTATTTTTTAGCTAGCGTATAAGTTTGTATAGTTGTGTAGTAGACTACCAGCAGCTAGATTACACCATCGTCAAACATAGAATTAAAATAATATATCGGTGGCTGTTTATTATTACGGACCTGAACATCTTTCCACTCTGGATAACAATTAGGGTTATGACGATTACGCCACTTATAAGTTTGGTTTTTCGACACAGTAGGGGCAACTAGTATACTACCACTTGACGACAATGTACTTGGATTGGGTTATGAACTTAGCACATCTTTCAGATAGTCAACAGGGCTTTGTTTAGGGAATTCTACAGAACGTCTTCTTTTGATGAGAAAAGGGAATGTCGTCTTCATCGTCAGACGAAAAATCGGCGTAACTTCAGCTTCTGCTCTCAGTTGAGTCCCTGTAAAAGAAAGATAAAACGGTTGTTACCAGTTGATGGTACACACACTTGCACATGCGACAAAATTCTGAGAAGATTCGTGAGTTATATAAAATTTGCCAAGCCAACCTGGTAAAATTTATTTGTTAACGTAATCTTCATCACCAGAATCCTCATCAGTCACCTCGGTGTTTGCATTTTGTGGTGGTAAATTTGGAACTGCCTTCTGGAAAGGACCATCGTCATCAGCCGCCTCCAATTCATCTATTATTTCATTCAACTTTAAACAATTTCTTTCCTGCAATCTGAAAACCAATGTAAATTATTATAGACGTCCTTTCTCCTACGGAGCGTTATAACACCCATGAAATATTTTGATATGAAAGAACCTATAATTATACGATATTAGTAACGGACATTGCATCAAATTATTGATAGTACTATGTACTTACAAGATTTATGTCAAACCGCTATATTTTATACTTGATAATAAAATATAAACATACCTTTTTGACGACATTATCCAATAAAAACACTTTGTAACTTTTAAATACGAAAAAAGATTCAATTTTCAAATAAAACAGTCATAATTACTGCACGAAATCAAAGTTCCATTCGTTATGAATCAAATAAGATAAGAAATATCAATTACCGTGCACATTTCTTAGAATAAGAATTAAAATGATTGTGGGTAGATTTTGGGGCGTTTTAACACCCCGTAGGAGTATCTGGGTTAAACAAAAAAATTAAAAATTAGAATTACGTAACTTCGTTTTTATTGTTCAAATTACTGTAAATTCAAAAATACTAGTTTTTTTAATAAACAAAAAATATGTTAATAAAGTCTAGTTTATGTAAATTAAAAAGTATATAATTTTATATTACTTTTCTTAATAACAAACCGCATAAAAAAATCTTTTGCTGTCCCGGGCCGCAATTTTCTTTTAACCGCCATGAAAAGGGTTGTTAGTAAAAAACTTACTATTTCATGCAGAAGTTTAAAGCTTGCCACAATTACAATTCCTTACATTAAAATAAGCCGTTTAGAATCAGTAGCCGTCGGTAACCAGCCTTCTGACAGCGGGGAGGGGGGGTGAAAGGGGCGCACCACCCAGCTTCACTTAAAAAAATCTGGAAGACCACGTATAGCTAATACGTCAAGTTTGGTATCAATTTCGAATAAATCAAGGACGTAGATTTTATTTCTGATAATAAAAAACGCATTTTATAGGTTTTTAACCAAATTATAACACAAAAATAGTACATAGTTTTTTTTTATTTAGAGGCACTTTAATTCTAAATTATAGTAATATTTTGTGATAAACATAAATATTTTTTAAAAGTTTATTTCAAGTATCCATATCCATATCCATCCATCCATATCCATATCCATCCATACATATAATAAGAATGGAAATTTCTCCCCATTCATTGTGATCCTTTACTAAGATGAATCGTGAAAATACGCATATGAACAAAACGACGCGAAAAAGTCGCTTGCGCGATCTAATTCGTAAAACATTTTGTTAATTTTTCCAAGGGAAACGTAAAGTAAAATGATAAAATAAATAATAATCATTTATATCGGACACATTGCCCCTAATTTACATCAAAAATTCTAAATAAAAGTAATAGAATATAAAGTAAATTCAATTCAAAAAAATCAAAAAGCAAAAAGTGCGACAAACTAAAAATACGCCATCTATCGATGTGCCTGTAAACGAAACGTGACCTTTAGTTTAATTTGGGCTAAATTTGTAAATAGTTTGTGTCACTTGTGTGGTTTAAAAACACCACCGATTTGAATAAAATTTTCACTAATACGTTGCAGTTTTCTCTACTTGAACCTTAGTGTTGGTTTTAGTCAAATCGGTTCATAAATAAAAGAGTTATATCAATCTAAAGATTCGCATATACAAGTGAATTAAATTAAAAATTTAAAAAACCCCCAACGCAATACTTAATTCAAACTTTTTTGATGGCGGCCATCTTGGATTTTAAGTTTTATATAGTGGGCTGTATTCTACTCGCTAAGCCCTTTCATTTGATACCCATATTGAGGGGGTCGTGGAAGAAAAAAGTAATCCGCCATTTTTTAGCGGCGGCCATCTTGGATCGATTTCCACCAAACATGGCTAAGAACACTCTCGACTAACTCTACTTTCAAACAAAAAAAACTAAATCAAAATCCGTTCATCCGTTTGGGAGCTACGATGCCACAGACAGACACACACACACACACACAGACAGACAGACAGACAGACAGACAGATAGACAGACAGACAGACAGACAGACAGACAGACACGTCAAACTTATAACACCCCGTCGTTTTTGCGTCGGGGGTTAAAAATGCTAATAAACAAGAAAGGTAGTCATAGGAACCGCGTAATCAAAAGACAAAACCTCATCGAGTTTGGGCTCATTTGATTCGTCTTGACGAGTACTTTGATACTATATAGTAACCAGGGTCCGATGACGGAGCTGGAAGGTGGCCATAGGAACTCCGTGATTAAAAGAAAAAACCCCATCGAGTTTGGGCTCATTTGATTCGTCTTGACGAGTACTTTGATGCTATATAGTAGCCAGGGTCTGTACATAGGTAGGTATCATTTTGCACCTTATTTTTAATTTCTAAACCATGTAAAATCATCAGGAAACAAATTAGAATTCATTTAAATTAGTCAATGTAAAATATCAGTAATAAATATCTTTTTGCTGCTTATTTTTAATTTCTAAAACATGTAAAATCATCTGAAGATAAATAGAAAAATTCATTTAAAGTTCATTGTAAAAGTAAATTATTTTTCATACAAGCTAGCGCCACGGAAAATAATGGAACTAATGTCCTAAGAAAAAGAAATATCGTTTATTCTGCAAACAGTTTTAGAAAAGAAGTCCCGCGTAACCTAGCGGAACTAAATAATAGATTTATAATTACTGTGAATACTTCATTTATTATATATTTTTTATTTGTTAGATTAATTAAATATTATGTACCTATTTAATTGAGAAATTAAATATGAGAAATTATGAATTGTTAAAAATCTGTAGATATTTTAACTTAAAATCACGCGATTGTGGCGCTCCATCTAGGGGGATCTTTTGTAAAAATCACTGGTTATCCGGAGACACACAGACATAAAATCTGTTCACACCCATTTAGGCATACATCCAGACACAAACTTTCACGTTTATAATGTTAGTAAAATTTTGCAATGATTATTATAGAACCTTTTATCTGTGTTATAGATAATCATAGGCGGATTTAGGGAGGGGGGGCAAGGGGCCAAGCCCCCCCGAGTCATTAAGCAAGCTGCTCGCGCACATATTATAAAGGATGTTTAAGCTTTCTTACTGCTCAGAGCGAGTAGGCGGATTTAGGGGGGGGGGGGGGGGGGCAGGGGGCCAAGGCACCCCCAGAAGCATTGTAGAGTTACGAATTTCGCACATATTTCATGGTAAAGATTAAATTTTTAATACACCTCAGTGGTAGAGTCCTTCTCACGAATGAGGTCCCGCGGAATTTTGCGGAACTAAATTAAATTTTTTCGATAAATTCTGGACTTCATGCCATAAATAATTTTTCACCACTCTCGCACGAAAATAGTGTCTTTGGTCATCGATTTCAGTGAGCAAAAGCCGTTTTTGCTCTCTAGAGAGGCAAAGTGATTTGAATTTCGAACACAATTTTATTGGCTATGAAGTTGGTGTGTTCTGAAACTTATTTGTGTACAATTTTTATTTAACTGAGATGCACATAATTTTTAATGTTATTTATTGAATTTTAAGTTTATAAATTGTATTTTTTCAATAATATCTATTCTATTATATAAAATCGTTCGTACACTTTTGTTCTATCAACGCACAGCCCAAACGGCTGGACGGATTGAGCTGAAATTTGGACATCGTATTCCTTGGAAGATTTCATCGTGCAATAAGAAGCGATTTTTTGAAATTCCCTCAGGAACAGGAATTATTCCCGAAAAACGAATGTATGCAAATCTGTAACTGCTGAACCGATTGATCTGAAATTTTGTAAAACGATTGTTGGGATTATGATTAGAAACATTTACCTTTTAAGGAGGGGTAAAGGGGGGTCGAAGTTTGTATGGGAAATTTAGAACCGCTGACCCTATTGAGCTGAAATTTGGCACAGAGGTAGATTCAGTCCTAAAAAATTGTATGGTATACTTTTTATCCCAAAAATCAACCTCTAAGGCGGGATAAAGGAGGTCAAAGTTTGAAAGGGAAATCAGTGACTAATGACCCCTTTAAGCTAAAATTTGGTTTAGATATAGCTTGAGCCTCTAAAAAGGATATGGAACAGTTTTTAACCCTGAAATTGGCCTTAGAGTGGAAGTCAAAAACCGCTAGCCCTATTTGATATATAGATGTATGTATGTATGTAGTTTGAGTCTCCAAAAAGGACATTTATTTATTAATTGAATAGTTTTTAACGCTCAAAAACATGTAATAAGAGTTCTTCTCATACAAAGTACAAACTGTTCTGAGATGCCACTATTTTTCCTCGCTCTGAAACTAGATGGCGCTGTTCGTCGTTAAAACTCGCAAGCGATATGTTGGCCATGATCGACTAATGTTTAAACTTATGTTACTAAACTTTTGCGCATTTTGTAGTATTATGCTTAAAGGCGGTCCACAGTCCATGTTATTCTAAAACCTGCAGTGTTACAGACTGCAATTAGAAATTTAATTTTTTTTTTGGTCGAATGTCATTGTTAATTCTTTATATTTAGTTACTTTATTGTTGATGTAGATTTATTAATAATATACGTTTTGATGCGTTTTTTTTTTAATTTGAAAAATAATCATTGGAGACTTCTAAAAGGCCTGAAATAGCTTTAATTCCAGAAATCAAGCTTTAAAAAGGAGGGTCAGCGTTTTTTATGGGAAATCAGTAGCTCTTCTTTAGTAGAAATTTGAAATAGATACAGATACAGTTGGACCCATAGGCGGATTTAGGGGGGGGGGGGGGGCAGGGGGCCAAGGCCCCCCCTGAATCATTGTAGAGTTACAAATTTTGCACATATTTCATGGTAAAGATTTTTTTTTTCTCGGCGCTCGCAGCAAGTTGCTCGCGCACATATTATTAAGGATGTTTAAGCTTTCTAACTGCTCAGAGCGAGCTAAACACACATTTTTCGTAGTAAAAATTATAATATTTTGCCCGTCTGGACCTTGCCCCCCCTCCAGAACCAAATCCCCTAACAACGAACATAATGGGGGCCCTTAATTTGGCCATAAAAGTAAGGGAAAGTGAAAGGGAGGGAGATCAGAGTTTTATAGGAATTTAGGAACCACGGTATCGATTTGAGTCGCGGGAAAGATAGTGTGAGAAAAGAGTAACCGATTTAGCCCAAATTAAAAGTTATCGGGAAAGGACAACAAATTATTTTTCATTCCGGAAAAAGGAACGTGGAAGTTTTTAAATGCATTCTAATTACGGCCTACGGCTAAATTGATTAGCTGTAATTTAGTATGGAGATATTTTGAATTCCAGAAAAGGACACAGGTTTGTTTCCTGTGGTAGCGAAAAAAAAACCGGTCAAGTACGATTAAGACTCGAGCACCGAGGGTTCCGTGCAAACCCGTAGGTATGCCAAATTTCAAAAATCTAAGCTCACGGAAAGTACCCTATAGGTTTTGATTCCCTTGCGAGTAGTTGCGAGTTTAAGAATATGCGGCTAGAAATTACTGTTTCTTTTGATTGCGCTCACATAAAGGTTTTATAGACCTGAGTATTTGATATTAATTTCAATATAATACCTCTATGCGTTCTTGAGGAAAGGAGTAGTCAATGTAGAATTATTAAAAATATTTTTTATACGATGTTACTAAAAATACAGTTTTCGAAAATTTTCCTTTTTTTAGACTTTGCTTTGTACCAAATTTCAAGATTCTGAATTCACCGGAAGTACCCTGTAGGTTTTGATTCCCTTGCGAATGTCAAAAATTTGCGGCATATTGGATTAATAATATAGTTTCGATTTGTTAAAATATTATCTTTTGATTGCGTTGGCTTAGAAGTTTGATTTTTTTACAGCTCTAAGAGGGGGTATTTTCTCCTCCCCTATTCTATTTTCTATAAATTTCAGCTTAATACCTTCACGCGTTGCTGAAAAAAAAGGGTCCTGACAGACAGACAGACAGACGGATGGACGGACGGACAACCCTTATAGGATCACTTTTTTTTTATTCATTATAGGTAAGCCTTTGACCACGATCTCGCGTGATGTTAAGCGACGATGCGGCCTTAGATGGTAGCAGACTATACCTAGAAGGTGGGATAAATCCCTCCCTGACTTTGACCCTTTAAGGATTCCGTTTTTTCTTTGAAGGTACGGAACCCTAAAAACTGCATAGAAATGACGACCTCTGTGGCGCGGTTGGCTAATACCCGCCTGCAACGCAGAAGGTTGCGGGTTCGATTCCCGCATGGGACAAATGTTTGTGTGATCCACAGACATTTGTTTCTGGTCTGGGTGGTTTCAATATCTATTATAAGTATGTATTTACAAAAGTAAAGTATATAAGTATTATATCCGTTACCCTAACCACCGTAATACAAGCATTAAGCTGCTTAGTATGGGGTTAGATGGCGCTGTGTGAAATGTCCTGAAATATTTATTTTATTAATTTTTTATTTAAATACTTAGCCCGATTTTCTTCGCTTTCCAGAGCGGGAGCGAATATAACCATAAATAGACGCCCACAAAGCAGCGGGGATAGAAATCAAATCATTTTCAAAATGGTTGCAACAATATTTTTGCATTATAAATTGACTGTCACGCGCAACGAAGTGCGCGCGGGTCAGCTAGTATTAAATAAAATAGAACTTTTATATTATTTTTATAAAAATTTACTCGTACAATTTTTTTTTAAGACACGAGAGTCGCTATTTTCTGCTCACCGCTGCGCTGCGTTGTAAATCCCCATCAACTGTAAAATACGACTATGTGCATTCATTTAACATGTTATTGATATAAGAACTTGATATTGTCAAACATAAAATTCAGAAAAATCCTATGGCACATCATAATTTACTCTCCCTGAGACAAACTTTTAAAAAATAGGCGCGAAAGTCATATCTCTTTAATAATAAACTTCTAACCAAAGTTAATGCATCTATTTTCCAATTAAATGTAATGTGGCAAAATTATAAATACTACTGGCACCTACCTACAGCTTATTTATATCGTTATATTGTTTTCCAGGACGGATGCTCCATATATAATATAATAATAATATAGCTCAAAACATTTTATGACGAATTATGATAAGCCTTGCATTTATTTATTTAATCAGTTCCATGCACAATATTCTGGCAACTGAAAGGTTTTCAGACAAAGGAATGGTCTGCTTCTTGCTTCCTAAACCAAAAGAGAGGATGGGTTAGACTTAACCAAGAAATTATGCCTAGCCTCTCTCAAACAAAGTTCCTTGTAAACTGCGTGTAACAAATGCTGGTATACAGACATATCATGGAAGTAGAAGTATATTTTTCAAATAGTGTTTTTTTGTGATAAGGTGTTTCCTACATAGTTATTGATTGTCGAGTAGTAATTACTGCTTGATCTGCAGTTTCATTGACCGCAAAACATCATATCAAAACCATATAGGTAGAGTTACGTTTGTGTGCGGCACATTTATGCCAGTCAAAGGATACGAGTCTTGCTATTTTCCAGCCTCCTGCTTGGTTTTAGAAGCAATAAGCAAACAAAGGGACACCTTATTCATCTAACACCGTTTTGGTGGCCAGTATATTATGCACGAAACTGATTATATAAATAAAGGGCGGATTGCTGAGATTGATGCAAAACTGCATGAAGACGGTCTTAAAATGTAATGAGCTATAATAACAATATTATCTTTGGAAGAATCAGTCTTGGAATGTAACATACTGATATAAAAAAGCTTTAAGCCTGGAGTATTTATAATTTTGCTAGATTACAATTTGTTGAAACAGTTTGATTCTTAACAATGTTTAGCAGTTTCCGTTCCGCGATTTGATCGCGTTTTATCACACCTATTTTTCAAAAGTTTGTCTCGGGGAGAATAAATTATGATGTGCCATAGGATTTTTCTGTATTTTATGTTCGACAATATCAAGTTCTTATATCAATAACATGTTAAATGAATGTACATAATCGAATTTTGCAGTGGATGGGGCGATTACAACGCAGCGCAGCGGGTGAGAAGAAAATAGCGACTCTTAGTCTCTTAAAAAAAATGTACGAGTTAATTTTAATAAAATAAATTAAAAAGTTCTATTTTATTCAATCTACTTGAAATAAACTTTTAAAAAATATTTATGTTTATCACAAAATATTACTATAATTTAGAATTAAAGTGCCTCTAAATAAAAAAACTAAGTATTATTTTTTGTGTAATAATTTGGTTAAAACCCAATAAAATGCGTTTTTTTTAATATCAGAAATGAAATCTACGTCCTTCATTTATTCGAAATCGATACCAAACTTGACGTATTAGCTATACATGGGCTTCCAGATTTTTTAAAGTGAAGCTGGGTGGTGCGCCCCTTTCACCCCCCCTCCCCGCTGTCAGAAGGCTGGTTACCGACGGCTACTGATTCTAAACGGCTTATTTTAACGTAAGGAATTGTAATTGTGGCAAGTTTTGAACTTCTACATGAAATAGTAAGTTTTTTACTAACAACCCTTTTCATGGCGGTTAAAAGAAAATTGCGGCCCGGGACAGCAAAAGATTTTTTTATGCGGTTTGTTATTAAGAAAAGTAATATAAAATTATATACTTTTTAATCTACATAAACTAGACTTTATTAAAATATTTTTTGTTTATTAAAAAAACTAGTATTTTTGAATTTACAGTAATTTGAACGATAAAAACGATGTTACGTAATTCTAATTTTGAATTTTTTTGTTAAACAAATCATCATAAATGTCATTTTTTTATACTAGAAATGAAATCTACGTCCTCGATTTATTCGAAATTGATACCAAACTTGACGTATTAGCTATGCGTGGTCTTCCAGAATTTTTAAAACAAAGCCGGGTGGAGCGCACCCTCCACCCCCCCTCCCCGCTACCAGAGGGCCCCTTCCATTAGGCTACCGATCGAAATCAGCTTATTTTGACATAAGGAATCAATGTGCCAAGTTTCATGCTTCTGCAAGAAAAAAACAGGTTTTGGACTAAAGTCCCCCACTAATAATTTAATATTTACCCTTCCACTTTTTAACCCCCGACGCAAAAACGACGGGGTGTTATAAGTTTGACGTGTCTGTCTGTCTGTGTGTGTGTGTATGTGTCTGTCTGTGGCATCGTAGCTCCCAAACGAATAAACGGATTTTGATTTAGTTTTTTTTGTTTGAAAGTAGAGTTACTCGAGAGTGTTCTTAGCCATGTTTGGTGGAAATCGGTCCAAGATGGCCGCCGCTACAAAATGGCGGATTACTTTTTTCTTCCACGACCCCCTCAATATGGGTATCAAATGAAAGGGCTTAACGAGTAGAATACAGCCCACTATATAAAATTTAAAATCCAAGATAGCCGCCATAAAAAATGGTGAATTACGTATTGCGTTGGGTTTTTTTTTAATTTTTAATTTAATTCACTTGTTCATTGCAAGTATGTTTTCCGCATATCATTCTGAAGGTTTCAAATAAGTATCTAATGTAGCTATTTGGAGGGCCTTTATTAAGCGTTGTGTGCAAATTTGTTCGCGCAGACAAACATTATCCCCGGACTGTTTGCAAAGCTTTCGTTTGGACAATTTGGTCGTCTACGAGTATAGAGTCTATATTGTAGGTATTATTATTATACCAACGTTTATTTAACGAGATGCCTCAATCTGTGAGCGCTGAATTAAGAGCGCTTAATCCGCGGTACGCTCTCTCGCTCGCACTATTTGATACATTTTGAAATACAAATTCATAGAATTATAAACTTTTTGAAAATTCCTCAATAGGGTCGCTGCACACTGCACAATATTCCTTTTACCTTATTTACCTTATCGCTTAAAATGATATCTTCTAGGCAACCGACTTTGCATGGAGAGATTGATCGAAAGAGTAAGGTGAGATATAGTAAATAGTAACTGAAAGACTAACTACATATTAAGCGGGCAGTTTGTATTTGAGCGGTTTGTTAGTGAGTGTATTCACAAACTAGTCATGACAAACAAGTGAATTAAATTAAAAATTTTGATGTACGTAACCCCCAACGCAGTACGTTATTCACCATTTTGTGGTGGCGGCCATCTTGGTTTTTAAATTTTATATAGTGGGTTGTATTCTACTAGTTAAGACCTTTCATTTGATACCCATATTGAGGGGGTGGTGGAAGAAAAAAGTAATCCGCCATTTTGTAGCGGCGGCCATCTTGAACCGATTTCCACCAAACATGTATAAGAACACTCTCGACTAACTCTACTTTTAAACAAAAAAACTAAATCAAAATCCGTTCATCCGTTCGGAGCTACGATGCCACAGACAGACACACACACAGACAGACAGACCGACAGACAGACAGACAGACACGTCAAACTTATAACACCCCGTCGTTTTTGCGTCGGGGTTAATGAAAATAATCAATTTTTGACAAATTAGTGAAGTTTGTTATTACCACCTTCATTTCGCCACCATTTTGATATGAAACTGTCTACGATATGGACTATGAACTGGATTCTTATGGAATTGCTTTCACAACTCGGAAAGTAGATCAAAAATACTTTTGTTTTATTCGGTATCCCCACAGCATAGATTAAGAAAGTTTATCCGGTAAGTCTACTTAAGATTTCTACATGTTGCTAAAACATAAGTTTCCCGAGGTTAGCCAACTTATGCTTACCTAGTTTCCTAGCTTTCGGTCAAGTTTCATGATTAATAACATACTAATATACATTTAGATTTTAGTAAGTCAAGTTACCTTATACGTAGGAATTCTTATAATACTTTTTAAAATATATTAAAAGAAATAATGACTGAATAATCTAATCAACACACAGTACACAGCTCAAACCGCTGAACGGATTGGGTTGAAATATGGCAAACATAATATAGGTTTTATACATAATAGAAAATAGCAGTATCTAGACTGCCGGTCCGATGTCCTAGGTACCTGCTGCTGCAATATTGAAACGCTGAGGTGGAAAAGAAGCTGAGCACGCTGAAGCTGGCACTTCAAGCGAGAGTCTAGAATATTTTAAAAAAAGTATTCTAATTAGGTTAATTCATTACTTGACATGACTGGATGCAGAGAGCACAAGACCGCCGGAAATGGAAAGGAGAGAGCCTACATCCAACAATGGATCCCGAACAGGCTCCTATGATAATTATTCTAATTATAATTTGAACTCAATCAAAACCGGGAGAGTGACGTATTTAACGATTTTGATCGTAGCGCCTTACTAAGAAGGTAAATGAGGTGATCTAGAAAAATTCATAGGGATAAGGTATTTTGAAAAACAAGGTTAAATCGATGAAGTGTGAAAGGTCACTGACTTAATTCAAGTTTAGTTAAGGGTTAGTACGAAAATAGAGGTTAAACGGGTTGAATTTAACCTTGAATGTTATAGTTTCACCGATTATTATATGTAAATTTCAGTTGTCAGCTAAACTAAATTTTCATGGGAGCCTATTCTTTGATTACATTAATATTAAAGCGAATCGTCGTATTAAAGTCGCTCGTTGGTAAAATTTTAACAAACTTTTGCATAAAATTCCAAATAAATGACATTTCTCATAATATTTTAGTTATTTCCAAGTGGGGGTTTTCTTTATTAAAAATATGCTTAATAACCGACAAAACAAATTGTTAGCTGTCGGATTTCGACGAAACTTAAAATGTCCCTGTCGTCTTGATTCCCCTAAGTTGTCTTAGCACAAAATCAACATGTTGTTGACAACATGTGAATAAGAGATCGATAGGTTATTTACAAGTGGAACTCTACAAAGAAGTTATAACATTGACTGACATTAGATCCTATCGTCGGTCTTTTTTTCGGGCTGTAGAAGGCTAATAGCTTTCTTCGGAAAGTTAATTAACTTACGGCTTCCGATTGACAGGTAATGAGGGTTTCTTGGTAAGGGTCTCTCTGAAAATAGTTTGGGTTATGGGAGTGAAAATACTTGTTCAGTAACGAGGAAGCCACTTTTCTATATTCTAACAATCGTGATAATATCCTCCTTATATCTCCTATTATAACTTAAATAACTTTAATACACCCTTTCGTTTCTTCATCAGTACAGATTACTTTGTTAGAAGCAACTTTTTAGCTTGTTGCTCTTATTAGTATTCCGGAATGCGCTAGTGAGCGTTACCAGCGGGGCTATAATATATTCACTTATCTGCTGTGAGGGAACAGAATCGAAGACCGAATTGTCAAAATTTTTGGAAATGACGTATTATGTCGTATCGACTTACGACTTCAACAGCATTTTCATAATTTTTTGACAATTCGGTCTTCGGTTCGGTTCCCTGATTAATAAGTGAATAGCGGCGTTAACAAAAAAAAAAAAAAAAAAAAAGCCCCGCAGCTCGAGCAGCGTTTACGAGACGTGCTCAGCGGGGCTATGATACGCACGTCGACATAATCTCGCGCGAAATTTAAAAGCATGTAAATTTCGACTTTATGCCCTGCACATAAAGCATAATTCACATTAAATCAAATCTCGCGCGAGATTATGTCGATGTGCGTATTATGATACGCACATCGACATAATCTCGCAAAAAAAAAGCTTAAGTTTGTCGCTGGACAAACTTGAGACACGCTTATAACCTTTTAATAGTCGTTCTACAATCTTATTTATTCTACTTCCGAACCCACGTTTTCTAGGTAAGTTGATCCTAGAAATGGTACGGACAGTCCTTTACTATTAATCTTACTGAAAGGTCTCCTATTGGACTTGGAACCTGAGTTATATATTGTGATTGATGTTTAATCTCAATAATGTGTTTGACCGCCTTTATTTATGAAGACCTTTAGTAATACGTCCCTTTGTATGATTTGGATTATGGATAGAATATGACAAGAATAGGACATTGTATTCATGGTCTATTATACCTTTATATCATCATATATTTATAATTTACTACTAATGCTATATATTTTATTATGCAAATGTGTAGATGTTCATAAAAGCATTTCGAGTTTTTCAGCGGGTAAAACTTCATTATTTACTTATGTCTACTCTCTTGGCTTTATAGAATTAATCCCAACAAACTTCAGATAGCACAAATCCATCCACCTGAAAACAAAATACTTAGTAAAAAAATAGTTGATTTCGTGGGTAACTTTGAATTAGGTATATAAAAGTTGTTTTTGTCTGAGCTAATTTATTTTCGTTATTACAGAACAGTTCTGAGTAACTCATGTCATGTCATTTGGATATGGTTTAGTCCTGGTACAATCGTAAGTCCACGTTTTATAAAAACACAGAATCTGTCTACTGTCTACTCTTGTTTTTTTTTACATAGAATAGGACTGCGTTTGACCACAGTCTCACCTGTTGGTAAGTGATGACGTGGTCGAAGGTGTTACACACAGTCCTAGCCACCCTCGACTTGAAATACCCAAGTTGTTATTTTCGGGAAACACTGAAGCAGGTAGGGAGTTCCAAATCTTCGCCGTCCGGATAATGAAATCGCTTCGTGCGGACAAACGGAATATCAAACGTGTAGCGATGGCGCCGTACCATCTCTCTAGTTGTTCGGTGGTAAAATGGAGACGGCGGAATCAGATCATGCAGCTCTTGGGCACATTCGCCGAAATGTACTTTGTAAAAGACCGAGAGACTGGCAACCTGCCTACGGTGTTATCCAGGATTAGCAAGCGGCTCTCCACCAAAGAGTTGTCAGCAATTAGCCGTTTTGCTCGTCTCTCAATAGAGTTTAAAGTCTACATACATAGGTACACGTTAGTTAATGTTTCATAATTTCTAATTACCAAAGCAAACTCATTATCTAAACAGTTAATTTCCAGTATTATATTCTGTGCACTGCAGGTATTTAAAATCATTTTACAACTACACTAAACCGCCTTATTTCCAATTCATAAAGCTCACTTTAAATTGTAAAAATCCCAGTTCCCCGACCTCATGTTGAATTCATCGCCTCAGCCGAGGTAATAATGTTACTTGAGCTTCCACAAGCACGTTACTTGTCTAGTTAGTGCTTGGAATTGACTGGCCCAGATTATACAGCATGGTTTTAAAAGCAAACTTTTAAATTTTGTATCAGGATACTTCTTTATGATGGCGGTTTAGATTGCTTTATCGGAAAAGTTGGTCATGGTTTATATTTAGGGTTTCGTACTTCTAAAAAAAGAAAGACTTATAAGATCACTCTCTGTGTGTCCGTGTGTTTGTCTGTCAAGACCATTTTAGTAGACCATTTTTCTCAGGAATGCATGTAGTTCTCGAGTTGAAATAACATAAATACTCAGGTTTATGGTTCCCTTAAAGCTGTGAATTTTTTTAATTAATTTTGTTACGAAACTTTCGGTTGGCGTGTCGGATTTGCATTTTTCTTGTTTTTTTTTCAATGATCACAAATATTTTTTAAACCATGATACATAAAAAACTAAACCAACCAAAATAAAAATCAAATGACAAAAAGTTATCAGATCTCGTCATGTTAAGCAAGCTTATTTATTACAAGCCCTAACTTCACACTTCTCATACTCTGCCTCTTAATCAAAACACATGGCTTGGTTATCTCCGCTTGGCTCATCATGGTGGGTGGATAATAATAGTATCCACAAAGTAAAGTAAAGTGCAAGTGCATAATAGTGTGCAAATTTCAAACAGATGGAATGCAAGCCAAATTCTAACCCAAAAACCAACCAGCAGTCGAAATTCAAATCAGGTTTGCGCACGGTTCATATATGAACTGTGATCGAGCTGGTATCACTCGCCACAAAATTACGTAAACAGTATCGACTAAGGATTCGCACTTTCCCAACTAGCTTCGAACTTCGTTTGCGGTGTATCCGTGTGAACCCAATAACCACAGGGCGTATTTGATTGGCGCTAGTTAGTAGTACATTTAAAACACCATTTTGTTATGAAACTGTAAATAGTTCAGTCCATATTATCGTAAACGATATGGACTGGATTCTTATAGCTGGTATTTGCTTGATTTTATATTATCTCAGAAAGTAGATCAAGAATACTTCTGTTTTATTCGGTATCCCCACAGCATAGATTAAGAAAGTTTATCCGGTAAGTCTACTTAAGATTTCTACATGTTGCTAAAACATAAGTTTCCCGAGGTTACCCAACTTATGCCAACCTAGTTTCCTAGCTTTCGGTCAAGTTTCATGATTAATAACATACTAATATACATTTAGATTTTAGTAAGTCAAGTTACCTTATACGTAGGAATTCTTATTCTAAATGTAGACGGCAATCCTCGTTGACGGCAGCTCGTCCGATCAATTAGCTATTAATGCTGGGGTACCTCAAGGGTCAGTTCTCTCTGCTACACTTTTCCTGCTGCACATCAATGACCTGCTTAAGCCAGGTATTGTTGGGTATGCAGACGACAGCACGGTAGTTGAGCGATATACATCTAGCGCTAGAGCCAACGGAGATGAAATCCAGTCATGCAGAGAGGCCATGGTTGAGCGTATGAGCTTGGCCTTAAAAGCTGTTTCCGATTGGGGAGTAGCTAATTTGGTTAAGTTTAACGCTACAAAAACCCAGGCGTGTCTATTTACCGCTAAAAGGAGTCTATTCAACGAAGCTCCTTCTTTCCAAAATGTTTCTTTACCGATAACTAACCAGCTTGAGTTACTAGGAGTTACTCTCACGTCTGACCTTAATTTTGGGAGTTACATCGAATCTAAGGCTCAATTGGCTGCCAGGAAGCTGGGTATTTTGGCAAAGGTGAGGCAATGCTTCACACCGGGACAGCTGCTAACGCTGTACCAAGCACAAGTCCGGTCGTGTATGGAGTACTGTTCTCATCTTTGGGATGGTACTGCCAAATACCAGCTTCAGACACTGGAGTCGATTGAGAGACGTGCCAAAAAGCTCGTAGATGACCAAAAGCTCACGGAATCTCGGCTGCAGAGCCTTGAACACCGTAGAATGGTCGCCTCGTTATCGGTCTTCTATAGGATTCATTTTGGAGAGTGTGCGCAGGAATTACACGAACTAATTCCTCCAAGCCCATTCTACCGACGGACGTCGCGGCAGACGGCAAAGCGGCATCCTTACTTAGTGGCGTTACCTACTGCCCGCACCAAGCGTTTTGCTTCGTCGTTCTTAATGAGAACTGGTCGCGTTTGGAACACTTTGCCGTCATCCGTGTTTCCCAAGCGGTACGACTTGGGTATCTTCAAGGCACGAGTGAATAGGTACCTTTCTAGGCATCTTACGTGATCCATCGTCGACCGCATTTTCACTTTCCATCAGGTGGGATGTGGTCAAACGTAGGCCTATCTCGTATAAAAAAAAAAAAAAAAATATATATATATATATATATTAAAAGAAATAATGACTGACTAATCTAATCAACACACAGTACACAGCTCAAACCGCTGAACGGATTGGGTTGAAATATGGCAAACATAATATAGGTTTTATACATAATAGAAAATAGCAGTACCTAGGCTGCCGGTCCGATGTCCTAGGTACCTGCTGCTGCAGTATTAAAACGCTGAGGTGGAAAAAAAGCTGAGCACGCTGAAGCTGGCACTTCAAGCGAGAGTCTAGAATATTTTTAAAAACGTATTCTAATTAGATTAATTCATTACTTGACATGACTGGATGCAGAAGGCACAAGACCGCCGGAAATGGATAGGAGAAGAGGCCTACATCCAACAATGGATCCCGAACAGGCTCCTATGATAATGATTCTAATTAGAATTTGAACTCAATCAAAACCGGGAGAGTGACGTATTTAACGATTTTGATCGTAGCGCCTTACTAAGAAGGTAAATGAGGTGAGTAGGTGATAATTGGGCATTCTGGCACAGTTTTTACATGCATCGTTTTTACTGCACTCCGTTCGCTTTGCTCTCTCCGTTCCGTTCAACGATGCATGTAAAACTGTGCCAGAATGCCCAATTGGTTTTCGGGAGCGTCAATAAAGTAAAATCTTTAAACGTTGCTATACACGGTTCGCTGGGATCACTGCGTTTCGTTCAACAATGCATGTAAAAACTGTGCTAGAATGCCCAATTGGTTTTCAAGTCGTCAGTGTTTTACTTTTCTGAAATGACTGACATGATGACTTAAAAGTCGAGAGATATGAGTTGATTTGTGCCTGTATATATAGTGATCGAATATTGTATTATTATTCATTTCTCCATCAGCTCTCATTTAAACAACTACATGATATTTGTAAAACAACCTCAGAATTTGCAGTTTGATGAAGTGGGTGCAACATTGAGCCATGAAGTTGAAAGGCATGGAAAACTTTTACCAAACACAATCCGGTGTATTATTTGCGGTCCGTCTAACTGTGGAAAAACCAACCTTTTAGTGGGTCTTCTCTTACATGAAAATGGATTACAATTTTTGAATGTATATATTTATTCCAAAACACTATATCAACCAAAATACGTATATCTTGAACATGTTTTAAAAATGGTACCTGGAGTGCATTTTTCAAAATTCCACGAACATGATAGTGTTTTGAACCCAAAGGAAGCCAAACCGAATTCTGTAATAATTTTTGATGATGTTGCCTGTGAAAAACAAGATCATGTACGTGATTATTTTTCAATGGGAAGACATAAAAATATAGACTGTTTTTACCTGAATCAAACTTATAGCAAAATTCCAAAACAACTTATTAGGGACAATGCTAATCTTATTATTTTATTCAAGCAAGATGATATTAATCTCAAACATGTGTATGATGAACACGTCAACACAGATATGACGTGGAAACAGTTTCGTGAAATGTGTGCCAAAATTTGGAGTGTTTCCTATGATTTTTTAGTTATAAACAAAGATTGTAATAAAAATCAAGGATGCTATAGGAGGAGGTTTGACACATTTGTACAATTTGATTAGGTAACAATATTTTTATATTTATCGTCGTATATCTAATATTATTTTCATTTTCTATCCTGACTTCATACAGTTAAGTTATATTACTAAAATGAATTCGGAAAAATCCATAAAAGCACAAATTGTAAAATCAGCTGACGCTGTTAAAAAGAAAGTTAAGTTGATGCGAGGATTACAATTAGATACAGATAACGCTATTGAAGCTGTACTTAAACCATTGACAAATCCACTCGAAAAAATGGTGCAAATGAATAAACCGGTTAACAATGAATTCAGAAAAAATTCTCCGAATTGGAGCACCAAGAAATTAGAATTTAACGATTTGGCAACACTTAAATCATATAATGAAGATAGTGGCGATAGTTTTGCTAAACGTAGGAGATCTGACGCAACTGTAATTAACAAGTCTTATTCAGAGGAAGAAAATAGTTCAGATAATACAATAAGTGATGAAGATAATAATAATAATGAGCAAAATACAAGTGGATCATCGTTTAGATCGGCAGAAAATCCTGATGACTATAACTGGTCTTTAAGTTCTGAAGTATTCTGCGATTCTCCATTCGGTATTAGATCAGATCGTGGCAAGCTTAAAATGGGATCGTCTCGGGTAACTCTAATGGGAGATAATATATTAATAGGAAACAAAGAATATAAAAAAACACCTGGGCTAAATGAATTACTGTTTAAAAAAATTCCTAATATGGATTTATTGACTGAAAACGATTTACTTGAATACAAAAATTTTTTATTAGATACCAATGCACATAGACGTGACTATAATCCAAGGAAGCCTATAAAAAGCAATAAAGGGCTCAAATATTTAAAAGTCATAAAACCACTTTTTAAGTTAGCTAAGAATTGTTCAAGTACTGAAAGTCTTCCACACACTGGTTTAGGATTGCCTTCGATGAAAAAATTTAAACCACATACCGATTATGTTTATTGGGACGATCCAAATGAACTCGTAGAAAGATTAAAACTACTTTTAGCTTCTCGTGATGCTGGTAATACCAGTCTTGATAATGAAATAATATCAATTATTGAAGAATTACGAGAATGTGGTATCATACGCTAGAAATTGCATGAAGAAGAAATTATCATCATCGAAAATTTTTATTCATTTATAAAGAAAAACACATTTCATAAATTCAGTCATCACAAAGAATTTGGTAAGAGCAGATTAAAAAAAAATGGACAAATTTGGGCATTATGTGCATAAAAGGATGCGACGAGGATCAGGAGATTCAAATTTAAATGAGAAATTGATGAAAAATAATAGTGGTGATTATGACTTGAGATCATCAAGACTTAAAGGATTACAATTACCAGTGTCTCCTGATGAAGCTGCTAACAAGCAATATATCGACCAGAAACTTACAGCTTTTTATGATAAACTTGAAATAGATGCAGAAATTAAAAATATAAAGGCTCAAATTCAAATGATAGTAAATCAGTTTCAACTAAAACATGCTGGAGATATAACCAATCATCAAACTAAAGAAATTTATAAAGATGAGCAAAAAAGAAATAGTTGATGAGATTCACAAACAAGTGCGAAGAAACTTTGTCAGGCGTTCTGTTATTTTGAAATCAATAGATGATCTTTGGCAAGCAGATTTAATTGATATGCAAAGTTTTGGTAGAAATAATAAAAACTTTAAATATATATTGACAGTAATTGATTGTTTTTCCAAATATTCTTGGACTGTTCCTTTAAAATCAAAATGTAAAACTGAAGTAACAAAAGCATTTAAAAATATACTTAGAGATGGAAGAATGCCGAGAAATCTGCAAACCGACCAAGGAAAAGAATTTTATAATGATGAATTCAAAAGCTTGATGCAAAAATATAATATCAACCACTATTCTACATACTCAGTTAAAAAGGCTTCCATTGTTGAGAGATTAATTAGAACTTTAAAGAATAGGTTATACAAAACATTTAATTTAGTTGGTAATTATAAATGGATAGGACAGCCTTTAGAACAAATTACTGGTGATTATAATAACACTACACATAGTACAATAAAATGTAAACCAATTGCTGTTAATGCTGCCAATGAATTTTACATTAGAAATAATATTTTCCGATTAAAGAAGCAAGTAAATAACAAAAAACCTAAATTTCAACAAGGAGATTTTGTTCGCATTAGTAAGTATAAGGGATTTTTTCAAAAAGGATATACTCCTAATTGGTCAACAGAAATATTTAAAATTAAAGATATTAATGATAAATGCACCCCAATCACTTATTATATAGAAGATCAACATAAACAACCTATATTAGGAGCATTCTATGAGCAAGAACTTCTTAAAACAAAACATCCTGACGTCTATTTAATTGAAAAGGTAATAAGAAAGAAAGGTAATAAACTATTTGTAAAGTGGTTGGGTTTGAACGAAAATGAAAATTCATGGATTCACAAAAATAAAATCATAGTATAAAATTGCATAAAATTGGAATTAATATTCATTACCATACAACCAATGGAGGGAAGAGGACTTGTTAATACTTTGATAAATAATTTACCGTGTGAACTTCATTTACCTGGATATAATTACTGCGGACCCGGCACCAAACTTAAAGAAAGGCTCTTGAGAGGGGATAAAGGAGTTAATGGGCTAGACGAAGCTTGCAAACAACACGACATAGCTTATGCAAATAACACTAATTTAGACGTCAGACATAAGGCAGATTTACAGTTAATGAATATGGCGAAACAAAGAATGAAATCAAAAAATTCTAGTACGGGCGAAAAAGCAGCCTCATGGTTAGTGAACAAAGTAATGAAAACTAAACTTAAAGTAGGTGCTGGAACCAAAAAGTTTAGCTCAGTCATTAGTCAAATAAAGAAACATTTAAAGAAACTCAAACCGAAGAGCAACAACTCCGCAATAAAGATTGCATATTCAGTGGCAAAAAAGTTATTTTCTAACAAAAATTTCAATTTACCTCGAATAATACCAATTCCTAAAACCGGAGGAATCTTGCCTTTGATTCCAATATTTGCGGGATTATCAGCATTGGGTGCACTGTCAGGGGGTGCTGCAGGTATAGCGAAAGCGGCCAATGACTATAAAGCTTCTAAGAAAAGTCTAGAAGAAGCTGAACGCCATAACAGGACAATGGAGGCCATTGCTTTAGGAAAAGGCATGTATATTAAACCATACAAAAAAGGAAGTGGTTTGTATCTAAGAAATTCAAAAAACTGAGTAAAAGGCTGCCCAGAAGAGCATTAACTGATATTGATATATTAGAACATGCAGGTGACATTCCATATTTCAGAGGAGTTTATATGAGAGACAATTTACCTAAATTTCCAAAACATATCGAATGTGCTGTAGTCAATTTAGACGACAAAAATAGTGAAGGCACTCACTGGGTAGCGTATGTAAAAAATAAACAATATTGTGAATATTTTGACAGTTTCGGCGATCTTAAACCACCTTTAGAGCTCATCAAATACTTAAAATGTAAAGATATTTTATATAATTATATCCAATATCAAGGATTTGATACTGTTAATTGCGGTCATTTATGTTTAAAATTTTTAAAAAAATATTGGAGAAGCCGTGATATAAAATAAATGTTTTTGATCGCATACTGTTAGTAGCAAAATGTCTTTCACACTTTCAATAACAATTTTTTCTTCAATTTCCACTACAAATTATTCACCTGCCTTGCCATTGGAAGGAGATTATGAATGTGGATTATTGTATTTTTCTACATTTAATTCAATACCGAATATAGATGATCGAAATAACAAATTTTATTATGGTGACCAATTAATTGAAATACCAGAAGGTTCATATGAACTCCACGACATTAGTGATTATTTAAAAGAACATATTGAAGATTGTTCGTTTAAATTGATATGTAACAACAATACTTTAAAAACATCTATATTTTGTACTAAAGACATTCATTTCGAAAAAGATTGTACTCTGGGGAAAGTTCTTGGCTTTGGGGCGGAGTTACTTAAAGCAAATATATTACACGAATCTCAATTTCCAGTCAGCATTCTATCAACAACTGTGCTAAGGATTGAATGTGATATTGTGAGTGGTTCTTATGTAAACGGTAAACCTAGTCACATAATCCACGAATTCGCACCAAACGTGCCTCCAGGATACAGAATCATAGAAATACCTAATAACGTCATATACTTTCCAGTTAATCAAAGCAGTGTCACTTCTATTACTATAAGAATTGTGGACGCTGAAAACAATTTGGTTAACTTACGAGGTGAAGATATACAGTTATACTTACATATAAAGAAAAAATGATTAATTTTAATAATAAAAACTCGACCACACCTGTGAAAAACATCACTCCAAAACTTACCATCGCCAAGCGAACACCTAAGATAAGGTTAACCAAAGAAAACAGACAATTTCTTAAATTGATTGGACTACTAAAATGAGTATTCTAAGTATAGCAGATCCTGTTGTCCACGACAACACAATAGAGAGTGTTGAATATCACTCATATAAGCCATACGTAACCAGCTTTAATGTCAATGATGAAATACGCATTCCTATCAACCAACAAGATTTATACATATTACCGTCAGCAAGTACACTATACTTAGAAGGTTATGTTAATGTACACAAAAGCGACAAAACAAAAGTTAGTCAAGTTAACTTCACAAATAATCCTGCCCTTTTTTTCTTCCAAGACATTCGATATGAATTAAATGGAGTAGAAATTGATAAAATTAAAAATGCTGGGATAACAACAACTATGAAGTCTCTTTTGTGCATGAACGAAAATGAGTCAAAATCATCAAAATTCTGGGGTTGGGATATTAATGGTACGAAAAGTACCTATTCTGGAAATTTTTCGGTATCTATTCCACTAAGTAGAATTTTAGGATTCGCAGAAGACTATCAAAAAATAATTATAAATTGTAAACATGAATTAATTTTACTGCGTAGTAACACAAATTTAAACTCATTGAAGGTAGGCACAGGAGAACTTGTTAGTGATACCATTGATATTAAAAAAATAGTTTGGCGCGTACCACATATCAAAGTGTCCGATCGGGAAAGAATAAACTTACTTAAGCATTTAGAGAGAGATCGAGCAATTAATATGGTGTTTAGAAACTGGGATCTTTATGAATACCCAGCACTTCCAAAATCATCGAAACATACTTGGTCAATTAAAACATCATCGCAAATAGAAAAACCTCGCTTTGTAATTATCGGATTACAAACAGATCGCAAAAGGCAACCGCACAAAGACATGTCGCAATTTGATCACTGTTATTTACGCAATGTAAAAGTATTCTTGAATTCATGTTACTTTCCATATGAAAATTTAAATACTGATTTTCGAAGAGAGGAATATTCTTTAATATATGAACAATACGCAAAGTTCCAGCATTCATTTTATAATCGTCGACCAGAGGCGTTGTTAGGTTTTGAGGATTTTAAAGATAAGGCTCCATTATTTGTGATTGATTGTTCACGTCAAAACGAATTACTGAAAAGTGGCCCAATTGATGTGCGTGTAGACCTTGAAGCGGATTCAGAATTTCCTGAAAATACAACAGCGTATTGTCTTATTCTTAATGATTGTATTGTAGAATACAAACCATTGAGTAATATTGTGAAAAAGTTATCCCACCAAAAACATTCTGTAAAAAACTAGCCAAGTCTCGATGGAGCTGCTTGTTTATCTCTAAAAAGTAATGAAATCTAGACAAAGTCGTGCCAAGTATAAGGTCCCTTACTGCGATTTCTTTATTATTATAGTTAATGTTGTGTGACTTGGCCGTTGAAGGGTACACAAGGGTACAAAACCAGATGCTCCATGACACTTGGATCGCCTAAACATAAGTATTATTGAAATACGCAGCTTTATCAAGCCTACAATTGACTGGTTATCCAATCAACGTTTTCCAAGTGGAAATTTTCTATCGTGAATGGGTAGCGGACAGATTGGTGCAATAGTGTCATGGAGCACCTGGTATAATACCCTTGTGTACCCTTCAACGGCCAAGTCACACAACATTAACTATAATAATAAAGAAATCGCAGTAAGGGACCTTATACTTGGCACGACTTTGTCTAGATTTCATTACTTTTTAGAGATAAACAAGCAGCTCCATCGAGACTTGGCTAGTTTTTTACAGAATGTTTTTGGTGGGATTTCACTTATTTTTGTAGAAACGCTATATTATAAGGTTATCAGAAATACAAACCGTAAGCGCGTTTTAAAATACAGTCAGCGCCATCTAGATACGTGTGCGTTCACTCTTAGTCCAATGCATCATAATATTATACCGGGAAGTGGGCCTAATTAAACTTGCAAGATTTAATTACAGACAGACAGACCGACAGGTGAAAGTAAATAAAAGCTTGTAGTAAAGGCGGTATGTCGATCTCTTCTAATAGTTTGGTTGGGCTCTTATTTTAGTTGGCCACGCTAGATATCGCCTGATCATAACTGACGATTTACGACACATATACACACTCACATATACATATACTTTGCCTTAAATATATTTTGAATTAATAAGTTGGATATTACACAATTTTAACTATTGACTGCAAATGTAACTTTGTAATCCTATACATTTATATGAGATTACAAAGTTATTTATGCAGATGAATTATCTCGAAAACGAGACCGAAATTGCATGTTTTTTTAGTTTTCCTATGGCTTATACAATAAATTCTAAGTATGTACCAAATTTCAGCTCTCTGAGTTTATGGGAAGTACTAGTTCTATTTTGATGATCATGAGTGAGTGAGTGTCGAAAATGCGAAACTTTGCTTTCGCTTAACTTCGGAACTTAATGACCTACAGACTTGAAATTTTGGATTTTAAGTATGTAATTATAGCTTACTGGATGACGAAAATTTCTGTGTTCTGGTCTTATCCAGAGGTTCTCAAATAGGGGCCTGAAAATGCGACGAAATGGTTCCTGTAAAGATGGTACGGCAGTGCTTGCTTCGCGCTCGACTTGGCGGGGGCACTACCGTGCCCCCAGATCATGAATTCAGATACAATAATTGTTGATCTCCAGGGATTTAAAGATTCGTGTAATCAATTTATTGTTAAAGAACTGGCTATTGCATATAAAAATCATACTCAAACATTTTTGGTTAAACCTCCTTATTCGTATCACTACTTGACAAATAACGAAAGACAACATGTGAGATGGATTGAAATTAACCGAGGCATTCGTTGGAGTAATGGTCACATTGATTATAAAGAATTTAAACGCATTATCATGCCATATTTAAAAGAGAAAAAAATTTTCACCAAGGGCTTAGAGAAAATAAAATGGATCCATAATCTGTGTAATGACTGTGAAGTGGTGGATATAGGAGAAAAAGGGTGTCCTAATTTGTCAAAACTTTTTTCCGAATATCAACAATATTGTATTACTTGTGCAAATCATACTAAGTATTGTGCTTTAAAAAATGTAATGTGTATTAAACAATGGTATGACGATAATAATATAGATAGTTTTGAATTGTTTTCTAATTAATTATAATTTACTTATAAATTTAATTTAAGCTTTTAATTGTAATAACACAATTATTTATGTATAAAGTGTTACTAATGATTATTATTGTAAGAAATATATTTTTATGATTTTAATAAATAATTATTTTTAAAATACCTGAATTTTATTTCAAAATGATGATTCATTATTGATGTCATAATTAGATTGTATATGTGTATAATTATTATTATTGTTCTCTTTATTTATATAAAATCTTAAATTAAATTTTATTAATTAATTATGATCTAATAATGAAACATTATTTTTAATAAATATCTAACCTATAGGGAAATAAAAGACAAAAATAATTACACACAATAAAATTTATTTAAAATATCTTATATCTAACTTTTTACATAATATTTTTTACTGTACCTAATCATTTAAATTATCGCTTAATTTTGTCGATATTTTGCCTACTATATTTTCTGCCAGGTCCATTATTTCATCACATGTTCCCACTGCAGAATATTGCACTCTAATCGTTTCGCAAGTGGTGTCTATCCGCTCGTTGTATTCATATATCTGAAGTTTTAAGACACGTCGTCCTCTTTGTGGCATTTTCGTTATTACATAAGATAATGCTTCTTTCTTCTTGCGCTTTTTTAATTTAGATTCCTGTTTCTTGGCGGCGGCCTCGGCTGCAGCTTCGGCGGCCAGCTGTTTCTTCATTTTTTCATTGTGCTCGTCCCAGTCGGCTAATGGATCTTGCCCGCATGGCAGAACCCAATAATCTTGCACCTGTGTCTCGTTCTGTAACAAACATAGAATTAATATTATATAATTTTCAGTAAAGAAAATTTTGAATTCAATTTTAACCTAAAAGAATAACTTAATACTTACAGTTAAATCCATTTTTATAAAAGAAGAACAAGTGTCGCTAACAAGTGACTCTAATGAAGTGAATAATAAAATCCGCGCAATGCAGCGCAGGTGTTTATGTAATATCGTATTACGTAATTTGAACTCGGTTAATTTACTATCATCAAAGCATTTGCTTGAACTAAATCAGAACCTTCGACATGTTGTGACATGTTTCATAATATCAACAGTAAAATAATGTTACCTACAACACGTGTTGACAACATGTTATAACATGTTTCATAGGAGTGCTTTATAACTATACTAAGAGATCTGTTTAAATAAAAGACAAATTTTTTTTATACAACAATATTTATTCTAATTATAAATGTTAGTTTAACAATTAATTTATCTTACACAATATGTTAGCTTACAATTAATACAGGATTTTTTGCTTATTTTATTCTGTTAACACAAAAACACAAATTAAAATAACAACAAGAATACATTGATAATATTGATTTTTTAAATTTTATTGTAGACAATATTATACTACGACATAAACCTATTATATTACATCATTATATTCTCACGTACAAACTATAATGAAATACACAAAACGAGTAATGAGTTAAAAGAAAGCATCCCTGTGCCCATAAGATAAAGTAGTAATTTTGTCTCTCAAAATAATACGTTTGTCGTCTCTAGCCGAGAGCGCACTTTTGTTTTGAGCTTGTGTAAAAATGATATGTTTTAATGATTTAAATATAATGTTTTTTCTTCTTATTAATTTATCGTCTAGGAGTACCTTATAGTAGTCCTTAAAATGTACATTTTTTATAGCAGACTTTTGGACACCTTTTGCTTTTTTAAATTCATCTTGTGTTGTTTTAATACAATATAATTTAGACCTTAAACCAACATATTCAGATATGACTTTACCTCCGAATTCATCTTTGAATAAACCCGGTATTTTTTTGTTTATGATTGGTATATTATAGATATTATTTTGAGGATAATTACTCGTGTCGAAATAAGTCAAAAAAGATAGTTTTAAATCTTCATAAAAATCTTTGGTTTCTATGGAATAAAGAAAACTATCTGTATCAGTATAACACAATTTTATGTTTTCTCCATAATAAGGTTTCATAACAGAATAGTGAAAATCGTACATATGAGATTTAGAAATTTCTAAAACCGCGAATCCAATATATATGGGTTTGTCCAAAGAGATAGTTTCTGGATTCATTTGTACAGCTACAAAGTTTTCAGTAAAAATAGTTGCATTACGAAAGTTGGGCTTGGCTATTAATTGTTCTGCTGTTATAGTTTTATTTGTCTTATTTCTATCATCAGTCCATTGGTTAACTAATTTAACATCGACATATTTTTCAGTGTTTTCCATGGTTTTACCGAAAATACTATTGTTTAAAAGTTTAAAAAAATCTTGTTCGAATGTAGATTTTGCCCTTTTACGCAATTCAGTGTTCATATCTATATACTGTTTTAAGTAAGGACTTTGTTTAAATTCTATGACTCTGTGGATTTTTTTTAGCTTAAGACCGTGGTTCAAGCACACTTTAAGATGCTCATAATGAATAACATACTCGAATTTATCATGTAAATTTGGAATTAACTTTGAATCTTTCGAACCAGGTGGCATATACTTTTGCGCACAGAATGGGATATCGTTGTGTAGATTATGCAAAACTTCAGGATACTCTAAATCAACTTCTAGGATATAGCCATATTGTGCATCGAGGGGTATACTGACAAAATCGATTGTATTAATTTCTGATTCACTTAATAATTTGAAGTTTGAATGCGGCAAATAAGAGCACATAGCATAACCATAGAGATTGTTACAGTCAATGTAAACTATGAAGTTGTCTTTGTCTAACGGGTTATAGCCTTCTAAATATTTATTATTAGCCTTAGAATGTCTGTTAGAACACAAACAAATGCCACCGCGAATACCTTTTTGAATCATTCTAATTATCTCTAAATCAGTAATAAGCTCTAATTTTACTGCTGTTTTTAACAACATTGCATCAAAACTCAAACTCGGTGCAGTTATGTAAAAAGCAGGATCTAATTTATAAGTTCGTTTACAAGTAGTTCGAAAACTTTCAAATACATCTGCAAGTAATAATACGTCTGATTTAAGATATAAGTCAGTGTATTCGCCTAAATTGTTTATTTTAAAGGATTTCCAAATTTTCTTAGCATGTGCATAGTCTGAATCAGAAATCGTACTGTTGGTTAATGTACTAAAAAATGACTCTATTGGAGGAAGTTCTTTTTCTTCATATACATTCCAAGCTGACATATATTCGTATGGGTATACCCCTTTACGAAGCATTAATCTAAAATTATTTTCAGTGCTAAAAAAACGCGGTAGGTGTACAAAATCATCTTTGTTTAGATTTGCAACTAACTTTTCAAGACTTGTCCCCAAAAATTTGAAAGAATCAACAAAACGAACTGACATAATATCCTGATCATTCATTTCAAAAAATTTTGTGAATGATAAGTAATTCTCTTTAGTTTTTGCAATGACTTTTATTCTACCAGGTAGATTTCCTAATTCTCGAATGAACAGATGACTGTCATAACCAGCTAAATTGTGAAAAAATACTGGTACAAATTTTGGTAGTCTAAACTTAATGTTGCAATAAGAGTGAGCTGCCCCGTGATAACGTCCTGTAAGATGACAGTGATCTCTGACCTTATCATCAAATAACAATGTATTGCAAAGAAAACAATGTGACGATTGATCAAAGTTAGTTTGATCTCTATTAGTAAAATTCATTGTTACCGGGGATTGATAAATATTGTGAATGTTAGTTATGTCATGCGTTATGTATTCTATAAATTTTTCAACACAATCAGCACCGCGATAGGATATATATTTATTAAGCGAACTATCATATGCACAAACAACATAGTAAGCAAACGCCGCTGGCACGTGTTGGTGTAAAGATGTAGTACCGCTAGTAATAGAGCTCTTGTTTACAGACTTTAATATGGATTCAAAATCGGCATATATCACAAAAGGCATATCTTGCATTCTTTCGTAATGTTTGAACTGAACTACAGTTCCTTCATTTGGAAGAATAGTCGACACACCACTGCAAACATGAGAGTTCAGCTTATCTTCCTTATCAAAAAATATCATGCATTCTTCGCAAAAAAATAATTTTGCATGATGTTTAGTTATCTGACTACGAATTAACTTTGCTAAATTTTTTATAAGACAATAATGAGAACGCAAGCCGTTTTCAAGTAATAATAAATTAACATGATGTTTTTTACGACGTTTTGTTTTATAAAGAGGTCCAACAACTACAGATTTCTTTTTGAGTCCATAAATATTTACACTTATATCGGGGTTATTCTTTTCAAAGATTTGAATGTCAGAGAAACCAACAGGAAAAGTCATATTTTCAGTGTTGAGAATAGGATCGAAATGTGGATAAGCAGAAATTCGCTGACAATTATTCTTTGCAGGGAATAACGATGCCATTATACACCACAAGAAACAAAAAGAATCTCTGTTCTGAACATTGATACAAGCATGTTTAGACTTGATACTTTTAGGCAATTCAATGTAGCTTGAGGCACGCAAGGGATTAAATTTGTTTAAGTTTACCTCTAAATACAAGTTACGAACAAATGCCCAGCCACTATCTCTGTCTTCGAATTCGTCAACTTTTTTACTGATTGTTTGAATGATATCAGAAAAAAAATCATCAAATATAAAATGTTGATGCAGGACTACGTTTTCTGTTGCAAAAGATTTTATTGAACTTGAGTTATCTTTATGCAAGATAAATTCAGAAAATAACTCGAAATTAACCTTGAGACTAGAGTAGGTTTGCATTCGTGCCTGAAGCAAAGTCCTTACTCTGCGTCGCAAGAGAGTCAAGTACTCGAAAGGAACGCGTGCGCGCTCCTTATCTGCCTGCTCGTCTGGCTCAGCGCTAGACGAGTTGCTATGCGATACGCGGTATGACGATATGCGGCCGCGAAAAGCGCTACTAATTTTTTCAATACCATTACTCTCATTTACTGAACTATTGTTTTTATGTGTTATACTCTTTAAATGACCAGCAAAAGCTTTACTTTTGACTTGTATGTCGCAAACAGTACAAAAAATTGTTTTAGGCATTGTTCTAACTATTGAATAAGGTTAACTTGCTTATAATGAAATGATCAATCAAACACAATAATTAATCAACCTATCACGCGTTGTACCTACATAACATAATTTTGAAAATACTGTGTATGAGATTTGGCTACTTTGACCCTCAATAGTAACTTAAGCTCGATTTAGCAACCGTATAACAGTAAGATACTTTATAAAAACAATGATATACCTAATAATTATAAAATCAATTAAGAACTTATGTCTAAAGCATATAACAGTAAGGACACTTTCCTATAGTTTTAATTTCTGAATTATGAAGAATAAAATTAGAAAAGTAATTTATAAGAGATATATAATTATTTAAGATAAAAAATAATAAAAAAATTTGAAAAAAACTATTTCTTTTTTTCTGCAAAAAAAGTGCCCTCAGTTGTGAAGGATCCCTTGCATTGTTTCAAAAATTTTTTTATAGTATTAAACTCCGGACAGTCCGTTCCACCCTGAAACTTTAACGATACAAGCGCCTGCTGCCAACGATCAACAGGCGGAACGGACTGTATGTCCTTACTGTTATATACTTTAAGTTCTATGTAAACATCACCCGATAAGGTGGCCGTTCGCCGAATGACGCCGTCAGCGACTCGGCGCGTTAGCGACGATTGTAAGGGTGGAGTAGCTCGTTTTCTTGGTGTGGCACCATCAGTGTCGCTGTCGGAGTCCAGCCCCAGGTCAGACACAGTCCTGCTTGCTGACACCGTCGGTACCTTCTTCAAAGCCGCCTTCGTTGGCACCTTGCGCTTTGCAACTTTCTTGTTCCTGAAAAGAGAATAAAATATTAGCATAAATAAAATTTAGGTATTTAAATCTTTGTATATTACATTTTATAATCTTACTATCTTACTAATATTATAAACGTGAACGTTTGTAAAAATGAATATATGGATGTATAATAATAATAATAATAATAATTGGGGTTTATACTCCAACAGAACAGGTTTATCCTACTTACACTGTCACAGTCAAATCACAATTTATATATATATAATTTATGTATCTTTCACGTCTAAACGGGTGAACCGATTGAGCTGAAATTTGGTATAGCTTAGACACTGGAATAACACATAAGCTACAGTACAGCAGATAAAACCGCGGGGCCCAACTAGTTATTCATATATTGCCCTACAACGCCTTTTGTAAAAGGAAAATATCAAGATTAATGTATCTTTTATTTTGTGCATAATAAGGTTGAATATTAAACCATACAAATTCTAATACAACTTGTGCGCTGCGCTTTTACCCCAAACTAAATTGTTTGCAAGATAGTAGACATAGAGAACAGTATGCAAAATGACTATGGTAAATAAACAATTTTCCTTGTAAAGATAATACATAGTTAGAGCACTAATAAAACAGCTAGTTAAATAAAGTAGTACATACGTTTTTCCAGAAGATGTGGTGGCTTCGTCGTTGTCCGTATAGATTGACTCGGTCGGAGGGTCCTTCTTGCAGCGAGCCTTGTATGTGTCGGAATATTCGGATTCAGACCTGCGAGACAATACGAATAATAATTAATACACAGGTTATAAAAAAATATAAAGTGCAATCTGTATAATATATAGAGAGACTGATCTATCAACATCACCCCAAACCGATAGTGTTAAAATTTGGAATACACATAAGACGTATCAGAACCAAGAAAGGATTACACATGCTTATATGCATAACAGAAAAACCGTGAGCATAAACTAGTATCGAATAAAATTATAATATAAACTCACGAACATGATTGCAACGCAGCGAATCTTCGTTGTGGCGGATCAGCTGTGACGGCTAGGTACGGAAGGTCACGGTCAAGCCGCGAGCCAGCGGTTGATGATAACAGCGACAGCTGACGGCGAGCGCTATCACGTAGAGCCGGCACAGGAACTTGCAGATGGAAACTTCTTGAGCCTTGATCTTCTGATGCTTCTTGAACTTCTGATGCTTCTTGATCTTCTGGTACCTCTTGATCGGAGCCGCGAACTTAATTAATTTTGTTCAACGGATAAACCGATTAAATACACCATTATCAGGTGTTGTAAGCATTTATAAATTAACAAAAATGTTTTATTTTCTTAGTACTTTCATAAAACAATAATTATGAATAGGGGAAAATTGTTCTTTACCACTGTTTTTATTGAAACGTAAGCAAATTAATAAATTGCAGCGTTTGGTTATGGCATTTCCTTGAAAATATGTAAAATAACATTATTTTCTTTCGGCATTACTTTGATATTTTAAACATAGCGCTCAAAGAAAGCCGCAAATGTGAGCGTTTCCATTGCAATAAAACTATGTTCACGCGCGACTATGTTCAGTGGTTTACAATGTTAGGATCAGTTAATTATTGTTCAATACAAATATAGGTAATTCACGTTTCGTGTACCTAAGACATTGAAATAGATGAGGTGGGTAGTATCAATTCATACAGTTGATAAAAAAATATTTTTACATATTATTATCAACAATCCTTCAAGGTGTGCAACATAACCTAACCACTGTTCCTATATATCTTATAGGATACAGCCAGAACCAAATTTACATGTTTTACGTAAACACGATGACTTAGCGTCTTAATGAGAAATTTATTGTGCGAGGATTCAAACCTAGGATCCGGCAGGAAGTTCTACTACTGAGCCACAGGCGCTATGACAATGAAAACAGGTGCCGTAATAAACATGTTGTACAAGCGATTAAAATATTTCCATGTTATTGTTTGTTAGCTCCAACGATCAAGTTACATCGGAGCGTGTGATTGTGAACAATATTTTTTTATCTAACTCAACAAAATTAAACTAGTGCAGCTACCTGTTTTTGGATTTAACATATCGATAAACAGGTGTGTGCATTGTTTTATGTCTTAACCTTAGCAGGATTAATTGATTATGAATGCTATTAATCCAGATGTAATAAAATGGCATTTTATTATGTTTATTTTATAAAATTATATATATATTCATAATGTTTTTGTTCAATAATACAAAGTTGTATATTTAAAGGATCTACCATCTTTAATTATCACGGTAATCAAATAGTACATTTATTATTTTACTAGATACTTACTTTAAACACTTTGCAGGGTGCAACGTTACTTTTATCGATAAATAGTTCTAAGTACTGTAACAAATTTATCGATAATCTCTTTCGGTCAACTCTATGTCCAACCATTGGCCATTACAGTTCTTAGTCTAATTGTGTTAATAAGTCGTGTTTTGTGAAAGTTATATTAGTCTTACTAACAAAAATCAGATTTATTGTGCGTGTGGCCTTGCAAAAGGACTCTCGTTTCATGGTGTCACCAACCAAATTTGGTCACTGGTACGAACAAACGGTCTAGATTGCTGAAGTTCTTTTGCATTGGTTTTTCTGTACAACGTTACAATATTGTTGCGATGGAGTTATCAATTCTAGGTGTCGTTAAACTCCATATTTGGAGAACGGCACGAGCAACCGGCCTAGAAATGAAATTTTCCTAAGCACGTTTGTAGCAAGATGCAAAATCACCTTGTGATAGAATGGATGCTTTCTAGGTACCACCAGCCATGGTTATAGACACGAGCAAACGGCCTTGATATTGAGATGTTCCTTAGCATACCCATTTTCATTATTCTGATTTTGGTTTTTAGTAAAATTTATTTTTGTGTTTAGTGAACAAGTGTGTGAGACTTCGAGGCTGATTACAAAAACCATCTAGTATCCTTTTATAATAATTAAGTAAGTAATATAAACTAACCAAAAGTTTTTTACCTCATTAACGTTCTAAAATCCTGAACCAAAGAAGTAAAACACTGATGACCTGAAAACCAATTGGGGATTCTAGCACAGTTTTTACATGCATTGTTGAACGGAACGCAGTGATCCTAGCGAACGGTGTTTACCAACGTTTAAAGATTTTACTTTATTGACGCTCCCGAAAACCAATTGGGCATTCTGGCACAGTTTTACATGCATCGTTGAACGGAACGGAGAGAGCAAAGCGAACGGAGTGCAGTAAAAACGATGCATGTAAAAACTGTGCCAGAATGCCCAATTATCACCTACTGAGGTGATTTAGAAAAATCAATAGGGATAAGGTATTTTGAAAAACAAGGTTAAATCGATGAAGTGTGAAAGGTCACTGACTTAATTCAAGTTTAGTTCAGGGTTAGTACGAAAATAGAGGTTTAACGGGTTGAATTTAACCTTGAATGTTATAGTTTCACCGATTATTATGTGTAAATTGCAGTTGTCAGCTAAACTAAATTTTCATGGGAGCCTATTCTTTGATTACATTAATATTAAAGCGAATCGTCGTATTAAAGTCGCTTGTTGGTAAAATTTTAACAAACTTTTGCATAAAATTCCAAATAAATGACATTTCTCATAATATTTTAGTTATTTCCAAGTGGGGGTTTTATTTATTAAAAATATGCTTAATAACCGACAAAACAAATTGTTAGCTGTCGGATTTCGACGAAACTTAAAATATCCCTGTCGTCTTGATTCCCCTAAGTTGTCTTAGCACAAAATCAACATGTTGTTGACAACATGTGAATAAGAGATCGATAGGTTATTTACAAGTGGAACTCTACAAAGAAGTTATAACATTGACTGACATTAGATCCTATCGTCGGTCTTTTTTTCGGGCTGTAGAAGGCTAATAGCTTTCTTCGGAAAGTTAATTAACTTACGGCTTCCGATTGACAGGTAATGAGGGTTTCTTGGTAAGGGTCTTCCTATTATTTTTATTTATTTATGTGATGAAGTAGAAGACGAGCAAGACGCTCTCCTGATGTTAAGAGATAACGGCTGCCCATAATCAGTACAGTGTCACCTAGGATTTCACAATTATGTGAATTCTAGGAGCACTGCACCAACGCTTCTTACTCAAGAGTCATAAGATGTTAAGACTCTTTAGCCCAGTAATTTCACTAGCTACAGTGCCCTCCTGCCGGAGCACAGTAATGTTTGCACATCACTGCTCAGGCGGTAGAATAACTGGCACTGTTGGGGTACCCACCTAGACGACCTCCTGCAAAGGAAGTCTACCCCCGGTAAACCCGGTTCCTGAAAATAGTTTGGGTTATGGGAGTGAAAATACTTGTTCAGTAACGAGGAAGCCACTTTTCTATATTCTAACAATCGTGATAATATCCTCCTTATATCTCCTATTATAACTTAAATAACTTTAATACACCCTTTTGTTTCTTCATCAGTACAGATTACTTTGTTAGAAGCAACTTTTTAGCTTGTTGCTCTTAGTAGTAGTTATTCCGGAATGCGCGAGTGAGCGTTACCAGCGGGGCTATAATATGTTCACTTATCTGTGAGGGAACCGAACCGAAGACCGAATTGTCAAAATATTTTGAAATGACGTATTATGTATCGACTTAAGACTTCGACAGCATTTTCATAATTTTTTGACAATTCGGTCTTCGGATCGGTTCCCTGATTAATAAGTGATAGCCCTGCAGCTCGAGCAGCGTTTACGAGACGTGCTCTGGACAAACTTGAGACACGCTTATAACCTTTACGACCCCCTTTACGACTATTAAGTCGTTCTACAATCTTATTTATTCTACTTCCCAACCCACGTTTTCTAGGTAAGTTGATCCTAGAAATGGTACGGACAGTCCTTTACTATTAATCTTACTGAAAGGTCTCCTATTAGACTTGGAACCTGAGTTATATATTGTGATTGATGTTTAATCTCAATAATGTGCTTGACCGCTTTTATTCGCGGTATGAGGACCTTTAGTAATACGTCCCTTTGTATGATTTGTATTATGGATAGAATATGACAAGAATAGGACATTGTATTCATAGTCTATTATACCTCTATATCATCATATATTTATAATGTACTATTAATGCTATATATTTTATTATGCAAATGTGTAGATGTTCGTTTACCTCTTCACACCTAAAGGGCTAAAATTGAGATACAATTTTGAAGGTAGCTTAAACCCTGGAAAACTCATAAAAGCATTTCGAGTTTTTCAGCGGGTAAAACTTCATTATTTACTTATGTCTACTCTCTTGGCTCTATAGAATTAATCCCAACAAACTTCAGATAGCACCAATCCATAACCTGAAAACAAAATACTTAGTAAAAAAATAGTTGAATAGTTGAGTTGGGTAACTTTTGAATTAGGTATATAAAAGTTGTTTTTGTCTGGGCTAATTTTTTTTTTTATGTGATGAAGTAGAAGACGAGCAAGACGCTCTCCTGATGTTAAGAGATAACGGCTGCCCATAATCAGTACAGTGTTACCTAGGATTTCACAATTATGTGAAATTCTAGGAGCACTGCACCAACGCTTCTTACTCAAGAGTCATAAGATGTTAAGACTCTTTAGCCCAGTAATTTTACTAGCTATAGTGCCCTCCTACCGGAGCACAGAAACAGAAGACAGAACAGTTATTACAGAACAGTTCTGAGTAACTCATGTCATGTCATTTGGATATGGTTTAGTCCTGGTACAATCGTTAATCCACGTTTTATAAAAACACAGAATCTGTCTACTGTCTACTCATGTTTTTTTTTTTACATAGAATAGGACTGCGTTTGACCACAGTCTCACCTGTTGGTAAGTGATGACGTGGTCGAAGGTGTTACACACAGTCCTAGCCACCCTCGACTTGAAAACACCCAAGTTGTAATTTTCGGGAAACACTGAAGCAGGTAGGGAGTTCCAAATCTTCGCCGTCCGGATAATGAAATCGCTTCGTGCGGACAAACGGAATATCAAACGTGTAGCGATGGCGCCGTACCATCTCTCTAGTTGTTCGGTGGTAAAATGGAGACGGCGGAATCAAATTATGTAGCTCTTGGGCACATTCTCCGAAGTGCACTTTGTAAAAGACCGAGAGACTGGCAACCTGCCTACGGTGTTATCCAGAATTAGCAAGCGGCTCTCCACCAAAGAGTTGTCAGCAATAAGCCGTTTTGCTCGTCTCTCAATAGAGTTTAAAGTCTACATACATAGGTACACGTTAGTTAATGTTTCACAATTTCTAATTACCAAAGCAAACTCATTATCTAAACAGTTAATTTCCAGTATTATATTCTGTGCACTGCAGGTATTTAAAATCATTTTACAACTACACTAAACCGCCTTATTTCCAATTCATAACGCTCACTTTAAATTGTAAAAATCCCAGTTCCCCGACCTCATGTTGAATTCATCGCCTCAGCCGAGGTAATAATGTTACTTGAGCTTCCACAAGCACGTTACTTGTCTAGTTAGTGCTTGGAATTGACTGGCCCAGATTATACAGCATGGTTTTAAAAGCAAACTTTTAAATTTTGTAACAGGATACTTCTTTGTGATGGCGGTTTAGATTGCTTTATCGGAAAAGTTGGTCATGGTTTATATTTAGGGCTTCGTACTTCTAAAAAAAGAAAGACTTATAAGATCACTCTCTGTGTGTCCGTGTGTTTGTCTGTCAAGACCATTTTAGTAGACCGTTTTTCTCAGGAATGCATGTAGTTATCGAGTTGAAATAACATAAATACTCAGGTTTATGGTTCCCTTAAAGCTGTGAATTTTTTAAATTAGTTTTGTTACGAAACTTTCGGTTGGCGTGTCGGATTTGCATTTTTCTTGTTTTTTTTTTTCAATGATCACAAATATTTTTTAAACCATGATACATAAAAAACTAAACCAACCAAAATAAAAATCAAATGACAAAAAGTTATCAGATCTCGTTATGTTAAGCAAGCTTATTTATTACAAGCCCTAACTTCACACTTCTCATACTCTGCCTCTTAATCAAAACACATGGCTTGGTTATCTCCGCTTGGCTCATCATGGTGGGTGGATAATAATAGTATCCACAGAGTAAGAAAAGTGCAAGTGCATAATAGTGTGCAAATTTCAAACAGATGGAATGCAAGCCAAATTCTAATCCAACCAGCAGTCGAAATTCAAATCAAGTTTGCGCACGGTGCATATATGAACTGTGATCGAGCTGGTATCGCTCGCCACAAAATTACGTAAACAGTATCAACTAAGGATTCTCACTTTCCCAACTAGCTTCGAACTTCGTTTGCGGTGTATCCGTGTGAACCCAATAACCACAGGGCGTATTTGATTGGCGCTAGTTAGTAGTGGGTTTACTTTACAGGTTACTAAAATCCTAATATAGGGTACGAGTAGTAAATATAAGTACGCCTCAAATTGAGAACCTCCGCCACTTTTTAGTGGTTGAAATAGAAATAAGAGTGTATTTTCATGAGATCAGATGAACGACACAAGCCTGACTTGACATTACTAATTACTGTTGCAGTAGGCCTATTCCTAAATTCAATAGGTCTAACGTGCACTGCGCTCGTCATCCAAAGACTTTGGTAGTAGTCTCCTTAACCCAGTACCCCGGCCGAATATTGGGTAAGTCCCCTTACCCAATTTTCGGCCGGGGTACTGCTGGCTGTGGTAACTAAACCAGACAGGATCTCAAATTGGAGGAAAGGTTCCTCTGTTAAACTTGTATAAAATGCAATCCATAATGCCTTACAAAAATTGGCACGTAATTTAATTTGGTTGATAATTTTTAATGTTCAATTTATATTAATTGTATCTTGTTTTAGTTTGATTTTTATTTTTTAATATGTAATTTATGATTTTATAATCTAGAGTATTTTAAATTTCAATTTGTACTGTTTTGTGGGCCGAGAGTCCGATATTTTTTAATTTTAATTATTTTTATCATTTCAAACAATATATATCAGAGCTAAATTGTTGACTTTATACGGAAAGAATATTTTGCAAAAACAAATTAATTTATCTTTTTTTTTCATTTAGACGGGGACTTTGAACAGGGATTATATATACGTAATTTTCATAACATTGTAACCGAATCTAAAATTTGCTTTGCAAATCTTCAAAATCGACTTTCCACTACACAATTCCAATTCCCTCTTCAAATTTCAACTTAAAAGGAATAAGCTTTGGTCACTCAATTTCAACGGGGTAACAAGATGAATTGTTTTTATAACAAAGAGCTCTGGATAAGACGGGTCGACCCAGTACAGCTTATCAAATTTTACAGAAAGAGCTAGTGTTCTTCATAGACTAATGTATTTAAGACAGACATCGCTCTCCTTATAACAAAACTAATACCATTCAACATAAAATATTTATATTAACTATATAAATATACCGACTAAAGTCTTAAGTCTTTTAGTCGGTATATTTACAGTTTTTTTTTTAGTGGCAAATGCCTTTATTGAGAAAAACAAACTAACAATACTACAGCTACTACAGCAGTTGAGAACACTTTTATTAACCACAGATCGGCCACAAGCCAATCTACAGAAAATCCAAGTGCTCCAAACCACTGTCAGATGGCAGAGTGCCCAGAATGCTGGCAGCATTGCCACGTTGAATGGCAATGCTGTAGTAATACATAGTTAATAGGAATAACGCTCGCGTTAGTTTTCAAAATAGCATAAAATGTTTAAATTAAAACAATGGTTGGTGGGTTTTCTTTACGCGATCTAATCAGAAATGCGGTGATACGGAGACGAAATAAAGTCACCGATATAGCCCAGTGGATTAGCAAGCAGAAGTGGCAATGGGCAGGCTACATAGCACGTAGGGCGGATGGCCGATGGGGTCGAAAAGTGCTCGAGTGAAGACCACGGCCTAGCAAACGAAGCGTAGGTTGTCCTCCCACAAGGTGGACAGACGACCTTATAAAGGTTGCTGGAAGACGCTGGATGCAGGTCGCTTCTAACCGGTATGTATGGAATTCCAAAGGGAAGGCCTATGTTTAGCAGTGGACGCCCTATGGCTGAGACAACGATGATGATAATATTATGTTTGTTTCGTAAAGCTAGTTCACAAAAACTGTTTAGTTTTATGCAAATTCAATATTATTAGATTCAGTAGTTCAATAAATATAGTGCGGTATCTGATTTTATCAAAATAGTCTGTATTCTCTGCAAAGTTATTACACTACATATTTTATATCAAAGATATGATATTTATCACAATAGATGCCGCAAGTTTACGTATTTGGCATTTCTATTATCTACCTCTATTATCATTTCAGATTTTGAAATATCGGACTGGAGGTAAGAGGATTTTGTTATTTGATTTCTCTTCTTTTTCATCTCTTGAGATTTCGGAAACCAATCATCTGATTCTTAATATTGATATCTCTTAAGAAAGCCTCTGAAACGTGAATGTTTTTCAAAAGATCTGCTTGAAATTTATTATCGTATCATATTTGAGAGAAATTTTGCAATTCGGTTGAAGGGACTCATAAAGTTGCGAAAATTTGTTCTCCTCTTCTTAATTTCCAATGTGACCAATTAGATTTAATTTGATTGATTCAATAAAAGGTAGGTTGGTTTTCGCTTGTGAATGAAACGATACGAAAGTAGAATAACACACACGGTACATTATTTTAATTTAAGGTATGAAAATACAAATTGACAAACTTACGGTATCTATCCCGATAGCTACAGACATTCTATCTTCGTGTCATACTGAAACACTGAGAAGTAGTCCCAAGACAGACTTTAAAATCCTACAATGTCTTCCGATTTGCCTTCATAACACGAATATTGGCTTATTGCTATTCAGATCTTGTTCCCGTCCACATGTCAACTTACTTAAACTTTGTACGAAATTGAAGAGTTGTAAACTTGAAGATACTCAAGTATTTCACGCTTCTTTTCTTTTTGCACATGATTCAACTTTTATGGGAACTAGAGGTACATTATGAACATGAACTGTTACATGAAAATGTGATCATATTTTCACCGTAGTAATTTGTTAGTTGAGCATTATGTTGATGGATCACGCTTATTTTATGTACCTACTATGTAGTACACAAGCTCTCTACGCTCCACGTAATGGTCATAAATTTTAGTAACTAAGATATTAACTTACCTAGAAGGTAGTAGCTTTCTGCTAATATTATTTTTTAAGTGCGAAATAATAATAATAAGTATGTTGATCTAAATAGGTTTGGTTATAGGTTTGGGTTTGGTTGTTTGAGTTGTTTAGATGTAAATACATCTAAACAACTCAAACAGGTGCGTAGCCAAAGAACACAACGAATTATTGAAAAATAATAATAATTCTTTTACACTACTATGTAATATTTTAACAGTTTAATACTTATAGATAGCAAATCTGGTGCCCGATGGTATGCATCACGATTGTCCATAATATCAGACATAGTAGGTACAACCCAGTGTTTTCTTATAAAAGTCGTCGCGGCACTGCATTGAGTCCAAAGGGGAGGCCTATGTTCAGCAGTGGACGTTCTATGGCTGAGATGATTATGTCATTAAAGTCCAGAACACAGTAAACCGCAGGCTTGGTGGTTGAATGGTAAAAGTGAGGTATTTTTCTAGGCAGTAGGCTATTGCAATAGAGCACTACAGAGCTGCCTGTATTGGTACGAGTAATTATTAATTTATAACAAAGGTGGTAAAAGGCATTTTCCTACGTAATTTGAGATCAATACAATTGGTTTTCCTTTTCAGTAATATTAATTATTGGAATCTTTACAAATTGGAGTTCTTTGTTAGGGAAGCATTGTAACAAGCAATTATTGTTCAAATTAATTGAAAGATGGCTATTATTATAACCTTTTTTCAAAGAATTCGTTGCCATGGTTCGACCCAAAAACTAGTCAAAGCTGGTGGTGATGGTAAAAACTGGTCCATTATCAAAATAAGAAAATGTCGAGCTGATTATTCCGTGTATTCCGTGTATGTCCCCGTGACGGGGACAGCGGGACGTGATTAAATTTCTTTCCCGTTGTCCCCGTAACGTAGATTCGGCACGGGGACAGCGGGAAGTAAATGTTTCACGTGTCGTTGTCCCCGGACTCTGTATCCCCGTTTAACGGGGACAGCGGTAATGTAATTAATTATTTAAAATGACTTCCCGTTGTCCCCGTACACTGTTCCCATTAATATAGTCAATTTAGCTCCGTTGAATTATTTAGTGATAACAAGTGAATTAAATTAAAAATTTAAAAAACCCCCAACGCAATACGTAATTTACCATTTTTTTGATGGCGGCCATCTTGGATTTTAAATGTTATATAGTGGGATGTATTCTACTCGTTAAGCCCTTTCATTTGATACCCATATTGAGGGGGTCGTGGAAGAAAAAAGTAATCCGCCATTTTGTAGCGGCGGCCATCTTGGACCGATTTCCACCAAACATGGCTAAGAACACTCTCGACTTACTCTACTTTCAAACAAAAAAAACAAAATCAAAATCCGTTCATCCGTTTGGGAGCTACGATGCCACAGACAGACACATACACACACACACAGACAGACAGACAGACAGACAGACAGACAGACAGACAGACAGACAGACAGACAGACAGACAGACAGACACGTCAAACTTATAACACCCCGTCGTTTTTGCGTCGGGGGTTAAAAAACGTCAATATCAAAACTCAATTATAAGCATAATAAATGATAAAAAAAAATTGTAACAAAGATGTATAACAAAACTCACCACACACGCACACACACACACACACACGCACACACACACACATATGTTATAAATAAATATTGTTTTTATTCTGTAATATTGGACATATTATTTTATTATAAACATCTGTTATATTATGATGTTATTTTATATACTTTGAATATTAAATGTAATTTATAAATTAAAATATAGATACATATATATTATGTTTATCATATATATTATATTTATACATATATATTATATTTATCGTATTAATATATTTATTATATTTATCATATATTATATTTATGTATTATTTCGGGTCTTATAAGATACTCCTAGTAAATTGTACGCTGCTCTAATAGATTTCCTCTTTTGTTTTTATTTGTATAAAACGTAAATCCGTCATTAGGTGTAAGTTATATTCATAAGTTTTATAATATTTATGTATTAAGACCTGTGGATTTTGTGAATTAAATAAAATAAAATAAAATAGTCGAATTAAATATGTTAAAAATTATTGTCCGCTGTCCCCGTTTTTTATAAAGTACAGTTCCAAATGTCCCACCAGGGTTGTTACTCATTTTAAAATATCATTTGTTAGGCACACTACATGATGTGTGGTGTTATCTTTGCAAAAATTTTGCGGAGTACTAGGAGATCAAAAATGGCAAGGAAATATGTAGTAGATAAACAACACAAAATAATCCCATCTGATAGTCCATTTCAAGTTTGACAGCTGTGATATGAAATGAAGATCTCCTAAGATCTTTTATTTATTTCTTTACAAATTACACCATCACTTTTTCATCAATTGCAAGGCATATAACAAGGAAGAAGGTACCAGGAGATCATTAATGAAAGGAAGTCTTACATACAAGTATTATTTTTGGTGAGAAATGTTTTGGTTGCGTTGCGTGACCATCTAAAAAATTTTGACGAGGTGACGAAGGGAAACTTTTCTCACCAAAAATACTAGGAGACCAGAAATCATGAAGAGATCACATTTTTTCAATTTTTTAAGTAATATAATTTATATTGTATGCACCAACACCACCCTTTTTCTGTGCCTTAGATATTTTTGCTTTAGGCAAAAATAACACCATTCATCATTTAGTCGTGCCCAACGCAAATTATATTTTTGAATGAGTAACAGCCCTGGTGGGGTGCGTGAACCGATGATAAGACTCTTTAGTCCAGTAATTGAAAAAATGTGATCTCTTCATGATATCTGGTCTCCTAGTATTTTTTGTGAGAAATGTTTCCCAATTCGTCACCTCTTCAAAAATTTCTAGATGGTCACGCAACGCTACCAAAACATTTCTCACCAAAAATACTAGGAGACCAGATATCATGAAGAGATAACATTTTTTCTTTGCCTTTTTCTGTGCCTTAGATATTTTTGCTTCAGGTACCTCTTACTAGTTTCTAGGACCCTGGTACTTTTCAGCACTATTACATATCTCCTTCACCCCACCAAGTCTCATCGCTTCTGAAATCTGGACAAATTGAATTGGGGGAAACATTTACAGTGAACTAATATGAAGCGTGACGAGTTAGAACTGAGTGCATGTGTGACCAATCAGAACATGGTTTTGGCCGTTTTTTTTGACAGACGAATTTTTACCTAAATCTACATAATACCTACTGCATTTTTTTAACCTTAATTATTATAATACATATAAATTGATTTCGTTTTAACTCACTCTTCTTTTTTCCACGCTAAAAACCAAGCTTTTAACAGGAATATAGATTTCAGGGGACAACGATACGTAAAATGTTTACTTCCCGCTGTCCAACAACGGGAATAGATTTTACGGGGACAGACTACGGGGACAACGGGAAGTCATTTTAAATATTTAATTCAAGTACCGCTGTCCCCGTTAGACGGGGACACGGAGTACGGGGACAACGGGAATACACCGATTATTCTCGAACCAACACAACCGATTTTGGGTAGTTAACTACACTTACCTCTGTTTTAGCAAAGCGGAGAAAAGAATGACAGTAAAGAAATATACACACTGGGTATGTCGGTGTCAAAACATAAGTAGTTTAGTAGTATTGTAATAGTTACTACTACTACTTTTTGACATTTCGGCTATCGGACAAACTACTGTTTGTTGCAATAAAAAAATTGCTTTTCAAATTGTAATCTTTTAATATTGAATGTAAGACATTACATTTTTTTACTTTTTTTTTTTAAACTTAATAAACTGTGGTTAATACTTCTACTATACTATACTGCATAATAAACCAGCGGGTGCCCCTCAAACGCACAATAAGTTACGTAACCAAGATAAACATTGTAAATACATATTTGAAAAATGCAATCCTCATGAGTTTCTTGCTCGTTCTTCTCATAGAGGTGCCCTGCGAACGAGCGGTAGAGTGTTAAAATAGAAAAATGTAAAATTGACTTGCAAAAGTGCTCCAATGTAGCCTATTTGAATAAATGAATTTTGAGTTTGAGTTTGAATTGATTAGCAGCGTTAGGTATCCTTTGACCACAATCACGCCTAATCTTAAGCGACGATGCGGCCGTAGATGGTAGCAGACCATACCTAGAAGGCGGGATTCTGGCTTTATTTATTTATAGGTAAACCAACAGCTAAATAACTAGTCGTGTTAGTTTTAATGACTTATACATTACAAGCTTGTGCTCGCGGCTTTGCCCGCATGGAAGTATCCTTTCTTAGCGGTGGTTTACATTATAAAACCTATCTTTTTTCCAAAATTCAACCTAATCCGTTCAGTGGTTTGTTCTATGCGTTGATAGATCAGTCAGTCAGTCAATCAGTCACTCTTTTCATATATTTAGATGTAATCGTATGAAATTGGTCCTTTCTCTATTCCACTGCTACAAAGCTCCAAGAGCTTTCAATCTTAGCTTATCTGTACAATAAAATACTACAAAAGATTTCTTAGTTCCGAAGACCTAACCATTATTTTCCAAGTCATTTTGAACTAGATTGTGGGTACAATGAATAAGTAATTTGTCTATTTTGATCCCGTGAAGTAGAAGCAACGCTGCCTACTTAATTGTCCTGAAATATTTATTTATTATAATTTAGGTTTGTCCTTCCTGAAACTTCCTCCTTCGGTATTTTACTGTGACCCAACTTACGGAAATGTCTCATCATCATCATCATCTCAGCCGTAAGACGTCCACTGCTGAACATAGGCCTCCCCTTTGGACTTCCATATGTACCGGTTGGAAGCGACCTGCATCCAGCGTCTTCCGGCGACCTTTATAAGGTCGTCTGTCCACCTTGTGGGTGGACGTCCTACGCTGCGTTTGCTAGTCCGTGGTCTCCACTCGAGCACTCTTCGACCCCATCGGCCATCCGCTTTTCGCGCTATGTGGCCTGCCCATTGCCACTTCAGCTTGCTAATCCGCTGAGGTATGTCGGTGATTTTAGTTCGCCTACGGATCTCTTCATTCCTGATTCGATCACGTAGAGAAACCCCGAGCATAGCCCTTTCCATAGCTCGCTGTGCGACTTTGAGCTTCGAGATGAGGCCAATAGTGAAGGACCACGTTTCGGTGCCGTAAGTCATCACCGGTAACACACATTGATTAAAGACTTTCGTCTTGAGGCACTGAGGTATGTCGGACGAAAAGACGTTGCGTAGTTTCCCGAACGCTGCCCAACCGAGTTGGATTCGGCGGTTAACCTCTTTCTCGAAGTTGGACCTACCTAATTGGACGACTTGTCCTAGATAGATATATGAGTCCACAACTTCGAGTACCGAGCCTCCAACAGATACTGGGATGGGCACAACATTGGCATTTGACATAAGCTTCGTCTTGTCCATGTTCATTTTTAAGCCCACCCGTTGGGAAGCTCGGTTGAGGTCATCGAGCATCATGCTGAGTTCCTCCATCGACTTTGCCATGACTACGATGTCGTCGGCAAATCGAAAGTAGTAGTGAGTGAGTAAGTAGTAGTGAGTGATGTATTCGCCGTTGATATTGATGCCAAGTTTTTGCCATTCCAGGAGCTTGAAGGTGTCTTCCATTACGGCCGTAAACAGTTTCGGAGAGATAACGTCTCCCTGTCTTACGCCTCTTCTTAATGGAATCGCCTTCGTGCTTTGCTCCTGTACACGGACTGACATAGTGGCGTTCTTCAAGCACTTCAACACTTCAATGTACCGATAGTACTTCAATGTACCGATAGTAAATGTCTGACGGAAATGTCTGCTTATTTGTTATTTATCTCTTGAGAAAACGCTGGATATCAAATAGATTGAGATTATTTGATTATAATATTTAAATGTCTAGAGATGTTTTATGTAAGAATATTAACAAGTTGAGCACTATGATACTTTTATGGAACTTAAGGTGCTAAATCCTAGTAGATACACTTTTTTGCTTCACTTATCCGTCAGAAAACCGAACCGAAGACCGAATTGTCAAAAATGTGTGAAATAACGTATTAAATCGATAAGTCGTAATACGTCATTTCATACATTTTTGACAATTCGGTCTTCGGTTCGGTTCCCTGAAAAATAAGTGAATAGCCCTTCAGATTTTGCAGGCCAATTCCCTGCCTGGCTTCACTGAACATCATGCAGGAATACGGTCATAATGACCGCATGACGACACGGAGGGAGTTCATTTTCTCATAAATTTGTAAACATAAATTAATATTTTATAAACAATGGAATAAAACACTGAAGCCAAACCACCCATTATATTTACCTTTCACTAAAAATATTTAGAATGACTATTATTTAATTATACCTGAATGAATTTTTAACTATAAGTAATTAAATTTATAATACAAATAAATTGTTTCATTTCAAAAGTCCATTCATTATATTGGCTTTCCATCCTCAATACAAAGAGCATAGAAACAAAATAAAAAAGAAGTCTGTAAAGCCACTGGATTGAGCAGTGTTTTCATGTAGAGAGTGGAGCGTAATTTCCGCACGACAAGCAGCAACGTGTCTTCATTACTTCAGTCGGGCATTGTACTCGACCTAGGTTGCCTAGCTCACAAACTTTTAAAGGCAGACATCGCGCATATATAGCGTAAATACGTTAAAATATAAGCGCATAGCGCATCGCGCATATATACGTTATAATACGTTTATTTATGTAGAGGTTTAAAACGCCGCGCAAACGGGGTCTTCTCACCCACAAATTGCCGATCACAATAGATCAGTTCTAGCCGGAGTGACATGCTAAGCCATAAAAATTATAAAAAGCATAAAAGCAATATCAATAAATAATAGCAAATATCAGATTGTGGACGAAACCATGTCGCCAAGCGGTCATTATGACCGTGTTCCGGTACGTATTTCAGTGAAGCCAGGGAGGGATTGAGGAATTCATTCCGCGTTTTAGGTTTGGTCTGCTACCATCTACGGCCGTATCGTCGCTTAACATTACGCGAGATCGTGGTCAAAGGTTAAGCTATAATGAATAAAAAAAGCCCGATGGTAAGCATCATGATTGCCTATTTCAGACACAGTGTCACCCAGTGTTTTGAAATGACATAAAATAACTGTGCTTGATGTACCCTTAAATTATATGAGTTGTTGAATCTCAGCATGTCGTCCAGTAGTTTTGCTGGTAGTTATACACGGAACACAGTAATATATTTATTGATACAACATATATTTCACAAAATATCGTCTGATCATCGGGCTGCCTCGAGATCTTTGAGGCAAATGCCTCGGATGCCATACTGTCGCATAATTTAAAAAAAAAAAACTTTAAAGTATTATGTAATTTAATTGAAGTTTCTTTTTGCATTTATTACGTGGTTTACGTGGCATTTCACAGCCTCTGTGTTTTTAACAACTTGACAACTTCGTTAGGTCGTGACTTTTTAATATGAGCGGTTTTACATTGTAATTTTCTTGTTGTACTTCATTGTTCAATCTCACACATTAATATTATGAAGGTAAAATTTGCGCCTTATTTTGACCAAATTTCAAGTCATTAATCATTAGAAAAGGAATGTGTTTAAAAAATATAAATTTGTCTGTTAAGTAGATCAATAAAAAGTTATTATTGTTTTGTTGATTTTTAAATCACCTCTCTCTTTCCTTTTTTTTTAACTGTTATTTATAACAGTTGAACGGCTGAGATATAAGGCACTAAAGTTGGTTCATTGGGGTCATGGCTCTTAACCAAAAACCATAATATAAAAATCTCATAAATGATAACAACAATGTTATTCGATTATTGAACTTGAATTCCACATTATGTTTAAGTTTTAAGTCCGCAATTAGTTATCACAGAAGGAATAAAACTACCAACCACGCCTACTCAAAAACTAATTACTTATTTTGATTTAAGCGCACTATCATTATTTGCAATATAAGGGTATTAAAAATAAAAATATACTGACTTCAAGAAAACTTTAAGTTCCATTCTTTTAGTAATAAATGATGAGACAAACAGTTTAGTGAAATATCAAAGTTTGCAAAGCAAAATGTTGAGATATTGTTGTTTCTTATTTCTAAAGGATTCAATTTTACGGTTCGACGCTATTCAGTTGTTAAAGTTTTCTCATGTGTGAAAATGCTCAAAAAGGTTTTCGCGCGATATTTGTATTGAAATATTTTTCCATAAAGATTTAGGTATTTATTGAGCTTTGAGCTTTAGCTAAATGGTTTCTCTCTGACATTTTTGAGAATTTCTAATATAAATATTTAGGTACAATTTGATATTTTAATAAACATTAAGTACCTAGTAGGAAAGTTATGCATTTGTTTTAAAATGTGCCAACCAGTGTATTCTGGTGCACAGAAAAAGTAGAAAGTAATTTTATGATAAAACAAGTTATTTATTTATTTTAGTTCGCGACGTTGATGACACCTATCAGGAGGTGTAAGCTCGCCATGAAACGAATATCTGCAGTCCGAATAGATTAGGGAGCTACTTATCAAATTTGAAAGTGTTAAAACTCGACCAAAACCAATTTATTTTGTTGCTGACTATCGACGTCCATACACGTTGGCCATGTACATAATTATAATAATTAAATGCTAACTATCAAAAAGTATATATAGACAAGTATATATTGACTTGGTAATTGTACAAAATTTTATGTGCACAATATACGAGTATTTTTGTCTATAGAAATATATTGCGATTAAAGTATTTCATATAGCTATACGAACATATTTGTACATTTCATATTACATAGGAGTAGAAGGTTGCTCGCAGCTAAGCTACTGAAGGCTGAATATTTCATTAGAGAACGCTAACACAGCTTTCTGTGACACGAGTTAAAAATTGCCCCAGATTTTGTGAATGCCGTTTGCTAGCCACTTCTATTTGGTTGTGCTAGACATTTTAGTACAAGGATTTTATGAAAAAACCTGGTATACTTTAATGACTATAACTATGAAATAAGACCAGCAAAATAAAATGTTAGTTATTTTTATTTTATTTTATTAGAGACCATAATTCACCTCAATATAATATGTTTAAAAATAGCAGGAGTAGGTGATAATTGGGCATTCTGGCACAGTTTTTACATGCATCGTTTTTACTGCACTCCGTTCGCTTTGCTCTCTCCGTTCCGTTCAACGATGCATGTAAAACTGTGCCAGAATGCCCAATTGGTTTTCGGGAGCGTCAATAAAGTAAAATCTTTAAACGTTGCTAAACACCGTTCGCTAGGATCACTGCGTTCCGTTCAACAATGCATGTAAAAACTGTGCTAGAATGCCCAATTGGTTTTCAAGTCGTCAGTGTTTTACTTTTCTGAAATGACTGACATGATGACTTAAAAGTCGAGAGATATGAGTTGATTTGTGCCTGTATATATAGTGATCGAATATTGTATTATTATTCATTTCTCCATCAGCTCTCATTTAAACAACTACATGATATTTGTAAAACAACCTCAGAATTTGCAGTTTGATGAAGTGGGTGCAACATTGAGCCATGAAGTTGAAAGGCATGGAAAACTTTTACCAAACACAATCCGGTGTATTATTTGCGGTCCGTCTAACTGTGGAAAAACCAACCTTTTAGTGGGTCTTCTCTTACATGAAAATGGATTACAATTTTTGAATGTATATATTTATTCCAAAACACTATACCAACCAAAATACGTATATCTTGAACATGTTTTAAAAATGGTACCTGGAGTGCATTTTTTAAAATTCCACGAACATGATAGTGTTTTGAACCCAAAGGAAGCCAAACCGAATTCTGTAATAATTTTTGATGATGTTGCCTGTGAAAAACAAGATCATGTACGTGATTATTTTTCAATGGGAAGACATAAAAATATAGACTGTTTTTACCTGAATCAAACTTATAGCAAAATTCCAAAACAACTTATTAGGGACAATGCTAATCTTATTATTTTATTCAAGCAAGATGATATTAATCTCAAACATGTGTATGATGAACACGTCAACACAGATATGACGTGGAAACAGTTTCGTGAAATGTGTGCCAAAATTTGGAGTGTTTCCTATGATTTTTTAGTTATAAACAAAGATTGTAATAAAAATCAAGGATGCTATAGGAGGAAGTTTGACACATTTGTACAATTTGATTAGGTAACAATATTTTTATATTTATCGTCGTGTATCTAATATTATTTTCATTTTCTATCCTGACTTCATACAGTTAAGTTATATTACTAAAATGAATTCGGAAAAATCCATAAAAGCACAAATTGTAAAATCAGCTGACGCTGTTAAAAAGAAAGTTAAGTTGATGCGAGGATTACAATTAGATACAGATAACGCTATTGAAGCTGTACTTAAACCATTGACAAATCCACTCGAAAAAATGGTGCAAATGAATAAACCGGTTAACAATGAATTCAGAAAAAATTCTCCGAATTGGAGCACCAAGAAATTAGAATTTAACGATTTGGCAACACTTAAATCATATAATGAAGATAGTGGCGATAGTTTTGCTAAACGTAGGAGATCTGACGCAACTGTAATAAACAAGTCTTATTCAGAGGAAGAAAATAGTTCAGATAATACAATAAGTGATGAAGATAATAATAATAATGAGCAAAATACAAGTGGATCATCGTTTAGATCGGCAGAAAATCCTGATGACTATAACTGGTCTTTAAGTTCTGAAGTATTCTGCGATTCTCCATTCGGTATTAGATCAGATCGTGGCAAGCTTAAAATGGGATCGTCTCGGGTAACTCTAATGGGAGATAATATATTAATAGGAAACAAAGAATATAAAAAAACACCTGGGCTAAATGAATTACTGTTTAAAAAAATTCCTAATATGGATTTATTGACTGAAAACGATTTACTTGAATACAAAAAAATTTTATTAGATACCAATGCACATAGACGTGACTATAATCCAAGGAAGCCTATAAAAAGCAATAAAGGGCTCAAATATTTAAAAGTCATAAAACCACTTTTTAAGTTAGCTAAGAATTGTTCAAGTACTGAAAGTCTTCCACACACTGGTTTAGGATTGCCTTCGATGAAAAAATTTAAACCACATACCGATTATGTTTATTGGGACGATCCAAATGAACTCGTAGAAAGATTAAAACTACTTTTAGCTTCTCGTGATGCTGGTAATACCAGTCTTGATAATGAAATAATATCAATTATTGAAGAATTACGAGAATGTGGTATCATACGCTAGAAATTGCATGAAGAAGAAATTATCATCATCGAAAATTTCTATTCATTTATAAAGAAAAACACATTTCATAAATTCAGTCATCATAAAGAATTTGGTGAGAGCAGATTAAAAAAAAAAAACATGGACAAATTTGGGCATTATGTGCATAAAAGGATGCGACGAGGATCAGGAGATTCAAATTTAAATGAGAAATTGATGAAAAATAATGGTGGTGATTATGACTTGAGATCATCAAGACTTAAAGGATTAAAATTACCAGTGTCTCCTGATGAAGCTGCTAACAAGCAATATATCGACCAGAAACTTACAGCTTTTTATGATAAACTTGAAATAGATGCAGAAATTAAAAATATAAAGGCTCAAATTCAAATGATAGTAAATCAGTTTCAACTAAAACATGCTGGAGATATAACCAATCATCAAACTAAAGAAATTTATAAAGATGAGCAAAAAAGAAATAGTTGATGAGATTCACAAACAAGTGCGAAGAAACTTTGTCAGGCGTTCTGTTATTTTGAAATCAATAGATGATCTTTGGCAAGCAGATTTAATTGATATGCAAAGTTTTGGTAGAAATAATAAAAACTTTAAATATATATTGACAGTAATTGATTGTTTTTCCAAATATTCTTGGACTGCTCCTTTAAAATCAAAATGTAAAACTGAAGTAACAAAAGCATTTGAAAATATACTTAGAGATGGAAGAATGCCGAGAAATCTGCAAACCGACCAAGGAAAAGAATTTTATAATGATGAATTCAAAAGCTTGATGCAAAAATATAATATCAACCACTATTCTACATACTCAGTTAAAAAGGCTTCCATTGTTGAGAGATTAATTAGAACTTTAAAGAATAGGTTATACAAAACATTTAATTTAGTTGGTAATTATAAATGGATAGGACAGCCTTTAGAACAAATTACTGGTGATTATAATAACACTACACATAGTACAATAAAATGTAAACCAATTGCTGTTAATGCTGCCAATGAATTTTACATTAGAAATAATATTTTCCGATTAAAGAAGCAAGTAAATAACAAAAAACCTAAATTTCAACAAGGAGATTTTGTTCGCATTAGTAAGTATAAGGGATTTTTTCAAAAAGGATATACTCCTAATTGGTCAACAGAAATATTTAAAATTAAAGATATTAATGATAAATTCACCCCAATCACTTATTATATAGAAGATCAACATAAACAACCTATATTAGGAGCATTCTATGAGCAAGAACTTCTTAAAACAAAACATCCTGACGTCTATTTAATTGAAAAGGTAATAAGAAAGAAAGGTAATAAACTATTTGTAAAGTGGTTGGGTTTGAACGAAAATGAAAATTCATGGATTCACAAAAATAAAATCATAGTATAAAATTGCATAAAATTGTAATTAATATTCATTACCATACAACCAATGGAGGGAAGAGGACTTGTTAATACTTTGATAAATAATTTACCGTGTGAACTTCATTTACCTGGATATAATTACTGCGGACCCGGCACCAAACTTAAAGAAAGGCTCTTGAGAGGGGATAAAGGGGTTAATGGGCTAGACGAAGCTTGCAAACAACACGACATAGCTTATGCAAATAACACTAATTTAGACGTCAGACATAAGGCAGATTTACAGTTAATGAATATGGCGAAACAAAGAATGAAATCAAAAAATTCTAGTACGGGCGAAAAAGCAGCCTCATGGTTAGTGAACAAAGTAATGAAAACTAAACTTAAAGTAGGTGCTGGAACCAAAAAGTTTAGCTCAGTCATTAGTCAAATAAAGAAACATTTAAAGAAACTCAAACCGAAGAGCAACAACTCCGCAATAAAGATTGCATATTCAGTGGCAAAAAAGTTATTTTCTAACAAAAATTTCAATTTACCTCGAATAATACCAATTCCTAAAACTGGAGGAATCTTGCCTTTGATTCCAATATTTGCGGGATTATCAGCATTGGGTGCACTGTCAGGGGGTGCTGCAGGTATAGCGAAAGCGGTCAATGACTATAAAGCTTCTAAGAAAAGTCTAGAAGAAGCTGAACGCCATAACAGGACAATGGAGGCCATTGCTTTAGGAAAAGGCATGTATATTAAACCATACAAAAAAGGAAGTGGTTTGTATCTAAGAAATTCAAAAAACTGAGTAAAAGGCTGCCCAGAAGAGCATTAACTGATATTGATATATTAGAACATGCAGGTGACATTCCATATTTCAGAGGAGTTTATATGAGAGACAATTTACCTAAATTTCCAAAACATATCGAATGTGCTGTAGTCAATTTAGACGACAAAAATAGTGAAGGCACTCACTGGGTAGCGTATGTAAAAAATAAACAATATTGTGAATATTTTGACAGTTTCGGCGATCTTAAACCACCTTTAGAGCTCATCAAATACTTAAAATGTAAAGATATTTTATATAATTATATCCAATATCAAGGATTTGATACTGTTAATTGCGGTCATTTATGTTTAAAATTTTTAAAAAAATATTGGAGAAGCCGTGATATAAAATAAATGTTTTTAATCGCATACTGTTAGTAGCAAAATGTCTTTCACACTTTCAATAACAAGTTTTTCTTCAATTTCCACTACAAATTATTCACCTGCCTTGCCATTGGAAGGAGATTATGAATGTGGATTATTGTATTTTTCTACATTTAATTCAATACCGAATATAGATGATCGAAATAACAAATTTTATTATGGTGACCAATTAATTGAAATACCAGAAGGTTCATATGAACTCCACGACATTAGTGATTATTTAAAAGAACATATTGAAGATTGTTCGTTTAAATTGATATGTAACAACAATACTTTAAAAACATCTATATTTTGTACTAAAGACATTCATTTCGAAAAAGATTGTACTCTGGGGAAAGTTCTTGGCTTTGGGGCGGAGTTACTTAAAGCAAATATATTACACGAATCTCAATTTCCAGTCAGCATTCTATCAACAACTGTGCTAAGGATTGAATGTGATATTGTGAGTGGTTCTTATGTAAACGGAAAACCTAGTCACATAATCCACGAATTCGCACCAAACGTGCCTCCAGGATACAGAATCATAGAAATACCTAATAACGTCATATACTTTCCAGTTAATCAAAGCAGTGTCACTTCTATTACTATAAGAATTGTGGACGCTGAAAACAATTTGGTTAACTTACGAGGTGAAGATATACAGTTATACTTACATATAAAGAAAAAATGATTAATTTTAATAATAAAAACTCGACCACACCTGTGAAAAACATCACTCCAAAACTTACCATCGCCAAGCGAACACCTAAGATAAGGTTAACCAAAGAAAACAGACAATTTCTTAAATTGATTGGACTACTAAAATGAGTATTCTAAGTATAGCAGATCCTGTTGTCCACGACAACACAATAGAGAGTGTTGAATATCACTCATATAAGCCATACGTAACCAGCTTTAATGTCAATGATGAAATACGCATTCCTATCAACCAACAAGATTTATACATATTACCGTCAGCAAGTACACTATACTTAGAAGGTTATGTTAATGTACACAAAAGCGACAAAACAAAAGTTAGTCAAGTTAACTTCACGAATAATCCTGCCCTTTTTTTCTTCCAAGACATTCGATATGAATTAAATGGAGTAGAAATTGATAAAATTAAAAATGCTGGGATAACAACAACTATGAAGTCTCTTTTGTGCATGAACGAAAATGAGTCAAAATCATCAAAATTCTGGGGTTGGGATATTAATGGTACGAAAAGTACCTATTCTGGAAATTTTTCAGTATCTATTCCACTAAGTAGAATTTTAGGATTCGCAGAAGACTATCAAAAAATAATTATAAATTGTAAACATGAATTAATTTTACTGCGTAGTAACACAAATTTAAACTCATTGAAGGTAGGCACAGGAGAACTTGTTAGTGATACCATTGATATTAAAAAAATAGTTTGGCGCGTACCACATATCAAAGTGTCCGATCGGGAAAGAATAAACTTACTTAAGCATTTAGAGAGAGATCGAGCAATTAATATGGTGTTTAGAAACTGGGATCTTTATGAATACCCAGCACTTCCAAAATCATCGAAACATACTTGGTCAATTAAAACATCATCGCAAATAGAAAAACCTCGCTTTGTAATTATCGGATTACAAACAGATCGCAAAAGGCAACCGCACAAAGACATGTCGCAATTTGATCACTGTTATTTACGCAATGTAAAAGTATTCTTGAATTCATGTTACTTTCCATATGAAAATTTAAATACTGATTTTCGAAGAGAGGAATATTCTTTAATATATGAACAATACGCAAAGTTCCAGCATTCATTTTATAATCGTCGACCAGAAGCGTTGTTAGGTTTTGAGGATTTTAAAGATAAGGCTCCATTATTTGTGATTGATTGTTCGCGTCAAAACGAATTACTGAAAAGTGGCCCAATTGATGTGCGTGTAGACCTTGAAGCGGATTCAGAATTTCCTGAAAATACAACAGCGTATTGTCTTATTCTTAATGATTGTATTGTAGAATACAAACCATTGAGCAATATTGTGAAAAAGTTATCATGAATTCAGATACAATAATTGTTGATCTCCAGGGATTTAAAGATTCGTGTAATCAATTTATTGTTAAAGAACTGGCTATTGCATATAAAAATCATACTCAAACATTTTTGGTTAAACCTCCTTATTCGTATCACTATTTGACAAATAACGAAAGACAACATGTGAGATGGATTGAAATTAACCGAGGCATTCGTTGGAGTAATGGTCACATTGATTATAAAGAATTTAAACGCATTATCATGCCATATTTAAAAGAGAAAAAAATTTTCACCAAGGGCTTAGAGAAAATAAAATGGATCCATAATCTGTGTAATGACTGTGAAGTGGTGGATATAGGAGAAAAAGGGTGTCCTAATTTGTCAAAACTTTTTTCCGAATATCAACAATATTGTATTACTTGTGCAAATCATACTAAGTATTGTGCTTTAAAAAATGTAATGTGTATTAAACAATGGTATGACGATAATAATATAGATAGTTTTGAATTGTTTTCTAATTAATTATAATTTACTTATAAATTTAATTTAAGCTTTTAATTGTAATAACACAATTATTTATGTATAAAGTGTGTGTGTGTGTGTGTGTGTGTTACTAATGATTATTATTGTAAGAAATATATTTTTATGATTTTAATAAATAATTATTTTTAAAATACCTGAATTTTATTTCAAAATGATGATTCATTATTGATGTCATAATTAGATTGTATATGTGTATAATTATTATTATTGTTCTCTTTATTTATATAAAATCTTAAATTAAATTTTATTAATTAATTATGATCTAATAATGAAACATTATTTTTAATAAATATCTAACCTATAGGGAAATAAAAGACAAAAATAATTACACACAATAAAATTTATTTAAAATATCTTATATCTAACTTTTTACATAATATTTTTTACTGTACCTAATCATTTAAATTATCGCTTAATTTTGTCGATATTTTGCCTACTATATTTTCTGCTAGGTCCATTATTTCATCACATGTTCCCACTGCAGAATATTGCACTCTAATCGTTTCGCAAGTGGTGTCTATCCGCTCGTTGTATTCATATATCTGAAGTTTTAAGACACGTCGTCCTCTTTGTGGCATTTTCGTTATTACATAAGATAATGCTTCTTTCTTCTTGCGCTTTTTTAATTTAGATTCCTGTTTCTTGGCGGCGGCCTCGGCTGCAGCTTCGGCGGCCAGCTGTTTCTTCATTTTTTCATTGTGCTCGTCCCAGTCGGCTAATGGATCTTGCCCGCATGGCAGAACCCAATAATCTTGCACCTGTGTCTCGTTCTGTAACAAACATAGAATTAATATTATATAATTTTCAGTAAAGAAAATTTTGGATTCAATTTTAACCTAAAAGAATAACTTAATACTTACAGTTAAATCCATTTTTATAAAAGAAGAACAAGTGTCGCTAACAAGTGACTCTAATGAAGTGAATAATAAAATCCGCGCAATGCAGCGCAGGTGTTTATGCAATATCGTATTACGTAATTTGAACTCGGTTAATTTACTATCATCAAAGCATTTGCTTGAACTAAATCAGAACCTTCGACATGTTGTGACATGTTTCATAATATCAACAGTAAAATAATGTTACCTACACCACGTGTTGACAACATGTTATAACATGTTTCATAGGAGTGCTTTATAACTATACTAAGAGATCTGTTTAAATAAAAGACAAAAAAATTTTATACAACAATATTTATTCTAATTATAAATGTTAGTTTAACAATTAATTTATCTTACACAATATGTTAGCTTACAATTAATACAGGATTTTTTGCTTATTTTATTCTGTTAACACAAAAACACAAATTAAAATAACAACAAGAATACATTGATAATATTGATTTTTTAAATTTTATTGTAGACAATATTATACTACGACATAAACCTATTATATTACATCATTATATTCTCACGTACAAACTATAATGAAATACACAAAACGAGTAATGAGTTAAAAGAAAGCATCCCTGTGCCCATAAGATAAAGTAGTAATTTTGTCTCTCAAAATAATACGTTTGTCGTCTCTAGCCGAGAGCGCACTTTTGTTTTGAGCTTGTGTAAAAATGATATGTTTTAATGATTTAAATATAATGTTTTTTCTTCTTATTAATTTATCGTCTAGGAGTACCTTATAGTAGTCCTTAAAATGTACATTTTTTATAGCAGACTTTTGGACACCTTTTGCTTTTTTAAATTCATCTTGTGTTGTTTTAATACAATATAATTTAGACCTTAAACCAACATATTCAGATATGACTTTACCTCCGAATTCATCTTTGAATAAACCCGGTATTTTTTTGTTTATGATTGGTATATTATAGATATTATTTTGAGGATAATTACTCGTGTCGAAGTAAGTCAAAAAAGATAGTTTTAAATCTTCATAAAAATCTTTGGTTTCTATGGAATAAAGAAAACTATCTGTATCAGTATAACACAATTTTATGTTTTCTCCATAATAAGGTTTCATAACAGAATAGTGAAAATCGTACATATGAGATTTAGAAATTTCTAAAACCGCGAATCCAATATATATGGGTTTGTCCAAAGAGATAGTTTCTGGATTCATTTGTACAGCTACAAAGTTTTCAGTAAAAATAGTTGCATTACGAAAGTTGGGCTTGGCTATTAATTGTTCTGCTGTTATAGTTTTATTTGTCTTATTTCTATCATCAGTCCATTGGTTAACTAATTTAACATCGACATATTTTTCAGTGTTTTCCATGGTTTTACCAAAAATACTATTGTTTAAAAGTTTAAAAAAATCTTGTTCGAATGTAGATTTTGCCCTTTTACGCAATTCAGTGTTCATATCTATATACTGTTTTAAGTAAGGACTTTGTTTAAATTCTATGACTCTGTGGATTTTTTTTAGCTTAAGACCGTGGTTCAAGCACACTTTAAGATGCTCATAATGAATAACATACTCGAATTTATCATGTAAATTTGGAATTAACTTTGAATCTTTCGAACCAGGTGGCATATACTTTTGCGCACAGAATGGGATATCGTTGTGTAGATTATGCAAAACTTCAGGATACTCTAAATCAACTTCTAGGATATAGCCATATTGTGCATCGAGGGGTATACTGACAAAATCGATTGTATTAATTTCTGATTCACTTAATAATCTGAAGTTTGAATGCGGCAAATAAGAGCACATAGCATAACCATAGAGATTGTTACAGTCAATGTAAACTATGAAGTTGTCTTTGTCTAACGGGTTATAGCCTTCTAAATATTTATTATTAGCCTTAGAATGTCTGTTAGAACACAAACAAATGCCACCGCGAATACCTTTTTGAATCATTCTAATTATCTCTAAATCAGTAATAAGCTCTAATTTTACTGCTGTTTTTAACAACATTGCATCAAAACTCAAACTCGGTGCAGTTATGTAAAAAGCAGGATCTAATTTATAAGTTCTTTTACAAGTAGTTCGAAAACTTTCAAATACATCTGCAAGTAATAATACGTCTGATTTAAGATATAAGTCAGTGTATTCGCCTAAATTGTTTATTTTAAAGGATTTCCAAATTTTCTTAGCATGTGCATAGTCTGAATCAGAAATCGTACTGTTGGTTAATGTACTAAAAAATGACTCTATTGGAGGAAGTTCTTTTTCTTCATATACATTCCAAGCTGACATATATTCGTATGGGTATACCCCTTTACGAAGCATTAATCTAAAATTATTTTCAGTGCTAAAAAAACGCGGTAGGTGTACAAAATCATCTTTGTTTAGATTTGCAACTAACTTTTCAAGACTTGTCCCCAAAAATTTGAAAGAATCAACAAAACGAACTGACATAATATCCTGATCATTCATTTCAAAAAATTTTGTGAATGATAAGTAATTCTCTTTAGTTTTTGCAATGACTTTTATTCTACCAGGTAGATTTCCTAATTCTCGAATGAACAGATGACTGTCATAACCAGCTAAATTGTTAAAAAATACTGGTACAAATTTTGGTAGTCTAAACTTAATGTTGCAATAAGAGTGAGCTGCCCCGCGATAACGTCCTGTAAGATGACAGTGATCTCTGACCTTATCATCAAATAACAATGTATTGCAAAGAAAACAATGTGACGATTGATCAAAGTTAGTTTGATCTCTATTAGTAAAATTCATTGTTACCGGGGATTGATAAATATTGTGAATGTTAGTTATGTCACGCGTTATGTATTCTATAAATTTTTCAACACAATCAGCACCGCGATAGGATATATATTTATTAAGCGAACTATCATATGCACAAACAACATAGTAAGCAAACGCCGCTGGCACGTGTTGGTGTAAAGATGTAGTACCGCTAGTAATAGAGCTCTTGTTTACAGACTTTAATATGGATTCAAAATCGGCATATATCACAAAAGGCATATCTTGCATTCTTTCGTAATGTTTGAACTGAACTACAGTTCCTTCATTTGGAAGAATAGTCGACACACCACTGCAAACATGAGAGTTCAGCTTATCTTCCTTATCAAAAAATATCATGCATTCTTCGCAAAAAAATAATTTTGCATGATGTTTAGTTATCTGACTACGAATTAACTTTGCTAAATTTTTTATAAGACAATAATGAGAACGTAAGCCGTTTTCAAGTAATAATAAATTAACATGATGTTTTTTACGACGTTTTGTTTTATAAAGAGGTCCAACAACTACAGATTTCTTTTTGAGTCCATAAATATTTACACTTATATCGGGGTTATTCTTTTCAAAGATTTGAATGTCAGAGAAACCAACAGGAAAAGTCATATTTTCAGTGTTGAGAATAGGATCGAAATGTGGATAAGCAGAAATTCGCTGACAATTATTCTTTGCAGGGAATAACGATGCCATTATACACCACAAGAAACAAAAAGAATCTCTGTTCTGAACATTGATACAAGCATGTTTAGACTTGATACTTTTAGGCAATTCAATGTAGCTTGAGGCACGCAAGGGATTAAATTTGTTTAAGTTTACCTCTAAATACAAGTTACGAACAAATGCCCAGCCACTATCTCTGTCTTCGAATTCGTCAACTTTTTTACTGATTGTTTGAATGATATCAGAAAAAAAATCATCAAATATAAAATGTTGATGCAGGACTACGTTTTCTGTTGCAAAAGATTTTATTGAACTTGAGTTATCTTTATGCAAGATAAATTCAGAAAATAACTCGAAATTAACCTTGAGACTAGAGTAGGTTTGCATTCGTGCCTGAAGCAAAGTCCTTACTCTGCGTCGCAAGAGAGTCAAATACTCGAAAGGAACGCGTGCGCGCTCCTTATCTGCCTGCTCGTCTGGCTCAGCGCTAGACGAGTTGCTATGCGATACGCGGTATGACGATATGCGGCCGCGAAAAGCGCTACTAATTTTTTCAATACCATTACTCTCATTTACTGAACTATTGTTTTTATGTGTTATACTCTTTAAATGACCAGCAAAAGCTTTACTTTTGACTTGTATGTCGCAAACAGTACAAAAAATTGTTTTAGGCATTGTTCTAACTATTGAATAAGGTTAACTTGCTTATAATGAAATGATCAATCAAACACAATAATTAATCAACCTATCACGCGTTGTACCTACATAACATAATTTTGAAAATACTGTGTATGAGATTTGGCTACTTTGACCCTCAATAGTAACTTAAGCTCGATTTAGCAACCGTATAACAGTAAGATACTTTATAAAAACAATGATATACCTAATAATTATAAAATCAATTAGGAACTTATGTCTAAAGCATATAACAGTAAGGACACTTTCCTATAGTTTTAATTTCTGAATTATGAAGAATAAAATTAGAAAAGTAATTTATAAGAGATAATTATTTAAGATAAAAAATAATAAAAAATTTAGAAAAAAAACTATTTCTTTTTTTCTGCAAAAAAAGTGCCCTCAGTTGTGAAGGATCCCTTGCATTGTTTCAAAAATTTTTTTATAGTATTAAACTCCGGACAGTCCGTTCCGCCCTGAAACTTTAACGATACAAGCGCCTGCTGCCAACGATCAACAGGCGGAACGGACTGAATGTCCTTACTGTTATATACTTTAACTTCTATGTAAACATCACCCGATAAGGTGGCCGTTCGCCGAATGACGCCGTCAGCGACTCGGCGCGTTAGCGACGATTGTAAGGGTGGAGTAGCTCGTTTTCTTGGTGTGGCACCATCAGTGTCGCTGTCGGAGTCCAGCCCCAGGTCAGACACAGTCCTGCTTGCTGACACCGTCGGTACCTTCTTCAAAGCCGCCTTCGTTGGCACCTTGCGCTTTGCAACTTTCTTGTTCCTGAAAAGAGAATAAAATGTTAGCATAAATAAAATTTAGGTATTTAAATCTTTGTATATTACATTTTATAATCTTACTATCTTACTAATATTATAAACGTGAACGTTTGTAAAAATGGATATATGGATGTATGTTACTCTTTCACGTCTAAACGGGTGAACCGATTGAGCTGAAATTTGGTATAGCTTAGACACTGGAATAACACATAAGCTACAGTACAGCAGATAAAACCGCGGGGCCCAACTAGTTATTCATATATTGCCCTACAACGCCTTTTGTAAAAGGAAAATATCAAGATTAATGTATCTTTTATTTTGTGCATTATAAGGTTGAATATTAAACCATACAAATTCTAATACACCATTTTAAACTTGTGCGCTGTGCTTTTACCCCAAACCTAGTATTCTTTTATCTGTGCCCAAACTAAATTGTTTGCAAGATAGTAGACATAGAGAACAGTATGCAAAATGACTATGGTAAATAAACAATTTTCCTTGTAAAGATAATACATAGTTAGAGCACTAATAAAACAGCTAGTTAAATAAAGTAGTACATACGTTTTTCCAGAAGATGTGGTGGCTTCGTCGTTGTCCGTATAGATTGACTCGGTCGGAGGGTCCTTCTTGCAGCGAGCCTTGTATGTGTCGGAATATTCGGATTCAGACCTGCGAGACAATACGAGTAATAATTAATACACAGGTTATAAAAAAATATAAAGTGTAATCTGTATAATATATAAAGAGAGACTGATCTATCAACATCACCCCAAACCGATAGTGTTAAAATTTGGAATACACATAAGACGTATCAGAACCAAGAAAGGATTACACATGCTTATATGCATAACAGAAAAACCGTGAGCATAAACTAGTATCGAATAAAATTATAATATAAACTCACGAACATGATTGCAACGCAGCGAATCTTCGTTGTGGCGGATCAGCTGTGACGGCTAGGTACGGAAGGTCACGGTCAAGCCGCGAGCCAGCGGTTGATGATAACAGCGACAGCTGACGGCGAGCGCTATCACGTAGAGCCGGCACAGGAACTTGCAGATGGAAACTTCTTGAGCCTTGATCTTCTGATGCTTCTTGAACTTCTGATGCTTCTTGATCTTCTGGTACTTCTTGATCGGAGCCGCGAACTTAATTAATTTTGTTCAACGGATAAACCGATTAAATACACCATTATCAGGTGTTGTAAGCATTTATAAATTAACAAAAATGTTTTATTTTCTTAGTACTTTCATAAAACAATAATTATGAAAATGGGAAAATTGTTCTTTACCACTGTTTTTATTGAAACGTAAGCAAATTAATAAATTGCAGCGTTTGGTTATGGCATTTCCTTGAAAATATGTAAAATAACATTATTTTCTTTCGGCATTACTTTGATATTTTAAACATAGCGCTCAAAGAAAGCCGCAAATGTGAGCGTTTCCATTGCAATAAAACTATGTTCACGCGCGACTATGTTCAGTGGTTTACAATGTTAGGATCAGTTAATTATTGTTCAATACAAATATAGGTAATTCACGTTTCGTGTACCTAAGACATTGAAATAGATGAGGTGGGTAGTATCAATTCATACAGTTGATAAAAAAATATTTTTACATATTATTATCAACAATCCTTCAAGGTGTGCAACATAACCTAACCACTGTTCCTATATATCTTATAGGATACAGCCAGAACCGAATTTACATGTTTTACGTAAACACGATGACTTAGCGTCTTAATGAGAAATTTATTGTGCGAGGATTCAAACCTAGGATCCGGCAGGAAGTTCTACTACTGAGCCACAGGCGCTATGACAATGAAAACAGGTGCCGTAATAAACATGTTGTACAAGCGATTAAAATATTTCCATGTTATTGTTTGTTAGCTCCAACGATCAAGTTACATCGGAGCGTGTGATTGTGAACAATATTTTTTTATCTAACTCAACAAAATTAAACTAGTGCAGCTACCTGTTTTTGGATTTAACATATCGATAAACAGGTGTGTGCATTGTTTTATGTCTTAACCTTAGCAGGATTAATTGATTATGAATGCTATTAATCCAGATGTAATAAAATGGCATTTTATTATGTTTATTTTATAAAATTATATATATATTCATAATGTTTTTGTTCAATAATACAAAGTTGTATATTTAATTTTAAAGGATCTATCATCTTTAATTATCACGGTAATCAAATAGTACATTTATTATTTTACTAGATACTTACTTTAAACACTTTGCAGGGTGCAACGTTACTTTTATCGATAAATAGTTCTAAGTACTGTAACAAAATTTATCGATAATCTCTTTCGGTCAACTCTATGTCCAACCATTGGCCATTACAGTTCTTAGTCTAATTGTGTTAATAAGTCGTGTTTTGTGAAAGTTATATTAGTCTTACTAACAAAAATCAGATTTATTGTGTGTGTGGCCTTGCAAAAGGACTCTCGTTTCATGGTGTCACCAACCAAATTTGGTCACTGGTACGAACAAACGGTCTAGATTGCTGAAATTCTTTTGCATTGGTTTTTCTGTACAACGTTACAATATTGTTGCGATGGAGTTATCAATTCTAGGTGTCGTTAAACTCCATATTTGGAGAACGGCACGAGCAACCGGCCTAGAAATGAAATTTTCCTAAGCACGTTTGTAGCAAGATGCAAAATCACCTTGCGATAGAATGGATGCTTTCTAGGTACCACCAGCCATGGTTATAGACACGAGCAAACGGCCTTGATATTGAGATGTTCCTTAGCATACCCATTTTCATTATTCTGATTTTGGTTTTTAGTAAAATTTATTTTTGTGTTTAGTGAACAAGTGTGTGAGACTTCGAGGCTGATTACAAAAAACCATCTAGTATCCTTTTATAATAATTAAGTAAGTAATATAAACTAACCAAAAGTTTTTTACCTCATTAACGTTCTAAAATCCTGAACCAAAGAAGTAAAACACTGATGACCTGAAAACCAATTGGGCATTCTAGCACAGTTTTTACATGCATTGTTGAACGGAACGCAGTGATCCTAGCGAACGGTGTTTACCAACGTTTAAAGATTTTACTTTATTGACGCTCCCGAAAACCAATTGGGCATTCTGGCACAGTTTTACATGCATCGTTGAACGGAACGGAGAGAGCAAAGCGAACGGAGTGCAGTAAAAACGATGCATGTAAAAACTGTGCCAGAATGCCCAATTATCACCTACTAGCAGGGTACAAGAAACTTTACAGATGTAGTCTGTCAAGGCAGACAGATCTATCCTAAGAGTACATAATATAGGTACATAATAAAGCACATAAATAGTCCCAAATAATCAGTTATGTATCTGTATTCATACTGATTCTGAGTCAAATAAAACAGAAAAGTCTTTTCAAACGCTCATTTTTGTGATATAAGAATTCATATTTAACCTAGTTTTATTTTAAAAACATTATTTGGTCCTTAACGCCATCAAGGGTTTCTCGGTTCGCTAACCCCTCTTGGCGATTCAGCGGATTTCTTGGTCGGTTGCAGAAAATCCGCTTTTCAATTTAATATCCATACAAAAATTGTTAAGTATGATGATGGGGCGACAAAAGATGCTTACGATGTTGTGTTTAATGACGCTTTATGACTTTTCATTGCGTTTTATCCTGAAACTTGGTATATCTTTATCCTATCCTATGGATATTTAACGTGAAAGTTTGTAAGAATGTATAGATATCTGAATGTATGTTTGTTACTCTTTCACCCGTTTAAGATGGACCGATTGAGATGAAACTTGGTATAGCACAGCGGGTAAAAGCGCAGCTCGTCAATAATATTATAGATGTAGGTCATAGGTACTCTTAAATTACGTGTATATCTCTAGAATTATTGTTGATAATATACAGTAACGTGTAATAATGTACATATTATTATTGTATTGTGTACATGTGTAAAAATTATGAATGGTTATAATTTACAGAGAAAAAAAATCAGTGTATAAAGATAAATTAATTAGATTGATTTACTTATCTTTACCGAATCTAACTATCAAAGTAATATACACTATGTAGTGATGATCATAGTGTTAAAACTAAATAAGCTGCTAGGCGCAACCAAGTAAGTTATTACACATGGAATAATTAGTAGATAATACGTTTATACCTACTGCACGTCTGCATATTATAATGTCAAAAATTGAACGGGAATTACAGAAACAGTACTTAGTTACTGCTTTTTATTGCTAATTTTGTACCAACTATATAGGTATATCGTCGTTATATTATGGTAATATTGATTTACAATGCATTTGTTTCATTTGAATAGTAATTATTATTTTTACTAATTAAGTTAAAAATTGTGACATTAAGTCGTAAATAAAATGAACACATTTCTAAATACAAAATCGTAACCTTAATTCTCATTAAAACGAATGAGTTTGATATAACCCTACACATTGTACCAGACAGGTGTCATAGTCATACCCCGTTATCCAAAAATGATAAGTCTTAACCATGGAAGAAACAACTACGAGACTAGCTTTCTGAAAAAGGAAATGAAGCACCCATTGTAAGTTTGTACTTTTTCGTAAATACACGTATGTTCGAAAAATACTATTAATATCATCATAATTGAGTGTTACTGGAAAAGTGGAAGGGAAAAGACTCCGTGGCCGAACTCCGATGCGTTGGTCGGACCAGATCCGCACCACCCTCGACTCTACCGTCTACGATGCTCTCCGAGTGGCCGGAGATAGAACAAGATGGCGCAACATCGTGAGAAAGAAGGTCATGGATGGAGGAGGTCACGACCCTCAGACATGAGGACTACGACTGATGGAGGAGGAATTGAGTACCAGAACAGATCACATGTTTGAAATAATCGAGAGTTTTGTAAAAATAGTCCACCAGAAATTCTTATTGTGGAAGTCATGTTGTTCCGCATTTTACATTATAAACCGATAAAAATAAAATTTTGATATATATGTACCTACATCGAGCGGTTTAAATAATATAAGCCATACACGACAGAGTTAAGAAATGCTTTTAAACTTTACAGTTCTAGATCTCTTCGAATATTTTCTTTGTCGGTTTATTAAATGAAATGTAATGTAATTTATGAAATGAAATATTCAAGTTGGCCGACTATGGGTCCTTCATTTCTGTTTTAATTAAACTACTTCTACTATTTCGTCTGTTATTCGGTCTTAAGCATTCCTAATTTATTGCGAGGCATAGAAGCCATGATGATTATGCAAATTAATTTAACAAAGCAATATAACATGAAACGGATTAAATTCATTATAACATCGGGGTAAAAGACTTAATTTGTAATCGGTGGTAAATTCAGTAAAATTAATTGTGAAAATTTTATGAATACAATAAATATACAGTAGAGTTCAATATGAACACAATGGAAATTTAATCGATGATTATACCTAATAATGTAATTTTTTTAGTAGGTACCTGGTACATATTTGTAATTTTTGGTCTGTAGCAGGACAGGTCAAATGTCTTGACGTGTGGAAGACAACCGCGGCATGTAAACTGTATGTCGTGAGCGGGGTGAGCGGAGTGTAATGCGCCTGCAGTTTAGCGTATTTTAACAATAACACCGCCGCGCCGACTGCAACGTATTTTATACCTCAACAGTGTCAGTTATTCTACCGCCTGAGCAGTAATGTGCGAACATTACTGTGCTTCGGTAGGAGGGCAACTGTAGCTAGTGAAATTACTGGGCTAAAGAGTATTAACATCTTGTGACCCTTGAGTAAGAAGCGTTGGTGCAGTGCACCTAGAATTGCACATCATTGTAAAGTTCTGGTTAGCACTGTACTGATTATGGGCAGCGTTATCTCTTAACATCAGGAGAGCGTCTTGCTCGTCTGCTTACTTCTCCACATAAAAAAAAACCTTTATAATATACCCTTTTTACTATCATTGCTCCTTTATGTCATAAGATGTTAAGACTCTTCAGCCCAGTAATTTCACTAGCTACAGTGCCCTCCTACCGAAGCACAGTAATGTTCGCACATCACAGCTCAGACGGTAGAATAAGTGGCACTGTTTGGGTAGCCACCGAGACGACCACCTGCAAAGGAAGTCTACCCCCGGTCAAAAGTTAATCCTACTGTGCTTACGTTAGTGTTGTAATAATAAATGATCAAATAAATAATTATAGGTCAATGAACTGTCTTCATAAAAAAACGGCAGCAGATCATACTTTAATACTAAAATTGTTTCTGTCTTCTTTGCAGCAGTCCATTAGAATCCAGATGTTCAAGTCAAACAAAGTCATTTCAGTTATTTCAAGAAATAAGGTTCCAATCCATTAACTTATTGTTTGTCTCCACAATACCTATCAAAACAGAACTGAACTTTAATAAACGGTACAGGCTATTGCAATTATAACATACACCGAATACTGTGACAAAAACGACGTTGGGTAGCTAGTACAAAAGTATACCACCCAGTCGTAGATGTACACCACAGGATAAAACGACGTCATCAAGCAATTTTGCCTGTATTTCGGCACAATGTTAAGTCAAAAAAGGAATTTATATATTTTTTACTAGCAGCAGTAACTAGCATCGGTTATTATTAGGCTAGATCTTATTCAACGCTTAATATATTTTATAGCGAGTAAAAAACTACTTAATAGTTACGATAAGCGTTTTCTTTACGGAGCAAAGTGGAATGAAATTATTGACCTATCCCAGTTCTGGGAAAAAAATTAAAAACACTGCTCTGAGATTGGTTAATTTTTGGTCACTCTTTTCTTCTCGCTGCGCATCAGTGATTGACCTAATTAGTGCAAGTAAGAGCCACTCAACGAGCAATAGAGAGTGCAATGTTTGGAGATTCTACCACCTACCTACATACCACCTACCAACATAATATAGGTAGCTAAATCTGGAATTAGGACATCCATAATTGTGAAATCCTAGGTTACACTGTACTGATTATGGGCAGCCGTTATCTCTTAACATCAGGAGAGCGTCTTGCTCGTCTTCTACTTCATAACATAAAAAAAAAAAAATTGTGCGTGTACTAGTTTACACACGTAAGAAGTGAAACTTCTTTAATTAAATTAAATTTAAATTTTAAATTTATAAATTTTTTAAATTCATGTTCATTGGAGAAAGTGAAAGTACTCTTCGTCTGAACCAACCGTGGTAGGGGCAAGAAACAAAAGATGGCGCGTAACTGAAAAATGTGACGGTAAATTTTTTCCAACGCCGATAAAGAAGTTTCACTTCAAAAAAAAAAAAAACCACAGAAGAACTAGTATAATTGACAATTCTCGCAAAATTTGTTCATTAATTTATTTTTTTACTTTAAAATAATATGTGTTTGGATATGTGTGATTATAATATTTTATTCATTTTTGTGCGGTATCTGCATCCATTGCAGTAGTCAGTGATGTTTTAATTGAGTTTCAATGTTTTGAAGCTTAAATGAATTATCAGACAAGCTTTAAATATCGCCGAAACTTTCGGCTTTCTGACTAAATTTGATTAATATGTTTCATTTAGTTTAAACTCACACAAAGCCTGTCTTAAACAGTTTAAACTGAAACTATATATAAGGGTAAATCCTGAGATCGGGCGTATTTAAGTGATTTCCGTGGCAGATTTTAAATCAAAGTATTATTACATTTTACATGTAAAACATCAAATTTCCCATAATTATAAGCACATCAATCAAATAGGCATCATTATAACTTGTTTTGTTCAGAAGATATTTAAATTTAAATTTTTGGTGCCACGGTAATCAATAAAGTGTGGCATGGAAATCAAAATCAAAACTATTTTGTTTGAATTCTATGTTATTATTTAAATATTGACCTCTACATACTAATCATATAAAATAGAAATGATTAAAAACGGTGATCCAAACAGATATACACCAAACATAAAGTATTAAAAAGGTCTATATTGGCTCTCTATATAATAATCATGTAAACTAAATTAAATCAACGTATTGCAGTCTTAAACAATGTAAAAATATTGAATATTTAGTCCTAGAATATGAGATTAAGTTCTCAGTCACAGTCACTGACAGGATTCACTCCAGAAGCTGTCATCAGATTGTACATTTATTATTAGTTAGGTTAATCTGAAATGAAAGTTGCAGTCAGCCCATAGTTTCGTTTTATTTTTTCATCATACATCATCTCAGCCAAAAGACGTCTACTGCTGAACATAAACCTCCCCTTTAGACCTCCATATATAACACCGGTGTTGGAAGCGACCTGCTTCAAGCGTCTTTCAGGGACCTAAATAAGGTCGTCTGCCACACTTGTGGGTAGACGTTCTACGCTGCGTTTGCTTGCCTGTAGTAGCCACTTGAACACTTTTCGACCCCATCAGCCATTCGCTCTACGTGCTATGTGGCCTGCCCATTACCACTTCAGCTTCCTGATCCGCGGAGATATGTCAGTGACTTTGGTTCATCTCCTCATTCCTGATTCGATCACGTAGAGAAACCCCGAGTATAGCCCTCTCCATAGCTCGCTGAGCGACTTTTTAATGTAGGGATATAATGGTGCCGCATAAGCCAGAGCGGCTGTCTACTATAGTACAATATTAAAAAATCTGATGTATACAATATAAAAAAAAATATCTGAAATAATGAAATATACAAATATAAACTGTCAAAATCACTTCCATACCTGCGGCTTCACTGTAGTTGGGTAAAAAGTGAAAGTATGCGCAAGAAAACTCAGGAGAAAATTGATCACCGTGGTAAAATGCCATGAGAATCAATACCATGGAAATCAAAATTGTATAGTTTTTTGTCAATATTTTTAAATACCATAATTATAGACCAAAATTAATAAAATATATGATAAACAATACCCTTTTCCTAACTGCACACCCTAGTCAAAAAACCGTAATGGATAAAAAAATATTTTTAAACATGGAAAAGGTAATCAATGATCTAGTGAACCAAAACCACGGTAATCAATTTCTCACCTTCGTAAATCCAGTTTATAACAACGAGAGGAGGAGCCTCTCTTCACTATGTTTAGAGCGCAATCGAAGTTAGCCAATAGCGTGCGTACAAGCTTCTAAGTATTGTGGTTTGTGAAATGTGGGTAGTTATGTCGCGCGCCATGGGAATCACTTTTTGTCCGGGGACAAACCTAAATTTGTTATTTTTTCTAAAACTACGCTGAGTACAGCCTTCGCGTATTTTTTTGATCATATAACAGTTCACCCTTTACAGCTTTGATCACAGGAATTAATTAAATTCCTTTTATAAATTAGTGTAAAAAATATATTTTGTTCCGAAAATGTGTAAGGGACAGCCCACGGTAATCAAATTTCAGGGCTTTTACATTTTTTTTTAGATACTTGCAGCTAAATATAACCTGATGTCTATCATGCATTAAGTAGATTGAACCTTAGACTAACAGGAAAAAAATACCTTTGGGTAGAATTTTTATGTTACGGGTAGTTTATTCCCCCAGACACGTAAAATTTTGACTCTCAGGAATCACCCATAACATAATCTCAAAGCTCAGACTTGTCTAATTGGATAATTTACTGGTGAATGTCTATGAAGAAATATATTATAGAACTAGCTGCGCCCAGAGTTTTACCCGCTGTACCTATGTGTTATTCCAAGCTAAGCTATCTCTATACCAAACTTCAGCTCAATTTGTCCATCTATGCAGGCGTGAAAGAGTAAAAAAACATACATCTAGACACATCCATTCTTACAAACTTTCACGTTTATTTATTAGTAAGATTTTACCTAAGTCTTTAAGTTTTAGGTTTAAAATTTGTAATATCGGGACATCTGAATCTTTGTGATCCGATGCCCCAAAATATTACGCTACTACCTCTACAGTGTATTATCACATTAGTGATTTCACATTTTAAAATGCGCATCGCTTATTATTTAAAAAAATATATATTATTTTATTTTAATAATGTAAAATTTAACTATATGGGACGTTATTTGCAAAAGTTATAGTGTGTTTGTGTTTGAGCGTGTATGTTTGTTACTACTTCACGCCTAAACGGTTGGACTGGTTGAGCTGAAATAGAGAGAAAAGAGATAGCTTAGACTCTAGAATAACACTTAGGCTATTACAGTACACCGGGTAAAACCGCTGGGCGCCGCTAGTATAGGATATAAGGTAATACCTCAAATTACCATACTTTTGCCCCACCTAATATTAAGAGTACGTCGAAAACTTTCAACGCAATATACCTGGCGAGTCAATCTCTGGAATATATCACTCTGTGTAAAATATTTCCATCATACGAGTATTACTCTCATGTCAAGTCGCTCTCATGAAACGCATAGCGCTTGTCAAACGTAGTTTAATATGCAAACCTGACTTACGACGAGACGAGGTGACATTAATGCAGAGCTATTATTGTAAAATGGAACGTTTTGAGGATAGCTATTTTACGTAATGTTCAAGTTCTTGCTGAAAAATACATCGCTTATACTATGATGATGGAATGTGTTAATTACTGGGCTGAAGAGTCAACATCTTATGACTCTTGAGTAAGGAGCATCAGTGCACCAGGATAGCGTCTTAATCGTATCTTTTTCAAAACGTATTTATTTCTTTGCACGAAAAAAAAATGTGTAGATGATTGAATGAAACTCAACGTCAAGCAGGGCTAATAATGGTGTCACAGGTGGTAAAAATTTGTCGTCAAAAACGTCAGTAAAAGGTTTTCACTACTTTGAGCCCTTAATATTTTGATGAGGTACAAGCTTTGATCATAATTTCAAATTGAAATCAAGCAGATGTTTATAAACGGTTTTTTGTTCATTGAAGTGATGGCCTAATTGTCTTAAATCATTCATTTTGAATTGTATTTAGATAAACGCTATTATTATTAAACATTTTAAATTAATACTGTAAAAGAGCTATTACGAGTTACGTTATTTTAATAGACAGTAATATAGACAGTTTAAATATATTTTATGTTAGCTGCATAGTTTATTCTAGAATTAGTTACTACAGTGTTAGTACTAAGCATGACGTAGCACATAATAATATTTAGGAGTGCACCTAGTTTAAAAGTTCTTGCTGAGCGCCGTGCACACCGTGACATTGACGTGGGAGAAGCAACTCCCATCTCTCTGTTAAGAGTAATTAACGTTTGTAAGAGCACAATGACATTGAGAGTAGCTGCAAATTGTATGCAATGACAGTGCGAGTAGCAAGAGTAGCGTCATGTCAGTTTGCTCATGACAGTGGGAGTTGCTACTTTTATGTCAATGTCTTACTATACCAAAGGGGCTGTTTTTTTTTCACTCATGTACATAACATCTCAGTCATGTCATATTCAAGGACGTCAATTCTTCTTGAAGGTCATATTAGTCATATTATTATCGCAACTATTACGAAACCCTCCACATCTACATAAAAACAAAAACTTCTATCTTCATGTAAATCGTGTAATAAATACGGCCATTACAACCCTACGCTACATTACATTGTTTTGTCCAGAACTTCGAGACTATCTAAAGGAAATCCGTTGTCTATAAATTAACTACCACTTAGGTATGTGGGGCCGTCGAGGCATGAATTTATGTGGCCTCCATTTAGTTTACACTGCAGTGGAACTGTTTATTATTGCATGTAATATTCTAGATTCTGGGGCATTGTTTGGACTTAGTTATTTGTAAGCTGTAAAGTCACATAAATTATAATAATTTTAATTAGTATCTTTGTTGTATTACATTTATTTATGTTGTTAATTAAATTAAATCTAATGTAAATTGTATTTTATTTTATTTTATTTTACAATTAAGGAAAACTTACGGCTAACGAAATAATACATACAAGGATAGATACTGAAGGCCAATTACATGTATAATAAATTATTGTGTTAACATGTGCTAACAAGCACGTTTACTTTTAATGTTTAGCTTAGTAACTAATTAACATTATTGTTAGACTTATTTTTTATGCTGGGTATAATTAAAAGCAAAGCAAAGGCCCCTTTATTCACAGTTAATTAAATAATAATATCTTTTAAACATTATTTTTAGAAATTAATATAAAAAAAATACGACGATCGAACAATCGATCGATTGTTCGATAGATTAATCTTCGATTCACCAATCAATCGCCCGCCAATTAATATAATAAATAGTCTTATTTAGAGAACTAGAGTCACAAAGAGTAAATTACACAAAATCTCTGTCCCATTGACTGTTGACTTATTAATCCAATAAACATCCAGACAGTCAATAAAACGACAAAGGGCTGCGAAAAGACAAAATAATTGCCGGGTCAGTAAATCAAGATACGAAAGCGCGAGACGAAAACAAAGCAAAAGAAAACTGCTATTATTTTGATTTACCAAGGTTGAACCTTGAAGGTCGTCGGATTTTCAACGGCGGTTGAATAAATATTAAAGGGATATTGTAGCAAAGTGCTCATGAAAATGTCTGAATCTTCGACAATATATCCGAATAGACTTGTGATTTGTGGTTTTATTCAATTTGTTTTTTTTTCTGTTGTTATTATTATATATATACGACGTTAACGCTGACGTGTTGTGGCAATGATCGAAACCACGTCAGTTTTGTACACGCCTTTTATAGACGTCGATAACCTTATAAATTATAGTGAAATCAAGCGGCCAGTTTGCTTAAACATTAAAAACATATTGCTATTAAGAATAGCAAAAGGTTTTTGTCCATAATGTAGATTATTGAAAAATATTTGACACGTATTTTTTATTTGTAAATCTGATAAAAAACGTTAGAGATACAACGCACTAAAGTTGCTGGATCGTGACGTCACACCATTGAATCTTGTCCATTTTTGTTTAGTGGTGTGACGTCACGCGTCCTAACACAGAATCTTATAAGCGTTAAACATATCTCAGCCGTTTTTAATTTTATTTGCAAGAAAAAAAGTATCGAATATTTTTTTATTATTAGAATTACGGATAAATTAAAAAAAAATGACCTGGTCAACATCATCATATAGGACACGCTAAGTGAAAAAGAGAAGCACAATACTGCATGTGCAACAAAAAGCTGAATAGTTCAAGACTTCCAGCTACTTAAATGAACACACTTGTACACCGAATCATCTAAGTTTAAAAATAGAATTTGTTCAAAAATTCAAACCTTTCAATATCTTTGAATTTTTAAAAGGCTTTCTATTCTTTACAGCACGTTTGCTTCATAGATCGTTGGCGTTGCAGTGTACCGCGCAATACAGGTTGATCACGCGAGGGTTCATCCACCCCTGACCCGTACAAACAAAACCAATCTAAGTCATTATACAGCGTGTTCCATTTAGGGCGTTTTCGATGCCTTCAGGTGAATGCACTGCGGCTATTTGAGGCTTGCATGTCTACTGCAGTTCCCCGTTCCGTTTTTTATTTTGCTCGGCGGTTTCGTGGCATATTTTAGATAGTGGCTTTTGAGCATTTCTCTATGTCAACTTGAATGGTTGAAGTTTTAAGTCACAAGGTATTTAAAAGGTAACCTAAATAGGAATTTGCGTTGGTAGTTTTACCGATTTTAAGTCACGGTATAAGATGAATTTGAAGTTTTATCTTTTGTGCAATTGGTGAACTGTGTTGGTGAAGTGCTGCGGATAGATAGATAACTTTTTATTGCACATAAAATTACAAACAAAACAATTAACATTAAATAAATTTGACTTAAAAAGTGTTACAATTAGCGTTCTTATCGCTAATAGCGATCTATTTCAGGCAGCCGAGTAGGAAAGGAAAAATACAAGTTTTGAATGCTTCAGGATGACTTCAGCTTCAATTTTATGACGCTGCCACACAACACTTTCCGGGGCTTTTACGGGGTAGACCTCACCGTGTGTTTATTCGTGTGTTTTGTCTATGAGTTCCACATGTGGTATGAGCGGTATGGCCTGTACTACTCGCTCCATCACCTCACATGTGATGAAGCGTAACGCATTTTTTTTAAGTACCAAGTCTTGACTTAGTACTTAGATGTACTTTTGTTTTATATGACTTGTCACAAAGCCCAGTAGTGGAACTTAGATGGTTGATAATAATGATAACGGTGATTAGTTTAGTTCTTATAAAAGCCTTAATATGGCTACCCAATTTGGTTGCCCAATTTGGTTTTCCATTTTACTGCATGTCCGGCAATAAAGTTAGCTGGAATTTATACGTACGTACTCACATAAAATAGGCACGTAATTAAGGAACTTACGGTGGAATTTCGACGAAAATAGCCTGTCAGGAGCTTTATTTCTCTTAACCAAAGGAAAATATTTTTTATCAAAACCTAGATTTAGTCGGATTTACAAGGGGATCAAATAGAAAAATAGAAAAGATCTAACGAGCCTAAGTCTCTCGGGTCTCAACGTGGCCCGAAAATATTAGAGTGGTTTTGTTGTACCTAGCCGTAAAAATACAGAGGTAGAATAGAACAAAAAACTCTTTATTGAAACATCACAAATATACAGAAAACTTAATATGTACTTAAACACAATTAAATATTAAAATAAATAAAAGTGTATGTTTAATGTGTGTGTATATTTATAATGTATGTGTATGTATGAACCTATACGTCTATCTATATATTTCAATTATATATTTAAATAATTTTTAATAATATATATGTAATAATAATGTATATCGGTTGTCTGGAAGAGATCGCTATTAGCGATAAGACCGCCAATCGTAACACCTATTTCTGTGTAATCTTAGTTCTAAGCTATATTATTGTTTTTGTGTGAACAAGAGTTAAAGAGATTTCTATTCTATTATTTTTTTATAATATTTTGAGAATATCTCTGTCCAATCAATTTTTTATTTTCGATTGAAGGTCTATAACATGCATAAAACTACCAACGAGATTAAAATAGTGTTTTATGAACCTACATTTGAAGTTTTTCTATTTTGTAGCTGTCAAAACCATTGCTTCCCTGAATTAATATTTTGTTTTCAGAACGAACGTGAGATTAAATTGGTCGAATTTAAAACCATTATTTAAAACTAGCTGGGCCCAGTGGTTTTACCCGCAGGCAGGTAGCGCAAATATCATGTGTGCAGATGCACATTATTCATATTATACAGTTCTTATTGTATTTTTTTTCTATGATGTAATACAGGTCAACAACAATCTATGAAATTTATGAGACGTAAAGTGCATTGACAATAAATTATCACGATTACGATACGAGTATTATGACCAATATATAATCACTATAGGTACTTGGGCATAACATTATAATATGTCAATTGTTATGTCGTATTTTAATCTAAATATATAAAAAAATAGAGTATAGACTAACTGATTTTACCACTCTGATTATATTGGGTTTAACAGATTTTATGACGTAGTGAGGACCTCAATAAAATAATAAAATTAAATAATAAAAGATCACGCGTACCTTGGTAAAGCCAAAGACAAAGAAGTAATAATATAAATATAAACTAATGTCATAAAGATTTTTATATGAGACAGATTTTATTATACCATCGTCATTCTCTTGAAGTATTCTAAGCTTTTCTCAAAACTATCTGCACTTAATTCAATTATATTTTCCCAGATCACTGACCAAATAAAATCCATAGACGCCAGACGAGACCAGACGAAGGTTGAACGATGCAATAAATTGCACTTCGATTGCTTCGGCGTCTAATATCCTGAAGATATACTGATAAGCTGGAAACTATTTAAGGGTTCCTTGTCGACGCGCGGCTCTATCGCTCGATATGATTTGAAATATAAAACTCATAAAAAAGTAGAGTTTACTTTTAGAAATGTTATTTTGGTCTAACTTTAAATAATATTTTTCTTGTCCACTGTCATAATTTAAAAAATGACAAAAGAGTATTCATTAAATATACGTATAATAATATACACATTCTGCTCTTTCTCTCTGGAAGAGATCGCTTTTAGCGATAACACCGCAGTGTTAACACTTATGTCGTGATTTTGTGTTTTAGTTTTAAGTTTTCTGTATATTTGTAGTGTTCCAATAAAGAGTTTTCTATTGCATTCTTTTCTATTCTATTCTTAATGTAATAAACCAGATATGATTCTAACGCATCGACTAAACTCCAAAATAATGATGATTTAATTGAATTGAAAACCTTAAACTCAAACTCAAAATTCATTTATTTAAATAGGCTACATTGGAGCACTTTTGCAAGTCAATTTTAATTTTTTTTCTAAATATTTCAATACTCTACCGCTCGTTCGCAAAGCACTCTATGAGAAGAACGAGCAAGAAAATCATAAAGATTGCATTTTTTAAAATATGTGTTTACAATGTTTATCTTGGTTACATAATTTATTGTGCGTTTGAGGGGCACAAGCTGATTTATCATGCAGAGGTTTCCAGGCATCTTTGTCTTCTATGTATTGGCTTATTTTATAATAGGTTTTTTTTGTAATATGACTTTAACATGGCTTTTAAATTTCCTTTCTGTGAGTCCCGTTATTTCCTTAGAGATTTTATTATGAAAACGTAAACAATTCTCTAATAATGATTTTTGGTGAGCCTCCAAATTATACCAAACATAGTATGGACCACTGGTCCTCAGATGCTACAAGTCAGTAAACAAGACATACACTGACATCAGTAATCCTTTAATACCATCCAGCTAAGGGTTGCGGGTTCACTAAGGTGATTACACCAATATTAGGACCACTAACGATGTGTAGCGGTTGCCTAATATGCAGTAACAGTTCGGGGAAGGTATCGTGAAGATATGTTAGTATGCCTTTACTGTTGGTTTATTAAGTGTTTATGGTATACTAGCTGGATCCAGCTGCTTTATCCGCTGAAAATTCCAGTGTTGTTTTATGATTTATAGGCTAACTAGCTTATGTTCTGCTTAAGCTTTGCCGCATGCGGAATATTTTTCTTAGCGGAGGTCAACGTTATAAAATCTGTACAAGTTTCAAATTTAAACTCAATTTGTTCAGCGGTTTGAGCTGTGCATTGATTGATAGATAAGTCTTTATTTTTTGTATAATATTTTGATTTAAAATAAACTGCAGCTCAATTAATTTTCTTACTAATTTTTCTCATAGAGATTCTTTCGAACGAGATGTAGAGTCTTAAAATAGGACTAAATAATTGTAAAATAGACTTGAAAAAGTGTTCCATTGTTGCCTATTTGAATAAATGAATTTCTCAGAGTTAGTATAAAGCCGCGTCTCCAGCTCCTCTTTTGGTTCAAACATTAAACATAGGCATGCCAACATCCAAAAAAAATCTCGGCGATTTTGACTTCTTGTTTGCTCCAACAATATTTTTTGCTTTCCATATCCGATGAAAAGTACGTACAACAAAACATAATACATATCATCAATATTCCTCAAAATCGCCGAGATTTTTTTTGGATGTTGGCATGCCCATGTTGAATGTTTGAACCAAAACAGGAGCTGGAGACGCGGCTTTACACAAACATCCAAACATTTTCGTCTAAAATATTACTAAGAAGTAGTGTAATCAGCGTTAGTTTTTCCTACATCCTAATAAACATGGTGTTTATGACAGGTAGTACGTGACGGTGTTCTGTACATAAACACGACCCCATAAACGGCCATACTTAATCGTACTTTTTACATTAACGTTTACCCGAAACCCATTTTGGTAATCATAGCCTTTTGGTTCACCTTTGTTTGGTTAGCGGAAATGTGTCGTTTAGTGCGTAAATGTAGATGTTTTTCATGAGAATTCATTGTTTTTTTTGTGTTTTTTCATTACTAGCTGCGCCCAGTGGTTATACCCGCTGTAATGTATATGTAACTTATATGCTTTTCCAGGATTTCAGCTCAATTGGTCCACCCATCTAGGCGTGAAAGCTCAAACAAGCTCAAAGTGACAGCTCAAACTGTTGAATGGATTGTGTTGAAATTTGAAACACAGATAGATTTTTATAATGCAGACCTCTGCTAGGAAAGAAAGAAAGAAACACGTTTATTTGACGGCTTATAAAGTTAGCAAACACATATAAAAAGCAAAACGATTACAATAACAGGATTTTACACGCGGATGACGTCGCACATAAGACATTTTTTTTATTTGCCTTTTGTGGCTTAGCATATCACTGCGGCCAGAATTGACCTATTGTGGTCGTCAACTAGTGAGTAAGAAGATCCCATTGGCGCGGCGTGATAATAAATAAAAATAAAATAAATAAAAAACATATAAGATTATACGATACATAAGATATATATAGACATATAAGATAGTTTTACGAATAAAGCGGTACGATGTAACCAGTTTCACGAAAACCCGCAAAAAATCTCATAAACTCAATTGATTTTCTTCGTAAAAGATCTAAAGCATTTCTGACAAAATTACTTCACATAATTTTTCCACGTGGTTGGCGCTTTGTCCATGCGGGGTCGAGCAGAAGATTTAATCAAACTGGATGAAAGTTGGTAATGAAAGAGTTCTACCAGCAAGCCTTTTCACGACAGTATTATCCCAAAATAAATTAATTTCAACGAAAATCTAGTTAATTTTCTCTTCGTTGGTGAATTTAATATGTAGACAACTGTATTATTTTAATAAACATGTAATTTGTGGCGGTTACTCACGCAATAGCAAAATTAATAATGTATTTGATATTTTTTAGAAGCCTTTATAGCCTTTACTTAAATTTTTTGTAAGTTTTTTTTATGTGATAGGTGACAAACAAGCAGACGGCCCACCTGATGGTGAGTGGCTACGGTTGGCTGGTACGTTGCCTACCTTTCAAGACTCTGTTCACTTGCCTTTTGAAGAGTCCCAAATGTATAAAGATGATGATGATGATGATGACGATTATGTGTGATTTTGTAAATTTACAACCCCGGTCAAATAAAGTTTTATAAAAAATGTCCAATCAAAGCTCTAATATTAACATCATATGCAACTTTATGTATTTATTTCAGTGGGACTGTTTTTGTTTGCTAACACAAAGTTAAAACGTGCGCTAATGACTCGGTAAAAAAAACCTATTTCAAGCTTCTTTTAAATATGTGAGGGCGAAATGTACGGTTTCCACCTACCCAATTTTGATGAAACATACATTGGACCATAATAAATTGGACTAATGGAAGCCAATAATAAAACTTTTATGAATGACTTTTATGTCTTGATGTGGAATTTGACTAAAAGGTTCGATGAAATTAAAGGAAAACATACATACAAAAACATATCGAGGGGTCTGAGGCGATTTGACTCAAGCGCCATTTTGGTAAGTGTTCAGGAGAGCGATTTTAAGATAAAAATTTTGGAAAAAAATTCATATCTTCTGAAGTATTCCTCTTATCGGATTACTACTGAGAGTCAATGAAGCAATACATAATAAGCTTTAATTTTATATGAATTTCATCGTTTTATAAGTATTTTTAACCTATTTTAATGTCACTTAAGCCAAAATGACCTATTTTCTGTTCAAGGCAAATTGATTGAAGTTCAAGGAAATTCAGTGACGGATGAGAGAAAAAAGATTTATAGACCATCATTTTAACACATAATTCAGGGCTAAAAGACTTAAATCACAAGAAATTCTGTAATTGATCAAAGAAAAAAGATTTATATACTAAATAAACGACAAATAGATCACGGCAAAATAATTTAACAGTGAAAACACTAATTGAAACTTAAGGAAAAAAGACTTTTATTACAACATTACTTTAAACACATAGATTCAAATCAAAGAAAAATGTTTATTTTATGAATCTTGGTCTTTGAGTTGTTCTATAATAAAATACTTGTCCTTTCAGCAAATAATTTTAAATATTGAAATGAAAGGAATAAAAGAATTTACGTTAATAAATCAGCGTATATTAAATTTTAATTATTTATTTTTATATTAAATAATATAATATATAACTTTTCTTATTAATTAACTACTTAAATACTTATTGACATTAATTAAATTAGAGACCCATGGGAATCAACTACATAATAATATTAATAAATGTTTATTCTACTACCAATAGCAAAATTTGCACTCATGAAATAACTATCCATTAACTCCTAAGGATGTAAGTTAGTTAAGAATAGAACAATAACAATGATAAAGAATATTATAATCAACGTCAACATAACGTAGTTGTAGCTTGTATAAACAAAACGCCTACTTATTTTATTATTAAAATAATACTAATAATCTTACTAATATTAAAAACGTGAAAATTTGTTAGAATGGATGTCATGATGTTTGTCACTGGTTCACGCTAAACGGGTGGACCGATTGAGCTGAAATTTTGTATAGAGAAAGCTTAGACCCCGGACTAACACATAGGCTACATAAAAACTGCAAGTAAAACCGCTTGGCGCAGCTAGTAAATAATATAACCAAAAGTACTGAGTAGCTGAGTCAAATTCCAATTAATATAATCATCCAAAACAATAAACAAATTTAGAACAATTCAAATTTGGTCACATCATGGAATAAAAAACTTATTATTTTCTACTAGAACCCGGATTTATGTATCATAAGTACAACAATGCTTGCATAATCTTTACAAAAAAATAACTTATCTGATGGTAACTAGCCCCTTAGTCCAGTCAATAAGTGCTCAAAAGGGGCATGTGGTTGGAATAGTCGAAAGCAGAAAAACTAACTTAGTAACTTTGTTTGGACTAGTTAGGAGATAAACATACTAAAAGTCCCCACCCCTCCGAGGTGAGCCGGAGGGGGGGGGGGGGGAGGCCGAATAAGGTCCCATTTTTAGGTTTTTTGCTTATATGTCAGAAACTGTGCGTTGTACGATATTTTAATGTACTACATTATTAAACCTCATAAAATTTTCTACAACTTCGGCTTTGACACTTTTCATCTATCTCCAATCGTTGTCCAGCTATGAGCTTCCAAACATGGTTTATTTTGAAGACACTTAAATTAGTTTTGCATACAAAGTCGGTAAAAAAATCTTACAAATAAAATTTTACCAACTTTTGGTTGTCGTATCATAATGAAACTTTGCAAATGTCTAGAAATCTGATGACAGTTTAATAATCTGGTACCACTGAGCTGATCTGATGATGGAGCCAGGAGGTGTCTACTGAAACTCTTCAATGGCTATTAGTAAAACCGGGGAGTTTAGGCTCATTACATTCGGATTGATGAGACGTAGGCACTTCCTGGTTAATTATCAGACCCTCGACAGCAAGTGTTATGAAAAAGTCTCATTGATTCGAATGTAATGTGCCCAAACTCGACGGGTTTACTAATAGCCATTGAAGAGTTTCATTAGACACTTCCTGGCTCCATCATCAGATCAACTCAATGGTACCAGATTATTAAACTGTCATCAGATTTCTAGACATTTGCAAAGTTTCATTATGATACGACAACCAGAAGTTGGTCAAATTTTATTTGTAAGATTTTTTTACCGACTTTGTATGGAAAACTAATTTAAGTGTCTTCAAAATAGACCATGTTTGGAAGCTCATAGCTGGCCAAAGATTGGAGATAGATGAAAAGTGTCAAGGTCGAAGTTGTAGAAAATTTTATGAGGTTTAATAATGTAGTACATTAAAATATCGTACAACGCACAGTTTTTGACATATATGCAAAAAACCTAAAAATGGGGCCTTCTTCGGGCTCCCCCCCTACGACTCACCTCGGAGGGGTGGGGACTTTTAGTTATGTTTATCTCCTAACTAGTCCAAACTAAGTTACTAAGTTAGTTTTTCTGCTTTCGACTTTTCGATCCACATACCCTTTTTGGGCACTCATTGACTGGGCTATAGTTTTTTTTTCTGTGTTTTATTATTGTCATCAGCTGCATTTTCTCCACATAATAGAATCTCTACTGCATTTAAGAAAATCAGTCAATTAATCAAAAATTCAATGATGTAAGATCTTTGTCTGTTAATGTCAAAGATGTTTTATCTTTGACATTAAAAATAATAATAAAATAATTAACCATCATAATTATGTTATAAATAATAAAAACACGTATTGCCTAACGATTGTCGCATTTTTTTACGCGCGCTATCAATATACAATTTTGTCACAATCCGATGATCACCCTAAATGACAGGATTCAAGCGACCGTGCAGTAGCGCGTTCTTAGGATTTATGTATGATTTTAGTAGATTCAAATGACACTCTAAAACATGTCCCTTCAAAAAGGCTATGATTTAACGACCTCAAGCTGTTAGTTCGCAACCAACACAAAGAGTTTTAAGTGCCAATATTTACTTTTAAAAATGAGATATATGCATAATTTTACAAGTTTAAGAAAAGTAAAATTGATTGAACTGACATTGATCAACTGTATTTATTCAAAGAAAAAAAACTTTTGTGACATAATTATCTAAATCAGTTCAAGGCAAAACGACTTAAGCGCCTATGCTACGAATATTAATTCAGAGTAAAACGATTCATATGACATACTTTAATGAGACAGATCACGACAAAATACTTCAAAGAGCAGTGTGATTTTTTATGGAGCAGGTAAAACAGATTTAAAGGACTTATAGAGAAAAAAATGAACAAGGAAAAAAAGCTTAAGTGAGAAGTAAGTAAAGTTACTAGTCACTTAAATGGACTTAAGGGCATGTCTTTAAAAAAAACGTGTTTTTGTTGTCGCTTCACACCACGATTTTAGAAATGATAGTCAAATTTAGGATGGAATCAAGCGCCAAAAAAGTTGTCCGATTTACACGAAACCCAGCTCAAACGAAGGAGAAAAATTCGCTGATTGCAACGATATATATAACTCAATATCGCCTGAAATGGCGCTTGAGTCAATTCGCCTCAGACCCCTCGATATTATTGTACATGTATTGTTGAAATTATTATCCTATGTGATCATGGTTAAATGTAACCCTATATTATAATGAATAAAAAAGTTGTATATTTTTGCATTTCCAATAATCTAATAGTATTATTATACATAACTTTTAATCAATAGTTTTTTAAAAGTCAGTAACAAATCGAACGACCACTTACGATTGATTCTAACACAAAAACAATATTTTTCTTCAACATTAATAAGTGAAATTTTAAAAAGACTTTTAAAAACAAGCTTTTATTCGTCAAGACGAATCAAATGAGCCCAAACTCGATGAGGTTGCGTCGTTTAATTACGGAGTTCCTATGGCTACCCTCCATGATGAGATCAGCTCGATGTCAAAATAATATTGCATTGTCATCCGATTTACACACGCATGCAAATTTTCAGCTCAATTGGAAACCGAGAAGTGGGTCAAATTAAACTTGCAAGATTTTATTACAGACAGACAGGTTAAAAAGACAGGTTAAAAGTAAACAAATGCTTGTAAAATAAAAGCTTGTAAAGACCCCGTAACCGTTCTACGAAGGCCTACGAACTACTACGAAGCTACGGAGCTACGGTGATCTATATTGCCTACGAAACCCGATAAAATCTGCATTATTAAAACACGCTACCATCAACTGCTTTAATTTAGGTGAACGTTGCGTTTTGTTTTATTAAGGCATAAATAACGGTTAGTGTGACATTTAAATTGTTTAATGTTTGTGTTAATGTTAGAACGAGTTGGCACTTGGAGCATGCTAGTTTTGTTATATCTTAACTGCATTTTATGTACTTCACTTTCCATTTTATGATAAATGAAATCTTTTTTATAATTTGAAGCCTTTAGACCACACAATACGAATTTAATCAAGTTTGTGTATGCATGTTTTTATCATCAACTAGCTGCGCCCAGCAGTTTTACTGAAGCCTATGTATTATTCCAAGGTATAAGCTATTTCTATACCAAATTTCAGCTCAATCAGTCCACCCGCTTAGGCGTGAAGCAGTAACAAACATACGCACTCACAATTTTTCGTATATATATTATTAAGTGTGATGGTGCAGACTTTGACATACGATTAGATTAAAATATGTATAGCTAATAGCTTAAAGCCAGCGCCACTCTTAGCTGAATTTCTTTGAACCCTCATTTGATTGCTATGCATGGCGCAATACTTCGTATTCAAAGTCTCTTAATATCTAGGCCTTAATAGAAATCGGTGATCTAGCCAAAGTCGTTATTTGCAGAAAAAAAATTAAGGTTTGGTTTTGTTTTGTTTCCGTAGAAGATAACTGTTTTCCCAGAAGATATTTTTTGGTGCATAGTACTACCAGTATTTTCATTATAGGCACACTGCCATCTTACAGTGAATAACCTACTTGTAATATTTATAAATTAGCATGTATTAGAAGTTAACATCTGTATGTATAAAAAAATATAAATACTTATTAATATAAATACTTATAAATATATACTTGTGAATAAACATAAAGAAACTCGCATACAGATAACAAATACAACCATGTCACACTGGTTTGTGCAAACATTTCATTTTAGAATTGTAAATATGATAAATAAACTCAGTTTGCGTTTTAAGATTTAATCAAATAACAACAAATGCTCTCACATTAACTACTCTCAGTTCAATAAAATTGTGCCCATCTGATTAATTTTACTCTTCAATTGGTTTACACGAGCATTTTCTTAAAAACAAAACCATTAAGCGCCAATTTGAGTTTTAAACGACGTACCACCTAAGACAAAGAGCTTTAGAATAATAAATATGCACCATATTATTATTATAATAATAAAACTTTTTTTTTCTGCGTCGTCACCTACCAATCCTTACAAAAGAAATAAAATCTTTTGATAAAATCCAAAGGTCCCATTGTTATAACTATCAATAAAGCAGTAACACCTACGTTTCGTGTTATCGCTCACCTGGTTTTTTCGGTTTTCCGATACTTAGGTGGGTTTTATGTCATAAATAATTCATGGCCACGATCGTGAACCGTATGTCGAATATTAACAGTACATGGAGTTGTATATTAATAGTTTTTCTATAATATAATAATATAAGAGGAATGTTGACTAAAAATGTTTTTCGCAGTAACAAAATGGCGTTCAAAATATTTAAAGTCTAATTAGATATGAGAATAGAAATAATAATAATATAATATTTATTACTTAGAGTAGCTTTATTAATTCGATTTTTCCATTAACATACTTATTGAATAATATTATTTATAATCGGCTCCGTATTTCTGGTTTGCAATTAAATAATAAATAGGCCAAGCGCTATTAAGGCTACGCGAGATATAGGCTGCCGTAGAACTGGCGAATCGAATATTAACTGCCTTAAGGGGGGGTAAGGGTTTCAGCGTAAAAAAATACACTTTTTTGCGATTTTATTTCTCAAATATGGATTGAACCATTTTATTTAAACCTTTTGTACATTATTGAGCATACTTTTAACAATGTTGTAATTAAATTTTTTCTTCGTTTTTTTAGTTAATAAACTTTAAACGCGTTTTTCTCAAAACTACTTTTTCACAGTCCGTGTTCACTGCCATTTAAAAACTAATCGACCGATTCATTTTAAACTTTGTACACATTTTCTACATATAAAATACCTTCCCCCAACGTTCAGCAAAAAATTTTTTTTTACATTAAGGGTGTTTCCCATCCACAAAATGGCGGAACTTTTCGTGAAAAATAACACGTCACACTTTGGATGGCCGCCAAAAAATTTTAAATGAAAAAAAATAAATATCAGAGAACGTTGGGGGGAAGATTTGATTATAATGTGACTAAATTTTCATGGTTTTTAATTTTCAGATAATATCCGGCCAAGTTACAGTGAACACCGTAAATTGTTTTTTTCCCAAGTCGTTCTAGGAAAAGCTCTGTTACCGGCTTATACTTCAATATTTCTGCGTGAAAAATTTTTACAACATTGTTAAAAGTGTGCTCAATAATGTACAAAAGGTTTAAATAAAATGGTTTAATAATAATAATAATAAAATCATTTATTTCAGGCAATAGTACACTGCCACAGACGCAGTGTACCAGAGGCCCATATCATATATACCTTACAGACTAACATACATAAAAATTTTATAAACTTAAAAACTAGGTCACACGTAGCGCCGGCGACGCAAATCCGGCCGCCGGCGTAGCGGCGGCGTAATGCATATTTGAGAAAAAAAATCGCAAAAAAAAGTGTATTTTTTTACGCTGAAACCCTTACCCCCCCTTAACTTTCATCAACGATACCTTCAAAACTAACAAAGTTATCTTAACCACTATAGTTTTCCTGGAAAGTTCATGATTGAAACTATATTGGTGATTTTTTTCAGTGTTTGAAAGTCAGTAGTTTAGATTTTAGAGGAAACTATAGGTTCCTTATTTACTACGGAAGCCTAAAAAAAGTCGGTCAGTGACGTCATGGCCCAGCAACCTTAGTGCATTGTAGTTGTATTACACGTTTTTTTTATCAAATTTACACAGAAATAAATATGTGCCCAATATTTTTTGATCTACTTGACGAACTATTTTTTTTCTATTATGCAAAGTTAAGTTTTTGAATTCTATGCATATTTTCTCACATTTTATTCTCGTCAGTACATAAGTCACTGGCTGCATTATATACAATCTAAGCTTCGGATGTCGCTTATCGACTCCGGGTCACCGTTGTGTCGAATGTAAAGTGATTTATGAATTTCCCGGACACATCGCATGTTTCCTGGATCACTGCGCTACCGGGAAATTCTCATAGAGATGGATTTCTTGCGGATTTATTGAGATTTCCTTTTACTGTTCAAGTATGTGGTTCAATTTTTGAGTCTATCTTCTGGTGATTATAGAGATGTTCTCGATACCGATTCTTTCAGGCTATTTATTATTTTATGTGTCGATACGAAACATAGGTACACGTCATTGCATGTCAATGAATAATACGGTTTTTTTAAATGTCGTTATTATAAGTAATGTTGCCATTAATATTGCCTTTCTGTAGCGTAGTTTCTATATAATATTGTCTAGAACACACTAATATCTGTATCTTACTGCTTGGTGGATGATTTTTTTTTAAAGATAAAGTACAAGACGAGCAAGACGCTCTCCTGATGTTAAGAGATAGCGCTGCCCATAATCAGTACAGTGCTACTTAGGCTTTTACAGTGATATGAAATTCTAGGAGCACTGCTCCAACGCTTCTTACTCAAATATCATAAGATGTTAAGACTCTTCAGCCCAGTAATTTCACTAGCAACAGTACCCTCCTACCAAAGCACAGTAGGTAATTTTTGCACATCACTGCTCAGGCGGTAGAATAACTGGCACTGTTGGGGTACCCACCTAGACAACCTCCTGCAAAGGAAGTCTACCCCCGGAATAACTGGCAAAGGTGTATTTGCCCAGGCAGCATCTGCAATAGAAGCGTATCACTACAAAAATGACTTTTTTTATCAGTTGCATAAAATACGAAGATCTGGGTACCCCACAAGTATTTATGACATGGGTACCAAATATACAAGTGGGCTCGATAACAATGCTGGTCAAATTTCACCCAGATACCTTCACGTCGAGTCCGGTCGGTCCGTGATCTATGAATGATAGTGCACATCTGTATGTCATATGAGTATGAAGGTACGTATTATAGTCATCTATCTAAATACATCAAAAGAAAGAGTTTACCGGGTACCCCCGCAGTGCCAGATATTCTACCGCTTGAGCAGTGATGTACAAGCATTACTGTGTTTCGGTAGGAGGGCACTTTAGCTAGTGAAATTACTGTGCTAAAGAGTCTTGACGTCTTATGATTCTTGAGTAAGAAGCGTTGGTGCAGTGCTCCTGGAATTTCACATCATAGTGAAATCCTAAGTAGCACTGTACTGATTATGGGCAGCGTTATCTCTTAACATCACGAGAGCGTCTTGCTTGTCTTCTACTTCATTACATAAAAAAAATGTTTCGTCTGTATAATTAGTATTCAGTACTGTGTGTGTACTGTATTAAAAAAAAAAAAAAAAATTCAGGACATTTCACACAGCGCCATCTAACCCCATACTAAGCAGCTTAATGCTTGTATTATGGTGGTTAGGGTAACGGATATAATACTTATATACTTTTGTAAATACATAATTATAATAGATATTGAAACCACCCAGACCAGAAACAAATGTCTGTGGATCACACAAACATTTGACACATTTGAAACATTTTTTTTTTTTTTTTTTTTTTTTTTGTATTATGTGTGTGATGGTGTAATTTTATCGAAATCGACTTTAAAATAAAATTGTCTCGCTTCAAACGTGCGAGCGCTCGAATGTTACATATTATTTTCAAATTTATCTACTTATTTAAGAACGGATTCACTCTTCTATATATTTAGAATTTGTTAAATAGGGTTACATTTTTATAAATTCAATTAAAATGTAATGCATTATAATATTATAATGAAATAGGTACAATGAATTTGTATTAAAAAACGCTACAACTATTCAGCTATCAGTTTAATAATTACCACCAACATCTAACCCAATTTCGGTTTCAAAATGGCCCTCGGTCGTTCGCAGTCTGGCTATAATTATTAAAATCGATGGCTCTCAGTTGCTAATGCGGTCGGATAGTCGAAATGCAGCAATTTAGCAATTTATCCGATTCCAGATTAACTTATTTGAAGAGGTCTTGCAAATTGAAAACCCTGATAGCATTCTAAACTTCTGACCAGTTGAATAGTTTAAAACACTGATTATATTACTGACTAGATCGGTAATCATAGCCTAATATTTTGTCCAGCTTAGTGTTTCCAATGGCAACGGAGATAGAATATGAATCTGCGTAAGAACGACTGACTAAGTAAATGTCTTATTTTAATTTTTGTTGTTGTAAAATTTACTTTCTATGTAAAGTAAAGTAAAATGTATTAATTTGTAAGAGTATTGTAATACAAGAAAAGTATCTCAAATACTCTACCGGTAATCCAGTGCACAAATATTAAGTTATATTTAATTAGTGGGCGAACTTACATTATTATTATATTAGTAATTCAAGACACAATTTAAAACAATAATATTAATACATATTATCTGATAAGAATAAGATCGAAATAATAATATAATATCAAAAATCAAATGCTACTGTATGTATAGTATCAATAGTTTCTAATCTTATCTAATCTTACTATATAAACGAGTGCTTGGGATATAGTTTGTACCAATTTCTGACGCGTTTCGAAATTTATCTCGACCGATCCTCTTCCATATTTACTGCGTGATTTTAAGGGCATCTTCGATTTAAAATTAAATTAGAAGGTCTAATTGAGAAACAAACAACGATATTGAACATACGAAGGCAATTAAGTAAACTTTAATTATAATTAGTGGTCGTAATAGTAAAAAGCAATTAAAGTTATTTATGTTTGGAGTTTGATATTATACTCGTATATTTATCTACGTAAGCAAGTATCAAGGATAATTAGGTTTTTCACGTTCTTTATTTCTGCTGAACACTTTGTTTCTTGTGAATTTGAACACACCACCTAATACCACCACCCATGTGAATATCAATTATTATATATATTATTCTCCTCTCCCTGCACGGTTGTCTAAAAGAGATCGCTATTAGCGATAACACCGCGAATTGTAACAATTATTTATTGTAATATTATAGTTTATAATTAAAGTTGTTTTTGTAAATTTCCTTTTGGGTTTCAATAAAGGGTTATCTATCTATCTGAACTTCGGAACTACATCAAATTTAATCATTAATCATAGAGAACTTAATCATAAGAATGCGAAGTACTGGAGGTATTATCTCGTCGAAGATACGGCCTTTGCAAAAGTGGCCTACCACTACAAATAAAAATTTTAATAATCATAATAATTTTTTTTTAAATAGTGGACGCGCGCACTTCGTAGCGCCTAACAGAAAACCACCAGTGTTTTTCTACTATATTATATTTAAACCTTTCACCTGAACTATTCTATCTATTAGAAAAACCGCATCAATATCCGTTGCGTAGTTTTAAAGATCTACGTACATAGGGACAGAAAGTGGCGACTTTGTTGTATACCATGTAGTGATGATAGATAGATAGATAAATAACACTTTATTGCACACAAAAATTACAAACAATATACAGCATTCAATACATTTGAAATTGAACAGTGTTGCAATTGGCGGTCTTATCGCTAATAGCGATCTTTTCATTCTTTGCGATGATATTAAAATCAAAAAAACCACTGGAGGACTTTAAGTAGATTCCAACCAAATAAAAGTCTATTATCAAAAGCCTTAATTCCCGAGTACATTCTAAAATCTATAAATAACAAACACTATGCAAATAAGACGTCTTTCTTCGTGGTCCGAACAAAAAGAAGTTTCGTGAGCGAGATCGTCAACGGTGCTTGTCCCCATTGTTGGACGTCCCACTTTAGATGAGAGGGGACCGAGTGTAATGTTAAAAATAAGTAAGAATTTTGGACAAGATATTATTGTTAACGATATAATGGTATTTAATACATTTATTTAATAAATTTAAGAATAATTTACTGACGTGGCTTACCGAAAAATGTTTTTATAGTTTGAATGAGATTTTTGATTACAAGATCTAATAACTAATTAATTCTCTAATATCAATTATACATATATAAGGTGTACTAAGTTTCCGCCGTTTTATTGTAGATGGCACGGCACTGAGTTTCGGTTAGCTTTCGCAGATGATAACCGGCTTAAAAAATAGTTTGGACATTCAAAAACAACATAGCCTATTAATATTATTGATTTTACATTGGTAAAATATAATTTTTATAAGTTGAAAATGTCAAAATTTGAGCCAAGTAAGCGTCATTTGCGGGAAATTATTAGTTTAATTTTTTAATTTAAAGAAATCTGCTGCTGAGGCGCATCAATTGCTCGTAGAAGCATATGGTGAGGATGCTTTGAGTGAGAGAACGTGTCGAGAGTGGTTTCAAAAGTTTAAAAACGGTGATTTCGATGTAGAAGACAAAGATCGCAGTGGAAGGCCAAAAATTTACGAGGATGTAGAATTGGAGGAATTATTGGAGGAAGATTCATCACAAACACAAAAAGAACTTGCTAATAATTGAAATAAATTTATATTACCGTTCTTCTATAATAAATATTTAATTTGTGTTAAAAAAACGGCGGAAACTTATTTGTACTCCAATATTTAATGTTATTATTGAATTCGTTTAAATGTAATTAATGAATTTAATTTAATATTTGCATAAAATTATTCTAATTCTTAATATTAATAGTAATCTAATTGTAATTTAATTTTCCTACGCCTAAAAGGGCAGATTTGAGCTGAACTATGTTTTTAAATAAGAACTGTATCTGTACCTTAAATTTGAGGAATAAATGGATTATGATTAAAGACTAACTGGGCGATACAGTTTCACCCACTGAAGTAGCCTATGTGTAATTATTCTAAGATCTACACCAAATTGAACTCCAATTTCTCTAGCCGTTTAGGTGTAAAAGAGTAACATACATATTATATTCTTACATCCACACATGCAGACTTTTGTGTTTATAATACATATTATGTTTTAGGAGAAGTACATCTGCGCTACTCCTTATTATCGTTTAAATCCGTACACAGACAGACATTCATTTAGGTATATTTTATGTTGTCTGCTTTAATTACTCCAATACATTAAGTTCTCCCGCCTTTGTAAAGGCAGGCAGTCGTTGACGGAGGAGTGGATGCAAGGCTCTGCCGATTCCCAGACCTCCGTTACAAAGACGATGCGGGAGTGCCACCGGGTTGTTTTAGTGGGTATACCCGTGCAGTCGCTCTGCACAGGGACTCCCACATAACCTTCCCATACCCCCGATGGGAGGGTATGCGTAATGCATTTTTTCCCGGCGTTAACAAAAAAAAAACATTTAAGTTCTATTTCATTTACAACACTACACCCTCTTAATCGTTTGAACCCAATCTTTGGTCTATAAACCACACAACCAAAACCACACACAACAACCACACAACCTTTAAATTGTGATTTGACTCGGACATTGCAAGTAGGGTTAACTGTTCTGTTGGTGTATAAACCCCTATTTTTATTATTATATAAACTTGCCTATTTTATATTAAAGGTTTTCTAGTAATCATTGCTTCAGATTAAAACACCTAACACTAAGGTATACTAAGTCTGGGTATGCTTAGTGTCTGAGCTTTTAGCTAAAGACCGAAATTTAATGATTTTTCCTTCTCTTTGACATCAAAGCTTAAATATTCAAGTATATAGTTAACTTGAAGTTAAGATGGAATTTAAAATATTTTTTTATTGAAATATACTTTCTTTATTAGGCAGAGGCTAGGATCTCTTCTTCTTCTTCCTGCCCTTATCCCACACAAGGTAGGGTCGGCACAACACGTTTTTCTCCTCCATACTACTCTATCATCCGTCATATCTGCATCCACTCCCCTAGCACGCATATCCTCTTTCACACAGTTCATCGAAACGGAGGATCTGTTGTTTTTAAATTCCAAATAAATGATTTGCATTTTTGTATTAACTTGACAATAAAATAAACTACATAAAATACCTAACTCATAATATGCAAAATTTGGCTTATTAAAATAAAAATAAAGTTTAAAGGTCCAGTCGGTCTTGTCTAAACAACAATTGTTCTTTAAACCTTGAAGAACAATAAACAATTTGTGCTTTCAAATTCCCATTGCCGCTCGCAATATGGCGATATTTCCATGTCCGTTTATTTTCTGAGCAAACATGGATGATTCATTATGTATACAAACGCTCATTAGTGACGGCTAAAACATCGATTTTACGGTAGGCACTCGATAACTTCTGCCATTGAGCACTGAAAAAGGAGTTGCTTACATCATCCTTGTCAGTTTTATTGGTTAGATAGAGCCTATCTGTAGAGGAATCTTATCATTCTTATTATGGGTACTTATTGGTATCCGTTTTCTCCTTCAACCACTAATTACGATACTGCTATATAGTTTGTCGATCGAAGTCACCTTTTAAATATTGAAAATTTCATGCAGGTACTTTCAACTAAAACAACAAAAATGGCACAACTCACGTCTTATATTGTCGAGAATATCACGACCATGGTTCACGTTTTTGTTGTTTTAGTTATGGATAACACTCACGATAGTTATCATTAATCGTATGGGTACTTTCAATACTATTTATTCTTTTTGGCTCATAATACTGAGTGACATGGTGAATAATTATCTAGCAAACGCTTTAAACAACATTATAATGACCTTATTATCGCAACACAAGCAAAAACAAACATGACATGAACAGTTTGTTCATATTCCTCGGGAAATGAGACGATTTGGACACTCCTAGTAAAAGTTCTTAGACGATTGCATACGATATGTGGGTCAGACTATCGATTATTCCATTCACTTGTATGTCATGCATTATTATATTATGGACGAAGTTGTAAGTCAAGGGCTAACCATAAATTATTATCTTTCGCTGCGACTAGTGGATTAAATTGCTATAAAGTTTGATCTGAGTAAAAGAGCTCTTAATTAAAATGCATATTGCAATTATAGAGCGGAACATAAAATAACAGGTTGGTTATAATAAAGACAAGTCGTTATTGGCGCTTCGCCGGGCGCTGCTTTGGCACGTTATCAACACCACTCAATAACCCCATATCTAAACGGAATACGTGGTATGGAAACCGGACGGTTAATAGACATAGAACGCGGATAGAATACTTCTGGCCGACCACAAATCGAGGCGATTCCATGCGTACTTTTCAGAAGATAGCCAGACGGCTGACCGCATTGTGCATATGCGTTCTTAGATAGAATAGAGTTGAGTTGAGTTTGTCACAAATATGGTGTCACTAAAGAATTCATACCAAGACCCAAGTACTACGGGTACTTGGGACGCGCTACCGGCAAGCGGCCGTTGGGGCGTCCAAAATACCGCAGGAAGGACAAGGTACTGAAAGCTCTGAGTGATCTTCAAGCTGAGTCTTGGGTAGTGACAGCGCGGGACAGGCAAGAGTGGCGTCTTCTTGTGTCGGAGGCCAAGCTTAGTTAGGGTCGCTGCACCATATAAGTTGATGAAATGATAACAATTTAAAATGTATGCCGGCTGATCGCACAGTGCATACGCGTTCTTATGGAACATTAGAGCATAGAGCTCTAACATTTTACTCTTGTCGTAAACCGCAATATACCTATATATCGTTAAATGTTTACGAGTCTATTTCACTCGAGCGATAGGAAATCGCCAATAAACGGAATTAAACTGAATCATAAGTGCAAACAAATTAATTGACATCTATTAATTCACTACTCGAGTACGATTATGACGGCCTTAATGCAAAATCACGCTATTGTGTTCTGGCGCGTCACAATCATATTAATATTGGTTTTGTGCTACAGATGTATTCAGTGTTGCAAGGAACACGTTATTACAGAGTGTAGTAACACACAACTTTCCCTCTATGGAGTTGAAGAAATACTTTATGTATACCTTCTGCGCTTAAGAGTTATGTGAGACTTTCACCTACTGAAGCCCTGGGAGCCTATTTGGTTGTTTTAAAAGTTACAAGCTTGCACGCGCATCTACAACCCCTATTCATAAGTACCTAACAATCTAATTTAACTGTGTAAATACACTTTTACCTCAGTGAAAATCTAATTAAAACCCATGATTCAAAAGAGATAATAGATTTTCATTGTAAAATTCCTGCTCCACAATCACCAACGCAAATTCACTTTACATTCTTTTTTTACCGAGTCAGTGTTAGTAATCTGACGTAACTACGCCACGGTTGAACAACCAAAATCAATCGAGATAGCACTGGCTGACGGAACGTGCGTTGATTTCAACATTCCTGTTTGGTGACCTTTCAAAGCAGAGTTCGGCGCCAATTTTCATGTGAACCCACGCAAGCCAGACTTTAGTTTGTAACACTGTGGATTGTGAATGAATGAAAAAATTGGAGTTTGTCGTACAAATAATAGTGTTTTGGTGTTTGGTAACAACGGTTTTGTTTGATTTAGGTAAAAGTTGTCCAATCTAAATGTGAACGTAATTTCAATTTGAACATTTTAAAACTTAGGTACCTACATATTAACATTTTATGATTTATAGAGATAGCGATAGATATATTTCAAATTATTAGAGCCACAAAGAATCCATTCATCAGTTTTAGAGGGTGTTAATATCTATCTTTTTTTTTTTTTTTTAAATTTCAGGTATTGATTGAACTATGCATCAATACGTACCTAAATCAAATACTTTTTTACATTAAATACAGATTTTGTACAAAATAAATAACTGTTTAGTTTATATCCGATATAAATTTTGATCTATTTGTGGGAAATGCCAGTATGTTAATAGAAGGGGAGAAAATTACGAATATTATTTAATTTAGGCCCTTTTTGGATGTGGCAGTACTAATATTATTATGTTTATTATTTTTAGCTATTAAACCTTTAACTAGCACCATGGTTTTGTTTTTGCGATTTGCGTCCTCCAAAGACACAAGATGTAGAGTCAAAAAGTTTTCACTGTGGTTGGTCTTTATCGTAGATGGCAACAGACTATACCTAGAAGGCGGAATAAATCCCAGTTTATTTAAATCAGTCATTCCAATAATATCTTTGAGCATATACTACGGGTGTATCTTTGAGCATATATACCCGTAGTATTACCGTAGTTAAAGAAATTTAAATAACTTATCCATCAACATATCTTCGTAGGTCCTAGATGAAAAAGCCGACTCAATACGATGGATGTCGGCCATCAATTTTTAATTGGAGACATTTCCTTTCAGAGGGTTTTTAGGTCACGTATCGTAGTTCTGTAAAATATGTATCGGGAGACTTTAGATGACCTTCGCAGTTAGGCTACAATCGATTCATTTTTCTATCAAGTTAAGTTTAACAATGTAAATACACATTTTCTGGCAACCTTGACAAAGAATATTTATTATATTAACACTCAATTTTTAACAGTAGTACAAGGTGAACCGGAAAATACAGTTTTTAAATTCTACTTATAGATATTATAAACGCGAAAGTTTGTAAGAATGTATGTTTGTTCCTTTTTCACGCTTAAACGGGAGGAGAGACCGATTAAGCTGAAATTTAGTATATTTATTTATTTATTTAATAAGTATTTCAACATCACATGTATTACATAATGTTTAAGTAGCATATTAACATTGAGTATAGATGAAGCTTAGACCCTGGAATAACATATAGGCTACTGTATAGCAGGTAAAACCAATGGGCACAGCTAGTATAGTATATAAATACAATAATATTATTCATGCTTCTCACAACTTATAACTAAATGCATCATTCCTAGTTATAAGTCACATTATTGTAATTATGTATTCCTTATACCTCTGAAAAAATACAGGTTTCGGCAGAACAGTGCTTTATTATAATAACATTATGTACCTGAAATCTATGAATAAACAAGTTCTTATTCTGTTATGATAATAATATTATAAACGAAAAAATATAATTAGTTGTTCAGCTTGTTAGTCAAAATTTTAAAAAGTTAATCTTATTTTAACAAGCAATTTATTTTAAAAGAACGCTGAAGTTTTACCACGTGAGCGCTATTTTTGAGTTAACCCTTAATTTAAAAGTGTCGCAGACCGCAGGTAGAAAATTCTGTGTAAAATGTGCCTCCTGCGACATTATCCTGAATAATTAGATTAGCTGCCAACAAGGGCTCTCAAGGGAAATCACAAACATTTTCCTACCTCGGACTTGCAGTCCACTCTCGCAATTGATCCGGTCCTTTAATATCGTTAACCGGTGATTAAACGCTAGGGAATCAACGGATTAGGCACTTTCTTATAATTTAATACTCGGGCTTAGTGAAACAATGAAATATATGAGGGATTTATCCCGGCTTCTAGGTTTAGTACCATATACGGCCACATCATCACAAACGCTAACCGATATCTAAATATATAAAAGGAAAGAGTGATTGATTGACTGACTGATCTATCAACGCACGGCTTAAACCGCTGGATCGATTGGGTTGAAATTTGGATGATAATTTATGACGTAGACCTCCGCTAAGAAAGTATTTTGCCATGCGGGCAAAACCACGAGGATAAGATAGTTTATTATATAATAAATAAAAAATAACTACTCGATAAAGCCTACGTCACGTAGTCGGGACTGATCATTAATTAATGATATTATAATACATATAAAACAAGTATAGCTGCGCCAAGCGGTTCCTCGCTGTTCTAGGGTCTAAGCTTTCTCTATAACAAATAATCGGTCCACCCGTTTAGGCGTGAAAGAGTAACAAACATACATTCATACATTCTTACAAACTTTCACGATAAAGATATTAATAAAATACTGAATGTAGAATTATTACTCAAGCGACTACTATAATCCATACATATAATAAGAATGGAAATTTCTCCCCATTCATTGTGATCCTTTACTAAGATGAATCGTGAATACACGCATATGAACAAAACGACGCGAAAAAGTCGCTTGCGCGATCTAATTCGTAATATATTTTGACAATTTTTTCTAGGGAAACGTAATATAAAATAATAAAATAAATAAAAATCATTCACTTCGGACACATCGCCCCTAATTTACATCAAAAATTCGAAATAAAAGTAATAGAATATAAAGTAAATTCAATTCAAAAAAATATGGTGCCACAAACTTAAAAAACGCCATCTATCGATGTGGCTATAAACGAAAATCAGCAGTGGAAAACTTCGACCACCCCGCACACCGAAACTACTAAAAAGATTTAAACGAAACTTAGCATGCACATACTTCATGGTCTGGAATAACAAAATATACAGTATTATTCCCGGAATTCGATACGGTTTCCATACTACGCTGCTGGCGGTTAGGTTAGGTTAGCCTCAAGTACTCATCGGATGTATAAATAAAATTCGTACCATTAGGTATCGTCACCGTAGATAAGTTGGTTGACCGTTCGGTTCGATAAAGCGGGTTATACTAGCCCCGAGTTCGAATCCGGTGAGGCGATAGGGAAGTTTTTGCATTATTAATTACTTTTAATTTTTAAAAATTATAATCTGGTGTTTTCATGAACCATTTCGGAAAACTTAAGTCGCAGTTTGGAGTGCTTTTCACGAAAGATGTCCCGCGGAATTTGGCGGAACTAGATTACTGTAGGTACCTACTGTTACTTCAAATCCTAAATATGTTTAATTTGTTAAATAAAGTAAATACCTATTTAATTAAGAAATTAAATATGAGAAATTATGAGAAGATGAAATGTTATAAATATTTTAATTTTACTATACAGTGCTTTTCATGAAAAAAGCTACTTTTTGCTAGGCGCCACTTTCGCGCGTTTTAAAGTTAAAATATTTATAATATTTTAACTCCACATAATCTTATCTAAATTCTTAATAAGAAAACATGTCTAATTTCTTAATTAAATAGGTATTTACTTTATCTAACAAATAAAACATATTTAGGATATGAAGTACAATAATATAATTACCGATCATATTAAATTTAGTTATGCCAAAATCGACCTTTCGTGAAAAGCACTCTATATTTTGTAGGTACCTCTTTTTTAATAGAGGATTACGACGGTGAAATATGATAATTAATTTATTATGCATAAAACTAGCGTCGCCATAAAGAGCACGCCATCTATTGACGAGCGGTAAAACTAAAACAGATTTGTCTATAAGACTTAGTCGTGTGACGCTAATGTGAAAGATCCCATGGGTGCAAGAGGGCGCTAAATGCAACAAGTGTTCAAGATTTTTTTTCTTTCGTGTTTTTTATTCATTTTGTTCATTACATTACATTACAGTCAGACTACAAAAATACGGACAGAGGATTTTTCTGGCCTTCTCGCTGTTTATGTGGAAGGAGAGATGAGTTGCTTAGAAACTATTTCAATTTAGTGATCCATTTAAAATATATATATTTTTTAATCTTAACTACCTACTGGCTTTCTAACTTTCACTGAAAAATCGCAATGTGTCTCAAAGGACTGAAATTTAACTGCCAACTTTCATTTGACATCGGAAAAAACAGCCTAAAAATAAAAATTTGACGCGGGCAACGCCGCGGGTACAGCTAGTGTATAATATAAACATAGCATCTTTATTTCTGCTTAGCTTTCCCACCCATGGTTTGGATAATTTCTTGTCACTTGTTAAGAAGTTAATAATACCTTCCTTATTATTTCCTTGACTTATTATTTCTGAGTATTTTTCAATTATTGCACGAAAATATTTTAACAGTGAAAATACAGTTTATTTGTTTTTTTCTTTTTTTGCCCTCATATTGAACAATGATTTTGCTCAACGAATTAATTCAAATATTCAAAATAATACAAATCAATAACATCGCCGTCACTCGGCTTCGCCCTTGATCAACGCAAAAACTGTAACCATTACTTGTTAACAGTACATAAGATTTTTTTTTGTTCCAGATCACAATCACAGTCCAGCTGATGGAAAATAACCCAGAAAATCGCGCTACATTAAAGATTATTATATCTCAAAATATCATATAAAAATAGTGATCAATAATTTATGTTATTAAGTTTACGGATAAAACGTTTACGGACCTAAGTTTTTTTTGTAAATAATATAATTGGTCACAATAAAGGAAATTTATTCTAGTCTCTACTTCTTCTAAGCTTATAACTAGGCTAATTTATTATCTAAGCGGTACCACGAAAATTTTGATATGCATTTACCGAAAAAACTGTACTGTTTTCCATCGTCCTGTTTATCTTCGATAAAACGAACAATTTAGCTTCCACAGATTAAATATCAAGCCATTACGTTTAATTAAGGTCCACTGAACCGTGGCTAATTGAGGGCATAATGTACCTATCTAGATACACGTTTACTGATAACGCAAACAGTGTGGCCAGAACTGTTTGATAATGTAATTGGTAACCCTTGTGTATTTATTAGGTCAGTGGCACATGTAACTTTTGACGAGTTTTTTAGTCTGTGCCTGTGACAAATATTAGGGAAATTAAATTGGTGATTAATGGCGAACGAACATCTATTCCAATCGACCGCGCCGACCGAATCGAATTTTGAATTATTTAAATGAAATCTAATGAAATCTCGCACCCTTGTCGGAGTCGAATCGTGCGAATCGGAAAAGGACTTCCTATAATACAAAAAACCTTTCGGCGCGGTCGATGCGGATAAACGTGCGGCCACCACCACCACCTTAGAAACGACTTTCGATATTATTAAAAAAAACAAATTTCAACCGGAATGATTTTTTAGGTAGCGTAATATCAAAAATAAAAAGAAATATTTAATGAATATTATATAGATTAAATAAATAGATTCATAAATAAGTTAAATTGATAATATTGCTACTTACCTGAAAAATAGTACCGGTCCCATTGAAGTTACTTGAACCCTTGAAATTTGATTTTTTTAAAATAATATATCTTAGTTATAGTGAGTAGTTAAGCCTTCCTATGGTCAAGCAAAACGTAATTTTTAATTTCTTACAAGAAGCGATTAATTAACATTACAGTTAAATCGTACCTACTTAATGATTAGCAAAGAGCAATTAATGTAAGCTAAATTACAGAGTGCACACTGTAACTCTTTGTAAAATGGTTAAAGACTACCAATTAAAATTAATTGAGATGTTACCTATTTATGAAAAAGTTACTTATAAAAATGAAGTAAATCTAAGAACTTTACATTTTACTAGCGTCCTTACAACAATGGCGTCAGAAATTTCAACTAGGTTTGTATTAAAGAAGTGTTTTTTATTCTTGAAGGTGGATTAGGGGTTTTCGTACACGTTGCGTCGCGTTTGAGTATTGTAGGTGTAATTTTACATTGGCTTATTGACACCAAGCGACTTTATCCCAATTTCCAACCGTCAATTGCGGTATAATCACAAAAATGTATTTAGCCAAACTCTTGTATTATTATACGTATACGCTACGCGTTATGTGCTGACGGCCTTATTTTTAAAACGTAAATAATTTTTCCTCAGAGGAAAGTTTTTGCGTGTAGTTTCAAAGTGAAAACAGTTGGGACTTCCGGCTATTGATTATTTAATAATTAATGATACAAGGGGATGGTAAAATGTCATCTCATCTAATCAAAAATATTTTGTTATATTAAACTCTAATAATTTTAAAATCAGGCTTGAAATAAACTGAATTTAGCCCTGATTTCGCTAGGGCAAGACGCACATTTTATTAAATACCTTAAAACTGCTCGAGAGATTTTGATAAAATGTAAATAAAACTTTTGAACTTTTTTAATTAAGAAATACTTTTCGAAATCAGTTTAGGCATCATCCAATAATTGGGGAATTAAAATAGAAAATAAAAAAGAAGTCGAAAAAATTATGATTACGAATTATTTATTATTGAAAACCGAGCAAATAATTACGAACTGCAATAATAATTAGTTATGATACTAACAGTAAAATGCGGTTTTATTTTTTTATTTCAGTGACTACAAGTCTCCAATACCTTACATGAAAATGTTGATATATTCGCTGAAAATTCTTGGGTCCTGGCCCTATAAATCAGTAGAAAGAAGGAAATTTTTAACTACATACAGCAACTCCAAATTTATTTTCACATCGCTAACATTTTGTTTCGTTTCAGGGTTAAGTTATTTGATAAAGAATTATTCTAAATTTAGTTTTTTTGACATGGGGCGCAGCTATATGTGTATAATTATGTATTTCATTGCTATGGTACGTATTTTTTCTGTTGATAATGTTAAAAACGTAGAAATTCGCTGTCGTAACAAGACGGGCAAGATGGAATGAAAACAGATAGAGCAAGGCTAAGTAGTGTAGAGTGCCTATGGGCGATATGGAGCGATGATATCCGGAGGGTCGCTGGGTGTGGGTGGAGAAGAAAGACTGAGGACCGAGTTGAGTGGCGTGCCATGGGGGAGGCCTATGTCCAGCAGTGGACGAACATACGGTGATAAATAGGTAGAAAGATAACACTTTATTGAACGCAGAAAAATATACAAAAATAAACTTTACTTTTTTTCTGTATGTTTGTAGTGTTTCAATAAAGAGTTTTCTATTCTGTTCTATTCTTAAAAATAAAAACACAATATTTAATCTATGTGTGATGATGATGATGATGAGACCAAGGCTGCGACAAAATGGTACCCAAGGCAGGGAGAAAGATCTCGAGTCAGACCACCACCTCAATGGTCAGACGATTTCGCACAGGTCAGGCAGGTGTGGCGTTATCATGAGGAGGCATACACCCTGCAGAGGGTGGATACAGACTGAGTAATAAAATTAGCCAATAAATAGAAGACAAAGATGCCTGGAAACCTCTGCAAACATCTGTAAATAAATTATGTAACCAAGATAAACATTGTAAACACATTATATTTAAAAAAGCAATCCCTATGAGTTTCTTGCTCGTTCTTCTCATAGAGGGGCCTTGCGAATGAGCGGTAGAATATTAAAATAAAATGTTAAATTGACTTGCAAAAGTGCTCCATTGTAGTCTATTTGAATAAATAAATTTTGAGTTTGAGTATATATAGACAGATATAAAAACATCAATAAATTTTTAATGGATATCTATTTCTTCAATTGAAAGTAGGCCACCTCCTAACATTAGGTACTTATTCTACTAATATTATACGAGAAAGTATGGATGGATGTCGAGACGTGTGGTTTAATTGTTGCTACTCTTCTAATGATTGTTGTTCATCCACGAGTAATTTATGGGCCGATAGGGCTTAAATTTGATATTTAGTTGAACCATTTTCATAAATACATTACTTACACACACATATTATCACGCCTGGTCCCTGCTGGGGTAGGCAGAGACTATTTCCCACCACTTTACCACCATTCCATTCCATCAATCCATTTTCAGCGAGTAAAACAAGTCACTGGGCGCAGATAGCATACCTCTATTTTTCTTTTCACAGGTCATTGTTCCTTTTGACTTGTTTGTTATGGCTTCTGTTAATTGAATTATATATTTTGCTTTTCTTTTAACAGCAAAGGCTAAGTACCACCTGGACCAAATTATATGAAAATATAACATACAACTTTATCAACAAAATTCATTTATTTTATTATAAAGATAAAAACGACTTCGCTGTGAAGGTAAAACTAACCATAACAATATTAATTTTTAATAGTGATTTATTTATTACGCTGTTTAAGACATAGGGATAGGCTTTATAAAAAATTAAAAAAAGACCCAGTAAATGACATTTTAAGAATATCCTACAAGCGTTACAGAAACTATTGTAACGCTTTATTAAAAAAGGCAAAAAGAAGGTATGAAAAAGAAGAAATTGAAAAGGCAGGAAAAAATAACAAAAAGCTATGGCAAGCTATAAAAAAAATAAGTGGCTCAAAAAAGGCAGTTGACTTTTCTTCTCACCTGATTACACCAAATAACCCACAACAATCAATAAATGATGTTAACAAATTCTTTTGTGACGTAGGCCAAAAACTCGCGAGTCAAATACCAGAACTTAATACGAGTACACAAGGTGAGCAACTACCACAACCTGTCCCATCTGTTAACTCATTTGTTTTGCTCCCCACTGACGCTGTAGAAGTCTTTCATACCATCCAGTCTCTTAAAGATACTTTCGCGGTGGGGGTGGACCTTATATCCACATACATAATAAAACGATACGTACATATCCTTACCCCGGCCATTACTCACATATGCAACCTCTCCATTTCAGAAGGGATTTTCCCGCGAGCCTTTAAAATTGCACTTGTGAAACCTATTCACAAGGGGGGGGAAAGAGACTGTGTCAACAATTACCGGCCAATTTCCATTCTGCCAGCTCTGTCAAAAATCCTAGAACGTATACTAAATAAACGTCTCGTAAATTACCTAGAGTCAAATAACCTACTCTCACCATCACAATACGGGTTCAGACGAGGTAGATCGACCAGTGACGCGGCTCTTGACCTTGTAAGTTCAATAGTAAATACTCTTGACACAAAGAAGAAATGTCTAACAATCTTCTTGGACCTGGCAAAGGCGTTCGACACAGTCTCAATTCCCCACCTTCTGAACTAGCTGGATAGACTTGGCATTAGAGGCGTTACTCTCAGACTTTTCCAGGACTACCTGTCAGACAGAAAACAACGGGTCAAGATCGACCTATGGCTAAGTGGCGAAATGTCCCCCGGTTTCGGAATTCCTCAGGGAAGCATATTAGGACCAACCCTGTTCTTGGCTTACATTAACGACCTGTGCCAACTCCAACTACCCGGCTGTAAAATATTTACTTTTGCGGATGACACGGCTCTCTTTTTTTTCGGTGATACCTGGTCGGAAGCCTATGCCGTAGCCCAAAATGGATTTAATACAGTTAGCCAATGGCTATGTAAAAATATTTTAACCCTCAATGTGACGAAAACAAAATATATATCATTTGCCATCAAGTCCAACCTTCTCCCCCCAACAACACTCTCATTAACGGCCCATTCATGTCTAACTAACGAACCTTGCTTCTGTCCTGAACTCCAACAAACCCAAACGATTAAATATCTTGGCTTGACAATAGACCGGCACCTGAACTTCAAAGCCCATATTGATGCCCAAGTGTCACGACTCCGTAAGGTGATATATATTTTTAAAACCCTGCGTCATGCTGCGGACTTCAGCGTACTGAAATCGGTGTACCTCGCCCTCTGCCAGTCCCTCATCAACTACTGCATTACATCATGGGGAGTTGCAGCAAAAACCCAGATTATACACATCGAAAGAGCACAGCGAGCCATTCTGAAAGTTGGGGCTGGTCTTCCTTTCCGATTCCCCACGGTGGATCTCTACGCCAAATGGAAGGTACTTACGGTCAGGCAATCTTTTATTCTGCAAACCGTCCTCAAAAAGCATTCGCTAATAGGCTTTGACCCGGAACTTAACAAAGGCAAACGTAGAAAAACTTCAGTCTGTAAAACACAGTTATTCAAGACAAGTTTCTCTCACCGTTTCTTTAATCACTTGGGACAATCTCTTTATAACAAAATGAATTATCATCTCAAAATATACCCAATGAATAACTATAAATGTAAAATAGCGCTTACAAATTATCTAATGTCCTTAAACTATGAAAAAACAGAAAAGTTATTAACAACCATAAAATAAGTAATCCCAAAAAATCAATAACGCAAACATTCCAAACCTGTATAACATAACCTACATAAACAAATACCTACTATGTAAAAAAAATAAAAAGTCAACAAACGAACCTTCCTTTGAGTCATACATCATTCAACACACCATAAAATAAATATATACCTACACCCTAAATAATAATACTTCTATTATTCTATAATATCTAATATAATATACCTACACACCCATTTAATTATTTTTATTTAACCAAATCACTATAGCACCTATTACTCCGCCGCTGAACAAATTTTTATATTATATTTTTATACGTATATCAATGTAAGTATTTATGAATGCACAATGAAATATAAAAACATATAATATTATCTATAATACCGTTACCTAAGCACATACACAAGTACACATACGAACTCACATACACACACACACGCACTCACTCACACACACAACACACATAATATACCCATATGTCTGCACTCTAAGAACAGAGCAACAAGTAGATGCCTATAATATCTTCTTGTAAAATTGCTATAGAAACAGTATTTTTAATAATTAGCCTAATCTGATAAGTTGTTTGTTCTTACTAACCTCAAAGTCCGTTAAGTTGTACTACATACTCTATTTAGTTACTAAGCCTATCAGAGGGGAGGCACTGGTGACCTGCACCACAGGTTTATTCTGTAAACTTATAGTGGGCACCAGTCCTCCACAAGATACATTACCTTAAACTATTTATTGTAAACATTAGTCCTTAAGATCTTGTGGAAGAAATAAACATTTTTATTTTATTTTTTTATTATTTAGATATTGTGCTTTATACATAGATCGAAATAAAAATTACGCAAGTATTAAGTTAGTTTTGTTATTACTATAGAATTCATGTCAGTTCGATGTCAGTTAGATGACGAGTTGATGACAATGTGCCTCATGTTTATATAAACGGGTCCGTAAACTAGTTGTAACTAGAAATAAATTTAATTGATTGGAACAAGTCGTACCTGGCGCATCGCCGGCTGCTGCCGCAGCGAAGTGAGCGTTCATTTCGCTCGCTTGCTCGCGCATTGTAGTCACTGTTCAAACCTCATCTAACCTACTGATGTCGTACTGCCCTGAACTTCATCATAAACACAAGTTTTTTCTTAAAACTTGTTCACACCTAACTTTAACCAACAGTGACCGCGGCTGCACCTGGGTTTAATGGGCTAAACCTAGGTGTAGCCACCTTTCGGGCTTTAGTTGTGGCAATAAAAACGTAATATTAATTAAGGCCTCACATAATAACTTATCTCTTCATACCTTTGCAGATTTACAAAGAGGTAGAAAAGGTTTCGTCACTGTTTTCTAAAATGATACATCTAGAATTATATTTCGGAACAGTTTTATTTAACTGCACTCCTTTGATCAACAATTACCTAAAGGGAATGTTTAGTACTGTGAAACCAATAAACAGTACCTACGAACAAGGATGCTATTATGACTTGCCTTTCGATTACACTACTAAATTCTGGAACTTTTTGATTGTGTACATTTTCAATTGGTCTGTAACCTTCTTTGTGGCGGCTTGTTTTTGTATTCTTGATTTATACATCTTCACAATCGTGTTTCACCTTTGGGGACATTTTAAGATACTCAAACATAATTTGAAATCTTTTCCTAGACCGATACATATAAACAATGATTGTTTTAATAAACGTAGCCTTCGGTACAATAAAGAGGAATCAGTAAAAATTAAGCAGCTTTTGATAAAGAGTATGGAACATTATAGACTCATCAAAGAGTAAGTTTTATTTATTAAAATTTCTACTTATTTATTTTATCCTTAATTGTCTTACTCCAGGGCAAAGCGCATCTCTTCTCTTTTTTTATTTATTATAAATAGCCTTTGACTTAATCCAAAATAAGGGATCGGACAAGGTAAAAAAAAAAATATAATCGGTCCGTAATTTTTATAAAAAAAAAATATTCGATTTATTGTTTGAGAATAAAATAAAAAATACTGAGATATAGCGCTTATAGGTTTTTCGGTGAGGGCACGTGACGTCATTTGTGGATGCATTTTGTATTGACTCGAGCATCCACAAGTGAACTCACGACCCTTTCTATGTAACTTTAGTGCGTTGTAAATCACACGATTTTTATTAAAACTTCAAATTAAAAAATACGTGTCCAATATTTTTTAATATTCTACATTAAGGACAGAAATAGTTTTTTGTCCGATCCCCTATTACAATCTGCACCACATAACCCCATGGCCACCACCACTTTTTGATTCCCCACATGCTGGAGCCATAGATAAAAGAAGCCTAGTTCAAACCGCCATCTCCACCTCGACCAACCGCAAAGTCATCTAACGCGATCGGGCAACCATCGAGTGGTACGCTAGGAAATTGTTCTTCTAACTTCAGCAGTTGTGACGCTATTTCTGATACGGCATACTAAAGAGGTAGTGCTAAAACATAATAATATTTAATTCGCGTTGTCATTCAAAAATATTACCAGCACTGCACCGTATTGACTCCTGTGTTGCAATTGTTATTAATCAACGGTGACCGTTTTCCATAAGTATTTTGCTGCTCTTCATAATAATTCTATTTACACAATTATACATAAAACTTTACAGACAATAAATAAAAAACATAATAGTATAATATATATTATATAAAAAAAAATGAAGGCGTGTTTAAACGTGAGCGATAAATTTATGTTACCGCCTGCGGTAGCAAATCAAAACTGAACAGAAATACCCAGCGCGATATTCGTCGCTACCCAGAGCGAAATCTCAGGTTTGAACAGATTTATAGTGATTTTTTATTTACAGCTTTATGAGAGACGTTTCTATGGGATTTGGTACCATGATTTGTCTATACTTTATTTTTCATCAAGTAATGGGATGTGTATTGCTTGTCGAACTAAGTCAAATGGTCAGTTTAATAATTTATTTAGAAAATAATGGATCGTCATGGATCATAAACATTGTTTTTTATTACTTATGTGTGAATATTTTCAGACTGCTGAAGCAATTTGTACGTATGGCATATTGACTTTGAATTTATTTCAACAACTCATTCAGATGTCGGTTGTGTTTGAACTAATAAGCTCTCAGGTATTTTTAATATGATAATATCATTTAGAATAGCATAGAAAACCCTTTATTGCACACACAAATACAACACGTAATATAAGCTTAGTAATAAGATTACATCTGTGAAATCTTATTTCTCTGTCTGTCAGAAAAAAGTGTACTTTTCTGAATTTGTTATCTTGTAATATTAGTATGTAATATTTACCTTTTTTATAGTGCTAAATTAAAGTTGGAGTAGCATTTTTGCTAGTTGCATCTTGGACCAGCTTTTAGAAGAAGTTTTACATTTTTAATTCTTGTTAGAAAACTAACATTTTCAGAGTGAAACAATCAGAGATGCAGTATATGACGTGCCTTGGGAATGCATGGGTACAGACAATAGGAAGATAGTCCTTATATATCTTTGCAATGTTCAAACACCTATGAACTTGAAGGCTTTGGGTATTTTGCCGGTGGGCGTACGAACTATGGCTTCGGTAAGAATATAATATAGGGATTGATCCCGCCTTCTAGGTTTAGTCTGCTACCATCTACGGCCGCATCGTCACTTAACATCACTCAAATCGTGGTCAAAGACCTGATATTTTCCGTTTTACTAGCCAATGTGTTATTTCAGGGTCTAGCTATCTCTATACCTAAATTTCAGCTCAATCTGTCCACTCGTTTAGGCGTAAAAGAGTAACATCCATACATACAAACTTTCACGTCTATAATTTTAGTAAGACATAGCGTTAGTCCTAGAATTGTGCTTAATAAATAATAATAATATTATGCTATAGAGGTAGCAATATAACATTACTAGCTTATGCTCGCTTAGGCTTTGCCCACATGGCAAAATCCTTTCTTAGCAGAGGTCTTCGTCATAAAACCTATCTGTATTCCAAATTTAAACCGAATCCGTCCTGTAGTTTGGGCTGTGCGTTGATAGATCATTCAGTCAGTCAGTCAGTCAATCAGTCACTCTTTCCTTTTATATATATAGATTATGTATGGACATACATAAAGTAAAAATGTACCTATATCGTCATAAATAATGTCCACACTGTTTCTTTTTTTCAGATTTTGAAAAATACAATCTCTTACTACATGTTGCTTCGTACCACAACGGCCGAACAGAAATATTTTTAAAATAAAACCTTTTTTTAATAGGCCCTGAAATGCAGTTATTTATCTCATCTTAGATTTCAAAGCCAAGTACATTATTTTCACTTTATTTCATAAAAAAAGACAACACTTTGGACAAATTCATGACTCATTCTCATGACTCTTGAGTAAGAAGCGTTGGTGCAGTGCTCCTATAATTTCACATAATTGTGAAATCCTAGGTAACACTGTACTGATTATGGGCAGCCGTTTTCTCTTAACATCAGGAGAGCGTCTTGCTCGTCTTCTACTTCATCACATAAAAAAAAAAAAAAAATTGCAAAGGAATATAAAAAAATTCATATTAATAAATAATTGTAGGTGAAATCATTTGTTGAATAAATTATGAAAAAAAAAACTTAATTTTAATTTCCTGAAAGGAAGCAGCTAGCACTTGACTTACGGTTTAATGATACTAAATGATTGGCAACATGTAATTAATGAAAGTAAAATTATAGAGTGCAGACATTAACTCTTTGTAAAATGGTTAAAGGCTACCAATTAAAACATTTACCGGTAATTATGAAACTAAGTAAGGTGCATAAAAATGTAGTAAATTTAAGAATTTTGCATTTTACTGTCGTCCTTACAACAATGTCGTCTGAAATATCAACTGGGTTCGTATCAAAGTAGATATTAAGGTCTTCGCACACGATGCGTAGCGTTTTTGGTTTTTGTATCGTAGCCGTTATTTTATCAAGACGAGGACAACCGTTTAACTTAAAAACATTTTTTTACCTTTTTTATTTTTAAGCTTTTAAGTACACTGTATTTTACTTGTCAAGCCCTTTAATTTGATACCCATATTGATGGGATCAAAAAAAATTGGTTATCCGCCATCTTGGATTTAGAAAAATACATAATTGTAATGTCACCAGAACTAAAGGCGTATACCAAATTTCAGAGCAATCGGTTGACAGGAAGACGGTGAAATTTCATTTACTAAATTTGACCCAAGAAAAATAAATAAATAATAAAACAAACGGAGTAAGCTAAATATAAATAATAAAAAAACAAACGGAGTAAGCTAAATTAAACCGTTAAATAATAAAATAACCGTTTGACAATCACTGCATAAAAGTAATAAAGCATTTAATAAGAACCTTTGAAACAAAAAATTGAGTTTTCCGGATCGCTTCAGGCGTCATCGAGTAAACATTCATTAAAAAGTCAAAAAGGTGACGAATTGTAAAACGAAGCGAATAAATATTTATCATTTTATTTATTACGAAGTACACTTACTTATTAATAATTATGTACACAGTATCTAATACTAATGAGTTTGAATTTTTAAATTTCAGTGAATACAAGTCCCCAATGGATATACCTTATATGAAAATGCTGATAAATTCTCTTAAAAATTTGGGATCCTGGCCCTATAAATCAATAGAAAGACGAAAATGGTTAACTGCATACAGAAATTCCAAATTATTATTTACAATTTTAACATTTGGTTTCGTTTTAGAATTATCGTATATGATTAAGAATTTTTCTGAATTAAGCTTTTTTAACATGGGACGTCTCTATATATGTTCAAATATGTGTTTCGTTGCTATGGTGCGTATATTTTCTATTTAGTGCTTCGTCCCTTCGTGCGACTCTCTCATGCGATATGACGAATATTGAAATATAAATTCCATCATCACTCACTCAGAAACTCACTACGCTGTTGTCCTTCTATGACGAATAAGCAATTTTATCGCCCGCGCAATCTTATATCACCCTACCCTAAAAGTATTCGCTGGGCGTATGTAGGTAATACCTGCTAATAATTTTGACTTGTTAACAATAACGCGCAGTGCTCGTCGACGTCACCGTCCCCCATGATGAGAATCTCGTGAAAGCTGAGAAGGATAAGCTGAGCAAGTACCTTGACTTAGCGCACGAGATTACCGCCATGTGGGACGTTGATTCGACGATCATTGTTCCGATAGTCGTGTCGGTGAACGGTCTTATAGCGATGAGCCTCGAGAACATCTCGAGAGGCTCGCGCTAGACGGTTGGATCAAGGGCCTGATACAGAAGGCGGTAATCCTTGACACGGCACGCATTGTCCGGAAGTACCTCACCCTGCGGCCCTAACCACCGGCAGCTTGGGCTCTGGCCCCGCTGGCTGGCTCGCTGGTTTTCTACGATAGGTTTTTAGGGTTCCGTACCTCAAAAGGAAAAAACGGAACCCTTATAGGGTCACTTTGTTGTCCGTCCGTCCGTCCGTCTGTCTGTCAAGACCATTTTTCTCAGGAACGCGTGGAGGTAACAAGCTGAAATTTATAGAAAATACTAAGGTCCATTGCCTCTTAGAGCTGTGAAAATTTAAAACTTCTAGGCCAACGCAATCAAAAGATATAGTCGAATATGTCGCAAATTTCAGCAAATTTTCGACATTACCAAATAAATCAAAACCTACGGGGCACTTCCCGTAAACTCAGAATCTTGAAATTTGGCACGAAGCAACTCCTTAGAGTACAGATAAAGGGAAAATTGCGAAAACCATACATTTTTATTTTCATCATATGAAAAAAATATTTTGAATAATTTTATATTTACTACCTTATTTCTCATGAACGCGTGCAGGTATTAAACTGAAATTCATATCAAATACTAAAGTCTATAATACCTTTAAACTGTAATAAAATCAAACCTCTATCTCAACGCATTCAAAAGAAACAGCAATTTTAGCCGAAATTTTAAACACGCAACTACTCTCAAAAAACCAAAACCTACAGGGTACTTGCCGTGAACGTAGAATCTTGAAATTTGGTAAAAAGCAATTCCTTAGAGCACAGATAAAGGGAAAATTGCGAAAATTGTACATTTTTAGTTACATCACATAAAAAAATATTTTTAATAATTTCATACTTACTACCTTATTTCTCATGAACGCGAACAGGTATTAAACTGAAATTCATATCAAATACTAAGGTCTATAATACCTTTAAACTGTAATAAAATCAAACCTCTATCTTAACGCATTCAAAAGAAACAGCAATTTTAGCCGTATTTTTTAACTCGCGACTACTTTCAAGGGAATCAAAACCTACAGAGTACTTGCCGTTAACTCAGAATCTTGAAATTTGGTTCGCAGCAACGTCTTAAATCACAGGCACAGGAAAAATTGGGAAAACTGTAAATTTTTAGTTAAATCATATAAAAAAATATTTTTAATAATTTTGCATTTACTATCCCTTTCCTCAAGAACGCGTACAGGTATTAAATTGAAATTCATACCAAATACTCAGCTTTATAATAACTTTAAGCTGTAAAAAAATCAAACATCTATGTCAACGCAATCAAAAGAAACAGCAATTTTAGCCGCACATTTTCAAACTCGCAAGTACTCGCAAGGGAATCAAAACCTACAGTATATAATATTATATCCACTTTTCCTTAGGGTTCCGTAGAAACCCGTAGGTTTATACGGAACCCTCGGTGCTCGAGTCCTACTCGTACTTGACCGGTTTTTTTTTACAATGTATTTATGTTTTGTATATATTACTTTTTTTAGGAAAAATTGTAAAAAAAATAATTTAAGAATGTAAATAAATATAGAGATAATAATATAATTATAATGGTACAATCTTTGCCTTTCTTTTAACAGCAAAGACTTACAACGACTTGGACCAAATTATATCAAACTGTAACATACGACTTTATCAACAAAATTCATTTATTACATCAGAAAGATAAAAACGACTTCGCTATGAAGGTAATATTAACAATATTTTTTTTTTATAAACTAACATTTCCTGTGATGATCTTTTTCTTTAAAACCTTTGCAGGTGTACAAAGACGTAGAAAAACTTTCTTCACTATTTACTAAAATCTTTCATTATGAATTATATATCGGAACAGTTTTATTTAACTTAACTCCATTAATCAACAATTACCGAAAAGGAATGTTCAATTTAGTGAAACCAATAAATGGTACATACGAACATGCATGTTATTATGTCTTGCCTATCGACTGTGATACTCATTTCTGGAACTATATAATTCTTAACTTAGTGAATTGGTTTGGATGCTTTATTGTGGCGGCTTGTTTTTTTGTATTTGATTTATACATCTTCACAATCGTGTTTCACTTATGGGGACATTTTAAAATACTCAAACATAATATAAGATCTTTTCCTCGACCAAAAAACATAAACGGAGATTATTCTAATAGAGGTAATCTTTTGTACAACGAAGAGGAATCATCAAAAATTAAACAGCTCTTGATAGAGAGTATGGAACATTATAGACTTATCAAAGAGTAAGTTTTTATCTATATTTACTAACATTTATTGCAATCAAACTCAAACTTAAATTTTGCTTATTACCTAAAGGAAAGACAGGACAGTTGCGCGCTTCTGTACGATGGTCTGTACCATCGCAGAACTGTATCTTTCCTTCTTTAATTCCTCACATGCTAGGTTCAAAATTTGCTAATGAGACAAAAGGAGTCCGTTCTAATCTAATGCAGCTGGACATCAACTGAGTGGTTCGTAGCTGCCTATCTTCCTTCCACTTTTTGTGGTCTTGGGCTATTACATATATGAAAAATAACGTATCACGCCTGACACTTACAGCGGTGGCGTCTAACGCTGCTTGGTCCATTAAGTGAAGGGTTTTAGTTTTATATAGGCATATAAATAAATATTAAAAAGATTATGTGTTAATAATTGTTTTGATTTTATTTACAGGTTTATGTCAGACTTGTCTACGGGATTTGGTACCTTTATTTGTTTGTCCTTTTTTTACCATCAAGTATCGGGATTCGTTTTGCTGGTCGAAATGAGTGAAATAGTCAGTATAATTAATTTTTAACCTAGATACCCGTGTTAAGTCTTATAATCAAGGGTCATGTATAAATTTAATGAACGAATTATTACTTACTATATTTTGTGAATATTTTCAGACTCCTGAAGCAATTGGCACGTATGGCATGATGACTGTAAATTATTTTCAACAACTCATTCAAATGTCCGTTGTTTTTGAATTAATAGCCTCTCAGGTATTTTTTAAACAAGTTTTTATCATTATTTTATAGTGTTGGTCACAAAAGGGATTTTTTTATTCGCCAATGAATACATACTCGTTAATCTTTTTTATTAGGCCTAATAAAAGCTATAGTATCATTTTACCAGTAGTCTTATTATAGTTGTAGCTACGTAGTTCATTCATCAATCATGAACATGAACGCTTTAAAAACAACTTTTTTGATTCTTACTTAATTATTTTTTAATAGTAAACTATTATTTTTAGAGTGAAACAATCAAGGATGCAGTGTATGACGTACCTTGGGAATGTATGGGTACAGAAAATAGAAAGATAGTCCTAATATATCTTTGCAATGTTCAAAATCCTATGAACTTTAAAGCTTTGGGTATTTTGCCGATTGGAGTCCAAACAATGGCTTCGGTAAGAATGGATTTGATGAAATAATAGGGATGTTGACAAGATCAACAAAATTTTCAAATACAATTAGTCTGTAATTTTAATAATACCAAATTATTCGATACGTATTTTTTTTAATGGATATAAAATAAAAAATGGCTGAGATATAACGCTTTTAAGATTCTGTGTTGGGACGCGTGACGTCACGCCACTAAACAAAATTAAATATAGATTTATTAGTGGTGTGACGTCACGATCAAGTACCTTTAGTGCGTTGTGTCTCTCACGTTTTTTATCAGATTTACGAATAAAAAATACGTGTGTAATATTTTTCAATAATCTACATTGCGGAATTTTTTTTTTGTCAAAATCCCTATTAGCTAACTCATCATCATCATCATCATCATCAGCCTATGTTCGTCCACCGCTGGACATAGGCCCCCATGGCACGCCACTCAACTCGGTCCTCTGTTTTTCTACTCCATCCACCCCCAGCGACCCTCCGGATATCATCGCCCCATCTCGCCCATGGGCACCCTACACTACGTTTACCGAGACGTGGTCTCCACTCGAGAACTCGTCAACCCCAACGGTTATCGGGTCTACGGCAAATATGACCAGCCCATTGCCACTTCAGTTTGCTAATCCTTTCTGCTATGTCGGTAACTCTGGATAGATAACTATATTGATATAACTTAAAAGAATATTATGTTACTCAGGAGTATACTATTAAGTCACGGTTTGAATGCAAAGTGCGGCTACACCTAGGATGAGCCGATATATCACCTTATCTTTGATTTTTTTATTTTCAGATTTTGAAAACTACCATCTCTTACTTCATGTTACTTCGTACTACAAGAGCAGCACAGAAATAAATACAAATTAAAACTAATTATTTCCAATAGGCCTTGAAAAGCACTTTTTATTCATTTCTTAGCTTAGATTTTAAAGCCACCGCCACGTATGCTATTTTTAATTAATTTCTCATTATTTACAACGCTTTGGATGAATTGCGAAGGAATGCTACATAATAAGTATTTTAATCTTACTAATATTATAAACGTGAAAGTTTGTAAGAATGTCTGGATGTATGAATGTTTGTTACTCTTTCTCGCCTGGTGGACCGATTGAGTTGAAATTTGGTACAGATATAGCTTAGATTCTGGAATAACACATAGGCTATAATACAGCGAGTAAAACCGCTGGGCGCTGCTAGTGTTTAATAAAATAGTTATATGTTGCATTTTTAAGATGAGAAGAGATTTATCTCATGAATTTCAGATGAAATGAAAATAATATTATAACTGATAAAATGTTGTATCTACTCATTTGAATAAAGACTTGAACTTATCATTATGTTTAATTAAATTGTGTTTTGTATATTATTTCCCTACTTGATCTGCATTTTAGATGTATGTTTTAAATTGAACAACTTTTCTTTATTATTTTGATAATGTTAATTCATCGGCAGACACTTATATAACGGTTCCAGTCCCCTGGCAGACACCCTTGAACCATCATAAATTTAATGCATACTTGCGTTATAGTATAAAAGCTAATTTTAAAGTTCCGTACCTTTAAAGGAAAAAACGGAACCCTTATAGGATCACTTTGTTGTCCGTCCGTCCGTCAGTCCGTCCATCCATCCGTCCATTCGTCCATCTGTCTGTCAAGACCCTTTTTCTCAGCAATGCGTAGAGGTATAATACTAAGGTCTACTGCTTCTTGCAGCTGTGAAAAAAACAAACTTCTAAGCCAACGCAATCAAAAGATATTGTCGAATATGCCACAAATTTTCGATATTCGCAAGGGAATCAAAACCTACAGGGTACTTCCTGTGAACTCAGAATCTTAAAATTTTATACGAAGCAACGTTTTAGAGCACAAATTAATGAAAAATTACGGAAACCCTAAATTTTTACTTACATCATATTATACGAAATATATTTATTATAATTTTATACTTACCGTTACCCGTTTCTTTATAAACGCGTAAATGTATTAAATTGGAATTACATAACATCAAATTCTCAAATCTAATACCTTTAAACTGTAATAAAATCAAACCTCCATGTCAACGCAATCAAAAGAAACAGCAATTTTAGCCACATTTTTAATCTTGAGGGAATCAAAACCGACAGGGTACTTCCCGTGAACTTGAATATTGAAATTTGGAACGTCTTAGAGCATAGATAAAGGAAAAATTGCGAAAACCGTAATTTTTTTGTTACATCATATAATTTTTTTAAAATAATTTTATATTTACTACCTCTTTCCTCATGAACGCGTAAAGGTATTAAATTGAAATTCATATCAAATACATGTCTATAATACCTTTAAGCTGTAATAAAATCAATTTCTATGTCAACCCAATCAAATAAACAGCAGTTTTTAGCCATATATTTTCAAACTCGCAAGGGACATTTGCAAAATCCTAGTGCAATCGCTAGTAATGCATAATAATATTATGCCTGTTATGGCTCTTTTTATATAAATTATAGAATTAATAATTCATTAGAAAAAAGGTTAGACATTATTTTTAATTTCTGGCAAAGAAGCGTATAATTAACATTACCACATTATTTTTTTTTTAATTTATTTATTACGGTTAAATTATTATACTTAATGATTAGCGACGTGCAATTAATAAAATTAAAATTATAGAGTGCAGACAGTAATTCCTTGTTATGGTGAAAGCATATCTATCCACATCGACCGCGCCGAACGAATCGAATTATGAATTCTTTATATGAAATCTCTTGAAAGCTTACACACTTGCTGGAGTCGAATCGTCCGAATCCGGAAGAACCTCATAATTCCTAGACAAATTCTGATGACGTCATCAGAATCGTGCGGTCGATTTGACTGATGCGTCCGCAATCTATCAGTCTTGCCATTAAGTTACTTTTGTAACATTTTATGTTGCTTTTTGACCCTTTACGTTACTTGTTTAGATAAGGCGCGGTCGATTCTTCCGATGCGGACGATTCTTCCGAAGCCGATAGGTGGCTCTGATAGATATGTGCGTTCACCATAAAATGTTTAAAGCCTACCAATTAAAAAACTATTTAGATATTAAAGCTATTTAGAGCTATTTATGAATAAATAAAGTAAGGTATTATATATATAAAATGAATAGAATCTAAAAATTTAACATTTTCCTGCTGTTCTTACAACAATGACGTCTAAAATTTCAACTGGGTTCGTATCAAAGTATATAATATAAAAGTCGTTTAACGATGCGTAGCGTTTGCGTATCGTAGGCGTAATTTGGTCACGACGAATAATGACAAGACGAGCAATAGATGCCTGATTGTAAGCACCACGATTTCCTATATCAAACACAGTGCCACCCTGTTTTTACAACCAAAATTTTGCTTCACGGCACTCTACTCCACTCCTGTGCCTTAAGATAACATCTTGATATATTAGCTGTTAAATCACTTCATGTCCAGTTATTTTTCTGGAAAAATGGCCCTTCAGTCTGGAATAAATTTAAGGATTCCTTTGGCACTTAGAGGTGCTTCCTCGCAATTTCCAACCGTCAAGTAGTTGTTACGCCAAGGATACGCATACGTTACACGTCACGGCCTTATTTTTGAAATAAGTACTTCTCTTGTAAAATATATTTTGCGTAAAGGATTAGAAGAAGTAGGGACTTTTGACTATTGATGATGTGACAAGGGGATGGTAAAATGTAATTTTGTCACATCCAAATAGAATGTATTACATGTGAATTAAAAAATATTAAACCGTTCAACCTTGCCAATTCGCTGACGATATTGTGCTCAGCAACTCGGCTATTAATATGATCCAACAATTTAACACCGCAAGCCTTGAGATTGGACTCAGCATGAACATGTCGAAGACCAAGCTCTTGACAAAAAGCGCGAAACGTAGGATAGAAGTCGAGGAGGTTGAGATTGAATATGTCCATGGGTACGTTTATCTCGACCAAATAGGCGCGACAATATACAGAAGTTGCTCGACGCACCGAAAACGCCTGGAGGAGCTATTGGTCGATGTAACAACTTATGAAAGGCAAACTAGCTCTCACGCTTAAGAGCGCTTATACAATTTGACGCTGTCACGCTCGCACTATTTTATACATTCCGCAATATAAATTGCATAGAATTAACTTTTTGAAAATTCCTCAATAAGAATCCTGTGCAATGTTATTACAACCACTTTAAAAGTGTTTTCAGTAAGATATATTAAAAAATAGCATGTTAAAAGTAACGTAAAATAGTAAAAAAATAATTTATTGACATTCTACAATATATAGGTAATATATAAGTTAAAACAAGCAAAAGAACAAGACATAAGTCTCTGAAACCAAAGTAGGTGTAAGTGTTAAAAAAAAGCATAATACAATAACCAATTTCTTTTTTCAAAAAATCTCATCACGTTATTTTTGATAGTATATCAAACTGAAAACTTTTTTTAAATGTGTGCAATAATATTGTGCAGGGTTCCTCTTGGAGAATTTTCAAAAAGTTAGTTCTTTGAATTTATATTGCAAAAAGTATCAAATAGTGCGAGCGAGAGAACGTCAAATTGTATAAGCGCTCTTAAGAAAAGAGCTCATGGAGATATTATGCGTTCTCCCCATCTTCACCTACGGCGCCCAGACTTGATCTCTGACGGATCAGCCAAGGTCTCGGAGTCTGCCAGCGAGCCATAGAGCGTAGTATTTTAGGAGTCAGACTATCAGACCGCATAAGAATCGATCACACTGTACGCTCCAAAACCAAAATCGTTGACGTTAGCCATAAAGCCGCTAGCTTGAAGTGTGTCTGGGCCGGTCACATCTGTCGTATGAATAACGACAATTATTGTGACAAAATAATAACGACGTGGTCACCATCCAACATAAAGTGTCGTCGCGGTAGACCTAGAAAACGCTGGCGGGATGAGCTAGACTCGCTCTTGGCAAAAAATAGCAATGAGCACGACTGAATGGCGCGACTTAAGGGAGGCCTTTGCCTTTGAATAATTACTTACTACATTTATTAAATACGATGTAAACCAGTATGAATCAGGCGTCTGGTCACATTCTCAAATTAACGTTAAAAACAAAAACGCAGAATGTCGCAGTAGCAATTTGTCAATTCACAAATTGTCACAATAGCAAATTGTCACTGTAGAAAATCGTCATGGAAGCAAAATTAAAAAATAATAATGAAAATTGGGGTTTCTAAGGCGACCCATACACCTTCAATAATATTGCGCAATGTTGATGATTGCACAATATTATTGAACATATAGGGGTAGTATTGAAGATTGCGCAATCATTGAGCAAAAGATTGAGGACTTTTAAATTTTATTGCACAATATTTATTTATTGTGTCTTGTGTATGGTATATTGCCCAATATTTTTTAGTCTACAGTTCGGAGCGGTCGCGCACGCACGCGTGTATTTTTGCAGCGAATATGGCACAAAAAATTTCAGCGAAAGAAAAGGAACGAGAATTCATTATCGAGTGCATTCAATTATATCGTGATTTACCTGCTTTGTGGAATGTTAAAAGTAAATTGTACCATGACCGGGACAAAAAGAGTATGGCTTATGATTTGTTGCTTAGCAAGTACCAAGAGATGTTTCCTAAAGCAAATAAAGACGACTTGAAAAAAAAATTTAATGTTACAGTATTTTTTTTCTCTATTAAAGGTTCTACCAACTGAATCAATTGCCTAAATTTGATAGGATCCATTCTCATATAATTCTTGAAATCTTTCAATTCAGTTAATTCTAAATCCTTTAACAGGCGTTCGTTATTGTAGATTGGCCTTTTCATCAACCAGCCCTTAGTCCAGATTCGGCGTTTTCGTTTTTGCCGTTTCGCTACAATTAAACACACGATAGCTGCAGCCAAATCTTTATCAGACATGGTGCACTGAAGAAAGTTATGACGAGAATGCTTGTTCAATTTTATTGTCTCAATTTAATTGTACCGTGTGGGTTTCGGAGCTCATCAATCATATTGTGCAATCATCAACATTGTGCAATATTATTGTAGGTGTATGGGTCCTCTAATGATGAAATTTTGACATTACGGCGTTTTGTTATAATACTATAACTATTTGTCACGTTGCGAATGTGACAAGATCCAACAGTATCTCATTTTAATGAGATTTTATTTTTAATTTCAGTCAATACTCTCCAACGGATCTACCTTATATGAAAACGTTGATAAATTCTTTAAAAACATTGGGATCCTGGCCCTATGAATCAATAGAAAGAAGAAAATGGTTAACTACATACAGAAATTGCATATTAATTCTCACAGTTTTAACTGTTGGTTTTATTTTAGAAACATGGTATATGATAAGGAATTTTTTTGAATTAAGTTTTTTTGACATGGGACGTCTCTATGTATGTTTAAATATGTGTTTCGTTGCTATGGTACGTATATTTTCTATTAAGTGCCTTTTATCCCTTCGAGCGACTCTCTTGTGCGATATTATAACAAAAGTATTATGTTTAAATTTATGTAATTTTCTTTTAGAAAATGTTTTACGGTAATTAAGCTCTGGATAATATTTTTTTATTCTTTTTAATAACTTTTTTTACTTTAATATCTTAAATAACACCAATGTTATTCTTAAAACGAAGAATACTTATCATGTATTTTGGCAACTACTTATTTATTTGCCATTTCAAAGTCTCAAAACCGGCAAAACCTAAAAAAAATATTATTTTACACAAAAAAATATCTGGAATCTATTTCACAATAATTATTATTCATATAAAATATTATTATCGTGCGAGTGAGAGAGTCGCAAGAAGAAGCTATTAATAATATTAAAATTATGATAGAGGTTTAAAATAATATTTCTATTTCGTGATCAACTGACAAGCAGGCTTCCTCCTAACATTACTTATCGCGTATAGGTACTACAAGTACTAATGGCCGAAAGTCATTATTGACTATAATATTATCCACATAAGAGCGAAACACCGCTAGAGATTGCTATTTGTGATAAGACCGCCAATCGTCTCATTGTTTATAATGTAAAATGTTTTTCGATTTAAGCTTTTGTACAAAATCTGGTGATACAATAAAGAGTTATCTTATCTTATACCAAAGTTCTTTCTATTTCAATTGATCTGAAGCAGACGGGTCACCGTAGCTCAAAACGTCGAGCAAAACATAATGTTATCCTACTAATATTAAACATGCGAAAGCAATTAAATGAATTTTAATATGAATTAAGTGATTTTGTAGCGTCCGTGCCCCAGTGGTCATACGTACGGATTTTAATCCGGAGACCCTGGGTTCAAATCTCAGTGTGTGGCAACAAGTTCGCCTGGACGCTACCGTGTTTCGGAAGGCACATAAAACTTTGGGTCCCGGCTGTTTCCTATAAGATATTATGTAGGAGGCAGTCCTTAGGTCATGTTGCAGGCTCTGTAGTAATCTCGGCGACCTGAAACTGCAACATATAGGTTCGCCACACAACCTATAAATTGCGATTTGACTCTGACAGTGTAAGTAGCGTAACCTGTTCTGTTGGAGGATAAACCCCAATATAAACCCTAATAAATTTTTGGGTGGTTTAACTTCTAGACCGATCGGACTGAAATTTGGTTAGGGCAAGTAACAAATACAAATCATTTATTCGCTTCACAACATTTCATCAAGGCGACGGCGACATTGACCGCGAAGTTACGAGCCGAATAAATGCTGGCTGGATGAAGTGGGGACAGGTCTCAGGAACATCTTGCGACCCGCGAATGCCCCTTAGGTTAAAGGGAAAAATATACAAAACGGTAATACGACCTGTCGTTTTGTATGGATCGGAGTGTTGGGCTACGAAAGTTGTGGATGAAAGGAGAGTGCATGCAGCGGAGATGAGAATGTTGAGGTGGATGTTTGGAGTAACAAGAATGGACAAAATTAGAAATGAGTATGTGAGAGGAAGCCTGAAAGTTGCACCAGTGACAGAAAAATTAAAGAGTGGAAGATTGGCCTGGCATGGACATGTTATGCGGAGGGAGGAAAACCACGTGACCAAAAAGTCTATGAATATGATAATTGGTGATAATTCGGAAAGGGGACGCCCAAAAATGGTTTGGATGAACTGTGTGAAAGAGAATATGCGTGCAAGGGGAATGGATGAAGATTTGACGGATGATAGAGTGGAATGGAGGAGAAAAACGTCTTGTGCCGACCCTACCTAGTGTGGGATAAGGGCAGGAAGATGATGACAACATTTCAGCAAGGACAAGTTTTCGCTGGCCGTATGTGTAATATTAGTACATACTACTACTGACTGTTACTTTTGACTAGCTAGTAATTATAATGGAACAATCTTTGCCTTTCTTTTTTCAGCAAAGACTTACTATGACCTGGACAAAATTGTATCAAACTATAACACGCGACTTTATCAACAAAATTCATTTATTACATCACAAAGATAAAAACGACTTCGCTATGAAGGTAATTATTAACAGTTATAATAAAATATATAATTATTAATAATATTTTTTTTATTTTATTGTATTTGTGGTGTGCAATAAAGAGTTTTCTTTCTATTATATTCTGCAATTATATTTTTTTTAGATAAAGCTTCTTGTGATTTTATCTCTTTAAACCTTTGCAGATGTACAAAGACGTGGAAAAAGTTTCATCACTGTTCACTACAATGTTTCATTATGAATTATTTATCGGAACAGTTTTATTCAATTTAACTCCATTAATCAAAAATTACCTAAAAGGAATGTTCAATTCAGTTAAACCAATAAACGGTACATACGAACATGCGTGCTATTATGTCCTGCCTTTCGACTGCGATACTATCTTCTGGAACTATCTTATTCTTAGCATTATCAATTGGTTTGCATGCTTTTGTGTGGCGGCTTGTTTTTTTGTATTTGATTTATACATCTTCACAATCGTGTTTCACTTATGGGGACATTTAAAGATAATCAAAAATAATTTAAGATCTTTTCCTCGACCAAAAAACATAAACGGAGATGGTTCTAATAAAGGTAATCTTTTGTACAACGAAGAGGAATCATCAAAAATTAAACAACTCTTGATAGAGAGTATGGAACATTATAAACTTGTCAAAGAGTAAGTTTTTGTTTACTTACATTTCTTGCTATTGATTTATTTCTTTATTTAAGCCTTTACCATCGTACTTAAACGCAGCACCATATCTTTCCTTCTTTAATTCCTCACATGCCAGGTCAAAAATTTGCTAATGGGACAAAAGGAGTCCGTTCTAATCTAATGCAGCTGGACATCAACTGAGTGGTTCTTAGCTCCCCATCTTTCTTCCACTTTTTGTGGTCTTGGGCTATTTATATGACCAATTTTGCAAAAATAACGTATCACGCCTGACGCTTACAGCGGTGTCGTCTAACGCTACTTGGTCCACTAAGTGGGGGCGTTTTTCATATTTATTTATATGCCTAAATAAATATGAAAAAGATAATTTTTTATTTATAATATTTACAGGTTCATGGCAGACTTGTCTACAGGATTTGGTACCTTTATTTGTTTGTACTTTTTCTTTCATCAAGTATCGGGATTCGTTTTGCTGGTCGAAATGAGTGAAATGGTCAGTATAATTAATTTTTAACCTAGATACCCGTGTTAAGCCTTATCATCAAGGGTCATGTATAAATTTAATGAATGAATTATTACTTACTGTATTATGTGAATATTTTCAGACTGCTCAAGCAGTTGGGACGTATGGCATGATGACTGTGAATGTTTTTCAACAGCTCATTCAAATGTCTGTTGTTTTTGAATTAATTGCCTCTCAGGTATTTTTTAAACATGTTAATAATATCATTATTTTATGGTGTAGAAACCAGTAATATCACAGAGGGGGTTTTTTTATCTGTCAATGAACACATACTCGTATATTATCTTTTTTATTAGGCTTAATAAAAGCTTGAGTATCACTTATTTAACCAGTAGTCTTATTATAGTAGTAGCTACGTAGTTCATTCATCAATCATAAACATGCCCACTTTAAAAACTACTTTTTTGAATTTTAATTATTTTTTAATAGTAAACTATTATTTTTAGAGTGAAACAATCAAGGATGCAGTGTATGACGTACCTTGGGAATGTATGGGTACAGAAAATAGAAAGATAGTCCTAATATATCTTTGCAATGTTCAAAATCCTATGAACTTTAAAGCTTTGGGTATTTTGCCGGTTGGAGTTCAAACAATGGCTTCGGTAAGTAATAGATTAGATGAGATAATAGAGATGTCGACAAGATCAATATTTTGTAAAGTACAATATATTTGTTGGTAAGGATATAATATCTTAGATTTTTTTATTTTCAGATTTTGAAAACTACCATCTCCTACTTCATGTTACTTCGCACTACAAGAGCAGCACATAACTAAATATAAATTAAAACTAATTATTTCCAATATTCCTTGAAAATCACTTTTTATTCATTTCTCAGTTTAGATTTTAAAGCCACCGCCACGTATGCTATTTTAAATTAATTTCTCATTATTTACAACGCTTTGGATGAATTGCGAAGGAATGCTACATAATTAGTTTTTTAATCTTACTAATATTATAAACGTGAAAGTTTGTAAGAATGTATGGATGTCTGGATGTATGAATGTTTGTTACTCTTTCACGCCAAGACGGGTGGACCGATTGAGTTGAAATTTGGTATGGAGATAGCTTAGATCCTGGAATAACACATAGGCTATAGTACAGCGGGTAAAACCTCAGCTAGTGTTTAATAAAATAGTCATATGTTGCATTTGAAAGATGAGAAGAGATTTATCTCATGAATTTCAGATGAAATGAAAATATTTATTATTTTCATTTCATCTAAAATAAAAAGCATCATCACTTATATTTTCATCTAAAATATAAGTGATAATATGTTGTATCTACTCAGTTGAATAAAGACTTGAATTTATTATGTTTAACTAGCTGTACCCAGCGGTTTTACCCGCTGTCCTATAGCCTATGTGTTATTCCAGAGTCTAAGCTATCTCTATACTAAATTTCAGCTCAATCGGTCCACCCATTTAGGCGTGAAAGAGTAACAATTACACATCCAGACATCCATTCTTACAAACTTTCACGTTTATTATATTAGTAAGTTTAAATTGTGTTTTGTAATATTATTTCCCTACTTGATCTGCATCCTGTTTTTTTAAAAGAATTTTAGTGTTTAGATACTTTCTTATTACTTAGATAAGTTTCAATTGTGAAGTCACCACAATAAGGTACCAGCGGAAGACCAGCGTAGGTCAATTAAGATCTACACATGCTGATCTGGTACCTTTTTGCGGCAGGATGTGATTTTCTATAAATATTTATACTATATGTAGTTTCTCTTATGCTTTGTATATTATTATCATCTTGTGTGCAAATAAATTTATTTTTATTCTATTCTTCTCTATTCGTCTTCTAAATATATAAAAGGAAAGAGAGAACGATTGACTGACTGACTGATCTATCAACACAGCCCACACCACTGGACGGATTTAGTTGAAATTTGGCATACGGGTAGGTGTATAGGTGGGTAAGTATTTGGTAGGTTTTAAGGCATCCGCTAGATTTTTAGAAATTCAACTCTTAAGTGTGGAAAAAGGGGGGCCAAAGTCAAGTAAAAAAAATCAACTCATTGCCTGAACCAATAGAGGAATTGAGTTGAAATATGGTGTACAGGTAGGTTTTAAGACGTAAACTTCCGCTAAGATAGGATTTTTGAAAATTCACCCCTAAGGGAAAAAGGGAGCACAAAGTAAGGAAAATCAACTCATAGCCTAAATCAGTGGAAGGATTGAGTTGGAATTTGGTCAGCGTGTTTTTTAGGTGATGTTGGCGACCGATAGGAAGGGATTTTGCCAAATTCCAACGGGAACAAGAATTATTCCCAAAAAAGTTAAAAAAAATGATTAGTGTGATATAATGTTAAAGCAATTTGGAATAAATGAAAAAAAGTAAAACGTAATTTTTTATTTCTTGCAAGGAAGCGGCTAATTGACATACGGTTAAGCCATACTTAATGATTAGCAACGCGCAATTAATGACAGTTAAATTATAGAGTGCAGACTTTAACGTTTTGTAAAATGGTTAAAGTCTACCAATTAATCATAATTAAGAGGTATTTATGAAACTTAGTATATAATATGAAATGAAGTGAATCTACCTCTAAGGTAGAATATAACATTTCACTGTCGTTCTTACAACAATGTCGTCTGAAGTTTCAACTGGGTTCGTATCAAAGTAGATATAAAGGTTTTCGCTTACGATCGCGTTTGCGTTTTATGGCATAATTTTGTGATTCCTCTCTTTTATGATATACTAGTGGACCCGCGCGCACTTCGTCGCTCTTAATAGAATATTATCAGTGTTCTTCTTCTATGTTACGCATGTATTGTACATATGACCCTTCCTCTGAATCACTTTATTAATGAAAACCGCATCAAAATCCGTTGCGTAGTTTTAATGATATAAGCATACAGACGCGGGAAGCAACTTTATTTTATACTATGTAGTGATTATTATAATAAATGACAAGATGAATGAGAAGAGCAAATCATGTGCCCGATGCGATGGTAAGCATCATGACTGCCCATTGCCCATATTATATTACACACAGTGCCACCCATTTTGAAATGCAAAACGGACTTCAAGCTAGCTTTCAATGAGCCAGGACGAGACGCACGTTTTAATTATTAAAAAATTGTAAATGGCACAACCTCGGTTCTTTCCCACCTCCTCTTCCTTCTTCAAATTCGGTTAAGGCGTCATCGAGTGAACATACATAAAAAAGTTGTAGAACCATGCGTATACCATAATATTACGGAACAGGTCCCTTTCATAACGATGCAAACAGTACCTACCACATAATATTTATGAGGTTTTATTTCTTAATTTCAGTGAATACCAGTCTCCAATGGATATACCTTATATGAAAAAGTTGATAAATTCTCTGAAAATTTTGGGATCCTGGCCTTATAAATCAGTAGAAAGAAGGAAATGGTTAACTCCATACAGAAATTCCAAATTTATTTGCATATATTTAACAGTATGTTGCGTTTTAGGGTTATGGTATATGATAAAGAATTTTTCTGAATTATCTTTTTTTAATATGGGACGTATCTATATATGTATAATTATGTGTTTCATTTCTGCGGTACGTATACTATGTGTTAATAATTATATTAATAGCCCAGTATATGAAGGATTGTGGATTGAAAAGTCGAAAGCAGAAAACTAACTTAGGAACTTTGTTTGGAATAGTTGGGAGATAAACATACTAAAAGTCCCCACCCCTCCGAGGTGAGCTCGCGGGGGGGGGGAGGCCTAAGAAGGTCCCATATTTAGGTTTTTTGCTTATATTATGTCAAAAACTGTGCATCATACGATATTTTCTTGTACTACATTATAAAACCTAATAAAATTATCTACATCTTTAGCCTTTACACTTTCTATCTATCTCCAATCGTTGTACAGCTATGAGCTTCGAAAATGGTCTATTTTTAAGACGCTTTTATTAGTTTTCCATTCAAAGTCGGTAAAAAAATCTTGAAAATAAAATTTGACCAACTTCTGGTTGTCGTACCATAATGAAACTTTGCAAATGTTTAGAAATCTGATGACAGTTCAATAATTTGGTACCACAGAGCTGATCTGATAATGGAGCCAGGAGGTGTCTACTGAAACTCTTCAATGGGTATTAGTAAACCCGTCGAGTTTGGGCACATTATATTCGAATTGATGAGACCTTTTTATAACACTTGCTGACGAGGGTCTGATAATGGACCAAGAGGTGCCCACGTCTCATCAATTCGAATGTGATGTGCCCAAACTCGACGGGTTTACTAATAGCCATTGAAGAGTTTCAGTAGACACCTCCTGGCTCCATAATCAGATCAGCTCGGTGGTACCAGATTATTGAACTGTCATCAGATTTCTAAACATTTGCAAAGTTTCATTATGGTACGCAACCAGAAGTTGGTCAAATTTTATTTTCAAGATTTTTTTACCGACTTTGTATAGAAAACTAATATAAGCGTCTTAAAATAGACCATGTTTCGAAGCTTATAGCTGGAGAACGATTGGAGATAGATAAAAAGTGTTAAGGCCAAAGTTGTAGAAAATTTTATTAGGTTTTATAATGTAGTACAACAAAATATCGTATGATGCACAGTTTTTGACATATAAGCAAAAAACCTAAAAATGGGATCTTCTTCGGCCTCCCCCCCCCTCGAGCTCACCTCGGAGGGGTGGGGACTTTTAGTATGTTTATCTCCTAACTAGTCCAAACAATGTTCCTAAGTTAGTTTTTCTGCTTTCGACTTTTCGATCCACATGCCCTTTTTGGACACTCATTGACTGGACTATAAAACTTTGTTAGATATTTAATATTGTTTAATAGTTAGGATTACGTAACATTTTTAATTATTTACGTTAGTAAATAATTGAAATAAATATATTATTATGTTAAAGTATCTTATCTATACTATTATATAAAGAGGTAATCTGACTGACTGTCTCATCATCGTACAGACAAAACCGCTGGACCAATTGAAGTGAAATTTGGCCCGCGTGTTCTTTTGGTGACGTTGGCGACCGATAAGAAGCATTTTGGAAAATTCCCACCGGAACGAGAATTATTCCCAAAAACGTTTGTATGCAAATCCGTAACCGCTGAACCGATTTCGCTGAAATTTTGTAAAACAATTGTTTGGGTTACGTTTAGAAATACTAAATAGTTTTTTTGTCAGAAATTAACTTTTAAGGGGGGGTCAAAGTTTGTATGGAAAATTTAGAACCGCTTACCCTATTGAGCTAGAATTTGGTACAGAGGTAGATTAAGTCCTAACAAATTATATGACATACTTTTTATCTCAGAAATCTACCTTTAAGAGAGGGGAAAGGGGGGGTGAAAGTTTGAGTAAGAAATCGTTAACCGTTTCTTTGTTTTAGATGAAATTTAGACAGCGTGTTCTTTAAGTAACGTAAGCGATCAATGAGAAGGGATTTTGCGAAATTCCCACGGGAACGGGAATTATTCCCGAAAAACGTTTGTATGCAAATCTGTAAGCGCTGAACCGATTGAGCTGAAATTTTGTAAAACAATTGCTTGGGTTGTATTTAGAAACAATAAATAGTTTTTTGTCAGAAATAAACTTTTACGGTAAGGGGGGGTCAAAGTTTGTATGGGATGTTTAGAACCGCTGACTCTATCGAGCTAAAATTTGGTACAAAGGTAGATTAAGTCCTAACAAATTATATGACATACTTTTTATCTCAGAAATCAACCTTTAAGGGGGGAAAAGGGGGGGTGCAGGTTTGTGTAAGATATCGTTAACAGCTTCTTTGTTTTAGCTGAAATTTGGACAGCGTGTTCCTTAGGTAACGTAGGCGACCAACAAGAAGGGATTTTGCGATATGCCGACGAGAACGGGAATTATTTTCAAAAAACTTTTGCATGGAAATCAGTAACTGCTGAACCAAATGAGCTAAAATTTTGTTAAACGATTATTTGAGTTGTGTTTTGAAACATTGAATAATTTTTATGTCAGAAATTAAGGGGGGAGAAAGGGAGGTGAAAGTTTGTATGGGAAATTTATAACCGTTGACCTACAGTTTCATGAGCTACAATTTGGTATATAGGTAGATCGACATCTTAGAAATGATATCGGATTTTATCCCAGAAATCAACCTTCAGGAGATAAACAGAGGGGTGCAAGTTTGTTTAGGAAATCAATGATCGCCTCCCCTTTTGAGCTAAAATTTGATAAAAGAAGAAATTGGAGACTCCAAAAAGGTAGCTTTTATTCCAGAAATCAAGCCATACCCCTTATGGCGGGGAAAAGGGGTCAGCGTTTTTATGGGAAATCAGTAACCGCAGCTCCTATTTAGCGGAAATTCGAAATAGATAAAGCTTGAGCCCCAAAAAACGACATAATGGGGGGCGACCCTTAAACTAGCCTTAAAAGTGAGGGAAGGTAAAAAGGGGAGGGGCGTGTGTCAGATAGGTTGAAGGAATTCAGGAACCACGGAATCAATTTGAGCTGCGGGAAGGATAGTATGACAAATAAGAAAACGATTTAGCTTAAATTACAATATATAGATAGTTAAAAGTTATCAGGTAAGGACAACAAATTGTTTTAATTCCGGAAAAAGGAACGTGGAAGTTTGCGAAGGCAATCAATAAACGCTAAATTGATGTAGCTGTAATTTAGTATGGAGAATGGAGGTATTTTGAATTCCAGGGAAGGACACAAGATTGTTTCTTGCGGTAGCGAAACAAAACTCCATAGAAATACTTAGCCCGATATTTTTCACTATACAGAGCGGGAGTGAATTTTTATTCACTCCCGCTCTCCCGCCGCTGGCGTAGAATTAGTAGATGGATAACCATGTACTAATTCTACGCCCACAAAGCCGCAGGGATGGAAATCAAATTATTTTCGATTGGCTGTAACGAAATTTTCGCCTTATGAATTGACTTTCACGCGCTACGATGTGCGCGCGGGTCAGCTAGTTTTAATATATAAAAAGGTACAATATTATGTACTCGTCTTGTATTTCGTTTCTATCAGTGAGCACTTTTGACTTCTTAGCTATTATAATAATAGAATTTTTGCATTTTTTCCTTACAGCAAAGGCTAACTACGACCTGTACCAAAATATATCAAACTTTAACACACAATTTTATCAACAAGATTCATTTATTACACCATAAAAATAAAAACGACTACGCTATGAAGGTAAAATAAACAATATTATTTTTTAATTGAAGACTCCTGTTATTTATCTCTTTACACCATTACAGATTTACAAAGATGTGGAAAAAATTTCAGCGTTGTTTTGTAAAATGTTTCATTATGAATTATATCTCGGAACAGTTCTGTTTAACTTAACTCCATTGATCAACAATTACCGAAAAGGAATGTTCAATTCAGTGAAACCCATGAATGGTACATACGAACATGCGTGCTATTATGTCTTGCCTTTCGACTGTGATACTAACTTTTGGAACTTTCTAATTGTTTACATTTTCAATTGGTGTGCAACCTTCGATGTGGCGGCTTGTTTTTGTATAATTGATTTATACATCTTCACGATCGTGTTTCACTTATGGGGACATTTCAAGATACTCAAACATAATTTGAGATCTTTTCCTCAACCAAAAAAAATTAACGGAGATTATTCTAATAAACGCAACCTTATGTATAACGAAGAGGAATCACAAAAAATTAAGCAGCTTTTGATCGAGAGTATGGAACATTATAAACTTATCAAAGAGTAAGTTTTGATTTATATTTTTTTTGTAATTTATTTTGTTTATAAAATCTTACTGCAGAGCAGAAGCATCTCTTTCCTTCTTTAATTTCATTTCTTGCTATTTCATAATTTGCTAATGTACCTTGTACTGCCATCTGGAGATGGCAGGACCTGGTGGACCAGGGCCTGTCGCGACCTCGTCTAACGCTGCTGGGCGTCAACACTTTGCACATAGTTTTTCTGACACTCGGCCGATATGAGCTGCTTTATTTGTTGATAGACACGATATTAAAATATAGAATTGAAACTCATATTCGTGCTGCGTCAATATGAGGACAAAACAGTTGATGCACCGGTAGTGTCCCAAGGAGATGACAGTCTACTATTACCACTTTCCATCAAGGCTATGTATGTAGAACGCCTGCTCACCACGCTTCATATTTTTATATAAAAAAAATGAAGTTACGGCTGATGGGCCGAACTGGACTACAAATTGGCAAACGATGGCTCTAGCACCGCACGTGAAGAAATTAAGGTGGAAAGGGATGCTTTACCCTCTTATAAAACGATAACGGCTGAAATAAAAAATAATAATAATAATATATTTACAGCTTTATGACAGACTTTTCCATGGGATTTGGTACCTTGATCTGTTGGTACTTTCTTTTCCATCAAATATCGGGATGTGTATTCCTGATCGAACTTAGTGAAATGGTCAGTATAATTAAGAATTAATCTATAGTTCGACTCTACCTCTCGACTAACTCTTGTTTTACCTAATCATCAAAAGTCGTGTATTAATTTAAAGAATTATTATATTCCTTAAGTATTATGTGAATATTTTCAGACTGCTGAAGCAGTTGGCACGTATGGCGTGTTGACTATAAATTTATTTCAACAACTCATCCAAATGTCTGTTGTTTTTGAACTAATAGCTTCTCAGGTATTTTTTATAAGTCATTATCATTATTTTAAAGTTGAGAAACCATTGTTGGTCAACCCTAAAATAATCATATTTTTATCCATGGTCATAGGCAACTTGTACTGACGTACTCAGCTCAAAGTTCTGTTTTTCTCTGAACAGCAGATATCCTTATATGATTTGTTTTATTTCTTTCTCTTGTCTTAGGTATGATTCTTAAGATTTTTTGGTAGTAAATTGACATTTTCAGAGTGAAACAATCAAAGATGTGGTATATGACGTACCTTGGGAATGTATGGGTACAGAAAATAGGAAGATAGTCCTAATATATCTTTGCAATGTTCAAAATCCTATGAACTTCAAGGCTTTGGGTATTTTGCCGGTTGGAGTCCAAACAATGGCTTCGGTAAGAATACATAATAATAATGTTACTCATATGATGTATTTTTATGTTATTCAAATAATATTATTTTATGTTAAAAATTGTAGAAGTTAGGTAAGTATTAGTCTGAAGAATTATAGTATAAAATATGCCAAATTAATTAGGATAAATAAAAGTATGTTTAATTAAATAAAGTTAAAAACGACCTCCTCACTTTTCTATTTTTCAGATTTTGAAAACTACAATCTCTTACTTCATGTTACTTCGTACTACAAGAGCCGAGAACAAATAAATTCAAAGCCTAACATATTTTTTCCCCACTCTAATTAAAAAAGGCACTTTTGTATGCATTTCTCACCTTAGATGTAAAAGCCACAGTTTGTTATTTTCATTTTATTTCAAAATACATATTATGTAATAGAAACGCCGAGTGTTTTTAACGCTCGCGGGAGACGATAAGGTTGTAAAATAAGCAGAGAGGTAAAATAAATATGCATGGGAACTTACTTAAATACTAAATTCAAAGTTAATAAAACGCTATATGACGAATTTGTTGCGATATTAAATTTTATGCTTGAAAGTGAAGTCTTTTTAATGTAAGTACCTATTCAACTAGGTAGGTACCTAAATAATTTATTTAGTAATAAATTATTATTTATACGAGCATGCTACCAGCGTTCTCGTATAATGTTAAGTTTCGCATTTCTGCTTTTACCAGAAAATTGTATGTTTATAACGATAAAAGTGTTACGGCGACATTAAAAGTTTATTTTTGACATAAAATAATAAATAAAAAAGCTCAAAGTCAAAGCCAATCTGAAAATCGCTCAGCGAGCTATGGAGAGGGTTATGCTCGAGGTTTCGCTACGCAATCCAATCAGGAATAAAGAGATTCGTAGACAAACTAAAGTCATCGACCTAGCCAAGCGGATTAGCAAGCTAAAGTGGCAATTGGCAGGACACAAAGCACGTAGACCGGATAACTGATGGGGTCAAAATGTGCTTGAGTGGAGACCACGGATTATCAAACGCAGCGTAGGACGTCCACCCACAAGCTGAACAGACGATCTGATAAGAGCTGGAGGACGTTGGATGCAGGTCGCTTCCACTGGTATATTATAATATGGAAGTCCAAAGTTATCGTAGTATATCCTATGTTCAGCAGTGGACGTCCTATGGCTGAGATGATGATGATGACGAATGTGAATAAAATTATATTATTAAATAAAATCCACGATTTCTTGATTTTTGTAATTTATAGGCGGATCATACCATCCGTATGCATCCTGAACGCTGGGAAAAGTCGTCACATAATGGTTACCAAAAGACAGACGGCATTGCCGAGGAAATCCCTGAAAGTTCGTGTTTATATATGGGTAATGAGTATTAATACTGCATATCTAAGCGGCTAAATAAGCCAAACTGTTGTATGTAGATAGCTTATAACTAAAATAGCATGGAGATAACTTTTAGCCGGTAAAACTGTTCGGCACAGCTAGTTTTTTTTTTAAGTATAACATAACTATGCATAACTAAAAGCAAGCAATTTAAGTAATTCTAATAACCATTTCGCTGTATTTTTTCTGAAACATAGAGTAAAACAGCTTTATTTGCATTCTTAAACCCAAGTTGTAGTAAAGAACTTCCTTGCAGAATCTAGACACGCGGCAGCGAGTCAAGCCAAGTTCAAGAAAAGGAACTGGCGACCGCGCCGTGTGTTATATTACACGAACCGTCCAAAGCGCGTTTTGACGACTTTTTACACCCTCGTTATACAAAAACTATTACACATAGACAAGTCAAATTTGGCACATATACTTAAATATACGAACTATATCTCTGTTCCAATTTCCAATAACACAGCTCAAACGGTTATTTAGATATAAACATCCAGTAATCGGTGAAGTTAATACATACTGAGGGATAGATCAAAAGTAATATCCCAGTTCCAGATGACCTAGAAAGCTGAAATTTAGCATCCCGATAGGTAATGTCGTAGTAACAAAGGGAAAAATCAGAAACTAGTATTTTTTTATCATTTTCAATTATTATTAATTTTTAAAAAATGTATGATATTAAAGTTTGGGACGCCTAGGAACGCATAAAGCAATACATGTTGCATGTTGCTATAATTTTTGTGTAGGCGGCTATTTTCTGTTAGATACTACGAAGTGCGTATTCCTTCTAATATAAATATAATTATAAATATAAATACAAACTTTATACCTACTGTACGTATGGATAAATGTTTTTTACTTTTTCACGCCTAAACGGGTGGGCCAATTGAATTTAAATTTGGTATAATAAAAAATATAGCTTAGACCCCTGGAATAACATAATATACACTACTGTACCAAACTGTATAGCGGGTAAAACAGCTAGGCACAGCTAGTCACTAATAAAAATAGGTTCCTGGTACCTACGTAACCATTGTATATCCTATGTAAATACCTATCAATATATCGACTCACCAGCACAAGGCGGCTCAGTAACAGAGGTAATAATATTTACATTGTTTACAATAAAAATAATGTATGTATATCGCCTTAGGTGCTAGTTGGTGTAAACATTTTAGATACCTACGTACCTGTAACGTATAGTCATAATATTATAGGTATGTGGCGGTATCTGGGGGCACGGCAGTGCCCCCGCCAAGTCGTCGTCATTACAAGTCTTGTCGGCTTAGGTTTCTTTTGATCGAAATTCTAATCCAGTTCCAGATGATCTAAAAAGTTAAATTTCCATCCAGGTAGGCGGTAGGTATAAGATAGCTGGATGAATATAGATAAATTTATCAGTAACAAGTATTGTTTAAAAATCAATTGATTAGGTACAATATTCAAATCAATAGTGCACATAAATGCTATATATAAATAAGTACTAAATTAATTATAGGTATAGGTATATCGAAGCACGGCGAGGCTCACGGGCCGCGGTGCGCGGTGCGACGGCCGTGCCATGGAGCAGTGGGGTGGGGAGAGGTGCAATAAAATAATCATTTGGTATTTATTAATCTTATTATGACTGGGTGTCTTAAACCTATTACATACTAAAAAGTACTGTACAAAAAGCAATGATATCCCATCAAAAACATAAATGTGAAAAGAGAGCCAAGTTCAATATTACGATGTATGTACTCATAGTTACCTATGATTTGGTAGTTGACTTCAACGACAAAAGAAGTGAGATCTAAATGGGTGCCAAGTTCAATGGTCAGTCCTGAAAAATATTTACAACATAAAATATTTTATTACGACTTAAAAGATTATTTCTTCTTATCACTTAGAATTAATATTATTTTGAAGCCCAAAGTTTGACTTGGCTAGTTCTCATGGGTACCATACGATGAAGTATCATTAAGATAAGACAATAGATACTTTATTGTACACCACATAATGTTACAGAAAATACATAAGTACATAATTAAAATTAAAAATTACAATGTACAAGTGGCGGTCTTATCGTTAAAGAGCGATTTCTTCCAGACAACCAATGGATGGAGGGGCCTAATTTACACGATAAAAGACGGTGGCGCACTAATTAGCATTAAGTGCGTTTAATAATGATTAAGCTAAAGTTAAGAGAGTACCTACCTAGTATATTATGAGAACTGGCCAAGTCAGTCTTTGGGCTTCAAAATAATATTAATTCTAAGTGATAAGAAGAAATAATCTTTTAAGTCGTAATAAAATATTTTATGTTGTAAATATTTTTCAGGACTGACCATTGAACTTGGCACCCATTTAGATCTCACTTCTTTTGTCGTTGAAGTCAACTACCAAATCATAGGTAACTATGAGTACATACATCGTAATATTGAACTTGGCTCTCTTTTCACATTTATGTTTTTGATGGGATAACAATTATAATTCACTTGGCGTGCTGCAAAATCGCTGATTCCACTCCTTTTGCTTGATAATACATTCTGAGATATGATTTTAAGGAATGTAGGTAAGTTTTATATTACTTTTTATCCCGCCTTCTAGGTTTAGACTGCTATCATCTACAGCCACAGCATCGCCTAAGATCAGGCGAGCTCGTAGTCACAGGCTGACCTATAACGAATAAAAAATATATTACTATTTGATAAACGAGAAGATCTGAATGCTCGCCTGATATAAAGCCTAGCCTAAATATAAAGCTTTTTTTTTTATACAACGAAGTAAGAAGACGAGCAAGACGCTCTCCTGATGGTAAGAGATAACGCTGCCCATAATCAGTACAGTGCTACCCAGTGCGCTGCGCCAACGCTTCTTACTTGAGAGTCATAAGATGTTAAGACTCTTCAGCCCAGTAATTTCACTAGCTACAGTGCTCTCCTACCGAAGCACAGCAATGTTTGCACATCACTGCTCAGGCGGTAGAATAACTGGCACTGTTGGGGTACCCACCTAGTCGACCTCCTGCAAAGGAAGTCTGCCCCCGGTAGGGGAAGTCTACCCCCGGTAGCTAGAGGTATATTCAATAGGTAAGGAAGTCCTACGCAACACTGACGTATGAGAGGATATTTTGTTATTGTTATCAAACTAGTAATATACTCTTCCAAATAATAAAAAAAACATCATTTTGAATACTTAACATTTTAAGATGGTCACGTTACATAATATGTATATGTAGAAGTTACCACATTTTAGTAATATTTATAAGTATCAGCAGTAGGTAGTAGTTTGCAGTAGTGCGTAGAATTGTAGTGTATTGTCAACTTAAAGCTAATCACCACCTAACCTTTTTATTTTTTTTCTTCAGATTTTGAAAACTATAAAATCCTACTTCTTGTTACTTACGCACTACGTCGGCCGAACAGATTATATAAAGTTTAATACTTTTTTTGACTCACTTAGTTTCGAACCTTTAAGACAATTTGAAAGATGAGACAAGATTTATCTCATGATCTTTAACTGAATTAAGCTTTTTAGCAAAAAATTAAACCGAGGAAAACACTGAAAAGCAAAAAGTCATAATATAATGTTAGTATACCTAATAGTCTAGCCAATGAGTGCCCAAAAGGGGCATGTAGATCGAAAAGTCGCAAGCAGAAAAACTAACTTAGGAACTTTGTTTGGACTAGTTAGGAGATAAACATATGTCTAGAACGTACTACTAGCGCTCAGCGAAAAGTTTGTAAACTAAAATTGAGTTGTCAAAATCTAAACTAGATGGCGCTGATAGTCGTTACATCGCGCAAGCGTTTTGTTGCGACCGAACCATCATGGCTGAACCTATGTGCGAAATAAATGAGAACGAGTAAAAGTGCAATTCTATACGGTGTTTTATTCAGTGAAAAGTGAACCTTAAACAAATAGTGAGTAGTGAACAAAGTGACTTGTACATTGGTGCCGAACCCGCGGAGTGAAAAATTACAAGTGTCGTAATTCCAAACACTTAGAAAATTTGAGCATAAAGTTTCAAACACTTTGCCAAATTTATAGAATACAGGACTTAACCAAATTTATACTATACAGGACTTAGAAAAATTCATATAATATTGGACTTGTAAAAATTTCGAAAAAAATAATAGTGTTAAACAATGGCAGAGTTAGATCGTATGTTACGTAAACAAGAGGAGATGGTAGACCGCGTTGCCAAGACATATGTTAACTATAAAAAATCCCCAAAAGCGCGAATAACTGCAGCATATATTGAGACAAAGTTAGAAGCGTTGGAGACATTAGGCAAGGCTTTTTTCGAGGGTCACAACAACTTTGCTGCGAACATAGATAAGTCAATGCGAGATCAGAATGAGTACTTCTCAAAGGACTTATATTCGGAGTTTGAAGATACTTACACAGACTTTAAAACGAAACTTAAAGAGGATCTGGAGACATTCAAACCGAGGTCGAGCACGAGCGAGAGCACTACTGCTGCCCCTACCGCCACACCAGGATGCGAAGTTAAACTGCCACAAATTCACTTACCTAAATTCAGCGGTGGATACGAACAATGGCAAGCCTTCTATGACTTATTTGTTTCATTAATCCACAATAATGAGAAGTTGAGCGCGGTGCAGAAACTTCACTACTTAAAGAGCTGCTTGTCTGGGGAAGCGGAAGGTCTACTTAAAAACTTAGCGACTACTGAGTCAAACTACAGCGAAGCGTGGAAAATACTTACCGGACGTTACAGCAACAAGCGATACAACTGTAACGAGATCATGAAGCGCCTATTTACACAGAAGAACATCACGAGCGAGTCCGCGAACGCTATAAAAATACTAGTAGATACTACATCGTCGTGCCTTAAATCACTTGAGAACATTAACGTCAGTACGAGTTCCTGGGATGCTATCATCAATTATTTGATCTTATCAAAGGTGGATGTAGAGACGAGAAAGATGTGGGAGCTTGAGGTCAATCGAATGGAGTCTGTCAATTCTGTGGAGCACTTACCGACATGGCTTCAACTTAAGAAGTTTCTTGAGACACGTTTCCGTACACTTGAGATGCTAGAGCCCTCACGTAACAACGCGACCAAATCTACAGCAAAACCAGCCAACTCTACCAACTCTACAAAACAACCTGCTAAATCAAGAGCATTTCATTCCACTGTTAATGAGGAGAAAAAATCGAGCTCCTCTTCATCAACGAGGCTACTGCACAATCCCTTCTACTGAAAGGAACAACAGTGAACGGCGTAGTGTCGGGAGTCGGTGATGGTCAAACTACAATCAAACAGAGAGTTTCCTTCAATATAGAGTCACTTCATAATCCTAACTTTTCGATTTCTGTAAACGCTTTTGTATTAAACAAATTAACTTCTTTCTTACCACGTAGAGACACGTCAATTCCAAACTGGCCTGAAATAGAGAACTTACCTTTGGCTGATCCACAGTACGGGACACCTGGAAAGATAGAGATGATTCTGGGAGTAGAGGTCCATGGAGAGATATTACTGCAAGGTTTACTGAGACATGCGAGTAGACCAGTTGCACAGAACACACAACTGGGATGGATCTTATCAGGGAGAGTAAGGGAAGATTCAACGACTGATCAGAAAATAGTAAGCATGCACATTCAGCTGAAAGAGGAACAACTTTTAAAACAATTTTGGGAAATAGAGAGAGAACCGGACAGTATAGGAAAGAGAATGACAAAAGAAGAGATCCGAGCTGAAGAAATTTATGAAAAGACTACTACGAGAAATAATGACGGAAGATACGTGGTGAGATTACCTTTTACGAGTGAGAATCCAGAGTGTCAATACGGTAATTCCAGAGAGGTAGCTACGAGGAGATTTAAATCACTAGAGAAGAGACTACTTAGAGATACAAGGTTACATGAAGACTACAGAGACGTGATAGAAGACTACGTAAAACAAAACCATATGAGAGAAATTACAGAGAGAGAAGAGATAGATGATCCTTACGCTGTTTATCTGCCACATCACGCCGTGATAAGGGAAGATAAAGAGACGACTAGAGTGAGAGTAGTATTTGACGCTTCCAGCAAAGGATTAAATAATGTCTCACTAAACGACAATCTTCTTGTGGGCCCTAAACTACAGCAAGATTTACGACATATTCTAATGAGATGGAGACGCCATGAAATATGCATAGTAGCTGATTTGCGACAAATGTACCGGCAAGTTTGCGTCAACGAGAGCGATGTAGACTTCCAGAGGATTTTATGGCGACCGAGCCCTGAAGTTGCAATCCAACACTACAAGTTGCTGCGACTCACCTTCGGTACTTCCTGTGCCCCATATCTCGCGGTAAAGTCCCTGCAGCAACTGGCTAAAGATGAGCAAGCCGAGTTTCCTGTGGCAGCTCAAATCACCCTGACTGACTACTACATGGACGATCTTCTTACGGGCTGTGAAACGACGTCACAGGCGATAGAAATATATAATGAGATGACTAACCTGATGAGACGAGGCGGCTTCGAGCTCCAGAAGTGGTGCAGCAATAGCCCTGAGTTGCTGAGCCATATTCAAGAGGAGAATCAGAGATCGAGCCCATCTATGATTTTCAAAACGAGTGACATCAAGGTTCTAGGAATACTGTGGAGAGGGACCGATGATGAATTCAAATACAACTACAACTTACCTGAGACTGAGAACGTGACGAAGAGGACGGTGCTTTCTGAGATAGCTAGACTCTACGATCCAATCGGGTGGATAGCTCCAGTAATCATTGTCGCGAAGATCTTCATCCAAAAACTTTGGAAAGCTAAACTAGAGTGGGACGAGAAACTCAATCCTCAACTATTACGAGAGTGGAGACAGTTTAAGACAGATCTAGTGTACCTGAAAGACATAAGCATACCGAGGTGGCTACATACAAAATCCAACGACAGTGTAGAGCTACACGCATTCGCCGACGCTTCGAAAGTGGCATACGCCGCAGCTGTATATTTGAGGTCGACGAATAGAGATGGCAAGACTACAACTAATTTGATCACTGCCAAAACTAAGGTTGCACCGGTCGAGAAGGAGATTTCTATTCCTCGTATGGAGTTATGCGCGGCTTTACTTGCTACCAAATTGATCTACGAAGTTTCTCAGATCATGGAAATCCCGAAAGAGAATTTATATGCGTGGACTGATAGTACAGTTGTGCTAGCATGGATAGCAGGAGAACCGAGTCGATGGACGACTTTCGTGAGTAATAGAGTTTCGGAGATACTTACTGTGCTAGATCGAGATCAGTGGAGACACGTCACGACAGATCAAAACCCAGCTGATTGTGCCTCACGAGGACTTACCTTACCGGATTTGACTAACCATGACCTGTGGTGGCATGGACCAACATGGCTACTACACGACGAGCATCGAGACGAACCTAAAAATGAATTTGAGACATCCGAGGAGATATCTACAATTATTATGAGTGAGAGGAAGAAAGAAAACTTTATCTGGACGAGATTTTCGGATTTACATAAAATGTTGAGAGTTTTGTCTTATTGCAAAAGGTTTTTAAATATGAAACTACGTAAAGAAGACCGAAAGAATTTAAATCAAACTATAACGAGGGAAGAGAAGGATGAAATTCTACAATTTTGCATTAAAGAGACACAAGAGAAATATTTTCAAGAGGATATAGAGCGGTTGAGAAAGGAAAAGAGCGTTCCGAGGAGGAGTCCAATTCGTACGCTTTGCCCGTTCCTGGATGAATCTGTAATTTTACGAGTAGGAGGTCGAATAGATAAAGCGCAGGTAGATTACAACAAAAGACATCCAATTATCCTGCCGAGTAAGAGCCATTTGACGGACTTGATAATACGAGACTCACACCATCGAACGCTACACGGAGGACCGCAAGTCATGTTGAACTTCTTGAGATCTAAGTACTGGATTTGTAGAGCGAGAGAATCAGCGAAGAAGTGTCATCGAACGTGCGTCATTTGCCTACGTTACACTCAACCAATCCACAATCAATTAATGGGACAACTTCCTAAACCGAGACTTACACCAATGAGACCCTTCAAAATATCCGGAGTCGACTACACTGGACACATCAACATGAGATTTTCACCGGGCAGAGGAGCAAAATCATATAAAGGCTACGTATGTCTTTTCGTTTGCCTCAGCACAAAGGCGATCCACCTGGAAGCAGTTTCAGATTTAACGGCTCCAGGATTTATCGCCGCATTCAGGAGATTTGTATCGAGGAGAGGCCATTGCCAGACATTATACTCGGATAATGGCTCAAATTTTATCGGAGCAGATAGAAAACTTAGAGAGATGTTTAATAAAGCCATGACGACGTTGCCCGACGAAATCCAGCACCTACTAGTCAATGAGGGAACGGAGTGGAGGTTCATTCCCCCGCTCGCGCCACACTTCGGAGGATTATGGGAGGCGGGAGTTCGGTCGGCCAAAAAACACCTAAAGAGAGTAATTGGAGATACTACGCTCACCTTTGAGGAGCTGACGACTATTCTCACTCAAATAGAAGCGTGCCTTAATTCACGCCCTCTTTCGTATTTGAGCGACAACCCAGATGATCCAGTGCCTCTCACCCCTGGACATTTCTTAGTGGGAGAGCCCCTTTTAACAATACCGGACGAGACGCATGAGGAGATGAGTACCATATCAAACCTGAGACGATGGAAGTATGGCCAAAAGATCATGCAAGATTTCTGGAGAAGATGGTCAGACGAGTATCTCGTCACGTTGAATCAAAGATACAAGTGGAATACGTCGAGGTCTGAACCAGAAATCGATGACATCGTTCTGATTCGAGATAAGAGCTTACCCCCTGCCAAATGGTTGTTGGGTAGAGTCACAGACAAACATACTGGCCAAGACAACTTGACTCGTGTCGTGTCGATCAAGACTAAATCAGGCATCTGCAAGAGAACTTGTAACAAACTCTGTTTCTTGCCAAGAGCAACTGAGTAGATTTGTGTTTTGTGTGTGTAAATATCATCATTATGATGTATTATTTTGTATACTTTTCTAGAGTTAACTTAGAGTCATTTGTGTTATTCTTTTTTGAGTTATCGAGTTAGAGTCAATTTTCTTTAGTCAAATTTCTTTATTGTAATTAAAAACTAATTGTCATGGTGGGCGGTGCAACAACAACTATAATGTAGAGTAGTAGAGTAACATCTTGTATTGTGTAAATTCAGTCTAAAATGCTATTTCGATGTAAAATTTGAGAAAGGACGGTGTCCTTTGGTGGGCGGGATGTCTAGAACGTACTACTAGCGCTCAGCGAAAAGTTTGTAAACTAAAATTGAGTTGTCAAAATCTAAACTAGATGGCGCTGATAGTCGTTACATCGCGCAAGCGTTTTGTTGCGACCGAACCATCATGGCTGAACCTATGTGCGAAATAAATGAGAACGAGTAAGTGCAATTCTATACGGTGTTTTATTCAGTGAAAAGTGAACTTAAACAAATAGTGAGTGTTGTGAGAACAAAGTGACTTGTACAACATACTAAAAGTCCCCCCACCCCTCCAAGGTGAGCCCGAGGGGGGGAGGCCGAAGAAGGTCCCATTTTTAGGTTTTTTGCTTATATGTCAAAAATTGTGCGTTGTACGATATTTTGTTGTACTACAATATGAAATTTCATACAATTTTCTACAACTTTGGATTTTTTACTTTTTATCTAGCTCCAATCGTTGTCCAGCTATGAGCTTCCAAACATGGTCTATTTTTATGACGCTTAAATTAGTTTTCCATACAAAGTCGGTAAAAAAATCTTACAAATAAAATTTGACCAACTTTTGGTTGTCGTACCACAATGAAACTTTGCAAATGTCTAGAAATCTAATGACAGTTCAATAATCTGGTACCACTGAACTGATCTGATGATGGAGCCGGGAGGTGTCTACTGGAACTTTTCAATGGCTGTTAGTAAAACCGGCGAGTTAAGGCTCATTACATTCAAATTGATAATAATTGTAAATCCCGCAAGTGGCAAAGTAAAAGTACCTTTATTGCGCTTTGGTGTACAACAAAAAGGTTATCTATCTATCTACCGATTCTAAACTGCCAGAAATTGATATGTCACCAATTTAATCATAGCCTCCACACTCTAAAAAGTAGGTACGGTTCTGCCAGAGCTCCTGCCCACCTAACACTTTTTTACTGGTGGCTGTACCAATAATTTAAGAGTTTATGTAGCACATTTAAATTCTCTTACTTCTCTCACAGTAGGTACGTCATAGGACACCAGTTCAGTTTTGGCCTAAAACCAAATGGAGATAGTGTAACTTTTTGTTCATGGTCAATTGTATTAAGGATGCAATCAAAAACCTTGCCACATAATTTACACCTTGATTCTGTATTAGGACAACTTGATAGCATAAAAAAACGACATGCACATTGTTCGATTTAAATAAAATATCTTACCCCAAATTAAAGGTTCCCATTCCGTTCCTTGAACTTTTTCCTTGAAAACTTGAACCTTGAAATTTTTCCAGTAATATCGAGAGTCTAATGAAGCAATTAGTCATGCTAATCGTATTTTATAATTTCTAGTAAGAAACTACGGATGAGCCATACTTAATGATTGGCGACGTGCAATTAATGAAAGTTAAATTATAGAGTGCAGATAGTTACTCTTTGTAAAATGGTTAAAGCCTACCAATTAAACATAATTAAAAGGTAATCTATATATGAAACTATGTTAAGTACATAATATAAAATGAAGTAAATCTAAGAATTTTACATTTTACCCTCGTCTTTGCAACTATGTCGTCTGATGTTTCGCCTGGGTTCGTATCAAAATAGAAATTAAGGTATTTCTTCGCACACGATGTTCAGCATTTTCCTATCGTAACCGCAATTTTGAATTAGAGAGATAAGACGAGTAAATCTGGTACCTGATGGTAACTATCACATTGCCTATATCAATTACAGGATCCAACCCGAGCGATACAACTTGGGTATCTTCAAGGCACGAGTGAATAGGTTCCCTTTCTTAACATAATTTCGTAATTATTCATACAGTATGACATATTAATGCGTTTTTATTTTTAAATTTCAGTGAATACAAGTCCCCGACGGATTTACCTTACATGAAAGAGATGATAAATTCTCTAAAAATTTTAGGATCCTGGCCTTGTCAATCAATAGGAAAAAGGAAATGGTTAACTCCATACAGAAATTCGAAATTAATTTTCATTTATTTAGCACATTGTTTCGTTTTAGGATTGTGGTACATGATCAAGAATTTTTCTGAATTAAGTTTTTTTAGCATGGGGCGTATCTATATATGTGTTATTATGTGCTTCATTGCTTTGGTACGTATATTTTCAGTTAATAATATTATTAAACTTTGAAAGAGTTTTTAAACACATAAGTTCTATTTCTGTTTCGTCAATAGTATATAATGGTATGTATATATATAAGCCAACTGCTGTCTCACTTCAACCAATACAAAATATTACATAAAAGTCAGTATGGTTTCACCAAGAGTAGATCTACGACAGATGCAGGTAGTCACCTTATGACTCTGATCCTTCAGGCTTGGGAGAGTTCACAGGATGCTATTGGCGTATTCTGTGACCTTTCCAAAGCTTTTGATTGTGTGGATCATAGCACACTGCTGAGGAAGTTGGAGGTATACGGAATTCAGGGAAATGCCTTGAACTTGGTGGAATCTTACTTGTCAGACAGACAGCAGAAAGTGGATATTGGCGGTGTCATTTCATCAAGCCATCCTGTTAGAATAGGAGTGCCACAGGGGTCAATCCTTGGTCCATTCTTGTTTCTGGCATATATAAATGATCTCCCTTACATGGTTAAAGACCTAGCAGACATCGTTTTATTTGCCGATGATACCTCGCTAATATTACTATATATTTATATTTATTTAAAGTGGATAGGAAAGATAGTGAGCTTATACATGTAAATAACGCGTTAATAGTAATATCTAAATGGTTTGCAGCTAACAATCTGTTATTGAATGCGAAAAAGACTAAATGTCTGAAATTTTCATTACCTAACGTTAGGTACATAGAATCTAATATAGTTCTTGACGGTGAAATACTAAAGCTTGACAAAGCAACTTTGTTCCTTGGGATGAATATAGATTCTAAGCTACAATGGGGTAATCATATTAATGTATTGTCAGGGAAATTGAGCTCTGCAGCATATGCGGTGTATAAAATCAGGCAACTATCAGATGTAGCTACAGCGAGATTAGTTTACTTTGCATATTTCCATAGTTTAATGTCATACGGTATTTTACTGTGGGGGTCAGCAGCAGATATTGAGACTATTTTCATACTGCAAAAGCGTGCAATTCGTGCCATCTATGAGATGCGCCCAAGAGACTCTTTAAAGGAGCTCTTTAAAGAGATAAATATACTGACCCTACCATCTTTGTACATTTACGAAAATATTATGTATGTCAGAAAAAATTTAGATAAATTCAAGTTAAATAGTGACACTCATAGCTTTAATACTAGAAATAAGAATAAGTTAGCTGTACCTCGATTCAGATTGTTCAAAACGAGCCATAAATCATTTTTAGGGAATTGTGTACGTTTTTATAATAAAATCCCTGATGAAATAACGGGGCTCACAGAAGGTAAATTCAAAAGCCGTGTTAAAGACATATTACAAAAGAAAGCCTATTATAAAATATGCCAATACATAGAAGACAAAGATGCCTGGAAACCTCTGCAACCACCTGTAAATAAATTATGTAACCAAGATAATAATTGTAAACACATATTTAAAAAAAGCAATCCCTATGAGTTTCTTGCTCATTCTTCTCATAGAGGTGCCTTGCGAATGAGCGGTAGAATATTAAAATAAAATGTAAAATTGACTTGCAAAAGTGCTCCATTGTAGCCTATTTGAATAAATGAATTTTGAGTTTGAGTTTGAGTTTGAGTCAACAACAGCAAAATTATATTAAGTACATAATACAATATATTAAAATATACATACGAAAACATGAATGGTTGAAGTCAGGTATGGATAAATTTATAAATTAACTTCTGGACCAATTAGGGTGAAATTTGGTATTAAGTTCGGCCACTTTTATCACGTAAAACACACGCTACTTGCACGTAATATATTTTATTGTTTAACACAGATCGATGTAACATTTAATTTCTCCGCAATTGTAATAATAATTATTATTTTGCCTTTCTTTTAACAGCAAAGGCTTACTACAACTTGGACCAAATTATATAAAACTGTAACATACGACTTTATCAACAAAATTCATTTAATACACCATAAAAATAAAAACGACTTCGCTATGAAGGTAAAATTAACAATATTATTTCTTAATTGAGGGCTCTTGTGATTTATCTCATACCATTGCAGATTCACAAAGATGTGGAAAAAATTTCATCACTGTTTTGTAAAATGTTGCATTATGAATTATATCTCGGAACACTTCTATTCAACTTAACTCCATTGTTCAATAATTATCGAAAAGGAATGTTCAATTCAGTGAAACCAATAAATGGTACATACGAACAGGCATGCTATTATGTCTTGCCTTTCGACTACGATACTAACTTCTGGAACTTTTTAATTGTTTACATTTTTAATTGGTGTGCAACCTATGATGCGGCGTCTTGTTTTTGTATAATGGATTTATACATCTTCACAATCGTGTTTCACTTATGGGGACATTTCAAGATACTCAAACATAATTTGAAATCTTTTCCTCAACCAAAAAAAATTAACGGAGATTATTCTAATAAACGCAACCTTATGTATAACGAAGAGGAATCACAAAAAATTAAGCAGCTTTTGATCGAGAGTATGGAACATTATAAACTTATCAAAGAGTAAGTTTTGCTTTATATTTTTTTTGTAATTTATTTTGTTTATAAAATCTTACTGCAGAGCAAAAGCATCTCTTTCCTTCTTTAATTTCATTTCATGCTATTTCATAATTTGCTAATGTACCTTGTACTGCCATCTGGAGATGGCAGGACCTGGTGGACCAGGGCCTGTAGCGACCTCGTCTAACTCTGCTGGGCGTCAACACTTTGCACATAGTTTTTCTGACATTCGGCCGATATGAGCTGCTTTATTTGTTGGTAGACACGATATTAAAATATAGAATTGAAACTCATATTCGTGCTGCGTCAATATGAGGACAAAACAGGTGATGCACCGGTAGTGTCCTAAGGAGATGACAATCTACTATTACCACTTTCCATCAAGGCTATGTATGTAGAACGCCTGCTCACCACGCTTCATATTTTTATATAAAAAAAAATTGAAGTTACCGCCGATGGGCCGAAATGGATTACAAATTGGCAAACGATGGCTCTAGCACCGCACGTGAACAAATTAAGGAGGAAAGGGATGCCTTTACCCTCTTATAAAACGATAACGGCTGAAATAAAAAATAATAATAATATATTTACAGCTTTATGACAGACTTTTCCATGGGATTTGGTACCTTGATCTGTTGGTACTTTCTTTTTCATCAAATATCGGGATGTGTATTCCTGATCGAACTTAGTGAAATGGTCAGTATAATTAAGTAATCTATAGTTCGACTCTACCTCTCGACTAACTCTTGTTTTACCTAATCATCAAAAGTCGTGTATTAATTTAAAGAATTATTATATTCCTTAAGTATTATGTGAATATTTTCAGACTGCTGAAGCAGTTGGCACGTATGGCGTGTTGACTATAAATTTATTTCAACAACTCATCCAAATGTCTGTTGTTTTTGAACTAATAGCTTCTCAGGTATTTTTTTATAAGTCATTATCATTATCTTATAGTTGAGAAACCATTGTAGGTCAATCCTAAAATAATCATATTCTTATCCATGGTCATAGGCAACTTGTACTGACGTACTCAGCTCAAAGTTCTGTTTTTCTCTGAACAGCAGATATCCTTATATGATTTGTTTTATTTCTTTATCTTGTCTTAGGTACGATTCTTAAGTTTTTTTGGTAGTAATTGGTAGCTAGAGTAATTGTAAATATTGGCATTTTCAGAGTGAAACAATCAAAGATGTGGTATATGATGTACCTTGGGAATGTATGGGTACAGAAAATAGGAAGATAGTCCTAATATATCTTTGCAATGTTCAAAATCCTATGAACTTCAATGCTTTGGGTATTTTGCCGGTTGGAGTCCAAACAATGGCTTCGGTAAGAATACATAATAATAATGTTACTCATATTATGTATTTTTATGTTATTCAAATAATATTATTTTATTTTTAAAAATTGTAGAAGTTAAGTATAAGTCTGAAGAATTATAGTATAAAATATGCCAAATTAATAAGGATAAATAAAAGTATGTTTAATTAAATAATGTTAAAACGACCTCCTCACTTTTCTATTTTTCAGATTTTGAAAACTACAATCTCTTACTTCATGTTACTTCGTACTACAAGAGCCGAGAACAAATAAATTCAAAGCCTAACATATTTTTTTCCCACTCTAATTAAAAAAGGCACTTTTGTATGCATTTCCCACCTTAGATGTTAAAGCCACAGTTTGTTATTTTCATTTTATTTCAAAATACATATTATGTAATAGAAACGTCGAGTGTTTTTAACGCTCGCGGGAGACGATAAGGTTGTAAAATAAGCAGAGAGGTAAAATAAATATGCATGGGAACTTACTTAAATACTAAGAGCTTTTATATGTAGAATAAATTCAAAGTTAATACAACGCTATGTGACGAATTTGTTGCGATATTAAATTTTATGCTTGAAAGTGAAGTCTTTTTAATGTAAGTACCAATACAGCTAGGTAGGTACCTAAATAATTTATTTAGTATTACATTATTATTTATACGAGCATGCTACCAGCGTTCTCGTATAATGTTAAGTTTCGCATTTCTTCTTTTACCAGAAATTGTATGTTTAAAACGATAAAAGTGTTACGGCGAAATTTAAAGTTATTTTTTTGACATAAATAAATATAATCAATAAAAAAGCGCAAAGTCAAAGCCAGTCTGAAAGTCGCTCAGCGAGCTATGGTTATGCTCAGGGTTTCTCTTAGGGAATGCAATCCCGATCCCGCGGGATCCCGATCTCGCGAGATCCCGACTCATTTTTCGGGATCAATCCCGTGGCATAAAAGGACGAGATCCCGGCCGGGATTAAAGGGTAGTAGTGTGGGACGCATCGCTCGCAATTTATGCATCTGTGCAAATGCGCAGGCGGCGGCGCGGACAGACAGACAGACGGATCGGATCGGATTCAAAACTAAGACGAATTGCCTTTTTCCATGATTGTTGAGGATATAAGCAATAAGCATACGTGCTGCTACTGCCGCAGCAAAGACTAACACGAACCTTCAAGAGAAATGAGAAGATGCTCTGAGAGGCACATATTGACATTAAATGCCGGTTGTCAGATTCTACTTTAAGCACTTCGTTTTGACTCTCTCTACCTCTCGACTAACTCTTGTTGAAGATTCACCTGGGTTCGTATCAAAGTGAATATTAAGGTCGGAGCACACGATGTGTTGGTTTATACGACTAATGTCCAATTATGAAAAATGACAAATATAATAGACTAAAAATGTCCAATCATAAAAATTTCCATTCGCAAAACAGTCCAATCATAAAAATGTCCATTCGCAAAATGGTCAAATTATAAAATTGACCATTTGTAAAATAGTCCAGATGTGTTTGCGTATCGTAGGCGTAATTACACTTTTTCATTAATATTACAAGACGAGCAAATATAAAGTAAACACAAGAGGAAATGGACCTTAGCATTTTCTATAAATTTCAGCTTGTTACCTTCACGCGTTCCTGAGAAAAAGGGTCTTGACAGACAGACAGACGGACGGACAGACAACAAAGTAATCCTATAAGGGTTCCGTTTTTTTCTTTTGAGGTACGGAACCCTAAAAAGATGATGAACTGGAAACGAATAGTAAAAACCAGTGTATTATAATTATTTCAGTCTATATATTATCATAGTGATGATAACGTATTAACTTTATTTTTAAATTTCAGTGAATACAATTCCCCAGTGGATATACCTTATATGAAAAAATTGATAAATTCTCTAAAAATGATGGGATCCTGGCCCTATAAATCAATAGGAAGCAGAAAATGGTTAATTCCAAACAGAAATGCCATTGTTGACTTTACATATTTATCGCTGTGTTTCATTTTAGGACTAGCTTATATTATGATAAAGCATTTTTCTGAATTAACTTTTTTTACCATCGGGCATATCTATATATGTGTAATTATGTGTTTCATTTCTGCGGTACGTATATTTTGTGTAAATAATATTTATTTTGTCATCAACTGCCGAGTTAAAATTATTATATTATATTATAGAGCGAAATACCGAAGTTCTATTGAATTTGTAAACTGAAGCAAACGAGCCGACTTAGCTGAAAACGTCAATAAAAATATTTTTTTATATCATACTATTATAATATAACATGCTAAAATAGTGATGGATATTGTGTGTGGATAATAAATGGACTTTTGTAACTATTGAGCTGAAATTTACGAGTAGTTAGGCCACTTTCAGGAGGTATAAATCCATTTTCTAAGGAAGCTAAAAAGACGATAAAAATGCTCTCCTGATGGTAAGATTATCTTTAACTCACGCTACCCATGATCAGTACGGTGTCACCCAGAGTTTCTAATAAATGTAAAATTATAGGGGCTGCACAGATGAGTCTTGCTCTGTGATACCTACCCTCTTAGTCAACCACCGGTTAGTTAAATATTTTTTTGTTATCTTTCTTTTAACAGCAAAGACTTACTACGACCTGGACCAAATTATATCAAACTATAACATGCGATTTTATCGACAAAATTCATTTATTACACCATAAAGATAAAAACGAATTCGCTATGAAGGTAATATTATTAACAATACCTAAATATAAATTTTGAAGCTCCCTGTTATTAACATATTTACCTTTTCAGATTTACAAATATATAGAAAAAGTTTCATCTCTGTTTTGTAAAATGTGTCATTGTCAATTATATCTCGCAACATTGTTTTTCAATGTAACTCCATTGATCAAAACTTACCGAAAAGGAATGTTCAATTCAGAGAAACCAATAAACGGTACATACGAACATGCATGCTATTATCTCCTGCCTTTCGACTACGATACTAACTTCAGGAACTATCTAATTATTAACATTGTTAATTGGTTTGCAACTTACGAAGTGGGATCTTGTGTTTGTATATTTGATTTATGGGCATTTTCAGTTTTAAGTGTACCTGCCAATTTGAGCATGTCGCCGGTGTTTAACATTTTTTTGCGAGTTTAATAATGGACATTTTGTTTAAAGTTTAATATAAAAAGGTAAAATATATATTAAGTTAGCGAATTAGACTGCAGGTTTAGTAAAACACCTTTTAATTATTATTTTATGAGTATTTTAAATATCCAGAGTAGCTGTTTTTGGCATGTCGCCGCCGTCACAAGATTATATTGGCTCAAATTACTAAAATAATATTATACATATATATTCACTGTTTTGATGCAAGCATAGCTTGTTATTTTTACTTTCACATATATTAAATTTGTAATATAAATGCTAATAAAACATACTAAAATACATTTTTAAACAAATGTCTAAAACTTGAACCGTTTGGACATGTCAATTTAGTGACAGTATTTTATGGTTAAAAAGAATTACTAAAGAAACTTATATTGCCTAAAATGGCAGCATCTGTGAAGAAGATCACGGCCAGTAATTTAAACATTAGTAATTAAAACAGTTTCTCAAGCGAAAGGGTGTTTTGTTTTGGTCAGCAGCTGATGCCATTTTTATTGTCAGGTTAGTGATGTTATTTCCTTGTTAAATATAGACGTTAAGCATCCTAGAATTATTTCAAACCATTCAGGTATAACTTAGAATTATTTCCGCTAACTTTATTCTTACTAAATATCATATTGGAATTTAAAAACATTTTTCTTTTAATCTTGCCTGAGAATGTGACGTCAATTTAGTGACATTTTTATTTCGTCACATATAGGACTGACTTCAAATGTCACTAAATTGACACATAAGGCTAGAGTTACATCGACAATTTGAAAATATATTTATAATATAATTTTACAGATAAATTGATATTAAAATATATAATATAATACACTTCACTATGCCACTTAGTGGAGCGGAAAGGACTAAACGAAAGAGAATGAAGAATGAAGAGATCGCTCTAAGCGATAAGGCCGCCCATTGTGGACATTAATATTAGTACTTTTATTTAGTTTTAAGTCTATTTTGTAATTTTTTGTCCCAATAAAGAGTATTGTGTAAACGTTACAGAGAAAGGCTAAAACTAGAACGTTCATAAAATCTGTATCATTTTCTATTCATGTAACCTCAGCTTAAGGATATTCAATGGGTCAGTTTCGTGACTGTCTCCATTTTTAGATGAACAAAATATTTATTTACAAATTATGTATTGTTAGTTTACTTAAAAGCATTTTAAATATTGTTTGCGCCGGTTGAAAGGTTGAACTCAACACAATTCATTAAAAAACTAACCGCTCTGTTTAAGAAATAAAATAAAAAAATCAATCTTATTGGCATCACTTTTGGCAAAACCGATGTTAAAAATTCATTATAAAAAATCTGATTGAAATTCAAAGTTACTATCTATTTTTTTCGATGGATTATAATATCAAGCTGCAATAGAAAATAGAATTTAAGTTATAATCCCTTTAATATTAATACAGGGCGATTTTTATGTAGTCACTAAACTGACCTCTATTTTACTACAATGTCCATTTAGTTATCGTTTTTAATAAGGAAAACATGCTATTTGTAATAAATAAAATAGTTATTTAAGTCCGCCAGATTACATAGTACAGCTTAGGTCCATTAAACATCTTAAAAACACAACTTTGAAAAAATACGTGTATTTTGATCAGGGTACACTTAAAAATGAAAATGCCCTTATACATATTCACAATCGTGTTTCACTTATGGGGACATTTTAAGATACTCAAACATAATTTGAGGTCTTTTCCTCGACCAAAAAACATAAACGGGGATTGTTCTAATAAACATAATAAGCTACTGTACAACCAAGAGGAATCACAAAAAATTAAGCAGCTTTTGATAGAGAGTATGGAACATTATAAACTAATTAAAGAGTTAGTTTTTATTTATTAATATTTCTTATAATTTTGTTTTGATTGCTTTAGCCTTTTTTTATGTGATGAAGTAGAAGACGAGCAAGACGCTCTCCTGATGATAAGAGATAACGGCTGCCCATAATCAGTACAGGTTACCTAGGATTTCACAATTATGTGAAATTCTAGGAGCACTGCACCAACGCTTCTTACTCAAGAGTCATAAGATGTTAAGACTCTTTAGCCCAGTAATTTCACTAGCTACAGTGCCCTCCTACCGGAGCACAGTAATGTTTGCACATCACTGCTCAGGCGGTAGAATAACTGGCACTGTTGGGGTACCCACCTAGACCTCCTGCAAAAGGAAGTCTACCCCCGTAAAAAAAAAAAAAAAAAAAACCTTTACCATCCCACTGCAGGACAGGGGCGTCTCTTTCCTTATTTAATTCCTCACATGCTCAGACCATAATTTGGTAATGGGACGAAATATGTTTAGTTCGTTCCGCCATCTCTATCGTAACGCCGTCTGACGCAGCAGGGCATCAATTAAGTGGTTTGTATCCAATATAATATAATAGTATGCTAACTAGTAGTAGGCCCATAGTTTTAGTAAATGTGTACCGTGTTATCTGCTAATCATGATACTAAAATATTTTAACTCACCACGCCGTCAATATGAAAATCTATAATGCACCAGCAGGACCCCAGATATTGGAGGAGTAAATAAGTGACGACAACCGCTATCCATTTAGGCTAGTATGTCTGTTTACCACTCCATAAATAATAATTAAAGAGTTAATATTATATTTACAGCTTTATGTCAGTCTTTTCTATGGGATTTGGTACCTCGTTGTGTTGGTACTTTCTTTTTCATCAAATATCGGGATGCATATTGTTGGTCGAACTTAATGAAATGGTCAGTATATTTTTATTATTAACCGAGATTACTTATACTTGTATTTAACCTATTAATCAAGGTTCAATTATTATAATATATATTAAATTTTTATACATTGTAGTTAATAAGCCTTTGACCACGATCTCGCCTGATGTTAAGCGACAGTGCGGCCATAGATGGCAGCAGACTATATCTAGAAGGCGGGATAAATCCCTCCTTAAAATCATAATTAATACTTGATAATATTTATTATTACTGTGGTTGTTTTTTATTATTGTTTTTATTGGCTGTAGTATTTTGTTTGCTTATTTCAACTCAATAAAGTCATTTGGCTCTAAACGAATATTACTTTATTATGTTAATATTTTCAGACTGCTGAAGCAATTAGCACGTATGGCGTTGTAACTGTCACTATATTTCAACAACTCATCCAAATGTCGGTTGTTTTTGAACTTATAGGATCTCAGGTATATATTTTATCATTATGTTTTTATATTAGTATATCGCTTTTAAACACTGGTCAAACCTGTGGCTTTTTCTAGGCGTACACGGAGACAAAAAAAGTCCAACGCGCAGAGGCCCTTTTGAGCTTTTAATATAAATGTAATGGGTGACACTTATCAGAGTCTAACTATGAGTTCCACAGACAGTCTCCCCCAAGTGACAGGACTATTGCTTATTAATGGAAACTACATTCTAAATGGATGGTTAATGAGGCTATTGCTGGAGACTACGCCACTTGCCCCGTTAGGAAATATATAGGCAGGTGATGATTCACCATTCACCACTCACTAAACAGGTCCCCATAAAGGCCGGCATTACATAGCCGACGAGAAGGGCAACGTTGGTGCAAGTGGCTAGAGGGGGAGAGGTGTCCATGGACTTTAAACGCGTAAAAGGCCAACTCGCCACTTATGCTTCACATCCTCCCTCCGAGCGAAAAGCTCTCGCGACTCCACTCTGGCCGGCCAATCAAGGCAAGTACAGAGGTAGGGAACTGTTCCTCGTCAGTGTTCACTCCGGCCGCCGGTAAAGGCAAGCCGAAGATGAGGAACAGGAGCCTCCCCCGGGAGCACTCGGGTCCGTGGGGTCGCTACTCCCCAACAGCTCGCCATAACCTGCTCTGCGGCATCATTAGTATTATTATGATTATATTCATTATCATTTTCTTTAACTATAATTAGCTAACTTCGCCCATCGATGTTTCCCACTGTACAGTATATAATGTTATTCCAAGGTCGAAGCTATCTCTATATGATGTGATCATTTACACATTTTCATTGACTTATTAAAAGCTACGAGTACCTATTTATTATAGCATATTTACTAATTCTTTTATACCTAGTTACTACAAACAGTTCAATCCAAATCTCAGAAAAACTTAGAATAATCTAAGTTTTTAAGTTTTGAAGTAGATATTGACATTTTTAGAGTGAAACAATCAAAGATGCAGTATACGATGTGCCTTGGGAATGTATGGGTACAGAAAATAGGAAGATAGTTCTAATATATCTTTGCAATGTTCAAACACCTATGAACTTGAAAGCTTTGGGTATTTTGCCGGTTGGAGTCCAAACTATGGCTTCGGTAAGAATATGTTATCCACAAGGTTTTATTGATGTAGATAAAAACTTAAAGCATATTTTTTATGAAGAAGTTAAATATTTGTGTGTGAAAAATTGTAAAATAGAATAGAATAACTGTTTATTTCATACCAAATTACAATAGAAACTTACTAAACTAGATAATATCCTAAATGCTAGATCCTAAATCTGCGATCTAATCACATTGGGCAGTTGTATTGTCGAATTTTGTAGTAGGTGTAGTATATTGATTAATCAAGAATGCCGAATTGATGATAATAATATGATTGATATTGTGCGTAACTTTATTTGGAATAAATAAAAGTATGCTTTATTAAGATTACATTTTTTTATGCGAAGTATTAAGAAGACGAGCAAGATGCTCTCCTGATGTTAAGAGATAATAATATAACGCTGCCCATAATCAGTACAATGCCACCTAGGATTTCACAATGATGTGAAATTCAGGTGCAATACAGCAACGCTTCTTATTCAATAGTCATAAGATGTTAAGTCTCTTTAGCCCAGTAATTTCACTAGCTACAGTGCCCTTCTCAGGCGGAAGAATAACTGGCACCCTACCCACCTAGACAACTTCCTGCAAAGGAAGTCTACCCCCGGTAAAACAAAAAAAAAAACACAAGATCAAAAAAATATTAATAGGGATTAATATATTTCATAGCACATACATCTGTATTAAATATTATATCTGTCTGATCTGTCTTAAGTATATCACAAACTTATCATAAAAAACCTGCATTTCATATATTATTATCAACGACCTTTAAAATAAACTGCCTTAACTTTCTATTTTTCAGATTTTAAAAACTACAATCTCATACTTCATGTTACTTCGCACAACAACGGCAGCAGCAAAACATAAATAAATTCCAACTCAAAATATTTTTTTCCACACTCTTTGAAAAACCACTTTTGTATGCATTTCTCACCTTAGATTTAAAGCCACCGTTTGTTATTTTCACTTTATTTCAAAATAATAGAAACGCCGGGTGTTTTCAATACTCGCGGGAGACGATAAGGTCGTAAAATAAGCACTTTAGAAGCGGTAAAATATGCATGGAAACTTACTTAAATACTAAGAGCTTTTATACGTTGAATAAATATTAGATTTATAAATCGCTATGTGGCGAATTTGTTGTGATATTTAATATATTGTGACGTAGTCATGGAACTTTTTGGATTAAAAAAAAAAAGGTTAATAAAAATATCGGTAAAAAAAGGTTAATAACTATAAAAAGAATTTTATAAAACAAATGACATAGTCATGGAACATTTTTGATTCAAAAAGTATCAGAACTATAAAAGAATGTTGGCAAACAAATGACAATCGAAATTACAAGTATAAAAAGGGCCACGGGTACTGGAACAGGGCAGTTGTGTTTTGGAACTTGGAAGAAATAGAAGTTGTAAAAGTAAAAAGAAGTCAAGTGTTTACAGTAAACAGTGAACAAAGTAGAGTGCAAAGTTGCAAAGTCAGTGCTAGGCGGACCTCTGCCTGTTCAAATAAAGAACCAGTTCCGAGGTATTTGTTCTTTCCTTCCTATCCCTTACTCGCTTCCCGTAACAATATTATAATTTAATGCTTGTTAGTTAAGCCTTTTTGTTTCATAAGATTACATTTTTTCAATATTTTGGTATTCGTATAACGTTAAATTTCACATTTCTTCATTTTAACCCTTTCCCTCCTTACGGTACTTAGAAGTACCACCACACTTTTCGTCAAATAACTTAAATTCGAAAACACTTTTTGTGAACTAGAACTGACGATCCTCTAGAGTACTGTTTCCGTAAGCCAATCACAGCGCATTATTTAAATTACCGCGTGATATTGTCGAAAAATTTGAACTTCGAGTTACACTCTGTCGAACATTTTGTCACTTCGCTGTGCGGTGTAATTAAAAATATTTTATAAATAGAATATCATAGATAAGTGCTATTATTTTTTACTATTTACGTTGTTTATATCATTGACTACATTTCTAAAAGCTGTTAGAGTGAGTTATAATTGCATTTTATATGAATATTTGATAAAAACTGATGCGGACTTATAAGTACCGTCAGGTGATTTTGGTCTCAAAATTATGGGTTTTTATATTATACACATACTCGAAAAAGTGGGTATTTTGCTATATCGTAAACAAATATTTCCTTTATTTATATTATTGTTTTGGCCTATTTTCTTATTGTTTAGCCAGTGAGATGGATATTACAAACAAAACTGCTGTAATTGAAGCCCTGTTATTAGCAGAGTTTCCGAACTGTGACGAAGAGTCTGATGCAGGTGTGTCTGATGATGAAGCAGAAAATCTTTAACTACCCTCACCAAAGGGCTTTGATGAGATTTTTGAGAGAGCTCTAGACAGTGTTTTTGCCAAAGTTCCGCCATAGTCGCCGTCAAATAAAGATGTATTGGAGTGCCCTATAAATCAAGTACTCACATCTCCAATTCCTGGATCTAGTATTCTCTGTGGTGTGTTCTAGTGTACTCACTTCACACAGAAGTAACCATGGATTACCCAAACCAAACTGTAAATAGAAATAGAGGGACCCAGATACAATTTTACCAGAAAACATTGAAGATACTGGAGTAGTAGGAGACTATTTTGCTTACTGTACCACACTGACTGATATATTTTTGTAGTGATGATTGGAGATACAATTGAAAATATCTATTGTACACTAAAGTAACCATTATGCTACTCAGAAATCAGAAGGCAAGATATTGAACCTAAAAAAGGAGAAACTCCTGATACATAGTTATACTATTGTAATAGTCACCTATATGGGCGGCTAAGATATAGATCATTTTAGCTGCCTTTACTCAACCTATAGCTCGCAAATCTCCAAAATGAAGGCATAGGATATTTTTAGGTTTTTGGCATCGTGTTATACAATTCATAAGTCATTCAAGGATGTTCAATGGCACATTTTACCATAAAAAATTGATGATGCTCTTTTGCTCAAGGATAGATGAAAATGAAAGACTATCTACTGAGAATACTGCGAAAGGCGGCCCTTCCAAAAAGCTCAAATTTGACTATTCTACTATAGAATAGGTACACTTGGATGACAGAGGCATCCATTGGCCTACATTCACAGAGAACTGGTGAAGGTGTGAGGTTTGCAAATTGAAGGAGATTCAGTCGTAATTTGATAATAAATATTTGTGTGTTGTTTTTTTTGTGTGAAAATGAAAAAAACAAATGTTTTGTTGCATACCAAGAGGTTAATCCGTTATTAAAAACCTATTTATTTTATTATTACTAAGTCAATATTACATCTCAATACTTTTGCAGTTTCTATCAACGTTCCTAACATTGCGATAACACGAAGTTCCTGACGGTACTTTTAAGTCTAGGTCTTGGAAATAGTACTTCTAGATATAATAAAAATCTAAAAAAAATCAGTGCGTTTCCTTTTACCTACCTTATTATGATAATAACATTCAAAAGCGGAAATTTGTTAAAAATCACTATCCCGGCAGGAAAGGGTTAATATAAATTTTATGTTAATATAGGTATTATAATATTATATCATTGAACATAATTTAAAAGAGAGACCTATATTAATTACCCGTATGTGTCCTGACCTTTGGGGAAAGGTACCGCCACAGAATGGTTACCAAAAGAAAGACTACGTCACCGTGGCAGGCCCTGAAAGTTGGGTTTCGATGTTTAAGTATTTGAATAGAATAGAAAACTCTTGATTGCACACACAAATACAAATTATTGTATATTTTGTGTTATTGTAAACTACTGCTAGAGTATTACTTCTCATCTAAACACTTCGAACTAAAGTGTTCTTTACTGCTGTAGTAGTTAGTTTGTTTTTCTCAATAAAGGCATTTGCCACACTATAATAAAATAAAGGTCACTTTTAGGTGGCAAAACCGTTTTAGGCGCAGAACTTTTTTTTTAGAATAGAATAGAAAACTCTTTATTGAAACACTACGATTATACAGAAAACTATAACACAAAATCACGACATAAGTGTAACCATTGGCGGATTGGATTTATAATTGTATTATAACTAAAAACCAAGCGATTTCATTATTCTTAAGACCATTTCGCTGTAATTTTCTAAACATAGAGTAAAACTATAAAATTACCACTTGAAACAACTTGATTTGCATTCTTAAAAACCCAAGTTGTAGTAAAGAACGTCCTTGCAGAGTGTAACAGTAATTCACTTGGCGTGCTGCAAAATGTACAAGTTTCGCTGATTCTATTCGTTTTGCTTGATAATATATTTTGAGAAATTATTTAAGCTACTTGTAGATACTAAGTCAGTGTTTTCCGAACGGTTCCCTAATTATTCCCCTAACATTTTAAGTCCTAATTTAAAAAATCCTAACTTTTTTAGTCCTAATGTGAGTTGTTACTAATAATTATTATCCCTAATATTACAATTCCTACTATTACTTGTCCTAATGTTTAAAGTCGTAATATTTAAATGCCATAACATTTCTAGTTCTAACAATTATTGACCATAAAATTTTTATTCATAATCATTCCATGTCCTTACTGTTAATAGTCCTATTATTTTAAGCACTAATATCTAAAACCCTAAAGATTATTGACCCTAAAAATTTTTGTCACAATGTTTTCACGTCCTAAATCATATTAGTCCTAACATTTTAGGCCCTAACGATTATTAACCCTTAAAATTTTAGTCACAATCTTTTCATGTCCTGAATTATATTAGTCCTAATATTTAAAGCCCTAACGATTATTGACCCTTAAAATTTTAGTTACAATCTTTTCACGTCCTAAATTATATTAGTCCTAATATTTTGAGCCCTGACGATTATTGAACCTAAGAATTTTAGTCACAATTATTTCACATCCTAATTTATATTGGTCATATTATTTTAAACTTTAACTTTAAATAATACTTTATTTAAAAGATAAAATGTAATACGAAAAGTAAGAATGAAATGGTAAGAATGAAATTATATTGACACAAATAAATAAAATTATTGTAGAACATAATAATATTGACATTTCATATCTTAACGAACGAACGAGATTTCATATCTTCGAACTAAAGTCACCGCCATAGTTACCATTTTCGTGTATTAGATATTGAAATACTGTTAAGTCATGTCAATAATATAACAGAAGGTAAAATTCGAACAATAATATTATCTCGTACATCGATCGCCACGGCGCGCTTCGCCGGCCGCTGCCGCGGCACGCTCGCTTCGCTCGCTCGGCTCGCGCATTATATAGACACTGTTCAAACCTAACCTAACCAACTGATGTTGGAATGCCACGCCCTCCACAATAAAAACCAGTCACTTCAGGCGCTTTGCCGGCCGCTGCCGCGGCACGCTCGCTTCGCTCGCTCGGCTCGCGCATTATATAGACACTGTTCAAACCTAACCTAACCAACTGATGTTGAAATGCCTCGCCCTCCACAATAAAAACCAGTCACTTCAGGCGCTTCGCCGGCCGCTGCCGCGGCACGCTCGCTTCGCTCGCTCGGCTCGCGCATTATATAGACACTGTTCAAACCTAACCTAACCAACTGATGTTGGAATGCCTCGCCCTCCACAATAAAAACCAGTCACTTCTGGCGCTTCGCCGGCCGCTGCCGCGGCACGCTCGCTTCGCTCGCTCGGCTCGCGCATTATAGACACTGTTCAAACCTAACCTAACCAACTGATGTTGGAATGCCTCGCCCTCCACAATAAAAACCAGTCACTTCTGGTGCTTCGCCGGCCTCTGCCGCGGCACGCATAGATCGAGTTTTACTTTTAACAACATATATAAATACTTAATATGTGTTTTTTTTCCTTTGTTCTGGATATAAGTATACCATACAATTATACAATCACACTAGCTGCGCTCAGCAGTTTTTCCTACTGACAAAATACATAATTATATTATATTAATTTGTGTATTATGTTTTATTCCAAAGTCAACAAAAAATATTTAAGTACCATTCTCATAAATAAATATTAGGACTATATTCATTAGGACAAGAAAAAATATGATATAAAGAAATGTAAATTATAGACTTTAAATATCAGGACAACAAGCATTATATCTAATAAAAATTATACACTTCAATGATTAGGACAATATTCATTCGGACAAGAAACTTTATGACGAAAATACATTATATGCTTTAAATGTTAGGACAAGAAACATTATGACGAAAATACATTATATACTTTAAATATTAGGACAAGAAACATTATGACGAAATAAAATTATACACTTTAATGATTAGGACAATATTCATTATGACAAACAAAATTTTACAATTTAATGTTTAGGATAATAAATAATATGACAAATACTAATTATGCACTTTGAAGATTAGGACAATAAATATTATGACAAGCAACGTTATATTCTTTAAAGATTATTATGTTTAAAATTAGGATTTCAAACTATTATATCTAACAACATTATTACTTATGATGATAAAGGCCATAAATGATTATGACTACAGAAAAATATGCCTAATAAATATTAGGATAACTGTATGTTAGGACCAATGAGTTATGGGAAATAACTTTAGGACTAAAAACTTTAGGTAAATCAATAGGACACCTTTCCGAACGCTATACCGTGGGATTGTTCAAATCTAGATTGAATAATAGGTTCTTACTGAACAAGCGTGCTCCAACGTAGACAGCATTGTCACTTAACAGAAGGTGAGATTGGAGTCAAACCCTTGTTTAGTCTGCTATAAAAATATTTTCTGTGATGTGGGATATATTATGAGACCAATAACTGAATGCTCGCCTGATATAAAGCGATAACATCGGCTCATTACAGTGGTTAGGTAATAATATTATAGAGAGGCGTTTATGCCTAGCAGTGGACAAATTGTACTGCTGATTATGAACTGTATTTTTATTAATAGTAGGTTATATTATTATATTTTTATTTTTAGAAACAGTATAAGAAAGTACAGTGCTACGTAGAATTAGTTTCTATCGAGTCTTGCCAGAATATGAAAACTTGTCCATTCTTAATGTGCACGTAATTCACTTACAAAACTTTTCTTCTCTACTAAAATAATAAATTTAACTCAAAACTGTCAAGAAATTCCCATAGTACCCAGTATCCACTGCATTTTAAACACGGAACTGAGGCTCTGGTGTATGCAAAATTCATAAACCCTTCCGAGTATTCCAGTAAAATTTGCAGGAATAAGTCGAGCTATATATTAATTAACAAGGTTAGATCGGTCATTGTAATATATTATTTGTTGTATATTAAAAACTAGCACCCCCAAATTCTGACAAAAACAAAGAAAATGCACACCCCACTTCACGCCAATGTTCGCGCGTATCAAATTCTCATGCTTAAAATGGTTTTAATATAATATTTTATATAGTTTTGTTTCAAAATTTGATAGTTCGTTTGACGATTTGCTCAAATTGGGGCTAGCCTATCAGAAAATGTGCATGTCGATAAGAAAAATGTTTTTATTTTGCTGCAATGTTCTTTACATTTAATTTATCTACAAGTACCATACTGGTACACAATATAGATAAAAGAAATCCTATCCTATTAATATTATTAACGCGAAAGTTTGTAAGAATTTATGGATGTAAGGATGTGTGTTTGTTACTCATTCACGCCTAAACGGGTGGCTGAAATAACATCAAGGATATATGTACTATACAGCGGGTAAAACTGATGGGCGCAGCGAGTATTATCGTATTATGTATAAACTTTAGATAATTTCTGGTGTATTTTTAGATTCTCATGGCCAATTTCACATCCCTATTTATTCAGTGATTTGAGCGATTACATTATTAACTAGCTTATTAAGATGTCGTCTAGAACTCGCTTTGGACGAATTGCGAAAGGAATTCCTTCTAATTATTTATACTTTAATACATAATAACTTAAGCCTTTGAGATAATTTGAAAGAGGATACGAGATTTATCTCATGATTACAGACAAAAAAATGTTAAGTGATAATATTTTATCTAAAATCAGATTGTGTGGCCAACCAATACGTTGCAGTTTTAGGTTGCCAAAATTGCTACAGCAGGGCCCTACGACTGCCTCCGACATATTTTATAGGAAAAGCCGGGACCCACAGTTTTTCGTGCCAACAACTTTTTCGTTTAGGCGAAAAGTTTTTACCATACTGATATTTTAACCCAGAGCCGCCGGATCACAAGCTGGAAGTAGGACCACTGGGCCACGGACGCTACAGCTTCACGCGGCGCTTTTTGCCATTAGACGAACGAGACGAGGCAGATGCTAATGTATAGCACACACTCTTAGTATTACTTAGGAACTATCAAATTTAAGTAAAACCTAAACAGAACTACACTTGAAATACTTACCTCGTTAAAAAGTCAATATACGCCTTGTGTAACTGTACAAACCCAGCCATATGGCACACCTACGTAAGTTAAGCCGAACAGCTTAATAATAGGCAATTTATTTAAGCTGTGACGTCAGAGCTATAAATTATGAACAATTGGCGACAATTTCTCTGCAGCGGAAACTTAACTACCCTCCGAACTCTTTGACTTTAGACTTATAAATAAAGTAGTATTTAATTGAAGACAATGGTCCAGTTTCTGTTCCTTCTTTGTAATTACTATTCTCTTGGTTTTGAATTGTAAGAACTAAATCATATTATAGTATCTTCCTAATATTATAAACGTGAAAGTTTGTAAGAATGCATGTCTGGATGTCAGGATGTCTGGATGTGTGTTTGTTACTCTTTACGCCTAAGCGGGTGGACCGATTAAGCGGAAATTTGGTATAGAGATAGCTTAGACTCTGGAATAACACATAGCCTAGGACAGCAGGTAAAACCGCTGGGCACAGCTAGTTTATTATAATGTAAAATATTTGAATGGAATACTTTTTTTATTTCATACTCACCAATTTACACAAAATTAATATGTTTTGGAAAAAAGCAAAAACGCATGTTTTAGAAACAAATTTAATTTTTTCAATAAAAAAAGTTTAATTATACGTTGTGTTAAAGCAGCGGTATGTTAAAGCATTTTAAATATTTAAATAGTGCGTGTTAATAAATGAAAAGTTGATAATATAGGATATAGAAAGATATTAGTTTCTGCATCCATCATCCCTTATCAAATATTTTTGTTCCGCTGATCACTAATCTACGGACGAGCGGAGTAGCATAAAATAGGAGAACGATGTTTTTAAAATCTGAAACAGATCAAAACTTAAAAAAAAAAATTACTTTTATAAAACACTGTATGTTGATCAATTTAGTTAAACTTTACTTCCAGTTACCTAATCTACTCAAGAGTTAAAAGATGTTAAGAATCTTCTGACCAGTAATTTCATTAGATACAGTCCCCTCCTACTGAAGCACAGTAATGTTTGCACATCAGTGCTCAAACGTTGTAATGACTGGCACTATTGTGGTACTCACATAGCTATCCTCCTGCAAAGGAAAACTATTCCCGGTAAACTGACTTCCAGGGAGCTGAAATGCGTTTGCACCTATGCGAAAAAAAAGTTTAAGGTTCTTACAGAAGCCATGGTTTGTACACCAACAGGTAATATCCCCAAGGCTTTCAAAGCCATAGGCTTTTGAACGTTGCACAAATATATCAAAACAATTCTTCTATTCTTTGGATCCATGCATTCCCAAGGCACATCATATACAGCATCTTTTATTGTTTCACTCTGAAGAATAAATAAAATAAATAAATATTTCAGGACAATTCACACAGCGCCACCTAACCCCATACTAAGCAACTTAATGCTTGTATTATGGTGATTAGGATAACGGATATAATACTTGTATACTTTTCTTTTTTAAATACATACTTATAATAGATATTGAAAACCACCCAGACCAGAAACAAATATCTGTGGATCACACATATGTTTGCCTCATGCGGGAATCGAACCCGCAACCTTCTGCGTTGCAAGCGGGTATTAGCCCACCGCGTCAAAAAATATATTTAAAGATAAAACAATTTGAATTATAGACATTAATGCGAAAAATGGTTATTGTAAAGTAACTAACCTGCGACCCTATAAGTTCGAATACTATAGACATTTGAATAAGTTGTTGGAAAGCAGAGACTGTTAACATTCCATAAGTCCCAAAAGCTTCTGGTTTCTGAAAAAAAAATTTATTTTTGATCATATTTTTGTGTAAAATACTTTACAAGAAACTATTTAGGTACATTATGTGTGTGGAGTGGGGAACTTTGTAATGTGTGATGCAAGTTGAGGAAGCGAAAGAGGTGTGTCAGGATCGCACCAAGTGGAGGGAAATGTCTCCAGGGGGAACCAGGCGTGATTATAATGTATGTATGTGTAGAAATAGATCACTTTACCATTTGCGCCATTTCAAGAAGTAAAATACAGCCAGATATTTGATGAAAGAGGTGGTAAACAACAATAGTCAAGCCAAATGCCATTGACATCTCATCCATGAAACTAAAACAATAGTAAATTAGAATATATTATATTGTTTATTTGTCCACAGTACACATTACTGCATTTTAAAAATTATCTTTGTAAATAAACTGCATAAGCTCACTTGTATTTACTTCGGCTTCGTGCCGACCGTTTCGATCCTATACGAGGATTTTCTTCAGGGAGTAGCTCCGATTACGCGCCGGCGTCCGCGCCCGGCCGAAGTAAATACAAGTGAGTTTATGCCGTTTATTTACAAAGATGAATCTAAATACACACGAATCGTTTAGTTTAAAAGTTATCTTATTGCACTCACAATAAATAATTAAAATAAACTATTTCTAAGTTCGAACCGTTGGTCGTCCCAGGTACCGCTGAAAAGATGAGGTGGAAAGGGATATGCACGCTAGGGTGGAGCGCGGATGTATGGAAAAAATTTTTTTTTTAGATTCTGAGTTCTAATAGTGCGGGATTGGTGCCTTATATTATTGTCAAAATATATGTAAATTTTCATTTAATTTGACGGACTTCTTCTGCCTCCGCAGTGACATGAAAAATTTAAAAAAATTGTAAAATAGTTAACGAGCTTTTGAGGTGAAAAATTATGCTTAACATAATGGTTATTATGTATTAAATAATAAAAAACTAAAGTTTTGACATTTATTTAAATTCTACAATATAAAAACCCGTGCAAATATTAAGAAATAAAATAAAATATATATTATTAGTTAGCACTAAAACCTTTTTTAGTTTTAAATTTAGGCATTACATTGCGTGATTCCATCTTGGCTTTTATTGCACCCAATCTTGCTTTTTTTGTGCACTGTGAAATGGAAGCTTCTGTTGTAATAGTCACAGCTCTTTCAACCGCTTAAGTATGACGGGGAAGCCTAAAAAAAAAATTCGCTGTTACTAATTAAATCTTTAGCCATTTCTGGGAGCACTTGTCCTTCGATGGATGTAATTTTTTTAACAGGCAGCATTTCTCAGGTTTCTAGAGCTTTCCCTAATGGACCAGAATAAGATTTAGGCCCCGAAGTACGTCCGTCCAGATTAAGAAATAGGTGTCCAAAAGGAAATTAGTTCATGTGCAGTAAACAATAAATTATCCACTGAAGTGGTTTTTGTAATCTTTTCTCAATCAGCCTTATGATCCCACCATACTTTCCAGTATTGACATTGGTACCATCACAACCCTTAACATCCATTACCATCTTTTTTAACATTCTTCAAAGTAACATCTTTCCTGCCATCGAAGTATAAAGACGAAAGCTCTGTGACAGTGCATTTTTCATTAATTTTTCTCTATTTTTGCTTCTCTCTCTACATAGCTTATATCTATCGATAACCTCCAAATCAGATACAATACAGATGATGCTATTGCTGCTGCTGCTCTATCTGATACCCCATACCTATCACAGGTCATCGATAACGTAGGGAAATCGAAGAAATCATTTTCTTTCTTTTTATTTCAGGCCCGCTTTCGATCGTAGTATTTTCTGGTTAATCTGATGCTGATGATGTCGTTGAAGATGTACTAACATCTAATTCCTCTAACGTTGAAGTGCTTATTAAGGATGTGGTTGGGCGATTTTCTCGTTCATGCTTAATTTTAAAAGTTTTTGCAACTTCCTTGTAGCAGTTACGTCGATGACGCTGATTACCAATATTCGCGACGTTCTTTGGTCGATTAAAAAAGGTTGCTCTTGTTTAGGTACCTTTTTATCTTAGGGCAAATACATCGAGCAAAGTCTTTGCATTTGCATGCTGAAATATTGAAAAGTATTTCACTGTTTTGTCGAAAACTTTGTAAATTTTCCGGGGAGAGCCTCTTAATAGATTTTTGTAGGTTTTTACATTTTAAATGATATGCTTTTAACATCTTTATGATTCTTGTTCTAGTCACTATTGGAATAGATGCAGTTTGCCATATATTTTCAATCCGGGATATCACTGTATCTGCTATCTCTGCGAATGTTGGTTCATTTGCAGTTTCTAATTGTAATTTCAGTTGATGTCTCGTCCATTCATAGTACTTCATCACATCTTCGTAAGTAGGTAAAACATGTCCTTTTATCTCACAAATATCACCAAAAAGAGAACATTTCAATGCACTCCGAGTTCTTTGCATAATTGCAGCGATAAAAAATCGAGGGTTTGACTAATACGAGCTTAGAACATTAGAGCACTGAAGCAACGCGCGAGCAATGTAACCCTTTGTTTGAGTGGTGATTTTCGCTACAAATGTATGTACTTAAATGTCCATTCACACCATTTATTTGAATCAAAAAACAACGTTAAGATTTTTTAATCGAAAATTAACAATATCAGTTATCGTTTTTACGTTAAACAATGGACCATTTATTAAAAAAGCTTACGTTAACATAGCGTCCTAATAGGATCTAAAATTAACTATTTTCATAATTTCAATGACGTTGCGGAGGCAGTTACTCTAAATCAAATTGAATCATATTTTGCATAACTTAATTTGAGCCTAAAATGCATCGAATTTTAACTATTACATTACCGTTTCATAAAAAATTTTTTTTCGCTCCACCCTAATGCACGCCCTGAAATTTGAAAACTGGCGGGAAGTGGCACAGGACAGAACCAGTTGGAGGCTCTTATTGTCGGAGGCCAAAACTCACTTTGGGTTCTCGCGCCAACGTAGCAAGTAAGTAAGTATTCAAAAATGAGAAAGTCACCACTTACTCTTTAATCAATGTGTAATGTTTCATGCTATCAATCAACATTGCTCTAATTTCTTTTGATTCTTCCTCATCGTACCAAGGGGGATTTGTCAAAGCGTTCGCATGAACACCTTTCATGGCTGGCCTTGGAAAGTGTCTCAAGTTATGCTGTAATATTTTCAAATGGCCCCACAAATGAAACACAATGACTGACATAAACAAATCTATAGCAAGATATCCACTAGCGACATCTGAAGTGAAAAGAAAATTGATAAAGTAGACTAAAAGAAAGCCTTTAAAATCAGTGTCGTGGTTGAAACGTAGATCAAAATGGCACGATTGGTCGTATGTGGTATTTGCTGGTTTGACAGATGAGAACATTTCACGTTGATAACTGTTGTACAGAGGTGTTAAATTGTATAAAAATACGCCGATATACAGCTCAAAGTGAATTATTTTTGAGAACAGGTCGGATATTTTTTCCACTTCGTTGTATATCTGAAATAGTATAATTGTAGTATTTGATTTAAGATTAAATTTTTTGCTGTAATATAATATTATGCAAACAAAAATGCACATAATTATTATATAAATATTATTAGCTACGAATTCTTATATGTGACTTTATAAAGTAGTTTTAAATGAATATTATGAAAAATTACAGTAATTATAAAATGTTACCTTCATTGAATACTCATTTTTTTCCTTGTGATAAAATAAGTGCATTTTATTCATAAAAGTTTTGCTCGCATTAACGTATCGTTGTACCCAAGTCGAACATATTATTGGCTAAAAAATAAATTATCTTATAATATATAAGGTAACAGTAAAAGAATTATCACTTTTAGTGATAATAACTTGTCTAGTAACTAGTTCAATGTTATAGTAACATTTTATATCAGTTGTCCTTTAGGTGGAGAAAGTGTACCTACTAGATAATAAAAGAGAAAAAAAAAAACAGGATATACATTTTTATAGGGAGTGCACAATTTTATCAAGAACCTTTGCACACTAACTTAGCAGCTAAAAACATGGTAGAAAGGGGCTGTTGTTACTATTACAATTAAAATTATTTTTGTAAATCTATAAACATTTAATTTGGATTTAACTCCAGAACAGATAACATTACTTTTAGTTACTGTCAGATTCAGATCTCTATAAATTATAGGTTGTGTGACTAGCCTATAATAATATGTTGTAGTATTAGGTCGCGAAGATGATTACAAGACCTTTAATATCTAACGACTACGTACATAATATTAAAAGAAACATCGGTGATCCTCAATTTTATAATAAGACGTACCAAAACACCAGAGCCCATAAGAACATTGATGTAAATGCGTCCCATTTCCACGAAACTCAAGACAGAGATATTCTTTGCCATATACTCTATCATAAGTAGATCTAGTATCAACCATAATATAAATAGGACTTTTGAGTTTCTGTAATCGGCGAACCATTGCTTTTGACCTAAAACTTTGTGGGGCCATGCTCCGATCGTGCTTAGGGTAAATATCAGATTTTTTATGTATGGAATATCCATTGGTGACTTATAATCCCTGAAAAGATATAATAATCATTCTCAGTTGTTATGAAACTGCTGCTTATTTTATTTAAATAGTTATGGAATGCGCTGTGTAATAATTTCTCGTAGAACACGAATCTTATTATGTTAGGGACGTACAAAAATTGTGTTATTAAATAACCTAAATTCCAGGTTAAAAATATGATAATAATATTTATGATGGTATTATAAAAAAACTGCATTAGTAATTAATTTTGAAAAACAGAGACTTCGAGATCACGCATTGAGAAATCCAACAATAAGAATAATAACAATTAATTTAACATACGTACTCCGGATTCAGCTTTACAACTTTTTTCTTGGCCATGTTGAAGTTAACGTAAAATACTTCATGCTATTTCCATTACGTCCTTATTTTTATACCTTTGTTAATTAACTTTTAATTTGTCTAATTACTTACGAGAAATCATTTAATTATAAACACGTTATAATTTAATTAAATACCTATTAAATTAAGGTCACGATTAAAGAAGGCTTTTTATTGCTTTCTCGTGTAGGGGACTTTACATATCAGGAGTTTATGAAACTGCCATAATATAAAGTCAAATTATATACATTTTCATATATTTCGAATAAAATTTATCTAATTTCATTACGTTTAAAACACGGATTTTATTTAATTAAACGCAAAAAAATCAAAACGTCGGTACCTAAAACTATTTTTTTGACTTTTTCTTGCCCTGATTATATTAAAATTTGTAGAACCCTTATCTGCGCAAAATTACAGCTTTCTAGGACGTAAAATTTCTTTGTAAAGCCACAGACGGATAGGCGGATAGACAAAGCGAAACTAAAAGGTTTCCTTTTTAACGACGAAGGCCTAAAAAACATTATAACTCATAATATTATAAATCAATATAATAAGAAGAATACTTAGGTCACACTGCGACTGAGATGGGCAGGTGCGTTGTTTACTTAACAATAATGCATTATGCAAGGGTCTTTAACATGAGAAATTGAAGGAATGTTTCACCAAGACCGAGTTTAATTAGCAAGAGTTTACCATAAGTAGGTAATTATTATAAAATGAGCTTTTCCTAAAGCCTGCGCCCCTCTTTGCGCAACTGTTCGCGCGTAGTGTCAAATTCTCATTAAAAAATGTTTTTAACATATTGTTTTGTTTCAGAATTGAGCTTAAACGTAACATTTTAAACATCCGCGATTTAAACTCATATGAGTTATAATTAATAAAATTAACATAATTATGTTAGTCGGGACTAATCGCGTAGGTCTATAATTAATATGAGCTCAAACATTTTTAAGTAGGGCTGGCTAACGAGAAAAAATAAATTAAAAACTGTAATACCACGTCTTACTTTTCAGCGAGTATATGGGTAAATCCTGAGATCGGGCGTATTTAAGTGATTTCCGTGGCAGATTTTAAATCAAAGTATTATTGCATTTTACATGTAAAACATCAAATTTCCCATAATTATAAGCACATCAATCAAATAGGCATCATTATAACTTGTTTTGTTCAGAAGATATTTAAATTTAAATTTTTGGTGCCACGGGAATCAATAAAGTGTGGCATGGAAATCAAAATTAAAACTATTTTGTTTGAATTCTATGTTATTATTTAAATATTGACCTCTACATACTAATCATATAAAATAGAAATGATTAAAAACGGTGATCCAAACAGATATACACCAAACAAAAAGCATTAAAAAGGTCTATATTGGCTCTCTATATAATAATCATGTAAACTAAATAAAATCAACGCATTGCAGTCTTAAACAATGTAAAAATATTAATATTTAGTCCTAGAATATGAGATTAAGTTCTCAGTCACAGTCACTGACAGGATTCACTCCAGAAGCTGTCATCAGATTGTACATTTATCATTAGTTAGGTTAATCTGAAATGAAAGTTGCAGTCAGCCCATAGTTTCGTTTTATTTTTTTATCATACATCATCTCAGCCAAAAGACGTCTACTGCTGAACATAAACCTCCCCTTTAGACCTCCATATATAACACCGGTGTTGGAAGCGACCTGCTTCAAGCGTCTTTCAGGGACCTAAATAAGGTCGTCTGCCACACTTGTGGGTAGACGTTCTACGCTGCGTTTGCTTGCCTGTAGTAGCCACTTGAACACTTTTCGACCCCAACAGCCATTCGCTCTACGTGCTATGTGGCCTGCCTATTACCACTTCAGCTTCCTGATCCGCGGAGATATGTCAGTGACTTTGGTTCATCTCCTCATTCCTGATTTTATCACGTAGAGATACCCCGAGTATAGCCCTCTCCATAGCTCGCTGAGCGACTTTTTAATGTAGGGATATAATGGTGCCGCATAAGCCAGAGCGGCTGTCTACTATAGTACAATATAAAAAAATCTGATGTATAAAATATAAAAAAAATATCTGAAATAATGAAATATACAAATATAAACTGTCAAAATCACTTCCATACCTGCGGCTTCACTGTAGTTGGGTAAAAAGTGAAAGAATGCGCAAGAAAACTCAGGAGAAAATTGATCACCGTGGTAAAATGCCATGAGAATCAATACCATGGAAATCAAAATTGTATAGTTTTTTGTCAATATTTTTAAATACCATAATTATAGACCAAAATTAATAAAATATATGATAAACAATACCCTTTTCCTAACTGCACACCCTAGTCAAAAAACCGTAATGGATAAAAAAATATTTTTAAACATGGAAAAGGTAATCAATTATCTAGTGAACCAAAACCACGGTAATCAATTTCTCACCTTCGTAAATCCAGTTTATAACAACGAGAGGAGGAGCCTCTCTTCACTATGTTTAGAGCGCAATCGAAGTTAGCCAATAGCGTGCGTACAAGCTTCTAAGTATTGTGGTTTGTGAAATGTGGGTAGTTATGTCGCGCGCCATGGGAATCACTTTTTGTCCGGGGACAAACCTAAATTAGTTATTTTTTCTATAACTACGCTGAGTACAGCCTTCGCGTATTTTTTTGATCATATAACAGTTCACCCTTTACAGCTTTGATCACAGGAATTAATTAAATTCCTTTTATAAATTAGTGTAAAAAATATATTTTGTTCCGAAAATGTGTAAGGGACAGCCCACGGTAATCAAATTTCAGGGCTTTTACATTTTTTTTTAGATACTTGCAGCTAAATATAACCTGATGTCTATCATGCATTAAGTAGATTGAACCTTAGACTAACAGGAAAAAAATACCTTTGGGTAGAATTTTTATGTTACGGGTAGTTTATTCCCCCAGACACGTAAAATTTTGACTCTCAGGAATCACCCATATAACCCCCGAGTACAGCTAGTTAAATAATTATATATGCTCTCCACTTTCTCCAGCCGCAGTAAGGTCAAGAAATCTCGAGGGAAAATCAAGGGCCGGAAGAGACCTAAAATATACTCTTTAGGAACAAAAACTTGGGATGTAACTCCTTCTTGTAGACGATGATACTTACGATAAGATGACAGAGATAAAAGTGTTTTAGAGGTCAAGCGTACTGATTGAAATTGCAGGAAGCCGCTTAAGTAGGATTAAAAATCTTCGTTATTTTCAAAGAGTTCTTTGTCAGCTAAGTAGGACGTATATAATAGACGTTAGGGTAACGTTTTGCTTTGATAAAGTTGAAATTTAGAAGAGTGTACAATTTGGTGACGCAGGCTTTCGCTAACAAGAAATATTCACGCGGACAAAGTTGAAAGCAAAGCCGTAAAAGTAATGCTAGTATTTAACAAGGAGATAGCTTAACTCTATTTAACAATAAAAATGATAAGTTAATCATTCTTATTATGGAATTAGGTAATTTAATTTGTATAATTTCACAGACAATTGGCAGTAGGCATGACTATTTAATTAATGTTATGAATAAAAAAAGCTTTACCTAATGAGGTCAATGTTATATTTTTAAATATTTATATTATACAGCCCCTGTGGTTTGATGAGAGGTTATTTTTTTATTCATTATAGGTAGGCCTTTGACCACAATCTCGCGTGCTGTTAAGCGAGAATGCGGCCGTATATGGCAGCAGACTATACCTAGAAGGCGGGATAAATCCCACCCTGGCTTCACTGAACATCATACCGGAACACGGTGACAATGACCGCTGTGCGGACACGATTTTGTCCAGTGGGTGGTAACTAGCCACGGCCGCAGCCTACCACCAGTATAGCGAATGGAAAAACCGCACATAACAGCGGTATGTGTTATTCCAGCGTCAGAACTACCCATATACTAAATTTCATCTCCATCAGTTTAGCTGTTTAAATAAAACTTATTTTTACTTTTTGCCAATAAAAGCACTTCCCAGAAAATATTGTCAATACATTTAGAAAATCATCGAACGTGGGCATGAAAACGTTACTTTTGTAAAACCTTTTAAGGCAAAGTCAAGAGTCAAAGCTATTATGATTTTCTTTTCAAACTCCTTTTGTTCAGGTTCGTGTTAAGATATACTTCAAGTATTTTTGGGCTCAGCAATAAAGGCAGGGGAAATAATTGTCTTCTAAAGCTAACTTTTTAATTTTTGTACTTTGAAGACGGCTGAGATTTATAACGAGAATTTTCCACTTACTTTTAGTTTACATACGTACCTTGCGGTAGACCGAGAGCAATGAGAGTCTGTTATATATATCATTATCAACAACAGCAGCCCACATTTGTCTACTACTAGACATAGGCTTCGCATTGAATATGTATTTTATTCTATGACTTTGCCTATGGTACGCCACTCAACTTAGTCCTCCGTCTACACTCACCAAATACCTACTCTCTCTTCCAATACATAAAAAAAATACAAACATATAATATTTATAATTCAACCCAAAACATTTCTTTTAAAATTATCCCGCTCCATTTTACACGCGCCATGACAGTCACTTGTTTTTCTTTTCGAAATTAGGGAGGGGCGCGGGTGTCGCTAGTGTTCTATTAGTGCTGCACCATACTCGTTTAGTAATCGATAATTTTATCTTTCTATCAATACCTATGTAGACTTAGGAAGAATTTTGCTTCAAGCAAAGCTACGAGAACAGCAAACAATTATTTTTACAGTGTACAAAACTTTACGACAAGATGATCGATGAAGTACATATAATACGAGTAAGATCGAAGCAAATAATGACGGATGTTATGTGGAACCAGGTGTACTTTGGTATGCGATCGATCATAATCCATTTATTTATCACATAATATGAGAATGCGTCTTCTTTAAAGCTGAGTTAAAATAAAGATAATGCTCCTTTCTAGCTGTGACCAGCGGTTATTACCCGTTGAAAGGTTATTTTGGAATATTTTAGGATCCAAACTACCAATAACACACGCCTGGTTAAGCCGTTTATGCGTGTAGAATTTACATGTATAAATAATATTATATGTACATAATAATATTATAAAGCATACCTAAATATACACTAAGGCACGCACACTTGCAAACATGCATGTACATATATACACGCATACATACCTTTTTAAAGTATTTTCGTAAATGTACAACGCGTAATTTAAAAAGTGCTTAATTTTATAATTTTAATCCAGTATTTATAAAAATATTTCAATATTTACATACACAGAAAAATCTGTCAACAAAATAAAACCGTGTTTTTGTTTTGTTTACAAATATTATTTTCTCTCACTGGGTTTTAAATTGCCGAAAAGTTTTAATTAAGCATTGAATAAATCAATGCCTTCGAAACTGCCAACCTAACAATCTGTACGTGATTTTAATACAAAGAATTTTGGGGATTTGCGAGTGACGTTTAGATATTTTGCGTTCATTTGTGTTTTAGATAGCGGACAGATTTAGAAGGCATTGAACTCCAACTTTTTTTTTTATACAAATTAGGCCTACGTTTGACCACATCCCACCTGATGGAAAGTGAAAATGCGGTCGACGCTGGATGGTCGGATGGATGGATTTTTGGTTTAAAATGTTTAATTATACATTTTAGTCTTATTTTACAAACCAGAAACTTCGTGTTTGCGCGCTTTAATATTTATTCTACTGTATCACAGCAAGAGGTAACAGGCGCCATCTAGTGGTGGGCGCGCCTTTGCATTGCTCAAGCGACCAATGAGCGAGGCCGGTCGTGACGCTTGAGTCGACAATTTGAATTACCGCTTACTTCTGTCTCTCGTGAAAAAATGGCGTTGACACATTAATTTGCTCCGCATTACTTTTTAATAATTAATAATAAAATAACCGCGACACCGCATATTATGTTAGTGAATCTACCCGGACATTGTGTTTGTGCATTATATACTAATTTAATTACATAAGACTATTGAATAAACATCGAGCAAGAAAAAGAACAGGATCCATCGTCCATGTGCCCAGCGGGAGCTGCCAGCTTGCAAAAGGTTAGTGCCTGCTCTTTTGGTTCTGTTCCTCAGTGTGATACAGTATTTCTCTATTCATCTCTTGTATGTCCATCCGCAATAATTTACCCGCTCACCCGCAACTCGCAACCGCGTCAACACAAAATTTGGTCACTTCGGCCTGGATTGAACCAGAACTTTCTAAAGCTATCGTTGGATAAATCTCATATTTATAACGCATATTATTGCTGTTCCATATTAAAACCGCAAATTTATAACCTTATTCGGTTATTTATTTCATTCTTATACCCGCAAAACAGCAATAATACCTACTAAAATAGTTTCATACATTCCCGAATCTCGAATATAATATCTCTTATATTCACCGCATACCTAAATATTTACATTAAAATACATTGTCACTCGCATTCAGTACATAATTCCTACAAATACACTAACAATAATTAATATTTCAGTGTCAATCTATAACCTAAATACCTATGTCAGACAATTTACCTATTTGTTTATTTTATTAACATTATTACTTACATATTCTTAAATTAAAACAACTTAACTCTATTTAATTAACTAAATTTATAACTATATTTAACATAACGAACGCACTACGCATAATCTACTATATAAAAATAAGTCGGGTTTTCCTCCCTGACGCTATAACTCCAGAACGCACGAACCGATTTCCACGGTTTTGCATTCGTTGGAAAGGTCTCGGGCTCCGCAAGGTTTATAGCAAAGAAAATTCAGGAAAAATTTCAAAAGAAATGAAAAAAAAGTAAAAAAAATAAGTTATTCAATTGGAAACCACGCGCGTATTGGGCAAATGTCAACAGCAGGCATTTGTCTTTAAGGGTAAATCCTGAGAGACAAAATTTTACGTGTCTGGGGGAATAAACTACCCGTAACATAAAAATTCTACCCAAGGGTATTTTTTTTCTGTTAGTTTAAGGTTTAATCTACTTAATGCATGATAGATATAAGGTTAAATTTAGCTGCAAGTATCTGAAAAAAAATGTTAAAGCCCTGAAATTTGACTACCATGGGGTGTCCCTTACACATTTTTGAAACAAAATATATTTTTTACACCAATTTATAAACGAAATTTTATTAATTCCTGTGATCTAAGCTGTAAAGGGTGAACTGTTATACGATCAAAAAAATACGCGAAGGCTGTACACAGCGTAGTTTTAGAAAAAATCATAAATTTAGGTTTGTCCCCGGACAAAAAGTGATTCCCATGGCGCACGACATAACTACTCACATTTCACAAGCCACAAGACTTAGAAGTTTGTACGCACACTGTTGGCTAACTTCAATTGCGCTCTAAACATCGTGAAGAAATGTTACTCCTCTCGTGGTTATAAACTGGATTTATGAAGGTGAGAAATTGATTACCGTGGTTTTGGTACACTAGATCATTGATTACCATTTCTATGTTTAAAAATATTTTTTTATCCATTACGGTTTTTTGACTAGGGTGTGCAGTTAGGAAAAGGGTATTGTTTATCATATATTTTATTATTATTGGTCTATAATTGTGGTATTTAAAAATATTGACAAAAAACTATACAATTTTGATTTCCATGGTATTGATTCTCATGGCGTTTTACCACGGTGATCAATTTTCCCCTGAGTTTTGTTGCGCATTCTTTCACTTTTTACCCAACTACAGCGAAGCCGCAGGTATGGAAGTGATTTAGACAGTTTATATTTGTATATTTCATTATTTCAGATGTTTTTTTTTTATATTGTATACTCGTACATCAGATATCTTTTTATATTGTACTATAGTAGACAGCCGCTCTGGCTTATGCGGCACCATTATATCCCCACATTAAAATAAGTCGCTCAGCGAGCTATGGAGAGGGCTATACTCGGGGTTTCTCTACGTGATCGAATCAGGAATGAGGAGATCCGAAGACGAACCAAAGTCACTGACATATCTCCGCGGATCAGGAAGCTGAAGTGGTAATGGGCAGGCCACATAGCACGTAGAGCGAATGGCTGATGGGGTCGAAAAGTGTTCGAGTGGCTACCAAGCAAACGCAGCGTAGAACTTCTATTCACAAGTGTGACAAACGACCTTATTAAGGTCGCTGAAAGACGCTTGAAGCAGGTCACTTCCAACACCGGTTTTATATATGGAGGTCTAAATGGGAGGTTGATGTTCAGCAGTAGACGTCTAATGGCTGAGATGATGTATGATGAAAAAATGAAAAGAAACTATGGGCTGACTGCAACTTCAGTCCAAATTAACCTAACTAATGATAAATGTACAATCTGATGACAGCTTCTGGAGTGAATCCTGTCAGTGACTGTGACTGAGAACATATTCTAGGACTATTTATTCAATATTTTTACATTGTTTAAGACAGCAATACATTGATTTTATTTAGTTTACATGATTATTATATAGAAAGCCAATACAGACCTTTTTAATACTTTATGTTTGGTGTATATTTGTTTGGATCACCGTTTTTAATCATTTCTATTTTATATTATTAGTATATGGAGGTCAATATTTAAATAATAACATAGAATTGAAACAAAATAGTTTTAATTTTGATTCCCATGCCACACTTTATTGATTCCCGTGGCACCAAAAATTTAAATTTAAATATCTTCTGAACAAAACAAGTTATAATGATGCCTATTTGACGGATGTGCTTATAATTATGGGAAATTTGATGTTTTACATGTCAAATTCAATAATACTTTGATTTAAAATCTGCCACGGGAATCACTTAAATACGCCCGATCTCAGGATTTACCCTTAAGGTGGTAATGGCCGTGTCGGCGCGGAGGATATTGATAAGTTTTATTGCAACCTTATTTCGAATTAATACTGGCAACGTAGTAGCCAATGGCTCTCCTTGGATGAATACAAAAAAAAAAGCGTGTTCTTGGGCAAATTTTTATTAAATTTCAACAGCAGGCATTTGTCTTTAAGGTGGTAAGTTGAACTGTGTAAATTATGTGGATCGTGAATTTGAGGTTAAATAGGGATGTTGACACATGTTACGAATTGATATAAAGTTATGTTTTTCACATAAAAGACAGTATTTAAAAACCTAAAATCACATTTTAAGGATCTATTTACAAGCCAAAATTGAATAAAATCAATTTTAATTTAAAAAAAAATTACTTATTATTACGCGAATGCGAACGCCAATCAGAGCGCGTGACGTCACACCATTGGCTGGACCTTACGCTTCCTATGAAATGTTCCTGATTTCGACACATTTTAATTATTCATAACATAAAAATCACTGAACCGATTTTGATGCAACTTATACTGTGCCCTTAGTTGGTCCATACTTAAACCAAAAATAAAGTCAATGACTAAAATGTCTCTCTGAAAATATAAGATTCATTTTGGTTATTGACTTTATTTTTGGTTTAAGTATGCTCCAACTAAGGGCACAGCATAAGTTGCATCAAAATCGGTTTAGTGGTTTTTAAGTTATGAAAAATTAAAATTTGTCGAAATCAGGAACATTTCATAGGAAGCGTAAGGACCAGCCAGTGGTATGACGTCACGCGCTGTCAGATGACAGTTCGAAACGTTTTAGGCAGTATTTAAAAAATCATTTTTATTTACGAATTTTTATATTGAAATTTCATATATTTTTGCATAAAAATATGATATACGTTTATGAAATGGGTCTATTCTTACTATATAAAAATAAGTCGGGTTTTCCTCCCTGACGCTATAACTCCAGAACGCACGAACCGATTTCCACGGTTTTGCATTCGTTGGAAAGGTCTCGGGCTCCGTGAGGTTTATAGCAAAGAAAATTCAGGAAAAATTTCAACAGAAATTTAAAACGAAGCCATCTGGTGGCGAAACGGAGTTCGCCGGGATTGCTAGTCTTCAATATTTACCATTTTTTCACAACTTCCATTGGAACTCAATATTGCCTACATAATATAAAAATTTCGAGAAATTTAATAACATTTACCTAAAATATCATTGTGTAATTACTGTGCATAAGTTGTAATTAGTAATTTACCTGTCAAGTACCTAAATACATTCACGGGCTTCGATTTGTTATCGTGAACCGCTCGACTGTCCACGGCTTGTTCTGGCAAACGGTCGTATTCTGGAAATTACACTATAAACAGACTTATTCTGAAATATCTATTAATTTATTTGTCGGATCAGGATAGCGGGCACGTAGCGTAGTAACCTATATGTGTCACTGTCACCATATTGTCGCTCATTCTGGAGCCCCTCAGGCATGGTTTACAGCGTGGATATAACGGGCGAGAAGAATAACACTTTACACAACAATATGATCAACTTTATTACACTTGCAAACAGTTACATTACAATGTGATTAGGGATGATATTACACTACTCAGTATTACACAATATTAACGGGGACCGAGTGTTCCGCAAAGCTACGAACGCTTCGATAACTAATTCGATACCCAAACCGTATAGTGACCGTCCCAGTCGCCCGTCGAAGGTAAAGTGTCCGTCCCGGTCGCCAGCCAAACGTAAAGTGAGTCTCCGTCGTCTACACAGCTCAATATAATACCTCACGCCCGTCCGCCCTACCGCTCTCTCTCAACAGCGCCCCTAGCGGACGACCGTGCAACTACTCGACTCTCATTGGCTAACGTCACTTCCCGTCACTCCCCTTTACTTGTCAACCGATCACAAAAATGCGATGTTGCCTGCGTTACACAAGAGATGGCGCCACTTCCGTCTCTGGTCCACCGAATTTAACTATGTGGCGTCTAAATTAAGTAGCTATAATCTAAGCTGCCGATACGGCCTTCCTGACGCTCGCACGTCCTCGGGCGATCTTCTTGCAGAGCGAACTCCCGCAGGGTGAGCTCTCCCAGCGCGATCTTACTGCACATCTATAACAAAAGGACACCATGTTAATTGATTCCACATTCCACCGCTCGTTCATCCTGACATAATTATCCTGACATAATATCCTGACATAATTCTTTCAAAAGTGACAGATAATTGAGGCTCTCATTAGAAAATATACCCCAGCGACTTAGTATGCCATCAAGTTCGGTTGTGACACGCGACAGCTCAAAACTCAAGATGCACCAGCAGTACAGACCGGATAAGAGTGTCTCTTCGATCTACAGCCACCGCAGCAGCTAGTAGGGTTCGACCCAGATCACAAAATCCTTTCGACTGACTCTGGACTCACTGCACCAACAATAGCCCGGATAACAGAGTCCCTTCGATCTACGGCAACCGCAGCAGCCAGTAGGGTTCGACCCGGACCCCTGCATCCTTTCGACTACTCACTATGCGCTCACCGCATCAACAATAGCCCGGATAACAGAATCCCTTCGATCTACGGCAACCGCAGCAGCCAGTAGGGTTCGACCCGGATCTCTGCATCCCCTCGACTATTCACCATGCACTCACCGCATCAACAGTAGCCCGGATAACAGAATCCCTTCGATCTACGGCAACCGCAGCGGCCAGTAGGGTTCGACCCGGATCTCTGCATCCCCACAACTACTCACTATGCACTCACAGCATAACAATAGCCCGGATAACAGAGTCTCTTCGATCTATAGCTCCCGCAGTAGCCCATAGGGTTCGACCCAGACATCTGAATCCTTTCGACTATCTCACAACACACATCGAACAGCCGTGTCACCTCCAACCGCAACTGATCACACCACTTTGTCTAGGTAATTTCACTTCAAGAGTTGGAAACTATAATAACTAGAAATAAAAACCCACATGAACTACACAAACTCTCCCTTACGACATGGGAACAAGATAATTTGCTACCGACTACCGTGAAAAAAAGGCTACTAATTCAAATTTTTTTTTTTTTTTGGTTTTGTTGGTTTGGTTTGGTTTGGACCTCTATCTCACGTGGTGCCTATCGACTAAACATAAAAGGCGATACAAATCCTTTCTCTCTCCTCCCCCCCCTTTTTTTTCTCTCCTCCCCCCTTTTTTTTTTTCTCTCTCCTCCGCACACTCAGAACGACCGCGCGTCGCACGACCACACGCGCTGATGCTCAGGATAGCGCGCCATGTGACCACACACGCACCGATGCTCAGGCCAGCACATCGCACGACCGCACGCGCTGCTTGACGTCACTCATCTATAATAAAGATACCACATCCTAACCTCAATTGTAATGTAAGCCTAAGATCTCTGAATATCGTATTATACCGGTACACAAACCGGTGGCATTAAAATTGCAATTTTCAAAAGTGCACCTAACCTAACTCAAACCTAACCTCATTTATTGTAATCAGTCTAAGACTAAAATCTCAGAATTTCTTATTTTACTTCCATTAACACAACGCGAGGGCCTTATTAATTATCAGATAACACTTCTAAGCTTTGTTCTAAGCTGACTACATTGCGAGCCATTGTCAACTATTTACAAAAAAAGTGAGGGTAGGTAATTAGCATTGAGCGACATTAAAACTTAGCTCAGGCATCAAATTCTCCACTACAGCTCATCGCACACTAAAATGCTACTACAAGAGTAGACAAAACAAGCTACGGTTACGTAGTCTGCAGTAGGCATGAACAAAAAAATCATGGAATCGACTCACCAAATAATGTTCATCGCTGATACGACTCGATCTCTCAGATCGACTCAAAGTTCACAGTCACACCAAGGTCGACTCGTTGCTCGACCAGCAGCGTCGCAGGTCACAGCGCAGCAGACTCAGCACGCACGCATACACGCACGTATGCACGTACGCAAGCAGGAACCGACGAGCACACACGAGCGCCGGCAAAAGCGCTCCACTGCATGTCACCCGCGTGGACATCTGCGCAAACACAGCACGCAGATCGCGCACTCAGCACTCGCCACAGGAAAAGACATGTGCGGCGAACAAGGCAGGCAAACTGAAACATTGAAAAAAAACACGTTAAATTCTTTCACCGTTCTTTATCCCACTTCTGATGTCGGATCAGGATAGCGGGCACGTAGCGTAGTAACCTATATGTGTCACTGTCACCATATTGTCGCTCATTCTGGAGCCCCTCAGGCATGGTTTACAGCGTGGATATAACGGGCGAGAAGAATAACACTTTACACAACAATATGATCAACTTTATTACACTTGCAAACAGTTACATTACAATGTGATTAGGGATGATATTACACTACTCAGTATTACACAATATTAACGGGGACCGAGTGTTCCGCAAAGCTACGAACGCTTCGATAACTAATTCGATACCCAAACCGTATAGTGACCGTCCCAGTCGCCCGTCGAAGGTAAAGTGTCCGTCCCGGTCGCCAGCCAAACGTAAAGTGAGTCTCCGTCGTCTACACAGCTCAATATAATACCTCACGCCCGTCCGCCCTACCGCTCTCTCTCAACAGCGCCCCTAGCGGACGACCGTGCAACTACTCGACTCTCATTGGCTAACGTCACTTCCCGTCACTCCCCTTTACTTGTCAACCGATCACAAAAATGCGATGTTGCCTGCGTTACACAAGAGATGGCGCCACTTCCGTCTCTGGTCCACCGAATTTAACTATGTGGCGTCTAAATTAAGTAGCTATAATCTAAGCTGCCGATATATTCATTGAGTGTACTTATTCTGGAAATAACTATTATTTTATTCCATAAACATACTTATTCTGGAATATTTATTACTTTATTCATTGAGTATACTTATTCTGGAAACAACTAATATTTTATTTTCTAAGCATACTTATTCTGGAAATAAATAATATTAATTTATTTAAACAGACTTATTCTCGAAATAACTTTTAGTTTACATTCCAAGTGGACTTATTCTGGAAGTAAATTCATTAAATTTATTTGAACTTATAAAATAATTTAGTGTTGTTTATTCTGACTAAATATTCAATTTTCATATTGTTGTGATTTAATACTTGGTCGAATTAACTATAATATAATACAGGTACATACCTTTTCCTCGCTTATTTCCTATAATTTGCTACACTTGGTTTTGGTTTATTTGCTACAACATTAAACAGTACTTGCCAAAATGGATTTAGAATCTAAAATTAAACTTGTTATTGCCAAAAAAGAGGCTATATTTGCTCATATCACATCGCTATATGAATCATCAAAGAAATTAAGTAAGTCTGATATAGAATTAAGAAGTAAACAAGAATTTATTGCCGCTACTGCTAATATTGAAAAATTATATACAACTTTTAATGACTTATGCGATCAACACAATACATTAATGTTAGAAGAAGATCCAGATTGTGAGCTCAACTTTAGTAACTGGTCTGCTTTCGAAACGCTATACTCGAGCATACAACATACTCGGGCAACCTTATTATCCAAAGGTGATGTTGCTACCACCTCTACCAAAGGTCAAAGTGCTGATGATTTTGAATACAAATGCCGCTTACCTCCTTTAGAATTAAAGAGCTTCTCGGGTGACATAGCTACATGGCCAATATTTTACCAAAGCTTCAAAACAAATGTTCATGATAATGACAAATTGAATGATAATATGCGCATTCAATATTTAATGTCGAAGCTTAGTGGTGCTGCTCTTAATACTTTCGCTGGTATAACACCAGAAGCTTGTAATTATAAGGTTATTTGGGAATCGCTGGTGGCTCGTTATCAGGATAAAAGATTACTAGGCTCGACATATTTGAACGAAATTCTCGATGCCAAACCCGCAACTGATTCTGCTGCTTCACTAAATAACTTTATTGAGCGAGTACATGCTGCTTGGGCCGCGTTGAAGCTATTGAATATAGATAATCTGGCTGATTTCATATTCACCCACATAGCATTAAAGAAGGTAGATACGAAGGTGGTGCAGAGCTTCGAATTATCTATCCGAAATAAAGATATACCTTCCAGTACGGACTTAGTCGACTTCATTCGGCACCGTATTAAGGTCTTGGACAGGACAAGCTTAAATAGTGGGAAGCAAGTCTCTCTTGCACGCACCAACAACAGCAACAGCTCACATTCTCGTTCACAAGGCGCTGCTCACACTAAAGTGGCACATACTTTCGCAACAGTAGAAGAGGGCGTTTCAAATAAACGTTCCTGCCTTTGCTGTAAATCTTCAAATCACATGCACCTGTATGAGTGCTCCGCATTTAAGAAATTGTCTGTAAGCAACCGTTTCAATTTCGCAAAGGAAAACCGCTTATGTATTAACTGCTTCAGCGCGTCTCACACTACGTCGAACTGCGCTTCACGAAACGTTTGCAAAACTTGCACTAAGCGACATCATTCCTTATTATGTCGTAATAGTGATCAAGGCGCTTTAGCCGCTAACACTACCGCACCAGCTGCTGGCAGTAGTTCTGCCACTGCTACCAATCCTAATCATACCGCAACTTCGAAGACTTCGAACTCTGTGTGCTTACACACCGCTTTACCGCACCCGCTCGAGGAGCCTCTGCTGACCGCGGCATCTGGGTCAGGCCAGCCAGTAGACTCACTCGCTTTACATTCGCATAAAGATACAACTACCCGCAATCAATTAAACAAGGTAATCGTCTTACCTACCGCTGAGGTTCACGTACCTATTCAAGGGAAACTCTTTACACTTCGGTGCTTAATAGACAGCGCTTCACAGAATAATATAATAACAAGACAGCGTTGCAAAGCACTAAAATTAAAAATCAACCCGCTGAACAACTCCACTCTTAGGTCTGTGGGGTCGTCGTCTACGCCCATTAAGGGTTACGTCACACTGACAATACAATCGAGGCTGTCAGACACTCGCTACACCGCTACGCTCTTAGTAGTAGATAACATAACAGATAAACTACCTACTAAAGTGGTCTCCACGTCCATGTTAGATCATCTCAAGGGTCTCCCTTTGGCAGATGAAAACTGGAAGTCACCAGGAGAAATTGACGCCATTCTAGGCACGCAAATATTTGCCATGATTTTACTCGACGACAAAATACCGCCGCCTATCAAACAGGACTCATCTGATCTTTCGGACGGTTCGCAATCGGGTCTATATGCCCTACAAACATCGCTTGGATATATAATTGCCGGGGAGATAGCAAACCCCAATGATATATCCTGGTCCTTCGGTCCTTTAGTAAATGAACTACACCATAATGTTGAGAAATTCTGGGAGCTCGAGGAAGTTCCTTCCGCAAATTGTACCAGTCCGGAAAATCATGAATGCGAACAACTATATAAGGAAACAGTTACTAGAAATACTAGCGGCAGATACGTCGTCTCCTTGCCATTCCAGGGTGAACCTGCAAGATTAGGCAGTTCATTCACAACCGCTCAACGCCGACTAGCCTCGCTTGAACGAAAGTTTACCGCCCTTCCGGCCCTACGCCAAGCATACAATGAGGTTATAGGAGATTACATCAACAAAGGCTATCTATCAGAGATTCCACATACGCCTTCAACATTAGCAGAAGGATATTTCATTCCGCATCACGCTGTGTTGCGCCCGGACAAATCGACAACTAAGACTCGTGTTGTCTTGGATGCCAGCGCGAAAACGGATAGTGGCGTATCTTTAAATGATTTATTGCATACTGGCCCTAACTTACAATCAGACTTATTCTCCTTGCTCCTGAACTTTCGCTGCTTTAAAATTGCTATAACCGCCGATATACAACAGATGTACTTAAGAATTCTGCTCAATGAGAGCGACCGCAAATACCAAAAAATTCTATACCGCTTCGACATCACTGAGCCGCTGCGCATCTGGCAGTTCAATTCTGTAGCCTTTGGTCTCCGCTGCAGCCCATTTTTAGCCATGAGAACGGTTCGTCAGTTGGCAAATGACGAACGTGAACGATTTCCTCTCGCTGCTGAAGTGGCGAGTAAAGAGCTATATATGGATGACCTGACCACGTCCGTGCACACGGTTGAGGAAGGCGAACAATTAGCAGACGAACTGCTAGCTCTTTTCGATGCTGGTGGATTCAAGCTCGTCAAATGGGCATCTAACTCACCAGAGCTTCTTGCTCACCTACCAGAGTCACATCGTGCATCCATTGAATTCACAGACGATAATGACACTCTAAAGATTCTTGGATTGAAATGGATACCAACGGCTGACGTTTTTTCGTTCACCACATCCGCAGCAACTGAAACGAACACAAAACGCGCAATTTTATCTACTATTGCCCGCTTATTCGACGTTTTGGGTTTTGTTGCGCCAGTTATCCTCTATGCAAAAATTCTCATGCAAGAACTCTGGACCGCTAAAATTGGATGGGACGATGACGCTCCCGCCGATATTACCAACCGCTTCCTTAAATTCAAAGAAGAATTGCCGCTTCTCGGTAACCTACACATACCGCGCCATCTTGGGATCTCTAAAGGCTGTAAGGTTAACATAGTGGCGTTTGGAGACGCAAGCATTAAGGCATACGGGTGTGTCATATACATGCACGTAGAACATCCGAACAGAGACATATCTGTTCACCTAGTTTGCTCGAAATCTAAAGTAGCCCCGCTTCAAACCGTCTCGCTGGCAAGATTGGAGCTATGCGCCTCCTATCTTCTCGCTAGACTCGTCAATCAAGTACACACCGCATTCCAGGATCGCTACCAGATTAAAGATACATACGCATTTTCGGATTCCACGGTCGCTCTGTCGTGGATCCACTCATCACCGCATAGATGGCAAACTTTCGTCGCAAATCGAGTAACCAAAATTCACCAGCTGCTAGCGCCTGAGCGTTTCTTCCATATAGAAGGCGTATTGAACCCTAGCGATGCCGTATCCAGAGGGTTGCTGCCCTCCCAGATAATAGACCATCCTTTATGGTGGAACGGGCCGCCGTGGCTTAGCAGCCCCATTTGCGAATGGCTTATTACGCCGTTTGACCCCTCTTGCGCGAAAGACGCCATACCTGAAATGAAACCATCGATTACGCTAACTGCAATCACTGAGTCTGAAGATTCACCGCTTCTCGAGCTTTCTCTGCGAGTGTCTTCTTGGAAGAAGTTGCTCCGCATTGTGGTGTATGTCTTACGCTTTGCTCGTAAGCTGCCACGCTCATCATCAATTGAAGCTTCTGATTTAGAAGTCGCTGAAACCATACTACTGCAGAACTTGCAAGAGAAATATTTCGCAGAAGAAATTCGTAATATTAAAAAGGGTAAACTACCCTCGCCCGCATTAAGAAAACTTGACCCATTCGTGGATGAAACTGGACTGCTTCGAGTCGGTGGTCGACTGAAGAACGCGAATATACCTTATGTGAACCGCCATCCAATATTACTGCCTCGTCGTGATCACATAATTGATTTGATCATTGACGATTGCCATCGCTCTAATTGTCATACTGGCTCTCATCTTGTCATGTCGTTATTGCGACAACGTTACTGGATAATTTCCGCCAGGAACATAATACGCCAGCGCATACGCAAATGTAATTTCTGCTTTAAAGTTACACCTTCGCATCCAACGCCTATGATGGCTGACCTCCCAGCCGCTCGGTTGGAAGAAGCCAAGGCCTTTACACATACTGGCGTAGATTATGCTGGACCTTTACCCATAACGCTTACCCGTAAACGCGGGGTACGTAGTCAGAAAGCCTACATTGTACTTTTCACGTGCTTGACTACCAGAGCCATACATCTTGAAATTGCATCAGATCTCTCAACAGAAACGTTTCTAGATGCCTTCAAACGTTTTTTGTCAAGACGAGGTCCCGTAGCATGCATGTACTCGGACAACGGTACCAATTTCATAGGCGCAAAAAGACAATTGGATGAAATACATTCGTTCCTATCAGCACAAGCTACCACAACGGCCTTCCGCAATGAGCTAACCAACCGCAGAATCGCTTGGAAACCCATTCCAGCCAAGGCACCTCACTGGGGTGGAGCTTGGGAAGCCAATATTAAATGTGTGAAAACGCACTTATACCGCACTATTGGTCAGCAACTCTTGTGCTACGAAGAACTACTGACAATTCTTACTCAAATTGAGTGTATTTTAAACTCGCGACCTCTCTGTTTATTAAGTGATCAGCCGCACTCAATATTGACCCCCGCTCATTTCTTGAATACGACGCCGTTGCAATCTTTGCCGGCTCTTGAAGTCGACACTTCTCGAACGATAACCAATCGAAAACAACTCCTGGACAGCTTAGTTCAGAGTTACTGGAAACGGTGGCATGTAGATTACTTGCATACGCTTCAGGCGCGACAAAAATGGAACACGCCAGACGTACAAGTTCAAACGGGTACCCTTGTTCTCATACATCAGGATGACACGCCTCCATTGAGGTGGCCAACAGGCATTATCGAGCAAGTCTATCCTGGAAGTGACGGAACTATCCGTGCCGCGTTAGTGCGTTCTACTGCTGGATGTTTCAGACGCCCTGTAGTAAAATTGTGCCCCCTTCCATCTCAATAGTATAAATCGCTTACCAACTATACCTACCTATTTATTATAGTAATTATCATATACACATATTGCTCATATTAGTTATTATATAAACTTCACCCCACACATACTATATTATACTACCGCATCACTCTTTCATGCGATACAGTGCATACTTAGATAGCACTCCTCCTTTTTCCCACTTATCTTTGAAAACCCTGCGGTTTTTCAAGCCGGGGAGTGTGTTTGCGCGCTTTAATATTTATTCTACTGTATCACAGCAAGAGGTAACAGGCGCCATCTAGTGGTGGGCGCGCCTTTGCATTGCTCAAGCGACCAATGAGCGAGGCCGGTCGTGACGCTTGAGTCGACAATTTGAATTACCGCTTACTTCTGTCTCTCGTGAAAAAATGGCGTTGACACATTAATTTGCTCCGCATTACTTTTTAATAATTAATAATAAAATAACCGCGACACCGCATATTATGTTAGTGAATCTACCCGGACATTGTGTTTGTGCATTATATACTAATTTAATTACATAAGACTATTGAATAAACATCGAGCAAGAAAAAGAACAGGATCCATCGTCCATGTGCCCAGCGGGAGCTGCCAGCTTGCAAAAGGTTAGTGCCTGCTCTTTTGGTTCTGTTCCTCAGTGTGATACAGTATTTCTCTATTCATCTCTTGTATGTCCATCCGCAATAATTTACCCGCTCACCCGCAACTCGCAACCGCGTCAACACTTCGTATCAATTTTAGTATCTCTTAATCGTTCCTCCTTCCTATTAGATATCATCAGCTATCATGTTCTGGGTAATATTCTCAGTTTCACGTTATCAAGGGAGAGATATATCCAGTCCAGCATTTTTGGCATTTTTAAACTATAAGAATTTTTACTTTTTACTCCATTCAGTCATAAAAAAAATAAAAGGAAACAAAATAATGTCCCCCTATTTTGTTTTCCTTACTTTTTTTTTTCATATGAAAAGAAGAAAAGTCCACAACTAATATCTTGTCTAGAAAAGTTGAATTTGCAGTGAATGATTTCTTGCTAACTTACTCGCGCGTACACAACGCGTAATAAGCTACGCGCCAATTAAATGATCGCGCGCGAATTAACATCGCACGTAGACGTATGGGCGCTTTATTATATCACAAACGCAAGGAACTTACAAACTTGCCTTTTCTGGAACATTTTCAAATAAAGATAAGTAAGTCTTTGTTGATATCACATAGAAAAGTAAATTTTACAACCCCAAAAATTAAAAGGTGTATCAAATGGTAGTTTTATCGCTCAAAGAGATCTCTTCCAGACAAACGTGCAGGGAGAGAAAATATACAAATCTTGATGGACGGTGGTTTCACAAAGTTCAAAAATAAAAACCTAAATAAACAATTTCATCCTATTTAAATAGTCTTAAGATGCTTTACTGATTATTATTTGAGACAGGTTCGCGAAAAAATCCCTAAATAAATATTTCACCTCAATCAGGCCATCTACAGACTTTTAGCGTCGCGACAACAAAATATAACTTTTAGGACCTTCCTTTAAAAGTTGCGCGTGTGTTTTAACGTCAATTAGGAAGTTAAAAGCTCGAGAAGTTTTCGGTCTCTTCATGCCGGTTTGCATTTTAAAAAGGTACTGCTGGGTTCAACCTTTGTTATTATCATGCGAGTGAGTGAATGAGACAAGCGTAATTTTTGGCTTATGTTATAGGTTACGCTGGCTTACTTCAGTTCAACCCCCGTATTTTATTTTGTCGTGTCCTCGCTCATGACACAACCTCGAAGTCGAAAAAAAAACTTGAGAGGACATCCGGATGGCACGAAGTTCGATTAATGAAAATATCTGGCTTGCTTTCTATAAGAGAGAGAGAGAGAGAGAGAGAGAGAGAGAGAGAGAGAGAGAGACAGAGAAACATGCGCACGCCGCACAGCTTACAATAGCTTACTATAGAAAAAAATGTCGTGACAACTTTTCGTAAGAATTTTTTCCGTCTAGCCTCCTTTCACAACGCGCGATAAGGAACTTCGTTCCAAAAATGACGTGTTCTTAACCATTTTATATGAATTTAGAATATCCTTTTCCTCTAAAAAGGTTAAATTATTGGTGACATGACTTAAATTATACTCTTCTTTAGGAATATTACTATGAACTACTAAAGTACCAAAGAGGGTCATTAGTATAAAATAAATAAATATTATACAGAATAGCAGATAGGTAAAATAGTACGAAAGATAACGGATAAGAGAAAGAATGGAATAAAAGTACGAGAGGCAGTAAAAGCGAGAACTGGTATGAATGGTACTGGTATGGTGTAGCACAGGCCTCCGACAATAACAACGGAGGTAGGACGATAAAAAAAAAGTACAAAAGAGGGATTTATCCTGCCTTCGAGGTTTACTCTGCTAACATCTTCGGCCGAAACATCGCTTAAAACAAATTAAAAAAAAGTTCACGACATTTTATTACCCTACACATAATATATTATTAGCCTATATATACCTAAACATATATCATAAATCTTGCTGCATCAAGAAGTTTTATCCGCTCAAAGGTCAATGCCCATTTCAGGGTCTAAGCGATATATTATTATTATCAGCTTCTATTCTGGCAAGGGAAAACATAATTTATAATAGGACTAATTTAAAATAGACTAGTAGGACAGTTTACGTTCCCGTAAAGAAAGGCTTCTCTTAGGGAACGTAGACGTACCTAAGTTAAAAATTCTTATAAATTTTGTACCTATTTCCACTTCAAGGAAACCATGACTAAATAGTAAAAAATAAGTACTTTATTCAAACTAAGAACCCTCCTATCGACAAGATTTCCATACTAAACCGTGAACAATAGAGTAAAATTGGACAAGTAAGAATTACTTCAGAGGGTGATCCAAAGAATGGTATACTATATTTGAAAGGAAAACTGCGTGGGTGCTCGATTACGACAATCCCGGCTGGAAATAATAATATATTATCATCGTTTTAACATTTTCTAAGCTAAAATAACTCTGGCACCATCGTCGTACGGTGTACGTCAATTTTAGTAGGTGTTGCTAAATTCGGAAAATCAATCTCCATTGACGACAACCGGGCGTCGGTAAAATCACGAGCACGCTCGCTTCGAGCGGTGATTGAAGCCTACATTTTATCCACAAAGTGAGGTGAAAAGAGGTTTTTTTCTAAAAGATATCTTTTTTTATTAGAATTCCATATACAGTATGCCTATTGATACAAATCCAACAGCTAAAACATTGTCTTTGGTCGTTTGAAGCGATAATACTGGTCAGATTTGCTACTCTTCATAGATAAAACATTTTAATAAATTCGCATACGAATTTATCGATCTAGTTAAGTACCCTAGTAGGGTTTTGTAAGGGGAAAATGAAATGTATATTAGAAACGCTTAATATGTGTGTATGTTTTTGCATCAAAATGTTGATGTCGGTATATGTCGGATGGCCGTAAATCTAGAAGAACATAATAATATAGCTTATGTAGTTTATATCAAACTTCTTTTAGGAACCAACTGGCAGTCACTAACAGCACATGGAGGTCACAAGCTCTTAATGATGATCCTGACTCACTCTGGCAGTCCGCAAAAGAGCACATTAAAAATACTTTACGCTTGTCCCAGCCTACTCAAGCAAAAGGTAAAAACCAGCATTGGATGTCGACCGACACCTGGCATCTAGTAGAGCTCCGTCGCGATATGAAAGCCAGGGGGGCATCTGTCCAGGAATTAAATTTGATGGGTGCACGAATCCAATCTTCTACTCGCAGAGACCGTAACAACAATCTCAATGACATCTGCCAAGAATTGGAAAAAACGCAGAACGCCACGAAACTAAAGATTTATTTAAGAAGATTCGAGTCATAACTCGCCAATTCAAACCAAAAACCTGGGCTATTGAGGATTTAAATGGTGTGACTGTAACAGAAATCAAGGGCATTGTAGATGTGTGGAGAAAGTACTGTGAGCAACTTTTTAGCGATGGTACCATATCACGGTCCAATGACTCGAGGGCACTCTCAGAATATACTGTGGAACCATCAATCTTGAAAAGTGAAGTTGAGGCCGCAATTGATCACCTGAAAAAGAACAAAGCTGTTGGAGCCGACGCCATTCCAATAGAGACCATTAAAGCAATGGGTGAATATGGAGTTGACATTATGCATGTTATCTGCAACCGCGTTTGGGAGACAGAAAAGTGGCCTCAAGACTGGGCACACTCCGTATTCATACCACTTCACAAAAAGGGATCAACGAAAAAGTGTGGCAACTACAGGCTTATAGCGTTAATTACACACGCCAGCAAAGTGCTACTTCATGTCATCAACACCAGACTGCAAGCTTTTCTGAATCCCGAAATAGCTATTGAGCAAGCGGGATTTGTTAAGGGACGAGGTACAAGAGAGCAGATCCTAATTCTTCGACAAATAATCGAAAAGTCTAGAGAGTTTAACATCCCACTCTACATCTGCTTCGTCGATTTTCGCAAAGCTTTCGATACCGTAAAATGGCATATGTTATGGGACGTACTCAGTCAAATGGGAGTACCTAGCCATCTAGTTCGTCTCATACGCAGACTTTACGAGGACGGAACTGCGACTGTACGGATAGATGACGTTGACTCGGAAAACTTTCACACACAAGCTGGTGTCCGACAGGGATGCATACTCTCTCCACTTCTGTTCAACATCTATACAGAATGTGTTATGAGAATCGTTCTGGAACAATGGGATAAAGGTATTTCAGTGGGAGGTCGAAAGATATCGAACTTGAGGTATGCCGACGACACTACTCTTCTCACTCAAACAAAAGAAGACATGGAACATCTGCTGACGCTTCTAGAGACAACAAGCCACTCCTTCGGTCTTGCGATCAATAGAGACAAGACCAAGATGATGATAGTAGACCGAGCTGAACTTAACCATCCTGACATTTCCAGGATTGGCAACTGTGAGGTTGTTCAATCCTATGTGTACCTCGGTTCTACTCTCACAAACAATGGGGGATGTGAGGACGAGATTCGAAGGAGATGTGCTATCACACGGTCTGCCGTTGACAAGTTGAAAAGAGTATGGTGCAATCGTAATATCACCAAAGCCACGAAAGTCCGTCTAATGAAGAGCCTAGTCTTCCCGGTACTTCTTTATGGCGCAGAAACATGGACGGTTCGCCTCAAAGACCGACGCAAAATCGATGCACTGGAGATGTGGTGCTGGCGGCGACTGCTGCAGATTCCTTGGACAGCGTTTAGAACCAATGTCTCAATCCTGGAGGAGCTTAAAATCAAACAGAGATTATCGTCGACTGTGCAAGCACGAATCCTTAAATATTTCGGCCACGTTGTTCGAAATGAACACTCCATGGAGAGACTCGTTGTCCAGGGAAATGTGGAGGGCAAGCGGTCACGCGGTCGATCACCTACGCGTTGGACAGACCTCATCAAAGCTGCGACACAAACCTCCGTAGTGCAGAGTTCCCGAGACGCTGGAGACCGTGACAAGTGGAGGCGCATGGCGAGGGCTGTTTTAGCCAATAATGAAAACGCAGCATCATCAACCACGACCACTCTGTCAAGAGTGAACGACTAAGGAGGAGTTTATATCCCGAGTTTGTCACGACATCAGGACTTCGCCGGTAAAGTTTACGCCTGCAGTACCAAAGTTGGGTATTGCAGGTGAGAACTTCAGCAGATGAAGGACATCGTAATTATCCGCTACCGTGGCTTGATAATCTTACCAAAATTAATATACATACTTCAGTATAGACATGCTTTTATTGAACAAGTGAATTAAAATAAAAAATTTAAAAACTCCCAACGCAATACGTAATTCACCATTTTGTGGTGGCGGCCATCTTGGATTTTAAATTTTATATAGTTGGTTGTATTCTACTAGTTAAGCTCTTTTATTTGATACCCATATTGGGGGGGTCGTGGAGAAAAAAAGTAATCCGCCATTTTGTTGCGGCGGCCATCTTGGACCGATTTCCACCAAACATAGCTAAGAACACTTTTGACTAACTCTACTTTCAAACAAAAAAAAAACTAAATCAATATCCGTTCATCCGTTCGGGAGCTACGATGCCACACACACACACACACACACACACACACACACACACACACACACCCACGCACACACCCACGCACGCACGCACGCACGCACGCACGCACGCACGCACGCACGCACGCACGCACGCACGCACGCACGCACGCACACACACACACACACACACACACACACACACACACACACGTCAAACTTATAACACCCCGTCGTTTTTGCGTCGGGGGTTAAAAACCCCTTGAAAAAAATAATCAATAAATAAATGAATAATAACATAATCTTAAGAGAGTTGGAAAGTTGGATTCGTTTTTAATAATAATTTATTTAATTACTTGCAGTCACGGATACCGGAAAGATTTTTGTGGAAACGGATCCCGGTATCGGTGCACACAACTTGCGCGGATCGTTTATATTTTTTCTCAGATCTTAGGATCCGTGGAAAAAAACATCTCACTTATAATTATGTTGTCATAGAAAATACACATTCATTCAACTTACATCCTGCGACTTTCATTTAGAACTAGTAATATGGTCTGTTACTTATTCAACAAATAATTTCACTGTCACAGCACCAAGCGTATGAAATCAAAACAACAGCTACGAACACAAAGCACCCTAGTTTTATTCTAATCGAGTTTAACCCACAAACGTAGCTATTTATAGATAATCCAATAACGTATCTACTTGAAATACAAACAGGGATTATGACAGTAATGCAATTACCTATACTAATACCTATATCTATACTTATACCTACTACATGATTATAAGAGTTTCATATTGTGTGGGTTACCCCATGTGATAGGCAAAGTTTACCAATGTTATCATGATGGTGGGTAATGTAAACGTAGGAGTTTCTTAGAAATTTAACTTTTGCCTTGAGCTTGAATTTGCAATTGTAGTCACTATAACTTGTAATATGAATGTTTTTGTAACTTCTTTACGCCTTAACGTCTGTTTTATGTAGCTACTCCTCCACTTGACCTCTAAATAACTCATATAGGTACTATTTTTCGGAGGATAAAATCACTAAGAACAGAGTGGTTTATCCTTATTTTTTAAATTAACATATTAAAATATTTTATTGTTTCAATGTCCTTCTATAATAATAGGTTTTTATAGAAAAATAGTAATATTATATTATTAAGGTATACAAGATCCGTATTATTGACTGTAAGAGTTATAAATTTCGTTTTCCGAAAATGACTCACGAAAAGCTTCCATAAACAAATTGTCTTTTAAGTGCACTTGTCCCGATCTAAGACATGTTTATTTTGATACCAACACCTTTGCATTTCTTCCTGACAGTTGAAGATGCAACCACGAACATACATCGGTCTTTATCTCTCTCGTGGGTTATATTGGAAACATCGTGGGCTTTTTCAATTTTGTTTTAGTGAGTGTCGGAAAATCCTTCAGTCCGCGTCGAGGCGGCAAGGCGAGTGGTTGTGTCACTCCGCCGCCTATAACTTGCCGCGATGCGAAATTTGAAATAACGTATCCTTTGGAGGTATCACGTATACTTTGGTTAAATTGGTGTTTGTCGATTGGGGCATTGGACACCATTTCTCCATCCGATGGCTGTATGAACGAACATGCATTAAATGCGTTGGTGATTGAACAAAGTTTATTTTCGTCTTTAGTTCCGTGAACTCTCCCTGAATTTCAGTTAAAACCTAGACCAACTTCAACTAAAACTTTTCGGTCCAATACAGTGACTTATAGCAACCCTTAATATCATTCTTCATATCCAAAAAACTGATATTTTGTATGCGACGTGTTTGAGGTGTGAGGACCAAGTTTTCGGATGTTCTTAGCTTCTTAGTGATTAGTGTAAAGTTAGAATAGTGCTAGTGCTTACTGTAAATATAACATAGAGTAAACTATAAAACTCGAATACCAAGTTAACCTACAGCGAAGACTAATTGGTATTGATTTTTCACACATTCAAGGTAAGTGTTTGGTATATTATGTTAATAGTCGTAGAGCTATTAAGTTAAGCGATGGGTGTTATGGTGAGGACATAAAATGGAAACCTACTTTATGACCTCGTTGCGAAAGTATTTTTTTTCATCTTACGGAGGTAGTTAAAATTTGGAGATGATTGTCTCTGAATATTATAGTGAACCAATTTATTGTATTTTTTTACAATCTAAGTATTTAGCAAATGTATTAAGACAATACGAATGAACGTCAACTTGATGATCTTGATCCATTTAAGTAAGTTACAAAATTTCTAAGAATTTATTTGGACACTTTTATCATCGATGGTTGGATTAAAATATATATTTACAGGTAAATGCCTTTATTTACAGGTTTTCTTTGACTTAGAGGACACTTTGATTTACTCACACGTAGAATTTCAAAACGACGACGAAAAAGCTTTAAATGTTGTTAATATTCCGATACGATGTAATAAGCAATGAATTCCCAAAAGAATAAGCTTAAGAAATTATGTGAAAGCTGCGCCACACGGTTTCTTTAAAAAACTGTAACCTAATCTTAGTTACAATACACTTGAGCCCAATCAGTAAAAATAAAGCTGCCGCAGACTACGACGTGCCGCATCGTAACGTAACGCTTGACTTATATCCACCTGCATCACTTTTGTACTCTTAGGCTTCGGCCGTAGCTAGTTACCACCTGCTGGACAAAACTGTGTCGCCAACCAACCGCGTGTATTCTATATATATATTCTATATATCTCGCCTTCTAGCTTTAGTCTGCTAACATCTATGGCCGCATCGTCGCTTAACATTACGCGAAATCATTGTGAAAGACTAACCAATAGTGTTTAAAAATACGTCTTCACTTACCAACAGGTGAGACTGTGGTCAGACGCAGTCCTATTCTATGTAAAAAAAAAAACATTTTATAGGATCTACTTAACACACTCTACAGAGGTGCCGCCCGGCGCCACCTTATCCGCTTGCGGTGCAGATTTTTGTATGCGATGCGTTGCGGTGCGTTTTGGCGTAGTTAGCGACAACCTGTAGTAGGGAATTAAAAAAATAATAATATCATAAACTTTCAAATTCATAATACCGTTCTATTTAAACGCTGAAACAGGCCATGTGTTCTAGAAATTTCATCTAAATTGATTTCTATCTCAAGTCTCATATTTTAGTTTCATAAATAATTGAGTTATAGTTTGTATGAGATATTGTATACTACATAATACTCGTATAATAGCAGTAATAAAGGCAGATAATGCAGTCTATAAAATAAATTGATGCTGTGCAGTTAATATTACAGAATGCGTATCAAAATTATTATTGTCGAGCCGGGTGAAATATTATGTCATGTTATGTTTCGACAATATAGTAATGTGTAGCAAAAACAGTTTTCAAAACTTAAGTTTCAGAATACTCTGTTTTACAAAATAGTAATAATTGTACTGGTATTAAAGATACCTGGATAAATTCAGAAAAACATTGACTATAGTTTAACTTGTCTATGTTTTTAAGGCTATCTGTATTACATTGTTTGTGTTGAGAGAAACACCCATTGAAATATCTGAACAAAAATTATAATCATTTAAGTACTCTTAGTACGCATAAATGTATCATTTCATATATCTTAACAAAACGGAAACCTTTCAAATCTGATATCTATGCATAAACATCATTTATTATCCAACGACCTCGTATTCCTTCGAGTTTTTTAGCCATTCAGTTTCGTTTTAGGAAACATATTCGAAAAACACGAAGGGTCTAAAATGTTACGCACAAATGCCAAGGGCTTTTGCCGTCATCGCCTACCATTTAGGATTAAGAATATAAACTGGAGAAAGTTGGCAGTAAATAAATTACAAGCTCGATTGTGGAGCGTTCTGAATGTCTCAAGATAAATCGTCGTGTATTTTTTACCAAGTGACTGCATCATTTGTTCTGAATTTGTGGCCGATCAGCGCAAATGTTTTTGTTATTTCTTCTTTTCGGAAAGCTTTATTTTATTGGATATATTAATCTTTAACGTTTAAGTGGTGACGTGGTGGTTTGAAAGATTAATACTAAAAGAGTCTTAATTCAAGCTTGGGTAGGGTATTGCTTGCTTCTATATTCTCCTGAAACAGCTGTATAGAAGAATTCTTAAAGAGTGGCTTATGCGTAAAATACTTCTGAAAAATATTAAAATTCCTGCAATAAAAATGAAGGTGAAAATTTTGCATAATTAGACCATAACGAGGAAGCATTTAGCACTTAAGCTCTTCAGGGAATAGGCAGGTACTTAACACGTAGGCTGTAGGGACTTTAAAACTTGGGAAGTATTTGCGTTTAAACAGCTTTTCTGAATGTTTTGGTAAGCTAAGAACATTTAATGACTCTGCCCAGCACTGCGGTGGCTAAAAATCAATCAACATTCCCAAAATCTAAGTAACTGACATACCAAATTTCAGCTCAATTGGTTCAGTCATTTCAGTCTGGAGGAGTTACAAACATCCATACGTACAAACTTTCGCGTATAATATTATTATGTAGTTAGATAGCGCTGGTTATTATATTAGGCATTTATGTCCCACTGCTGGGCAAAGACCTCCCTTCCGTCACGCCATTCCGTCCTGTCCAGAGCTATATTTTTCCAGGTGGTACAGTCAACTACAAAGAGATGTATCCATGTTAGGCTTATTATTATTATTGGGGACCTCAAAAGGACTTTAAGCCGCTTCGACCATTTCTGATCTTTTGTGGCAGTCCAGTTGAGTTACAATTCACTGCTTAGACCCGTGGTCTCTAGAAATTTCCAGATGTTTCGGGGAGTTACTAGTTGTATCTCTTCCGGCGGCATTATGTGTCGCCCCAGGTGGATACTTCTGTTGAACATGAGTGGGCCGCAGTCGCATAGTATGTGCAGAGCTGTTTCCTCTGATTCGTGGCAAAACCTACATACCGTTTCGTTTCCCAATCCTATGTTCTTTAAATGTTTGTTTAGTTTGCAGTGTCCAGTGAGTATTCTGGTTACTGCACATGTTTTGTATCTTTTGAGCTGCAAGAGTTCATTAGATAGTTTGGGGTTGTAGCCTTTTATGAGGGCTTTAGATTGTGTATGTCCCGATAAAGACTTCCACAGGTCTTTTGCCTCATGGTTACTACCTAACCAAAGGTGGTTTAGCAGGTTGTATACTTGCCCCTTTGTGATTCCACAAAATGGTTCGGGTCCAATCTAAGGGTTATCGGCACCCTTTCTTGCAAGTTCATCCGCTAATTCGTTCCCATCTATGTTGCTATGGCCAGGAACCCATTGGAGGGTCACTTTATTATTTTCGCCTAGAGCATTAAGATTGGTTTTACATTGTTGTACTAGTTTCGAGTTACACTCAAAAGATTCTAGTGCCATAAGTGCCGCTTGGCTATCAGAGTTGATGTAGATCCGTTGATTCCGGAGCTTCCTGTCGAGATTGATCTCCACACATTTATTAATGGCAAAGACCTCCGCTTGAAAGATGGTGGCCATAGACCCCAGGTTTATACTGGATTTATGTCTAAGCCTTTCTCCGTAAATTCCACAGCCTACATCATCTCCCTTTTTTTGAGCCGTCAGTATACCAGACATGACTTCCATTCGGAAAGCTAACATGACTTGATAACCATGAGTCTCTTTTGGGAATGTTTACAGAAAATAGCTTTGTAAACGTAAGTTCTGTAATTAATTCATCAGATGGCATAGCTGGAGAGTTTTCCTTAAACACTGAGTCCTTTAGGTCTTTTAGCGTTCGGGAACTCTATCTGATGCTAGATTGGATGCTGAGCCTGTAGATAGCAGCATGAGCATGAGCATGTTAGGCTTACAAAATGAAGTAAATTTTCATTTGCCACAATGAACTACCCTGATGGTTCGTGACATTTCTAGTAGCAATCAAACTTTATATTATCATCGACTCGTTTAATATGCAACAATGATGTATCCCACTACTTTTTCTTAGGTGATACATAATAATAGCATTTAAAATGAATCTGAAATGTATAAGATTTGGTGGATACTGAAAATGTCACGAAGTAAGGGTAAATAATTTTTGCATACTAAAAGTTCCTTCATTTTGTAAGACTAACATGGATACATCTCTTTGTAGTTGACTGTAAAATGAGATTCAAGCTTATTTATAATATGTTGTCGTGTGTATATGCTCAATGTTATAATAGAAAACCATAACAGCATTATTATAATATGCGTCGGCAACGACCGACACCGCGTAGGTAACGTCTATGAACGTTGTAACGGTGACCGCTCACCATGAGGCCTGTGTGTATATATCTTAATTAGAGATAAGGCTCAGCTCCACAATAATACAAAACATCAAAAGCACTTTTTGAATAAAAACTTGACAATTTGCGCTTACATGTTCACGAAGTGGAGCGCGGAGGTAACATTAATAAAAACCAGGTCTACCAACGTAATAGAAAAACACAAATACTTTCAGATTTTTCCACGCATTTCAATTTTACCTTCCAAATATTTGCATAATCAAATTGCTATCTATTTCAATATTCGCGGTTATTATGGATTCGAATTGTGTGGTTTCGTGGATTTTATTGCTTTGCTTTCATAGATTTTTTGGATTAACATTTTTTTATGCTGCTTTATTTTCAAAATCAATGCATAGATTTAACTTTATTTTGTGCAAGATTTTCCTCATAATCTCACCTACTAGTTTTTAATTTTCTTCTTTGAGAACAAAACTTAGGTTACTATTAACATAGACAACGTAAATAATTTACAAAAGGCAAAGGATGCTCTTTACCAAAGAAGCAGTTTTTGTCTGACCAATCTTTCCAACGAATAAATTTAACAACGATTATATTAAAATTAAGTAAAAAAATTTTTATTTCAACAGTTTTCTACTAGTCAAGCCCTTTCAATTTATATCTATTTTGAGGTAGAAGTGAAAAAAATATACAATCCACCATTTCGTTGCGGCGGCCATCTTGGATTTACAATAATTACAATGTGTACCTACAATTAAATATATCGTGTTGTCATCAGAACTAAATGTGTATACCAAATTTTCGATCAGCCTGTCAATTGCAATGGAGTAAAATTTCAATTATTAAATTAATAATAATTTCAAATAGTAATTGCTACAAACAATTTAATAGGTCAAGCTTAATAAAACTGAATATCGTATAGAAATATATTTTATGTACGTATTTTATGTTTTGTAGTAGTCACAGCAATTTTTCATGATACTCTAAGGGAAGTCCAACGAAAACTGTTTCAGTACCTAGATGGAGATAAATCGTGCATGATACGGTTGGTAGGGGAGACCGGGGATAGTTGACTATAAGTGTAGGTAGACTAACTGCCGAATACTCGTCGGCAATACGCGTGTTGCATTATTCAATCACAGCCAAGGGCTACACTCCATAAATAAAGACATCTATGGTAAGTCTAACGTCCCCATAGCCAAGTGGAATAAAGCATGGTTATGAGGTTCCTAGAGCCGTGAGTTTGAATCCTGGTGTATACTGGGATAATAGAGATGAATGCATCTTCATCGTCCCTTTTAAACAGCGGCTGGATGGACAACCTGGGGCTTTAGTGGGTACAGCCGCGGGACTCTGGCGTAAGGACTCTAATACTTGGCTGTGATGGGTAACACAACGTATATCGATGAGTTTTCGGGAGTTCGTCTACCTATCCCCGGTCTCCCTTACACGTTTCATGTCTTGGTAGAAACTACATAACATATTTATTGTCTCTGCGAGTCAGATGTAGGCACTAAACGTAATAAATAACTTGCTTCGGGTTTATGCTTCTGCATGTGAAGTAAAGATTAAATTAAATGTAGTTTGTAAGTGGCATAACATTTTACTGTTCACTAATAATATAATTGGTTATTCAATACTTAACTGATGCCAACTAATTGACAAATTAAGATTAAATAATGCTTTAGAGCAAAAGGCGATAAACTAGAGTTCACGATTTATCAGAAGAATTTGGATTTTTTTAATAAACGTTTGACATCCATACACTTTTTTTTTTTTAATTTCCATTTATTTATCATCTGAACATACATTTAAAACAAATCAACTAAACAACATTTATAAAACCAATGAGGTTTGTGTAAAATGTTTATATATTTACGACGTCTACCATACTGTTTAAAAAATGGGATTTTAACTTACGCTTAATATTATTCGGTCGAACATTTTCTATAGTACGTAATTCCGGAGGTAAATTATTAATTAATCTAGGAACCAGGTAAGCAGTCGTACGCTCACCGTAAGTATTGTTACAACCGGTTATCGTGCGAAACTCCGGCCGATTCTTAGCCGAGCGCGTTCGTAAAGGATGATCACGTTTTATTTCGTCTCTGTATTGTTCTTTCTTTAAAAAAGTTTTCTTTAAGTAATAGATATTGGACTTGAATTTCTACTGGTAAAATTTTACAATAATTAAAAAGACCATAATCATCATCATAAAATTGTTGTTTGATATTAGATGACACTAAAGAGCGAAGGATTCGACGTTGAATATTAAAGATATTATTTAAATAAGTACTATAAGTGCGACCATAACTACTTAACCCGTACTGGATGTATGATTCTGCTAAGGAATTGTACAACATCAGTTTAACCTTAAATGGAATGCGATTGTTTAAAATAATTAAATTCGCCAAGAATTGACGAAGCTTACAACAGACCTCCTCGATATGTGGCCCCCAATTCATTTTACTATCAATAAGCAAGCCAAGATATATTTGCTGTTCTACATTTTGAATTAGTGGACAATTGCAACTGTGCGCGTGCAACATATTACCATGTAAACAACTGTGATTATGGGCAATGATATGGCTATATGGGCAATGATATGGCTATATGGGGATTGCTTCAAGTAAGGCGATCTTATATATAACAATTTGGTCTTATCTGCATTCAGCACTAAGCCAGCATCATGACACTATTTCATAAGAACGTTAAAGTCAGTTTGCAGACGTTTGCTCGCTATTTGTGGGTCTTTATCCGAGGCGATCAAACACGTATCGTCCGCAAACTGATAGCAAGTGCAGAGCTTGATACAATTAGACATGTTATAAACATACGAGAGAAAATGAAGAGGACCAATCACAGATCCCTGTGCAGTACCCTCGGTAACCGTTTTATAGTCACTATACGTATCATTGACCCTAACAGTAAACCTACGGTTACGTAGGTAGTTTTCGCACCATCGAAGGATGGGACCACGCAAACCGGAATGCTCTAATCTGTTAATCAATTCAATATGATTTAAAGTGTCAAACGCCCGAGAAAAATCAATAAACAAAACTAGTACGTGTTTCCGGTCATTAAGTAGTGTTGACTTCATCAGTAAACTCCGATAATAACTGGGTAGTACTCTTACCCGCTTGAAACCCATATTGGTTTCGTTTTATTATTTCGTGTTCGCTATAAAATTTGTGTATTTCCCGGGTGACATACTTTTCGACAATTTTGTCAGCTGATGATAATAATGTTATGGGGCGATAATTCATACAGTTATTCTTGGGACCTTTTTTATAAACTGGTCTAACACATTCTACTTTTAATTCATCGGGATATTCCCCACAAGAGACACTAACATTAATTAGATTGGCAAATGCGACTGAAACTTCATCCGCTACAAGTTTCACATCAGATATTCTTATATTGTCAATTCCAGGAGATTTATTTGAATTTAAATTTGCTACTATTTTACACACATTTGTAGCTGAAGCCTTACAATGTAAGAGGGTCGTGACTTGTATTACTTACTATTTGGAGCATTGCTCAACTTGTTTCAAACTCTCGGCGTCCATTTTAATATTATATCTATGGTAACAACCGTCGTAATTACGTTTATTGGTACAATTTTGATGTTATTTGGAACTCGGTCCGGCGTCTAATGAAGGTCCTCCCATTTGGGTAATTCCAAGTCGAAAAGGCACACCTGCTTAGGTGGCTGTTATTCGAAACAATTTTATAAACATTCCAACAACCTTTCCACAAAATTTTGGTAAAAACATATTTACAGCTACGTTTTTCCTTTTAACTTTACTGTTCTATTATTAGAAGTGTTTTTATAATATTGTTGCAGTAGGTAGGATTTTTATAAAAAGTTTATCAAATAATGTATGTTTAGGTCAAGGGTGTAAAAATCAGGGTAGGGCAGGGCAGATTAGGGTGCATTTTTCATAATGTGATCGTGATCTGTATTCCAAAAGTTACCTTGTTAGGAAAAGCAGACTGAATAAAAATCTGTAGCACCATCATAATATTACAATATTCTATAATCGTTTTAGCATATCTACTTGTAAAGCTTTTTTTATTTTCTGTTTTGTTATTCTTGTGGCGTTTCATTATAGAGTTACCATTAATTCCTTCATTTTTGGCGTCAATTGTTTGGGTTAACAGTTCACAGTGAAATTAACCGTTCATTCATTGAGATTTACCGTGTGTGTATCCAACGCGAGACCGTGACTTGGTGACCAAGTCCTCGGTCTACCTTAAGTCATGAAAGTTTGTTAAATTATTGTCCAAAAAAGTTATGTCAAAACACGACCAAGGCTCAAAACTCTTACAGCCGTCAGAACTCCTTACTCGAATAAGCAAAAAAAGTATTAAAAGCTTCAAAACTTTCATCATAAATCAACAAAACAACGACTTCCTTCAATCTCGCCTGACCAAAGTGTTGACCTATTGACATTATACGCTTTTCTGTCGATTACTTGTTATTTGAAAGATTTATATCCACACGCAACCCTGACCTCGTACCACGTAAATGCAAACAAATCGATCAACCATGTTGCTGGTCTACTGGTGAATGATATTACTGGATCCACCTTTTTAAAACCATAATCGCATGTTAGTTTTATAAAAAAAACATTATGAAACCAACTTGAACATCCTATGCTCTTAAGTAAGAAGCGTTAGTGCGGTGATGCGGTGTGCTCAAAATTTTATTTCATTGTTAAATCCTGGGTAGCACTGGGTTTACTAATTATGGGCAGCGTTATATCTTACCAACAAGAAAGCGCCTCGCTCGTCTTCTTACTTCTTTGTATAAAAAAAACCTCGACTTTTCGGCTGAGTTACATGAACAGTGGTTACGAGAAGACTGGAGGAAGTTATCACGGCATACAACACTAACGGTTGATATCCTCCGGCTTTTGAATTTCGTTAGGATGAGAACACCTTAGGAGATGACCAAAATTTGTCAAAAAGTGATGATGATGATGCTGCAAGTATGCCTGGAGGTAACTTTTTACCCCCTAGGGTTTTGGTCGCAATTGATAATAATACAATATTATTATAACAATAATAACAATATTTATTATTCGTCCTTTAAGTATTAAGGTATGCCATAATTCCACTTGCACCTGTACTTGCATCGCTTTTTAATACTTGCATAAGAGAAGGATCATTTCCGAAGCCCTTGAAAGTTAGTAAAGTAGCACCAATTTTCAAAGGCAAAGGGAAAAGAGAAAATATAGATGGATACAGACCTGTATCTATAATTCCAGCTATTGCAAAAATTTTTGAAAACGGTCTAAGTTGTAGGCTTACTAAATTCCTCGATGATACTAAGGCACTGTCTGATCGGCAGTACGCATACAGGTCTGGACGGTCGACAGTTTCGATGACCCGAGAGGTCGTAAGGCGGTTAATGGACGCTCGTGAGCGTAAATTACAGGTCGCTATGATCTGCTGTGACTTATCCAAAGCCTTTGACGTGGCCGATCATGAAGTACTCGCATTAAAACTAAGGCACTATGGAATTGCTAACACAGCATTTTCGCTGTTCACCGACTTGTTAAGGGACAGGTCGCAAATGGTCGATGCAGGTGACGGCAAAACTAAGTCAACGGCCTTGACATCGAAAATGGGAGTAGCTCAAGGATCATCAGTGTCTAACATTCTGTTTTCGTTGTTATTGAATGACCTGCCGACCGCTGTGACTGCAGCAGACATACTTATGTATGCTGATGATGTCGCAGCAATCGTCACGGCGAGGACAACGGACGATTTAGAGCGGCAGCTTAATAGGGTAGCTTCAGACTTGGCTGAATGGTTCAATGCAAATGGATTGGCTCTCAACCTGGGAAAGACTAATTTTTTGCATCTGAACTTGTCTGGCCGTAGAATAAGGTCGCTCGCAGTATCAGTCGGAGGAATAAAAATTAACCAGGCTCAGAGCCTAACCTTTTTAGGCTTTGAAATTGATAACCGGCTCACGTGGGAACACCACATACAAAAACTATGTGGAAAACTAGGGAGTGCTTGTTTCGCTCTTAAACGAGTAGCGCGAGTGGTCCCGGCGGATGTCGCTCGCACTTGCTACTTTGGCACAGTACACTCGTTGCTGCAGTACGGTGCGGAGCTGTGGGGGCGCGCTGCTGACTGGGAGCGCGTCTTCCGTATGCAGAAACGCGCCGTCAGGGCGCTTGTGCGAGTATCGCAGAGGACGTCCGCCAGGCCTTACTTTAAAGAACTAGGGGTTCTCACGTTGCCTTCCACTGTAATATATCAGGTGGCGGTCTATGTGAGAACAAATCGCGAACTCTTTAAGAAGAATTGCAACAGGCACTCAATACGTACTCGGGGTGCGGACAGGCTCTCCACAGTACAGCGGTCTCTCAGTAAGTCGGACAAATTGATGCATGTGATGGGCCCAGCGGTTTATAACAAGTTACCGGAGCACATTGTCAATGTTTCTAGTGTGCATTGTTTTAAAAGAAAACTAAAAAATTGGTTGCTTGAGCAAACATTTTATAGCTTTAAGGAATTTATGGAATTTAAATTGTAAGATATTGTGGTATCATAATTTTATTAATGATTCATTAATTAATGTATTTTTATTGTTATATTTATAAATATTTTGTTGGACATGTAATTTTTATTATGAATAAATTATGATTATGATTATGATTATTATATTTTAATAAAAATTATACCATCGATAAACAATATATATTCGTCCATTAAATATTTATTACATGTATTCGTCGATAATGTTATAGTAGTATTCTGACGGCAAGGAAAACTTGACCTACCCTAGTCAAAATCATAGACTGGTTTCTCTATGTAAATTTTATTTTATTACACAAATTGCGTTACTATGAATGTTTGTGACTTAGTATCAAGGTTATGTTTTCGTATTCTTGGTAGTAAATAAATTCATTTTGTGGAGAACGTTATAATATTTACACAAAATCGTAACGGCTAGTACGAAAGTGGCGCTGTAAATCTGTTTTGTCTTAAAATACGAGTCTGTCTTAATAAGTGAGCGGTGTGTCGGTCAGTTACTCGGAAATAAACAGATTGCTTCATTATTTTCAATTCTACAAAACATTATAAGCCACTAACTCCGCCTATCTGTTTTACCTTATGAAAAGTAACAACCTTTATTTAATTTCAGTCTAATAATTTCAGAGCTTTGGTAATAGAGCAATCAATTTATGTAAATTTATCTTTGTTCCGATTAAACTGGAAGTTAATAAAACAACAACACATAATTTATGAGAATTTTGTTGCTTATTTTTAAAAATAATCTAACTATGAAATTGCCATGACTAAAAGGTAAAAAACACCGTTACCCCGCATTCTTCTACATTCCCTTGATTTACCGAAACCGACAAGAATATGACGCGTTACGACGAATCAAACTACAGTAGTGTGGCTCTAGATTTACCATAGCTTGCCTTAAAAACCTTCTTAAAAGTTTAATGAGTCTGTTATTTACTAACCACAGCTGTTTCCAAAAATAACTTCTGACATTTCGGTATCGTGACTCAAGGTAACATATTAATCGTCATTTTTCACGGGCCGTATATGTTAGTAATTCAGAAACTTTCCATTGCTGTTTCTTAAAGTACATTCTCTAAAATTGGTAAAAATATTGATTGCTGAATTTTCCTGGAAAAGAGCTGCATAGTTTATTTTAACTCGACGAAAAAATTTAAATAGACTAAAATTATTTTATTGACTCTATTATAAGATACAAAAAGTCCAACTAACTAACCTTGTGTAGGTTAAGAAAAATCTGTTCAAATAGACAAAGAGGAAAAAAAGGGTTCATAATATAATTTACGTGCCTATAATTTATCGTGTATTTATCGTGTGTGACTTTATTTACTCTCATAATTCATATTGATGGTATTTATCTGGTAAGTAAATATAAAGGCTGAATTTTAGTGATTTGTCGCAGATATAGGATCTAATAATGTTAGCTCAGTAAACACAAGCAAATATCGCTTCAATCAATCATTGATTCCAGAAAATATTCAGCAATGCGGAATTACAGCCGGCATTTCTTAAAATAAACGACACGTGGCAATCGGAGTAGTTTCTATTTATGCAACTCGACCGCAGTTAGGAAAACTATATCATGAACCTACATATTATTTGTATTAGATTTTTAATGCCTATGGCTAACCGCACAACAACACAAAATTATAATTCTCAACTAGTGGACACCCTTCGTTGCACGCATTTCGAAGCGCCAAACCTAAAATTATCAGTGTTTCTGTTCTATATAATGCATGTATTATACATTATATAAACCTTCCTTTTGAATTACTCTATCTAATAAAAAACCACATCAAAATATTTTGCGCAGTTTTAAAGATATTTTTTGGGATAACTGAGAGAGGGCACCCTTGCTCTATTTCTGCAATGTTTTAGATGAAAAAATTAAACCTTTGGGATTTCAGCTTGTTTCTTTACCTTATTTGTATAATCTCTAATCTTTTAATCACATCAAAAACATAAATGTGAAAAGAGAGCCAAGTTCAATATTACGATGTATGTACTCATAGTTACCTATGATTTGGTAGTTGACTTCAACGACAAAAGAAGTGAGATCTAAATGGGTGCCAAGTTCAATGGTCAGTCCTGAAAAATATTTACAACAACATAAAATATTTTATTACAACTTAAAAGATTATTTCTTCTTATCACTTAGAATTAATATTATTTTGAAGCCTAAAGACTGACTTGGCCAGTTCTCATAATATACTAGGTAGATACTCTCTTAACTTTAGCTTGATCACTATTAAACGCACTTAATGCTAATTAGTGCGCCACCGTCTTTTATCGTGTAAATTAGTCCCCTCCATCCGTTGGTTGTCTGGAAGAAATCGCTCTTTAACGATAAGACCGCCACTTGTACATTGTAATTTTTAATTTTCTTATGTATTTTCTGTAACATTATGTGGTGTACAATAAAGTAGCTATTGTCTTATCTTAATGATACTTCGTCGTATGGTACCAATGAGAACTAGCCAAGTCAAACTTTGGGCTTCAAAATAATATTAATTCTAAGTGATAAGAAGAAATAATCTTTTAAGTTGTAATAAAATATTTTATGTTGTTGTAAATATTTTTCAGGACTGACCATTGAACTTGGCACCCATTTAGATCTCACTTCTTTTGTCGTTGAAGTCAACTACCAAATCATAGGTAACTATGAGTACATACATCGTAATATTGAACTTGGCTCTCTTTTCACATTTATGTTTTTGATGTGATATCATTGCTTTTTGTACAGTACTTTTTAGTATGTAATAGGTTTAAGACACCCAGTCATAAGAAGATTAATACCAAATGATTATTTTATTGCACCTCCCCCCACCCCAGTGCTCCATGGCACGGCCGTCGCACCGCGGGCACCGCGGCCCGTGAGCCTCGCCGTGCTTCTATATATCTATACCTATAATTAATTTAGTACTTATTTATATATATAACATTTATGTGCACTATTGATTTGAATGTTGTACCTAATCAATTGATTTTTAAACAATACTAGTTACTGATAAATTTATCTATATTCACCCAGCTATCTTATATACCTACCGCCGACCGCCTACCTGGTTGGAAATTTAACTTTTTAGATCATCTGGAACTGGATTAGAATTTCGATCAAAAGAAACCTAAGCCGACAAGACTTGTAATGACGACGACTTGGTGGGGGCACTGCCGTGCCCCCAGATACCGCCACATACCTATAATATTATGACTATACGTTACAGGTACGTAGGTATCTAAAATGTTTACACCAACTAGCACCTAAGGCGATATCTCGTACATACATTATTTTTATTGTAAACAATGTTAATATTATTACCTCTATGTTACTGAGCCGCCTTGTGCTGGTGAGTCGATATATTGATAGGTATTTACATAAGATATACCTACAATTGTTACGTAGGTACCAGGAACCTATTTTTATTAGTGACAAGCTGTGCCTAGCTGTTTTACCCGCTATACAGTTTGGTACAGTAGTGTATATTATGTTATTCCAGGAGTCTTAGCTATATTTTTTATAATACCAAATTTAAAGTCAATCGGCCCACCCGTTTAGGCGTGAAAAAGTAAAAAACATAATATCCATACGTACAGTAGGTATAAAGTTTGTATTTATATTTATAATTATATTAGTAGGAATAGTGGACTCGCGCGCACTTCGTAGTATCTAACAGAAAATAGCCGCCTACACAAAAATTATAGCAACATGCAACATGTATTGCTTTATGTGTTCCTAGGCGTCCCAAACTTTAATATCATACATTTTTAAAAAAATTAATAATAATTTAAAATGATAAAAAAATACTAGTTTCTGATTTTTCCCTTTGTTACTATGACATTACCTATCGGGATGCCAAATTTCAGCTTTCTAGGTCATCTGGAACTAGGATATTACTTTTGATCTATCCCTCAGTATGTATTAACTTCACCGATTACTGGATGTTCATATCTAAATAACCGTTTGAGCTGTGTTATTGGAATTTGGAACAGAGATATAGTTCGTATATTTAAGTATATGTGCCAAATTTGACTTGTCTATATGTAATAGTTTTTGTATAACGAGGGTGTAAAAAGTCGTCAAAACGCGCTTTGGATGGTTCGTGTAATATAACACACGGCGCGGTCGCCAGTTCCTTTGCTTGAACTTGGCTTGACTCGCTGCCGCGCGTCTAGATATAACACACGGCGCGGTCGCCAGTTCCTTTGCTTGAACTTGGCTTGACTCGCTGCCGCGCGTCTAGATATTATTTTTAATAATGGGCAGAATTAAGGATGCCTTATCTTACCTTTATTAAAAATTGCGTGAAAAAAAGGTATTCATCACGAGTTTCTTGCCCTTTCACGATAAATTATATTTCGGAATCGAGTAACGTGATTTATTGTACACACTTACGTAGTACAAGATACCTATTATATAGATAGATATAATTAAAGCTTTGAGCCTAATTAGTTACTCGTATTTATGAAACATATTACGACCACTAATGTTTCGTTGCTAAAGTAGTAATGGGCTTCATTAGTAAAAGAAATGTAATAGCTTTATTATACGCACGAACTACATATTCGTAACTTAATATAATATTATGTATACTCTTGGACATACATACGCAGTACTATATAATTTGTACTATATATTAGTAGATCGGTTTTTTTTTTACTTGTAGGGTACCATCACTTTTCTATAATATAAAGTTGTTTCAAGACATGAACAGACATCACCAAAAGTAATACTAAATGAGATGGGATGGATTGGAATGTTAATAATATTATCTGGTTCAGAAGTTTTTTTCTATCTTTACAAGCTTTTATTTAATTCACCTGTCCGTTGTCCGTCTTTCTATAATTAAATCTTGCAAGTTTAATTTGATCCACTTCCCAGCTTTCGATTGAGCTGAAATTTTGAATACATGTATAAATTAAATGACGATGCAATATTATTATAACATCGAGCTGATCTGATGATCGAGCTGAAAGGTGACTTTAGGAATTTCGTAATTAAACGACGCAACCCCATCGAGTTTGGGCTCATTTGATTTGTCTTGACGAGTACTTTGGTGCTAGATGGTAATATTAATAAAAGCTTGTTTTTAGAAAAATTGTTTTTTAGTTCCGCTTGTTTATAAGTTATTTTCTATTTTTTATCCAAACTCACGTGCTAGTAATTGGTGACGCAGAAAGATAGAGCGTTCGAGTTCGTATAGTTAATAAGAGATCAAAACCCCCATTAAGGGAGCAAGCTGAGTGAATCACGTACTGCAAAAAGCACTATGCATATTTTGTAGATTACCAAATGGTGCGGGCTTATTCCATGAATAATAAAAAGAGAGATACGTGGAAAGTTAAAAAAAAGAGATTTTAAGCTTTTTACTGACTGAAATATGTATCCCACATTTTTTTTTATTTCTAGGTCAGTTATAATTTACTCCGTGTCCGTTTTCAGTGGTTTTGTCGCGAAAGAGTAACAAAAATCCATACTTTTGTATTTGTTATTGGGACTCAACTGTTTCAGCATTCATCGTTTTGTTTCCGAGATTATTTCCTGAGCGTTTTCCATTCACCGAGGAAATGACAAAGGAACAATATTTTATATCATTTCCAGGCAAAGATTGCAGTTCCTAGATGAAACTTGACTACCACGGTAGCTTACTATTTTTAAAGAAGTTTTGAGTAAGATTATGTCGTATGTATTGATACTTATATTATGCCTATGAAGCATATTTATTTAACCCAGATAATATATATTTATTGAATTCATTAAAATGAATTTAGAATCTGATATTTGAACTTTTTTTTTGCAATACCAGCCACTCATATTTATCTCGTACTCAACTCTCAAAAAGTTGCCCTTAAGGGACTGCGCAGACGGCACACTTTTTGTACGATCGAGTCTGCGGCGTACAAAAAGTCTGCATGGCGCGCAAAAAGTCTGTTGCGGATTTTTCACAGACTCAACGCACACGACGCACATCTTCGATCATTCTGTCGGCAGAGCTGTAGGGACGTAAACAGGCCCGGATTTAGCCAAAATGCCGCCCTGGGCAGTGAGAAAATGCCGCCCCCCTCCGCCGAAATATTATTTATAAACGCTCATCGGCTAGACATTTTGCTAAGAAATTTGTCTTTCATATTATACGTAATTATGAATATTTATAAAAAAAAAATACATCTAACTACGAAAGCTGTGTGTATAGCTTGCTTTGAAAAAGATAAATTATAATTGAGAAATTTTATAATGCTAACTACAATAAGACCGCTGATTGTGAATTGTCACACATAGATTATAATACCGGGTTTTTATGTTTAAGTTTATTTTTCAATGTTTCAATAAAGTGTTTTATCTACCTATCTATCTGTCTACGACAGGTGTGCGTAAGACTCGCTTGGAGTGGCAAGAAAATTATAATATTATGTTGACTAAAAAGACTGCGAGCAGCTTGCTGCGAGCGAGAAAATTTTGTATATTTGACTACACAACAGTGGGCGCATACTTCACCCTGAGTGCCAAAATCGCTGTGAACACCGAGAAAATTTTGTTTTTGTGACTATATAAACAATGGATGCATAGTTTGCTCCGAGTGTTAAAATAAAAAAAAATATTATTCAAAGCGCGAGAAGCTAGCTGCGAGCACCAAGAAAATTTTGTATATCTGACTGCAAAAAGTGAGTGCGTAGTCCGTTTTGAGTGCCAAAAATAAAAAAAAGAAGGCGAGCAACTAGCTGCAAATGCCGAGAAAAGTCTTGCTACGAAAAGTGGACGGATAGCTCGTTTGGAGCAAAAATCTTGAGTTTGTGTGGCCAGTATTCCAGACTTCTTATTATGAGCGCAAAAAAAATATATAATAATAACCAGCGTGATTGAGAATACAAATTTTAATTCAACATCGGATGTTTATGGATTGAATATTTTTTTCTCGTTTCGATATTTGCCGCCCTAAGTAAATTTGCCGCCCCCTGAAAATTTGCCGCCCTGGGCACTCGCCCCGAATGCCCCTAGTGTAAATCCAGGGCTGGACGTAGACGCTATGGAAATCGTGCAGAGATCGCGAAGTATTATTTTGTACATGAAGTACAGAAAAAGAAGAAGAAAGAAGCGTTACGTCCACCACTAGCAAATGCAGATTGCAGACTAAAATGTGTGCCGTCTGCGTTAGCGCGCGTTGAAGCAAACGTTCTATTTTTTTCACACACTTTTTGTGCGGAGCGGCGCGACGCGGCGCGATCCGGTCTGCCCGAATTACACGGATTATTTGTGTGCCGGACTTTTTGCGCGTCGTGTGCGTTACTGCATATAATTGCATAGGTTCTATTTTCACAGACTAAAAAGTGCGTCATGGATAGTCTGTCGTCTGCGCAGCCCCTAACACATATTCAATCAGTAAAATTAAAATCATTAAGGAAAAACACCTACACAAACAAAATGAAACATTTATTGCATTGATAATATTACAAAGAGTAATGTAAGTAGAGTAGAAAAAAAGCAAGTGTAAGTAGAGCGATTTATCTAAAAACAAAATAAAACCGGTCAAGTACGAGTAGGACTCGAGCACCGAGGGTTCCGTACAAACCTACGGGTTTCTACGGAACCCTAAGGAAAAGTGGGTATAATATTATATACTGTGGGTTTTGATTCCCTTGCGAGTACTTGCGAGTATGAAAATATGCGGCTAAAATTGCTGTTTCTTTTGATTGCGTTGACATAGATGTTTGATTTTTTTACAACTTAAAGTTATTATAAAGCTGAGTATTTCGTATGAATTTCAATTTAATACCTGTACGCGTTCTTGAGGAAAGGGATAGTAAATACAAAATTATTAAAAATATTTTTTTATATGATGTAACTAAAAATGTACAGTTTTCGCAATTTTTCCTGTGCCTGTGATTTAAGACGTTGCTGTGTACCAAATTTCAAGATTCTGAGTTAACGGCAAGTACCCTGTAGGTTTTGATTTCCTTGAGAGTAGTCGCGAGTTAAAAAATACGGCTAAAATTGCTGTTTCTTTTGAATGCGTTGAGATAGAGGTTTGATTTTATTACAGTTTAAAGTTATAATAGACCTTAGTATTTCATATTAATTTCAGTTTAATACCTGCACGCGTTCATGAGAAATAAGGTAGTAAGTATGAAATTATTAAAAAAAAAAAATTTTTATGATGAAACTAAAAATGTACAATTTTCGCAATTTTTCCTTTATCTGTGCTCTAAGGAGTTGCTTCGTGCCAAATTTCAAGATTCTAAGATCACGGGAAGTACCCTGTAGGTTTTGATTTTTTGAGAGTAGTTGCGGGTTTAAAATTGCGACTAAAATTGCTGTTTCTTTTGAATGCGTTGACATAGAGGTTTGATTTTATAACAGTTTGAAGATATTATAGACCTTAGTATTTGAAATTAATTTCAATTAATTACGTTTATGCGTTCATGAGAAAAAGGGTAGTAGGTATAAAATTATTCAAAATATTTTTTTCATATGATGCAAATAAAAATTTATAATTTTCGCAATTTTTCCTTTATCTGTGCTCTAAGGAGTTACTTCGTGCCAAATTTCAATATCCTGAGTTCACGGGAAGTGCCCCGTAGGTTTTGATTTATTTGGTAATGTCGAAAATTTGCTGAAATTTACGACATATTCGACTATATCTTTTGATTGCGTTGGCCTAGAAGTTTGAAATTTTCACAGCTCTAAGAAGCAATGGACCTTAGTATTTCCTATAAATTTCAGCTTGTTACCTCCACGCGTTCTTGAGAAAAATGGTCTTGACAGACAGACAGACAGACAGACGGACAACAAAGTGATCCTATAAGGGTTCCGTTTTTTCCTTTTGAGGTACGGAACCCTAAAAAAAAACAATGTTAACATTCGCAACATATAACATTAGTTAGGTGTATCCACTCACCACTAAGCCCTTGTGGCCCTAGATTATCATTCAGCGTCCAGAATTATAACAAGGGTGGGTCACGGACCCTTGACCGCTTTGTCAACTCGCTCACACCTCAACGATACTGTTGGTCTGTGTATTTCTTCGAATAATCCAACTGGATACGTCATTGTCAAGCAAGTCCCCATCTTTTTTTTCCTGGGGGATGCATTACGCATACCACCCTGAGCACCAGTTAGCAACGCTAGTCACAGAGTAGTTATGTGGGACTCCCTGCCGGAGAAGCCGGCGGATATACCCACTAAAACTTCGGAGTCCTTCCAGTCGCTGTTCAGCGGGGACGACGGAGGTACGCTCTCGCATTCTGCTCCGTCGTCCTGGCAAGCAACCTCCCTGCCAAATAAATAGTGTAATTCTTCCCAGCACGACCACGAAAGACAATGTCGTATGCGGTACATATTCATAAAAAATATGTGTACTTTATAGTACTGTTGCATAAAAAGATGCACTCGTCACTTAGACATAGAAATTGTGGTCGTGCTGTGAAGGCACGCCCATAAGTCGTGATTTCAGTTATAGATCGTTGTGCATAGAATTAGATGTAACTATGCATTTTTTCTGTCTTATCGACAATTCATTAGCGTGGTATCATAATTATTGATGTGCGTTGCCTCTCCCCCCGCAAAAATTGGCAGACTTTTTGCAAAGAATTTAGTACCCGGGTCGTCTCCTTTGGTGGTTTTATACTCAAAGGTGCATTTATATTCATGGAACCCTCACAATAAAATAGTCAACAGAATTAATGTGACGCCTCGTCTGTAGTCCTACACTAATGAATATACGGATGATAAATTAGTGAATACTCATTTCCAGAATAACTTTGGGTCATGTGTTATGTATTTTACTAAAATATCGTATGGATGTTTCTGCGTGTATAATAATGAATATTACGAGTATTATGTGTGTTAACTCTCTACGCCAATTCAGGTGAAAGTTTTTAAGCTGAATTTGGTATTTAGGAACGTAAAATTACTTTATATGTGATCAATAAAGAGTTTCTTATCATATCTTATAATATTATGTACTACAAATAAAACTCTGGAATAACTTCTGACATACTTTAATCCCATAAATTAGTTCCCATGAGACAGAAACTCTTACACCGGGTGGCGTAGCAAATTTCCGATGTAAGGCAGTACCGACGTAAATATACGCTTCGGAAGAACTTGTTACTGCGTACTGCGTGTACACTGTACATTGCTTAATTTCTACTATCCAATAACTACTGACACAAAAAATATATAATCGATGCCTAGACGATGGTAGAACGGCTCGTACACAGGTTCAAAGACGTTTAACGCGTGCTATGCACTCATTGGTTCAAAGACGTTTAACGCGTGCTATGCAGCATCAATGCGTATCGTCGGTGTCAGCATACTTCCGGTAATGCGCACTCTATAGTGGTACTAGTGCAACACTAGCGACACACACACACACCCCTTCCTTTGTTTCGGGAAGAAAACAAATGACTGTCAAACTATCATGGCGCGGGATGATTTCAAAATATATTTATGTTTTGTTTTGAATTATAAATAATTATAATTTGTCATTAAATTTATAATATTCTTATACCATCAATATCTTTTATCCATCACAGATACACAAGTCCAAGGCATGACATCATTGTGTTATTTCTACATAACGTAGCAATGAATCAGTTCCTTTCATTTGTCCCCTCTGACCCAGATACAACAAATCTAATTACGTTCGACCGATATACTGAAAGCCTCTGAGGGGTTATTATAACCACGATCGTGGATGATTAGAGCAAACAGTGAAGTCAGTTTTAATTAAGATTAGGGCGTTTTTTGGGCTTTTTAGGTGGATTTCTTGCCAGCCTTTTATATAGGTATTTGTGTAGCTGGGAAGTATTATTTCCTTGAAAAAGGTGAAGAAAATTTAATTAATAAACTAAAACCTTACTACGAAAATCTGCTGTTTCATATTTCTTAATTTAGTAAGCTATATGGAATAGGCTTTAAATTGACCGGCCGATTAAAGTTTGGCAGTGAGCATAAATTTATTATGATCTGGGCGCGCCCAGCGGTTTTAACCGCTGTAACTTTAACGGATTTCGATGCAGTTTTCATTAATATATAGAGTAATTAAAGAGGAAGGTTGATATGTATAATACATGCATAATAAAGTTGAAAAAAAAAACTGATAATTTTCTATTAAGCGCAACAAAGTGCGCGCGCGTCTACTAGTAAAAATAAAAGGCTGAACGCCTAACAGTATTATTTTGTATAGGAGATCGTAACTCTTGTTTCCAATATAATAAAATCCAATTTTGAGGTCGTAACAACGTATATCAACATCATAATATCTTTGGCAAATGTCCGGACCGTTTGCAATTTCATTGAGCGCGTCATAAAATTGTCTCAAGTCACAAACCATATTGCATGTCTGCCTACTTTTCATAAACAAACGTTGTAAAAATAAATCTTTGCTTTGATAAAACGTTGTAAAAACATAACACTTTTAGGGTCCATAGGACAAACTAGGGCTTTGCGATTTACAATATCAAATGTATATTTTATGAGAGGGATTGCAACTTTTTGAATTTCAACAAACATGTATTTTTACGAGTTTTGCCATAAAAAAAACTTTATCGTCAACATGCGACGTAGGTACTCGATGCTATGTTATCCTGTGTAAGGTGTATAATAAAGTATTATTTATTACCAAAAGAGGTGTGTTAGGATGATACCAAATGGAGGGAAATAGTCTCTGCCTACCCCAACGGGAACCAGGCGTGATTATAATCACGTCTCCATTTGGTTAATGTTTTTAAGTACACACATACATATATGTATGTACGTGTGTACTTAAAAACATTCACAAACATATCTCAACTTTTACGAGAATAATACTGCAAACATACGTACGTAGTCTCTAGTTAGTTTAGTTAGCAGACTCCAATATCTCATAAAACTAAGCTCATTTATTTATTGAACAACAACGCAATATACATTATAACATGCAAAAATCATTATCGAGCTTAATGCTATTGCACTTAAAGTCGAAGACAACATTCAAATAATGCATAGCGAGTAACAGGTGAAAACGTTAAATTTATATTATATATAATATTACAACAATATAATTGTTAGTAGCTTATCGTTAGTTAGTAACATATTAAATATTAAACAGATAAAACATGCAGCACGGACAGAATTAATTTATCAACAGAATGTTTGATCAATAATTCGAGTGTTGTGTATGTTTGCACATGCCAATGCGTAGTGTTTTCAATTAAAAACTCTAGCAACCACGTCAACGAGGATTAGCACGTTCAACGATGTGGGATATTTGAATGGTTTACTATAGATTAAATGAATTATAGGTACCAGGTTTATATAAAACAAAACGAGTAGTTCAGATATTCTCATCATTATTAGACGTGAATTTTGCCTTTTTGTTAATTTTTACCTGTCTGTTGTCTGTCTGTAATCAAATCTCGGTAGTTTTATTTGATCCACTTCCCGATTTCTGATTGAGCTGAAATTTGGTATGTATAAATCGGATGACAATTTAATATTAATATTATGACATGGCAATTTAATATTAATATTATGACCGATAACCGATGGGGTACACGGGTTCTAGAGTGGAGACCGCGTCTCGGCAAACGTAGTGTAGGTCGTCCTTGGGCGAGATGGGGTGACGATATCCGGAAGGTCGCGGGGAGCGGGTGGAGGAGGAAGACGGGGGAACGAGTTGAGTGGCGTGCCATGGGGGAGGCATATGTCCAGCAGTGGACGAACACAGGCTGATGATGATGATGATGCTGATCTGATGATGGAGCAGGAAGACCATAAGAACTTCGTAATTAAACGACGCAACCCGCAAGTTTGGGCTCATTTGATTCGTCTTGACGAGTACTTTGGTGCTAGATTGCTAGTAATAATAATAAATGCTTTTTAGCTTTTTTTAAAATTTCATTTGTTAAGATTTGAAAATCTCACCAGAATTAATACGTGAGCCATGTCGTATTTGTTACTTTGACAATGATAAGTTAGGGATGAGAGGTTAGGATACCTACTCACATACTTTTTAAAACGTAGTCTTGCAAGCGCTGTCAGGTTGTCTTCGACTCTTCTCTTTAAATAGCCATTTTATTTAAAAAAAAAACAATTATTCTTTCTTCAGACTAATCTATAATTATCAGTTGCATCCTCAGAACCTCCATTTCATCTTTTTATTCATTTTTTCACAAGTTAAACAATTCAGTAGGAAAAATTCTAAATTGGTGACATTTCTTTTAGGAAATTATATATGCCAGACTGAATTTATGCACCAATTCAGTTGCTCGGTTCATCTAAATATTCTAATACCCTCGGCCTCAATTCTAACGGGTCGAATGTTGACTAATATTACATTAGCTAGGGTCGCATTATCAGAGTTATAAATAGCCCACCTTGACCCAATATATGACCCTTTTTCAACTATGTTAATATCCCATAAAACGTCCTTGGGGTACGTCCGTAGAGTTTGATCAACCTTAAAATGGGGCTTCGTTTTTGAGAACGTTAGGAGCAAAATAATGGTAGAATTAAAATCATTTAATTTTTGAACATCTAGGCATCACTATGACTATAACAGGCAAGTATTTTCGGCAGATATGAAACAACAAAGAACATAAAAATTGACAGTTTTTATAAAAACTTAACCCCATCAAACTCTAAATGATAAATACACCTAAATATTATTAGAACAACATTACTATCCATTTAATTACAATGTTCATTGTTCTAAAAGGATACAATATGTCTTAATCATTTTTAATATTCATTTTTTTTAAAAGACACTCAAAAACAAGAGTAATTTTTTTTTTTGTTTTATGTGATGAAGTAGAAGACGAGCAAGACGCTCTCCTGGTGTTAAGAGATAACGCTGCCCATAATCAGTACAGTTTTTACACAAAGTTAACAAAACAGAAGTTACACGTTTACAAACTCAATTAAGATAGCTTTACGGGACCAATTTGATATCACGACTACAATTAATTTGAATGGACTCTTCCATTTGATGCTCCTAATTCTATTGAAGAGAATTTATTATAAAATTATCAAAAATAATAATAATTTAAGTTTATTTAACATCCATTTAGGATTCGCAACCAAAGCCCAGTTTAAGTAGTTTTTAATTAATATAATAATATGTACCATTATTTTATAATAGATAGGAAACTTATTGGATGCTAGTTACGAGTCCATTTTTATACAGGAGGACTCCGATAAGTGTCATAATATTATACTGCCTAATAACAGCACAAAAAAAGTAGTTCCAAATATCCACATTATTTTAAACAAAAACGATTCAACTCCATTGAAAACTCCACTGAAATTTGGCACAGATATAGATATTAAGACATTAACATCCTTTAAAAAAAGATTTTGCAACGTGGCGTAAGCTACTTGCTTATACCTATTATGTATTTGTATACAAAAAAAGCTTCTTTGTTACTGAGAGATCAATCACGAGATACGCTAAGATTTATTTTCGTCTTTTTTACATTTCATTTTATGTTTCACAAAAGATCGCTGCGCAATAATTAAAGTAAGTGAATTAGAAACGGAATTTCAATTACTGATGAAGACTGAAAGGTCTACTGATTCTCTTAAAGTTTTGCTTATTAAGTTTAAAATTTTGTTAAATGTTTTAAGTATTTAAGTGAATTTAAGAAACAGAGCAGCGTTGTTATTTAGCGAGTAAAAGTTCAAGTAATCTTATTATAAGGGTTAAGATTAAGAAATATCTACTAAGTATTATGACTTTATGGACTAAAATAATTATAATTATGAAGTTGAATTTTTAAACTAATTATGTAGTAGAAATAAAAACACTTCGGAATATGACAAGTTGGGTGTTAACAATACACCTATAAAACCAAAGCGGTATTAAAAATAATTTTATAATAATAATTATATTATATTATAATACTTCTGTAATATTTATCGTGAATTTTACATTGTGCTCTTTATTTTTTCACTGTGCATAGTTCCATATAGAAGGGGCGTGTTACTTTGACACAAAAAAAGATAAAATTTAATAGAATAATTAAGCTCAATAATATTATGGATTTATATTCCGACAGAACAGGTACCTTACACTGTCAGAATCAAATCACACTTTTATATTATCGACCGAGCGAAGCGAGGTCTTAGAGTCGAGAGCCGCGAAAAGCCTGCGTTTTGACCAGTTTAACGGTTGACCTCTGGTGCTTAAGTTTGATCGACATTTACTCGAAAACGGTTAATCCAAATTAAATTAAACTTTGCACACAAGTTAAGTAGGTTAATATAATAATTATAGTAAAAAAATAGCCAATTAGAATTTAGGGTTGTAGAGATATAGGTGACTTAAAGTCTTTACGATAGGTCTTACGATTATTTCAAAACTGGAGCGCTGATAATTTTTTTTTAACATATACACATTTTTTATTAGCGACATAAATATATTATCAAAAGTGTATGTTTGTATGTATGTTTGTTACGCGATAACTGGAAAACCAATGGTTCAATCTTTATGAAACTTTGCAAACGCGTAATATAAATCCATAGAATTTTTAAGTTCGAACATGAGCCAAATCGGTCGAAGGATTCTAGAGTTAAAGAGATTGCTTTATTACAATGAAACCGATGATCCAGTCTTGATAAAACTTTTTAAACAGGTAGTACAAACTAAAAGAATTCTCACCTCCAAAAATGAGCCAAATCGGTGCAAGTGTTGTAGAGTTATAGAGAATACAAAATTACAATAGAATATTATTAGAACTGCAGGGATATTCACTTATCCGTCAGAGAACCGAACCAAAGACCGAATTGTCAAAGATCGATACGACGTAATAGGTCATTTCATACATTTTTGACAATTCGGTCCTAAGTTCGGTTCCCTAACGGATAAGTAAATAGCTATGAAATGAAATGAAAATGAAATAAAATTATTTCATTTTCATTTCAAATTTTAATCCAATCTTGATAGAACTTTGCAAACAAGTAGTACAAACTAAAATTATAATCCTCAAGTCCAAATATGAGCCAAATCGCTGTAAGCGTTCTAGAGCTATAGAGATTATTAAATTACGATTTTTATCAATTACATGAGAACTGACATATAAAAATATAATAGATCCTACTGGTGGAAGTATGCACTTAATTCACCTATTGTCAAGTTCATATAATAAAAGCTATAGTAATATCCAAGCATCCGAGAGTTTAATATTATTTGCCTTTAATTTTGTGTTAATTTTGGTATGCTATGTTGTACTTTTCATTTACCATTTTTTTATTCAAGGTTACATTGCTCCACTTTTATAAGTAAATTTTACAATTATTTAGTTCTATTCTGCCGTGCAGAGACTAAACCGCAGTAAGTGCAAAATCGCGGTTTCGAGAAAATCGCGAAAAACGTTTTGAAGTCGTTTTTTTTACTGTTATGTATAAAAATTAATTTATATTTTATTGCTATCGCAACTAGATACCTCAGTAGTATAATTTAAGCACCAAAAATATTGAAAATATTTGTTTTATAATATAGAAAATAATATTTTTGGTAAATAGTGTCAGTTACTACAGGTAAATTAGTTTATATTAACTAATTAAAATGCAGCAATAATACACATTACTGCAAACTTTCTGATTTTTGTATTACATTACCAACTAATTTGCAGTATCCAGCTGAACTTACTGCATTTTAATTTTATGTCTTGAATAAATTTGTCAGCAGTATGAAATTATTTTAAAAACTATTATAAGAAATGTGGCAAGTATATATGAAACATAAATAAGTTTCTATTTATTTTATTAATCTAAGTTGGATTTCAGACTTTTAATACTTTCAGTCTTTTCTTGTCAGAATTATGTCTCAAATTTTGGTTTAGATAGCTATACGGTAGATGGATTATACTTTCAAATATTTATAGAACTCTAGTACGAAAATCAGACAAACCGAATTCTAAGACTTGTTGGCCCACTTTTATTCTTGTTCAAATTATTGCAGCACTTCGAGGTTTCTCTATTACAGATGTAGCATAGCGAGGTTGTGTGTATAATTTTATGTAAGCATGTTTTGTGTCTGTAGCAGCTTTACAAACCTTTTATTGAAACGATTGTCATTTAAAAATTATGTCCTTAGTTATATGCATTATCATGTGAAATGACTTTGGTACTATTTAGCCACCCTATATATTATTCTTCTATTCAATTTATTTATATAAACACAATCTGCAGAGCCTTTCGAATACCAAAATTGGAAGAGATGGCAAAATTGATATGATAATGGTTTAGTCACATTATTTTATCGATTTTTTTTCACAAAAAATGCGTTATGGTAAAAACAACTCCGGAACGTAATTTACTCTTCTCACTATCAGATTAAGCAACACTATGAAACTTGGATTAAACCTGCATTTCCTTGATCAATTACAATTCCATTCACAGAAAACGATTTTCGTTTTTCTTCGTTATGCGTAATCAGAACGTTTTCTAGGTATTGATATTATCTATGTTAAGGGTATTCTGGCGGTTTCAGAAAATGAAAATCTGAATTGCTTCCAGATGCATCAATAAAAAAGATTATCATAATATTATATTTGTCATCATTTTTGAGTTATAAGCAGTTTGGTGTTAAATGGCTTAGGTGTGTCTACCTTGAGCAGAAGGCGATTCTATTGGTATATCTAAAGTTCCTTCTAACAATCCTTGTATTTGTAGAAAAAGTTCTCCGCTTTCACTGGCCTGTGTTGTTATTTTTTCTTTAGTTTGATTTTTTTGACTTAAGAAAACCTTTGTTTTAAACACTTTGGCGTTTGTTGTGCATTTTATTTTACTAAATTAATACAAACCAAACGGTAGAACTTTTTTCCATTAGTTCAACACTCATTATGATAAAAAATCGAATCGAACGAACATTTAATAAAAAGATTAATAATCATTCGGACATTTTAAATTATATAAATCGGACATTTTCATTACTCATCTTTATTTAACTTTTTATCCTAGCAACACCACATACGTCACGACATTGTTTATTAGCTTTTTTTTTACTTTTGACATTTCTTTTTATTTATATTTCATTTTAATTTAATTTCATTATTTAATCACAATTCATAATCTGATATTATTATGGGGGTTTTTCTAATGAGTTTGTGTGTGTGCATGTCTTATGTTATTAATAACAATTAGTATTTGTTAATCATGGAAATTTGTACACCGGTAACTCGGATGAATATTTGATACAAATGATTGTTTTATCATCTTCTCAACAATATTCTTACAAATTTCATTTCATTTCAAGGAGTCGAAATTGTGGGATTATTTCCATTACTGACTGTTCCAGGGCTGTTTCTTGTGCATCTTTGAAGTCTGATGAGGGTAGCATTGTAATCCTAGAATTGTGTACTATCTGAGTGAATGGCTATACGCCATTAGATTTGGGGGATAAACCTGTTTGTTAAATAAAACTGTTGTGTGTAATGTAAATTAAATCAAATCTGACTGACACTTTTACTACTCGACAAATCAAGGGTAGATGCATACTAAATCGCAGTATGATCTATTACGAATTAAGTAAATTCCAGAATAACAATCCAAAATGCCGATTAGAATGCAGCAAAATGAGCTTGAACTGCAAATTCAGTAGTAGCTATAATTTTAAATATTGCTACAAAACCAACCATACTGCAGTAAAAAAATATTTTACTGCGAATTCAGTAGTAGTTATAATTTTAAATATTGCTACAAAACCAACCACACTGCAGTAAAAAAATATTTTACTGCAATTTCGTCAGTAATGTTATCAGAAAACCAAAATGCAGTATAATTTTTTTCAGTACATTGCCGTGTTACTGCATTTTCGTTTAATGCATCAGTTTTGGTTTTTGTGTATAAAACAGTACTATGCGTTATATTGACCACGTTTACTGCATTTTAACTAGGGATACTATAGGTCACAAAAGACGTAAATGCTCTTACTGTATTTTAAATGGTGTATTGATAAATAATACGCAAATGTGACCCGCAGTAACTTTTTTCAATCATGGTTTTTACTACCATAAAATGTATTAAATGACAAATGGGTTAGATTGGTGTATTCCTTATGTTGTGCGCAATAAGGTGGCATATATAACAAAAAATCGGCAAAATGTCGAATACTGCGGTTTAGTCTCTGCACGGCAGTATTTTAAGACGCTACCGCTCGTTTTTTTTTGCTTTAATGCTTCAAAAACATCATTGCGATCCTCCGAATAAATAGAAATTCATAGGGTAGTTTCCGTTTATAAAGTTTGGCAGATTTTAAATACATATATACTTATTTTAGGTTCAGATTCAGGACAAAATCTGAAGACTAATCGTATGTAATTAATTAATAATTATGTTCAAAAAATGGCTTTATGTAAAGTACGTAATCATCGAAGTGAAGTAATGTTATGTGTGTACATATTTGGATGAATGACCTCAACTTTTTGCTGACATTTTTTTTAACGAAAAAAGGCGGCAATTCCAACTTAACTTGCACTTGTAAGGTTTTATTTTTAAAAAATCCGCTAGATGCTATTTCGGTTCTTCTAATGCTGTGGTTGGCAATTTTTTCCTATACAAAAGCTACAATCTATGAGGATGTTGGTGCGGACCTCAGCCACATTTCATTCGTCTGTCTGCACTAGGTACTAACTTACTAACGACTATTAAAGTTAAAGTTTCTATTAATGTATACACTTTGTAGGTACATTATACTTTTACCTTTAGGTATAGGTGTAACCTAAAAATCTAAGGTTTTAACATTTTCATTTTAACATTTTAGAAATTGGGTCTGCGAGGTCCCAGTTCGAGGCGAACTACTAGTAGCTTTTTGTGACCATACGTTGCAGTTTCAGGTCACCGAGATTGGGTACTACATGACTCATGACTGCTTTCTACATATCTCATAGCAAACAGCCTAGCCGGAGCAAGTAGTTTTACGAGCCTTCCAAAAATCTTTGCCACACTTAGATTTAAACCCAGTTTTAACTTTGTCTATGCATGGTTCTATCTTGAAGAACATGTTACTTTTTCACTAAAAACGGATAAAATTTATATCGAACAAGATACGTAAGTCTTTTGCGCCACGGTTGTAACAAAGTAACTCTATCACAAAATCACCGAAGACTACAAAACAGCTGAAATACGAGGCGAAGTGGAACACAAGAATGTACAAAGAATCGAGAACTCTACCACAAGAGTGCGCATTATCGAAGGTATCCTCTCGCAATCATATGCATTGACGCTGCATAATATTATGTAGTAAATGTCTTTATTTATTTATTTATTTTATTAATTTATTTATTTTTATTTTACAATTGTTGGAAAACTTACATCTAGGTCTATGAATATGATGCTTAAATATTAACTAAGGGACTTTTACAAGTTTCCACATATAGGCGACAGAATATAATTACAAGTGGACGGTGAACATAAAGCATGCAAGATAATACACTAAAAAAAACCAATTGCTGGCAATTATAACAATTAAGGTTTACTACAAACTACTGACTAAACTTTGGACCATGCAATACTTTAAACGAGCCAATCAAATAAAACTAGCCATTATAGTCTATTTCATCATTTCATCTAAAGAACTAAAGAGTTTTTTCTTTGATCGAACACATTCAAAACTAGCGCGCTCGCATCCCGTCATGTTTTGCCAATTTTGTTTTCATACAGTAGCTGTAGCACGACACATGAGATCCTGACGAACCTTCAAGAGTAGAACTGTCATCCCATACATTATACTTTTGTGAATGTATGGGATGACAGTTGACTTGACAGCAAGACAAGTCTACGCAGCGTCTGTGCATGAGGGGCAGAAAATCACATAAGCGAGGTCTGGTTTAGTCTGTGGTACAAAGTAACACACGTAAAAGGCCAATTTTAGGTCATAGGTAAAGTTGTCTACTTCATATTGATTAAACGAGTCACCTTGGAGAAGACAATTTTAAAGGTCAACAGAGGTTGGTTTACACGACGCTTTGTAGTTTAGGTTTAACTTGGGAAGGAATTTGTTATTAACATTAGGAATTTCTTGACTGATGAATCAAAATAATTTCTTAAACGACAATTTGAGACCAAACTTTCTCAGTTATTATTAAAGGGGTGTTTCTAAACAGGAGAAGAATTCTGAAAATGCTAATTTATTTATTTACAACATTGTTATTTTTTAAATTGTTGAAAAAAATGTTTAATTTAAATTTACGTGATTTCATTTTGTATTTCATGCATTTATGTTAGATAGGTCTACGTTTTACCATCTGATGGGAGTTCAGGTGCGATCGACAATGAAACAAGAAAGATGCCTACCTACCTACCGTGGGTAGATTTCCTTTGCAGGAGGTCGACTAGGAGGGTACCCCAACAGTGACAGTTATTCTACCGCCCGAGTAGTGATGTGCAAACATTACTGTGCTTCGGTAGGAGGGCCTGTAGATAGTGAAATTACTGGGCTGAAGAGTCTTAACATGTTATGACTCTAAAGTATGAAGCGTGGGCGCACTGCACCCAGAATTTTACCTTTGTATAATCCTGGGTAGCACTGTACTAATGGGCAGCGTTTTCTCTTAACATCAGGAGAGCGTCTTGCTCGGCTTCTTATTTCGATTTATAAAAAAATCTAATCACTCGCGCCTTGAAGATTCCCATGTTGAGCGTTGTATTTCAAGTACTGAGGTTTTATTATTTTTTATGCAATAGGTGACAAACAAGCAGATAGCCCACCTGATGGTGATTGGTTACCGTTGCCTAGTTGGATACCTGCAATACCCGTACCGCTGGTACATTGCTGGTACGTTGTTTCAAGACTGTTTACTCGCTGCTACTTTTGCTCGCGGCTTTGCCTACATGGCATAATCTTTTCTTAGCGGAGATAAAACCTATCTGTATTCCAAATTTCAACCGAATCCGTTCAGTGGTTTGGGCTGTACGTTGATAGATCAGTCAGTCAATCAGTCACTCTTTCCTTTTATATATTTACAAGACAAGAAGTAAGGTAAGGTTGTCTGGAAGAGATCGGTTTTAGCGATAAGACCGCCAATTGTTACACTTATGTCGTGTTTTTGTGCTATAGTTTTAAGTTTTCTATATGTTTGTAGTGTTTCAATAAAGAGTTTTCTATTCTATTCTACATCAAAAATGTAAATGAAATAAAATCTTATACTTGCCTAATTTATGGGTGTAACTTTATCTTCTTTGCACCAAATTAATTACTATAAATAGCCAGTTAGCTAGCAATTTTCCTCTTTTAAACCCTTATGTGGTTGATTGATGACCTTGTTAAAATTACTGGCTCTCATGGGATCTAACAGAGAGCGAGCGATCACACAATGTGGTATTCAAAGGGCCTAAGGTCTAATCCAAACACACACTCGTTCCGAATGGTACATAACGGTCTCTGACATAGGTCAGTAACACTATAACGATTTAGATCCCCTGAAAGGTCACGCTCTTCAAAACTTTTTTCCTTACACTGTACCGTAGTAAAATCAGGTGGGGAGAAACTATATTATTATTTATTATTTACCTTTATGATTATTAGCATAAAGTTTAATTTTCAATATCATGTTATACCGTGGACTAAATACACAAAAGTCATTAGATCAAAATTACTTTATAATAACAAATTTGAAAAGCCCTCGTGAGCCCTTCATTACTAAAAGGTCAGCATGAATTTTAATGAATATTCAACGGAAAGAGATAGTCTAAAATAATTAAAACATTTAAGAATTAATAATAATATTGTCACCCTCCGGGATAGCTTGTTTCGGAGGATACATAAAGTCTTTAACCGATTAAATTGTAAGTCCACAGAGTGTGTGTGTGGGTTCAGAAAGAGTTGAAATGAGGTATTGCGTGGCCTTTACAATTTGTTGTGTTTTATATATAACTATCATAAATATCCATAACTGGTTTGGGTATGTACAGCAGCATATATTATTAAGGTGATTCATTTCTCCTTTAGAGTATTTTTAACGCCATGTTTTTTAAGTTGCTAATGAGGTATTAAAAATATTCAGCGATTTTCTAAACAAAATCAAGTATCCCTTTCTCTACATCTTTGATTTGTCAACGGTTTTATTTAGCTAGCGTATGTAGAAAATAAATAAAAGCGTTCCTACGACAAATAATGACTTTTTCAAATGTTTGAGACACCGTTCTTAGTTGTTCCTTTGTATACTTATTTTCCAACCCAAAAATAATTTGAAAAATAGACCTCCATTATGGTGAAAGAAATACTTTAGCCTGGGTTTTATGTATTAATCAACGAAAACAATTCACATCAAAAGGACAGCTCCTTTTATTAAAAGATTTAATTATGACTGATAGCATGATAAGTTAAAGAGTTAAGGCCCATAACTTTAGTTTTTATGGTTTTTTACTTAATGGGATACAACGGGAATCATTTTATTTAGGCCTCATAATTACGTTACTGGGCTATTTAATTTCATACTATATTATACTCAATAATGTAAAAAAAACTGCTATTTTTTTCTATAGAGCTACCTTATATACCGCACTAAAATATCCTGCTGCTATAGCACCCTTATGACTAAGTTTGTAACTTAAATATTATATTTTTTCTTATTCATTTTTAGGGGGGCTGCATGAAATCCTATGGTTTTAGTTTACGCTTTATTATTAGAGGAATATTGAAAACTAATAAAAATAATTAGATTTGAAATAATATTATTCAAAGAAAATGACTCTTTGTCACGTAATATCTGCTAACAATGTTGTAATCAAGATTATTATAAGAGAAAGTTAAGAAGAAAATCATTATAATATCTTCAACAAATTTAGTTCTATCTTTGACCATGGTGTTTGTCTTCGCAATATTAAATCTGTGACGTATATTCATTATATTATGTCAACAGTGGGTGGTACATTTTCATTAACGTCAAAGTAAATTTCTAATGAAAAGGTTAAGGTAAAACGATGTCAGAGAATGCGTGGTTCGACTGTGAGAGTGAATATAAGAATCGTAATTCAGGACGCAATGAACATAAAGTGACAGAATTGATCATATATTTTACTCCATAGGTTCTTGTTACTTGGCTTTGTGCTGGCTGAGGCAGTGATATAAGTTAATATTGGTATATTTCTTTTGAAAAGAATACAAAATACTGTCAAAAAAATCTAACGATTTTTATGTAAGAAGTGTTAGCGCAGTGCACCTAAAAGTGCACCATCAGGAGAGTGTTATATGCTCGACTTCTTACTTATTTGTTTAAAAAAACAAGCGGCCGCCGTAGACCTACGTATAATATGGTAAAAACCCTAAAAAGAAAAAGAAGGTGTGCATATCTATGATAATACAGCAAACATATTCACCACCTCGTATATTCAAAACATTACGATTTTAATTTCTGTCAGACAATGTACTGTGTCGAGCCGAACCGCGTCTAATGAACATCTGGAGTGGAGTGGAAGCTAGGTTACGCGGAAAGAGATTTATTACAGCCGTAACTGAATACAACGAACCCTTGCCGCGGCCTTTTCTCCCGTAATTATCTTCTTTTGTGTGTTATTTGACACCGAGATATTTTCTTAATGCGGTTTGTATGTCCAGTGGGACCTTGTTAACATACTTTGGACCTTTCTTAACGCTTATTAAAAACTTCACGACTTTTATCAAACTTTTGGCGCAATAAGAGAATGTGTCTTTGATTCAAAGAAAGACTTTGAAAAGTTTGTTCTTCGATTGTTTTATGTTATAAAAGTTAAAATTAGATAAAATCAAAGTTTTTTTCTCAGAAGGCGAAAGAAAAATTTGAAGGAGAAAGCGTAAATACTTAAACAAAAATAGTCTAGAAAAAAGTTTCAAAGAAATCAGATGAATTGTAAAAATACTCCACTCAGTTTAGGAGGCAAGTTTGGTAGAAGTTCAGAAGCTTAAAACTGTGGGAACTGTAGCTTTTTAATAGAAGTTTTATAACTCACTTTGTACACTAAAACTCTATTTAATTAAAAGCTTTACGGCAAACAAACGATGCCCATTAGCAATATTGAAAAAGTTTGTTCGTTATTTTTATTACTTTTTAGTAATTTCAGGGTCATTTTGGTTAAACCTACATTAACTAGTTTAAAAAAATAAAAAAGTTTAAAATAAAATAACTTTGCATTGTAGGGTAATATCTGTTACGATTGTGCAATTGGTATTTTAAAAATATGTTTTTTTTTTTTAATTTGTTGGACACTTAACTCTATACCAAAGTTACCTTATTATACCTAGTCAGGTCATAAGTATTGTCACACAGTAAAAACTTTTCTTTTAGAATGCTGGCCACAAAAAAGTTTATTGAATTCGAATTTCGAATTGTTCATGAAAATAAAAATGTATACTTTTTAGAATTTTACTCATTTTTAAATATGGAGTGGACGCTTAAAGAAGACCGTGTTGCAGTTATTGCGTTGCATCGTTGCGGTTACGCGCCAATTCAAATTTTTGACATACTGAAAAATTTGAATATAACCAAAAGATTCGTTTATCGTACCATCAAACGATACAATGAAGACTCTAGTGTAGATGACAGGTCAAGAAGTGGTCGCCCTCGGTCTGTTAGGACTCCAGCAGTGATAAAAGCTGTGAAGGCGCGAATTCAAAGAAATCCCAAACGTAAGCAGAAACTGTTGGCCCTTCAGATGGGGTTAAGCAGAACCACGGTGAAAAGGGTGTTAAATGAAGACTTAGAGCTTCGGGCATATCGAAGAAAAACAGGACATTGTTTAAATGCTCGTCTAATGGACCTGAGACTGAAGAGATGCCGCGCTTTGTTGAAGCGGTACGCGAGAAAAAAATATCGAGAAATTCTTTTTTCGGATGAAAAAATTTTTACCGTAGAAGAGAGCAACAACAAACAAAATGATGCGTACACCTTGTACGCACACAGTAGTGAAGAAGCGAGCAACCGTATTCCGCGTGTCCAACGAGGTCATTTTCCATCCTCGCTCATGGTATGGTTGGGAGTTTCTTATTGGGGCTTAACAGAGGTAAATTTTTGTGAGAAAGGTGTAAAAACGAATGCAGTTGTGTATCAAAATACAGTCCTGACGAACCTTGTGGAACCTGTTTCTCATACCATGTTCAATAACAGGCACTGGGTATTCCAACAAGATTCGGCGCCAGCTCATAGAGCGAAGAGCACACAAGACTGGCTGGCGGCGCGTGAAATCGACTTCATCCGGCACGAGGACTGGCCCTCCTCCAGTCCAGATTTGAGTCCGTTAGATTACAAGATATGGCAACACTTGGAGGAAAAGGCGTGCTCAAAGCCTCATCCCAATTTGGAGTCACTCAAGACATCCTTGATTAAGGCAGCAGCCGATATTGACATGGACCTCGTTCGTGCTGCGATAGACGACTGGCCGCGCAGATTGAAGGCCTGTATTCAAAATCACGGAGGTCATTTTGAATAAACATTATTGTCATAAGAATCTATGTTTTGTTAAGTTCATTTTGGTATATAAATGGTTACATAATAAATAAACTTGTTCCAATAATTTTATATTAAACATGTGACAGAATTTATGACCTGACAGGTACATACTACATATATTCAAGTTAGATTATATGCAAGGTTTTTATGTCCATTTCGCTGAATAACTTTGGTATTAAAAAATAGAACTCAATAATTGTTAAATTAAATTGCAAAAGTGTTCCATTTTATTTTTGAATATATTAATATTGAATTAATAGGTTTTTTAATAACTATGAGTGATATTATTAATGACGAGCAAATCTGAAGCTACTTTCCCAAAATATAAAATGCAGTGCAAATCATCGTTTTGAAATTCTTCGCGGCACTGCAATGCGCAGTGCATTTGTCATGAGATTAAAATGAGACTTTTTTTTTAGATAACAATACAAAAAAATATTAAATACTCTTTATTGAGACCAAAAATTAACAAAATAGACTGAAAACTAAAATGATATCGTTTGTCAGTATTTTTTTAAGTTTTAAATGATAGGTATTTAGTTTTTAAGGTCTTTAAATTATATTTTATATTAATATTGTTTGAAGTTCATAAAAATAAATATATTAAATAATTTAAAAAAAACCTATATTGAAGTACCCATATTAAGGTCCATAAGGTAGCGTCCGCAGCCTTAGAATGCGGACAGATTACTGGCTAATTTTCTTTCTCTGTTAAATAGTAGGCACTTCTCCTAAAAGTTTCATAAGTCATAAGTCACGAGCATAGAGTTTTTATCGCTGCCTATAAAAGTTTTCCGGAATATTTAGATTTCCAGATATAAATAAATCAGTTCAAGGTGAGCGCCCAAATTAACATGCCATGCGAAGGGTGGTTATAATTAGCCAATTGCTTTGCCTCTCCGGTTTCGGCGCAAACCGCTTTGTAAAATATGGGGTAATGTGGTTCAGAATGTCTTAATTTTATATGATTACAAGACTTGCGACCCGTTTACGTTTATTTGTGTTTAAGAATCTTTGAGATTTTTTCAAAAAGATAGATTGAACACGATTTTGGATAGGTTTTATGACGTCTACATCCTCAATCTACGTCCTCTAAGAAATAATTACTTCACACGGGGGTCGCTAGTAGCAATGGCAATTAATGCTATTTTTATTTAATTTTATTAGCATGCTAATTTTCATGTATTTGCATGCTACGTGCTATTGCTAAAAAAATAATTTCATTATGAATATGTGAAATGCTAAATTTCATTGGCGCGTATGCGTTTTCACGTCACGACGTTTCATATTTTTATATTATTATTTCGCATCGAATGAAATTAGCATTTGCATGGCGGTCAGTTAGCACGGTGGCGTATTTTTCGCACAATAGCAGCAGAACGCGAATGCAGACGATTGCTATTGAATTAGCAATAATTTATTTTAGTAACTACGATTAATTTGATAATTGCTAATTCGCCTTTAGCAATTAAATATTATTACTAATGCTAATTATTCCAACACTAGTCGCTAGCATATTCAGTCTTTCAATAGGCGTATTCACGCCGCGTTTAACGTAGCCCTAAAATTTTTTTTTAGGTCATAATGATTTTACGAAAACCCACGTATATGAACTCCAGCTTATATTAAGATCTTAAACCATGATAGTGCAATAATTAAAGCCCAAAGTTTTCAAACAAACACCTCACCTCTATGTATTTTTAACCTGAAAAATACACCGATGTTTATTTTTTCTACCATAATTTCCATACGTTCTTCAAATCTGGGAACGGTAGTGTAAGCTGCGGCTACAGTCGAAAGAAAAAAAAACAGACACCACAATTCCAAGAAAAGCGGCTGAAGTTTTAAAATTATTCAAGTCGTGGAGACCATCTTACTGACTGAGAATGTGTGCTGATAGAAGTAAGTGATATCACAATGTAAAAATTTTACGCATAACTTTTTTGTTTCTTGTTTTTTTTTAAACTACACACCTGGTATACTTATACATAAAATACATTTTATGCACAGAATTAATACAACTAGAAGTAGCCATATTATGTGTGAGTGTGACGGCAATAGGGAAAATTCTATATGAAGAAAAAGGAGAACCTATTTTTCTTCCGTCCCTTTCAGCGTGGCCGGTTTACGTTGTTTGTCACACGTTCAAACGGCTTCCTTGTGACAAATATACCATCAAGTCATTCGAATTATCTTTTATTTTTTAAGATTTTAAGTACTTTCAGGGAATAATTAATGGTTTATGTGTACTCATAGTGGTAGTGAAATGGTAGGATGTGCAGTTTTGGGCTGTAAAAGCCGTAGTGAACAACATTAGGAGAAACTTTTGCTGTCGCATAGGCGGGCACGCAGTGGTGAACCACCTGATTTTATGCTTTTTTTATGACTACTCGCTGTCAAGCTTAAAACCTGACTTAATTACTGAAAGAGTGTAACCGTGGTCTTCAATTACATGACATAATAATATTAGAACCGCTCTATTTTTGAGGAGTCCCGTGTTAATAGTATAAACTAAATATGGCCTCAATTTGGCGATTGATGCGATATATCTGCAGCTCTTTGAATAGCCTGTAGCCGCGGCTCGTTAAACACGTTAGCAAATAAACAAGATTAATGATGTTTCGCTGTCTGAACGGAAAGCCAGACAGATTGACTCTACAGTTTGCTGTTGTCATGGGAAAAAGCCATATAACATTCACATATAAATATAGATAGAGATGTACGGATGTATAGGAATAGATAGACTTGTGTTGGAAGAAGCGAGGGAGGCCGAGGGGTTTTTAGGAACGGCAGGTTTCACTGACAGAGGGTTTATTCCGCTGGACGCTCTATAGCTCGCACTATTTATTTATTTATTTTATTTCATTCGGAAAACATCACAGTATAAATGTCTTAGTGGGTGGTGGTTATGTCATACATTTCGAAATATAGATTTATAGAATTGTCTTTTTGAAAATTCCTCAAGAAAATTTCTAAGCAATACTATTATTGCACACATTTTATTTTTAAAAATGTGTCAAATAGTGCGAACCAGAGAGCGTCCAGCGAATAAACCCTATTAAATGACATACAAGACTTTAAGAGAAGCCTCCTGTGACACAGTTATTCTTGTTTACCAGTTTGTCCGAAAAAAATACCTATTAAAGTTATAGGCCAGAGAGGCTGCTGGTTATTGCGCACGAGTACCTAATAAAATTAAACAATAAAAATGAATCTCTCTATGCTCTCTATGTTCTTAGAATCATAGAGAGCTAGAGTTATAAAGCGTTTTTCAAATTTGTCATGTAACGCGTTAGTAGGTTACGAGACAGAGTTAAGAAAGAACCTTTTTGACTTGACCACTCTATGAATCTACGAACATTCTAAAGTAATAAATAATACTTATAAGTAAATACCAACTTTGCAGACATAGAGAAAGCAAAATGTATTTCATCTGTCACGATTACAATTGATTAAAATTAAACCGTGAATTAAATTAAACTTTTAGTCTAACTTAAACAAAAGCTACAGCTTTCTTTGTCTCGTTGTTTATAAGCTTCAAATGTATTTCAGAATATTAATAAGACAGACTGTGCTTCAAAACTGACGCCACTCAATTAGTACTAAAAAGAATACTGTTTCAATTTAATGTGCACCTAAAACTACAATAATTTTTGATCTCATGTGGTATATATTAGTTATGGCAAAACAATTAAAAATATTATAATATTATATTAAAAGCGGCGGCTGGCGGCTGGCTGGCGGTTTTACCCGCTGTACATAGCCTTTGTGTTATTCCAGAGTCTAAGCTATTCCAGCTCCTTACCAAATTCCAGCTCAATCGGCCACTCCTTTAGGCGTGAAAGAGTAACAAACATACATTCAGACATCCTGACTTCCATACATTCTTACAAAATTTCACGTTTATAACATTAGTAAGATCAGCTTTTAACATTTGCATAATCTGTAACTAAAACATGCCTGGATAACATATTTTTTTAGTAATAAGTGACAAGACGATCATGTACACGACGACGATCAGGTACGAACGAATGTACGACGTACGTGATTGCCCACTTCAGACACAGCACCACCCATTGTTTTGAAATTCTTCGCGGCACTGCACTGTGGCTGTCACCCTGAGATATTATAAGATAAGATAAGAAATTCTTTATTGATCCACACATAAAGTAAATTTTACAAACAAAATTAAAACCAGAAATGTATCAATTGGCGGTCTTTCGCTCAAAGCGATCTCTAACCGTCTTATTATAAAACGCAGACTAACGATACCAGGATTAAACCAGGTACTAAGCGAACAAATGACATTCGTTAATCCCAGTACTATCGTAAGTCTGCGTTTTGTAATAACGCAGTAAGTGTAAGAGATTATAAGGTAGTTGTTTAGTTCATGAAAACCGCTTTTACAAGATTGCATTAATTTTTCTTAGCTCTGTTTTTTAGCAGTTTGAGATACGTGATGTCTGCATTTATAACATAGTCTGATTAATAGGTTATAGCTGGATTGAATAAGATTTTCAAAATAATTTTGCTTATTTTCAAAGCTTTTAAAAGAGGTAATATTAGGTATATTATATATCAATTTATGTAAATAGTGGCTACTTAGTAATACTTTATCTTCTTTGTATGAGGCACTTTCAAACTTAAGTGTTATTACACTACAAGTAAGTAGAAAACTATTCGAATAAGTGATATTTTTTCTTTGCAGCTCAGTGAAATTTGTTATGCAGATTGTAGAAGCGACACAAAAAGTATCGCAAGTGTAGTAAAACCTTTTAAAACGAGTACCCCACATCATTTATTTCACAAAATTCTCCACACGAACAATAAATTGCAGTTTTGTGCAAATGGTTATTTTATTACTTTTTGTACCAACAATTAACCTGTCTGCCGTACTACGTGCCGCTGACTCCGTGGTTTCTCTTACAAAGTTGCTTTTAATAAAGCGGTGAGAGGGGTGCTGGAAAATAATTGTGTGTGTTGAGAATAATTTGTTTCATGTTTTAAGGTGCAAAATTAAGACATTTCTGTCGTATGAGTTCTTTATCTGATTGAGAGTGGAGACTAATAATATTATAACTGTTGATGTAAAAAATAAACTCTTAATGTAAAAACAACGGTCTAAGATATGCTACAAATGACCAAATTCTTGCTTGTTTGAGGCCATAAGTGACCAAAATATTGGTGTAGTAATATAATAAATTGATTGTATTGTTCAAATGTATTCTTATCAATGCTGCCAGCATTCTGAGTAAGCTGCTATTTAACGGAGTGGTTTGGAGCATTTGGAATTTCTGCAGATTGGCTTGTGGCCGATTTTATTTTAAGTATTTTTAATATACATTTTACTAATTTTTATTATACGGAACATAAACTCTTAAATTTTTTTAAAAATTTCTATACAAATTCCCTTTTCACGCTTATTCACAATGACGCAATTCATAAAACTCTTTAAATGTTGTCGCAAATCTACTCCTATCAATTTGGCATAAAAAATATCATCTAGGTTCCCAAATCTTTTCGCAATCTCTTTACTAGAGACTACTCCGTAGTAGAGAAGGTTGTGAGGTCGTAAAAGAATAGTAAAGCTGAAACGAGCTACTCGTATTTTAGTTCTTAGTAAACGCACGGCGGAATCATGATTCCAGTTTTAGAGTCCTGACATTTGCCATGACCTTTCAAGACAATAGTTTAAGTTCAGTGGTCTCTAAATCAAGCCGGAACATTGTATCGCCTTTTTATATCAAAGCTGCTTATTTATTCATGTTATAATGTCAACTTTCCTTTTGAATCATTCTTTCAACGTGAAGATATTCATTTCAAACAACTTTATAAGGTCAGCGGCATCTAGACCTACGTTAGTTTTTCACTGGAAAGTGTACATATTATTTTTAATAAGAAATTAATATAGGCTGGCGGCCTTTTCATTCGTATCTCGATCTTCAATAATTCACAATGAAACTGAAAATGAAACTTTTGTAGCAACTAGCACTGAAACTGCGTATCGCAACTTTATGAAACTGACTTTTTAATTTATAAAAGTTGCAATAATATCAATAGCTTGGCTCAGTCCAATTTTCCCCACCGTGGAATTTTTTAAATTTTTTTTGTGAAATTATGCTTACAGGTGAGCGTTGGATGCAGGCAGTGAATGACAACTTTATGGCAATCTAAAGAGAGAGTTTAAACCTTATGATGATAATTAAAATGCCCATTTCTCCTGAATTAAAAATAATTAATTTTTTTACAATTTTCATTTCAAGTTTGAGTTCTCAGTAGATGTAAAATAGATTAAATGGGACAATATAAAACCTAAAGACGGGCTATAAAAGGAAAACAACCATTTTACAGTAACGGCTTATCCATAAAGAAAACGTCGGCTTTTTGAGAAATATTCCGTTCTATTTGAGGTTTGTTTTATCACGTTGTTAAATTACAACTTAGTTATACAATGGATAGGATTACATTACTTAGAAGCACTGAGAGATCTAGATTTTATTACATTCAAGAATAATTTCTGATGCTGACTTGGTGTATAACATTAAGTATAATATTATGAAAACTAGTAGTAAGTAACTCAGCGATAGTTCAGCATTTTAATGGTGAAAACAAATTGAGTTAGGGTATTCGTTCTAAAAATAATAATCTTTCCTAAGTGTAAATAAAATAGATATAGCACGGAATCAATTTTGTGAAGGCGTATCCTCACACATTTCGAAAAATATCCCACATAACTTCACATTGCTTTGCCGTCAGTCTGTCTGTCAAAACCCTTTTTCCCAAGAACACGAGGAAGTTATCATGTTGAAATATTTACTATATCAAATACTTCCTAGTCCAAAATTCTTTTGTTTAACACAGGTTCTTTGGTTCACTATCATCAAACGATTCATATTATTTTGGTCACGTGCGTTTAAAACTAGTAAGATAAAAATGTCATCCTTCATCACAAGCCCAACCTGCTTCGGACGCACCCGTCAGAAATGACTGATGGCTCCACTAAACGGTGGGCATTTCCCCTTATTCCTAACTACCTAATCTACCAATTTTCTCGAGCGAAATATGATTTGGGTTCATTTTGAAGCGTTTTTAAAAGGAGCCAATTTATACGGGGTTACTGGAAATCTTGGTAATTACTAGATGACATTATTAATTTATTATTCAGCACAACGCTAGGACTAACTTAATGCTAGAATAGCATTTTCTACCAGCATTTTCTTTTTTTTTCATCCACTGTCGTTATAAAATTTTGCATATAAAATAATAGTTGTTTAATGCAGAGAAATGGTAAACGAGACTAATCTGAAGCTCGTCTGTAATGTGATAACGTCATCTTCGTTACCACGGTTACCTAGATCCCCAGTGTTACCTAGGTATTTATTAAGTACCTGGTATGTAAGTGGTACATAATCCTACGTAACAGTACACTTTGTTTGTTATCCAGAGGCTTGAAATTGGAATTATATTATTTAACATACTTAAGATGTAAAGATCAGTAATTTACCAACCAGGCAACCCGAGGATACTTATCATAATTTACGTATCATACCTATATCTTTTATTTTATTCGTTATAGGTTTGTTTACTTTGACAACGATATCGCCTGATCTTATGCGACGATGCGGCTGTAGATGGTAGCAGACTAAACCTAGAAGGCGGGATAAATCTCTCCCTGGCTTCACTAAACGTCATGCAGGAACACAGTCGTAATGTCGTGGTTTTGTCCAGTGGGTGGTAACTAGCCACGGCCGAAGCCTACCACCAGTATAGCGAGTGGAAAAACCGCACATAACTAATAAACAGTACACTTTTTCACAGAATTTTTTTTTTTTTTTTTAAAGTTTAGAAGACGAGCAATACGCTCTCCTGATGTTAAGAGATAACGGCTGCCCATAATCAGTACAGTGTTACCTAGGACTTCACAATTATGTGAAACTCTAGGAGCACTGCACCAACGCTTCTTACTCAAGAGTCATAAGATGTTAAGACTCTTTAGCCCAGTAATTTCACTAGCTACAGTGCCCTCCTACCGGAGCACAGTGATGTTTGCACATCACTGCTCAGGCGGTAGAATAACTGGCACTGTTGGGGTACCCACCTAGACGACCTCCTGCAAAGGAAGTCTACCCCCGGTAAGAGAAAATTAAGAATAATTCCTGTTATTGTTACAATAGGACTAAAATTATTTAATTAATTATCTGCCTCAAAAGAACCCGTATTATATAAGTACCTCCATTGTTTAACTATCAAGTTATAATTACTTACGTATTCCCATTATTAACGGCTCAGAGGCAGAAACTTGAATTAATTATGTTAGCTATTGCGTGCCATATGTTAGAGACATATTGGGCTTATTAAAATTAAAGCATAATGAATATATTCCTGTTCATATTAGGGAAAAGGACCTTGTATTTTAACAATTTACTTTATTAAATATTATATTAATAAATACCGCCTCATAAAATTACACCAAATGAAAAAGGCATGTTCAAAACTTCATATATTCAGAATAATCGAATGTAAAAAGAAGCAATTTGCCTTTCAAATTGTGTTTTTCGTAACAACAGCGTTATTTCCGGTTCAGCTGACGCCTGAGGTTATACCTCTGCCTTTATTGGTTTTCATAAGGTTTTGTACACGTATTGGTACGCAGGTTGAGGCGTATTTTATTGCAATTGTTTTCTTTTGCTTCACCGCTCTCAGAGATATGGGGAAAGGATTTCCTTGTTAGAGAATTTATAAAATTTGGGACAATAAATAGGTAAAAGCGGGGAGATTTAGTTACGTTTTGCTCTTATCATAGGGAACGTTATTTACTTATTAGTATAGTTATACCTACTAATATTATATTGTGAAAGTATAGATATTATTATGTAAATGTGTGGTTGTTAACCTCTTCACGTCTAAACGCCGGAACCAATTGAGCTGTACTCGTAAAATCGTATATTCCTAGATTGTTAAGACTCCAACGTATTTTAAAATTAAATGCTAGAAATTAAATGCTAGTATAATAACATAATAATATCTCAACAATTATTGTCTCAAAGTCAATATTATCACAAGCGCAGAGCTATAGTATGCTTGCAAACACTACAAGTGCAAAGGAGCTCGAATCAAAGTTTCGAGAAACACTACAACTAGAAAAACTAGTGTAGCGCTAAATATTTATAAAACAAAATGAGTGCTTGTTTCATTTAATCTAAAAATACTTATTTATAGTCCACCAAGGACATATTTTCTAACATCCAAAGGACACATTTTTCTCAGTAAGTTGTCCCTTTGAAAGATCGGCGTCCCTTTTTAATCAGCTTCCTTATTAAGTCTAATTCTTTATCCCGACAGAAATGTATGTAGCTGTCTCCAGTGTCGGACTTTCCTGTAGATTTATTTTGTTACAAAATATTCAAGGTCACACGTGAAAGCACCTCAAGGGCCTTTTTCCGTACGGAGGTGAATACATCATACGAAATTGACGAAATTATTCATAAGTTAGTAAAATTCCGGCTCTCTGCGGTGTAGTAAATGTGTTTTATGTCTTATGACACTTGTTACTCAGGAGCTCTCGGAAAAGCCCTGATTTACAGTGTTTTTCCTTACCTGAATATTTTCTACGTCAAAATGAGTAACGAGGGAACTAAATGGAGTGTTAAATAAGGTAACGGTTCTGAAGTGGGGCTCATGATTTTTATAATGTTACGGAATATTTCCTGTTTTTAGAAGAGAGTATTCTTTCTCGCGAATGAATATCGTATTAGGTAAAGAACATTACATATTTAAGACTGACGGATGAGATAATTAAATTAACCACGACTTTGTCTATCTGACTTCGCATTCGCACTCCCTTGTTGAAAGATTATTATCAAAAGATGTACACAAATATTCAATTAAAAATGTGCAGATTAATATAAAGCAAAATTTTATCTAGGGAGGAGTAAAAGATTTTTACATATTAGAAGACTAGCTTATGCTTATGGCTTTGCCCGTGTGGAGAAATACTTTCTCAGCAGAGGTCTACAACATAAAAAAAATTCTTTATATCTAATTTTAACCCAATCCGTTTTGCAGTACGAGCTGTGCGTTGATAGATCAGTTAGTCACGCTTTCCTTTTATATATTTACTAGCGTGTGCTCGCGGCTTTGCCCGCGTGGACAAATCCTTTCTTAGCGGACGTCTACATCATAAAACCTATCTATGTTCCAAATTTCAGGTGAATCCGTACAGCGGTTTGAGATCCGCGCTGGTAGATTAGTCAGTCAGTCACTCTTTCCTTTTATATATTTAGAAGATATCGGATATACTTTACATTAAAGCGAGTGAAGTCCCTGGATAAAGCTAGTTATGTATAATACTTAGTATGTTAAATTATAATATATCTCAGTAAAGATAATGAGTGTGCACATGTACTGCCATTAATTTAATCTCTTGTGGTCATGAGGTTGCGAGGGTTTTGGGTAATTAAAGCGCAGGCATATTGCTCGTATATCTAATAATTATTATATCAAATATTATGTAAAAGAAAAATAGTTATTAATTAATTATTTATAACATCTGTGGTCCAGTGGTCGTCTGTCCGAAAGTCCTCGGTTCAAAACTTAGTGTGGCAAAGATTTTTGTCTGGACGCTACCTTGTTTCGCAAGGCACGTAATACTGTGAATTCAGTGGATGTGGCTCTGTGGTTTCTTTAACATAATAATATTATGGTAGAGGCAGTCGTTAGGTCATGTTGCAGGCTCTGTATAGTAATCACGGCGACCTGAAACTGTAACATATAGTAGATTGGCCACAGAATCTATAATTGTGATTTGACTCTGAAAGTGTAAGTAGGGTAACCTGTTCTGTTGGAGTATAAACCCCAATTATTATTTTGACTGATCTATCAACGCAGAACTCATTATAATGAAGACATCTGTTAAGAAAGGATTTTTGGGCGCAAAAACACGAGCGTACGCTTGTTTTTAGGGTTCCGTACCTCAAAAGGAAAAAACGGAACCCTTATAGGATCACTTTGTTGTCCGTCTGTCTGTCTGTCTGTCTGTCTGTCAAGACCATTTTTCTCAAGAACGCGTGGAGGTAACAAGCTGAAATTTATAGGAAATACTAAGGTCCATTGCCTCTTAGAGCTGTGAAAATTTCAAACTTCTAGGCCAACGCAATCAAAAGATATAGTCGAATATGTCGTAAATTTCAGCAAATTTTCGACATTACCAAATAAATCAAAACCTACGGGGCACTTCCCGTGAACTCAGAATATTGAAATTTGGCACGAAGTAACTCCTTAGAGCACTGATAAAGGAAAAATTGCGAAAATTATAAATTTTTATTTGCATCATATGAAAAAAATATTTTGAATAATTTTATACCTACTACCCTTTTTCTCATGAACGCATAAACGTAATTAATTGAAATTAATTTCAAATACTAAGGTCTATTATATCTTCAAACTGTTATAAAATCAAACCTCTATGTCAACGCATTCAAAAGAAACAGCAATTTTAGTCGCAATTTTAAACCCGCAACTACTCTCAAAAAATCAAAACCTACAGGGTACTTCCCGTGATCTTAGAATCTTGAAATTTGGCACGAAGCAACTCCTTAGAGCACAGATAAAGGAAAAATTGCGAAAATTGTACATTTTTAGTTACATCATAAAAAAAAATTTTTTTTAATAATTTCATACTTACTACCTTATTTCTCATGAACGCGTGCAGGTATTAAACTGAAATTAATATGAAATACTAAGGTCTATTATAACTTTAAACTGTAATAAAATCAAACCTCTATCTCAACGCATTCAAAAGAAACAGCAATTTTAGCCGTATTTTTTAACTCGCGACTACTCTCAAGGAAATCAAAACCTACAGGGTACTTGCCGTTAACTCAGAATCTTGAAATTTGGTACACAGCAACGTCTTAAATCACAGGCACAGGAAAAATTGCGAAAACTGTACATTTTTAGTTACATCATATAAAAAAATCCCTTTCCTCAAGAACGCGTACAGGTATTAAATTGAAATTCATACGAAATACTCAGCTTTATAATAACTTTAAGTTGTAAAAAAATCGAACATCTATGTCAACGCAATCAAAAGAAACAGCAATTTTAGCCGCATATTTTCATACTCGCAAGTACTCGCAAGGGAATCAAAACCCACAGTATATAATATTATACCCACTTTTCCTTAGGGTTCCGTAGAAACCCGTAGGTTTGTACGGAACCCTCGGTGCTCGAGTCCTACTCGTACTTGACCGGTTTTATTTTGTTTGACTAGCGTCTTCGACCGCATCATCTCACGCTTAAAATCAGGCGAAAGCGTAGTCCAAGACCAACCTATAATATTGAATTATAATAAAAAAAAATGTCTTTTGATCACGGTCAAGGGCTACTGTAAGTTGATTTAATACAGCTTATTATTTACGCGGAAATTTGTAACGTACAACTTTCTTGGAGGAGAAAGAAGTTACAGGTCACCTTTATACTGATCTGTTTATTTTATTACTATAGTGCTTTTATAATAATTGGTAATGCCTCTTTTATACGCGCTTTTTCTACAGTTAGCTAAAATCACGGCAGCTAAATTGCGATATATGGTATATGGCACACCTAACACTTTTGACAGCGAGAATAAGGGACTCTGCCATTGTCTACAACTTCCTGGCCTATCGCTTTGCGTGCTTATACCTATAGTTATGACATGTGACATAGCCCATATCATGTAGTGTTCTCTATGTCTTTACATACATAGCTATAATAATGTCGTTTGTCTCTTTCAATTGGGTTTTATCTAGCATAATTTAAATGCACTAGCTCTGGTTTGTTTAAAACTAGCTGCGCCCAACGGTTTTACCCGTTTTTCAGTAGCCTATATGTTATTCTCTTAGGCGTGAATGAGTAACAAACATACATACAGCTTATATTCAAAGTTTAAATCGACAAACATACATACATTCTTACAAACTTTCGCGTTTATTATAATAGGATGCTCAATTACAAAAGTGTGAAATGACACAAATTATTGAATTATATGAAAAAAATCTTCGAGTCGTGAATATTAGCAGGTAATGCTTAAATTTTTCTAAAAATAGTTTTCTTTTCCACATCGTTATAATAAGGTACCATATAGAAAATCTTATGTACGAAAAGTTTTTATAAATTTTTCAATAGATATCCTTAGACCTTTAAAGGCCAAATCGCCTTTCAAAATGTATGAAAAGCATACAAAAGTCTCCTTAAGAAATGGACTGAATATTGTAGTATTCAAATCTATAGAGATACAAAGGGATCTAAATTGGTTGGGACCCAATTATGGTGCTGACTGGACAGAAGGCACAGTTGCTCTCATTCTCACTCAATATAGAGTTTTTCTTCGGAATAAGCAGTCAACAGTATAATTTGAGTCAACACTTACGGTTCTATTCTCAGAGAAACGTTGAGGGTGCCCTTTGGAACCAATGCTATTTTGTTCAGGGCGTTAAATTGTATATTCTCAAATCGCATCATCAGATTTTCACTGAAGTCTTATTGTATAAAACAAAGTAAATTTCATTACAGAATTACATTCAGTTCTTATGTAAGATACCGAACCGCACCATCCTATGTCCAAATTCGCCACAAATCGCGCAGTATTATAATTTATAGGCGAATATTCGTAATCAATTCACAGAAAAACTTGGCGTTCTTTCTGAACAAGGTCTAAAAACTTTACCGTCAATATACACCGCAACCAATATAGTACGCAACTAAACCGAGCTTGTCGAAATGTTTTTTATTACATAATAATATGCCAAGTAATATTTCCAACTACTCCAAGCTTCATAATTTCACATTTCAACTCTGACTCTCTTGACCACAGTAATGTAATACTGTACCATGACCTACAGTTCGACCAAATTACATTTGGCTGAATATGAGAGCTATTTCGCTGCAAACATTTCGGATGAGCAATTAAGCATACGTGATGTTTATGCGATCCCAATTATGATTGATGTTTCCGATGTTTGGGAGTGGCAGTCGGTTTGCCACACAAACAGTATATTAGTTAGGATAGATGCCGTATGTTTTACTGCTTTGCAAGTCATATGTGCTGAGTAAACTGACATGCCAAATACAAAAGTGTCTTAGCAATGCAACATGTTAAGCCTAAAAGGCCCCCTATACAATAATTGTAAAATTCTTCTTCTCAGTTTCGTTCTAATCAGAATAATAATTGTGGTCATTATAAATATTGGGAGGTATTTCAAGACAATTTTATCCTCGCATTAAGCAATTCAAATTTGAAATACAACTGAAAAACTGTAGCTGTTACATTATTTTTTTCGTCGCAGTCCACTTCTGAAAAAGACCTTCTCAAGTGTCTCTATGTGTTACCGTCTTTCATTGGGCCCATTCACATTACTCTAATATTATTAGGGTAAAATTTTGCCTTATTTAATTTTCGTATAAATTGTTGTCACGGTTTCTGTTCTGATATTATAATCTTATGTGAGGTTTACCAGCAGTTACGTACTGCACGGTATTATGTGGAATTTCTATTGCTGTCACTAGATTCAATGCAAACAGGGATATTCGAATAAACATTACGTCATGGTTGTCGCATTAACAATACAGTACTTTTTTTATTCATTATAGGTAAAGCCTTTGACCACGACCTCGCGTGACGTTAAGCAACATCATGCCGGCACACGGTCACAATGACTGCTTGGCGGACACGGTTTTATCCAGTGTGTGGTAACTAGCCACGTCTAAAGCCTACCACCAATATAGAGAGTGGAAAACCGCACATAACTAATTAAAGTCGTCCGTGGTCCAGTGGTCATACCTCCGACTTGTAAGCCGGAGGTCCTGGGTTAAAATCTCAGTGTGGCAAAGATTTTCGCCTGGACGCTACCGTGTTTCGGAAGGCACGTCAAACTGTGGGTCCCGGCTGTTTCCTATAAGATATGTAGGAAGCAGTCGTTAGGTCATGTTGCAGGCCTTGTAGGAATCTTGGCGACCTGAAACTGCAACATATAGGTTGGCCACACAACCTATAAATTGTGATTTGACTCTAACAGTGTAAGTAGGGTAACCTGTTCTTTTGGAGTATAAACCCCAATTATTATTATTATTAAACTCATCGGTCCGGGGCCGGGATTCGAACTCGGTGGTCCAGATTTGCATCCACACCACATAACCTACCCACCACGCTTACCACATGACCTAACCACCACCGTTGCCATCACCGCTTCGAAAATGGGCTAACTCTTCATAATAAAACTAGCTTATACTCACGGTTTTGCTCGCGTGTTCTTTACAAATCCTAATCTCGCAAATGCTTTCTTAGCAGAGGTCTACGTCATAAAACTTAGAAAGGTTTTGTGTTCCAGCTGTTTGGGTTGTGCGTCAACGTTTGAATATGTTAAAAATTTTAAATGGTTTTTGAAATAAAAAAAAAGAAGATATCTCTTGAAAATTTACAAATCGGTTCATAAACGACGGGGTTATACAAACATAAATGGGTATAGAAACCTCTTTTTCAAAGCTCATTACAATTTTTTTTGCTAAAAATTTGGAATGTAATGCAATATTATTATAAAAAGTCTTATTGGGAATGTATGGAAAAAACTTTACAAGAACCTCGAACCTTTCAAAAGTTTGACTCCCTACAGAATAATCAATGGGCAAACTTTGGAAGGAAATAGATCGCTCCGGTACTAATTTTGAAAGTTTTTCTTGTATAAAACTCTACTGTAAAGTAATATTTAAAAGAAATAATGGCAAGCGACCAAGTAGCTTTATAAGTTAGTCGTTGGTTAGGAATTTTATTTTGTAAGAACTTTTAGACACTTCAGTGAATCGGCTACATTATATCAGCAACTAAAGTCTTCTTTTTGTTGGGAAAAGGAGTGAAAATTTTGTTTCAAATTCATAAAATATCAATAAAATGTTTACTGTTTAAAGTTCTTCTTTATAATACGGGTTTGTTAAATACACCAGCCAGCTTATGCCTGAAGAAAATCACTTTAAATCGATGCTTATACTATTCTAAAACAGGTTTTTTGGAAGTTAGGTACACTTTTCAAATAATATAACTTTCAATCATCGTCGTCCGAAATTTATTTTCCTTTCCTTGCTTGTTTGTCTGGAAGAGATCGCTATTAGCGATAAGACCGCCAATTGTCTCACTGTTTATAATGTAAACTGTTCTTAGATTTAAGCTATTGTACAAATTGTGGTGATACAATAACGAGTTATATCTAGTCTCAATATAACTTATATAGTCAATTGAATCGATAAGAAAAATAATAAAGTTTCCTACAAAACACTGTGATAAGTCGATAACAAACGTCACTAGTAATTTGCAATTAGTCCAACAAATTTCATGTTCCGTAAAACCGTAAACAGGAAATTGGCTTGAAAATTAGTTTACCCGTAAAATTTTATGGATGCTGAATTTTATTTACATTCCTTATGAATTGCGGCGTTGATGCTTGTTAAAATAATTAAGAGTAAACTTAACAATATGAATTTGAAATGAGAATGTTTCTGTTAATGCAATGTTGTCGATTAATTATAAATTAAAATGCTTTATCTGAGCGTACATAGGAGCTATTTTAAAGCGCGAATTATAAGTAATGATAATATGTTTTTTTAAAACATGCTCAGTTTTATACTACTTCTTCCTATGAAATGAAATCCGATCCATTCATTAAACCTCTTCCTTCCAGCGATATGTACTAAAGCAGACGGACTGCCTGAAAATAGCGACCGTCAAGATGGCGGGACCAAGTCTGGGATTTGCATGAAACATATAACAATATTTAGTACCTATTTAGTTCTACTTAGTGCCTCCGATCAAAATTTATGTACCTCAACAGAAAATAAGCGTTTTACCGTCGCTAATAGACATCTGCAGAGGTGATGCCATCGCAGTGGTGGTCATTGCTGACGTGTTATAGGTCAAATACGAGGGTTGGGAAAAGCTGGCTTCCTTGAATATCATGCTAGAACTTGGCTATAATGATCGCCTGACGACACAGTTTTAATCAATACAAAACATAACCACGGCTAAAGCCTACCAATAAACTTTATCTCATTCATCTTCACGTTATCTAGTGTAAAACATTAAATGAAAAATACAAACTCTTGATATTTCCTTTCTCTTCGTCTCTGAGCATTCAATTTACGTTTTGTAAAAAAACACCGACTGTAAAAAGGAAAACCTCAAACATTTTAGATAGTCGTATATCGCTGCAATTTAAAGGGTTGTGTTAGACGTCCAATGGCATTATTTGCGGATACCATCCGATGCAAAGGCGTAACGCGATAACTCCATTTTCAGTCCAACGAAACAGAAAATTGGAAAGGACAGGGTTTCTTTCTGGATGAAACCCAGTAGTAAATTTCCTTGCCACGCCATTTCCGATCTCAAACCTTGAGCATTAGGCTTAAATTTAATTGCAAGGCTCCAATTAGAAAACCATTATGGTCTCTGGTAATTTACTAACTATAAATGAGTAGGAATTATTCATTGACTTTCGCTACACGTTTCTAGTAAGTACTCTTTTTGTTTTAACTAAAACACTGTTGCCAATATTATTCACGATTGAATGAATATTTTAATTTTCGTATTCAAAAGATTTATCCCTTTTCAGCTTCCTTTTGCTGTGGAATCAATCGAACCCTTTGTCTGACCATACATAGAGGCTTCAATGGTTACAATAGCTGTCTTTGAATTATGCATTTGTTAAGCAAATTTGGCGATATTGAACTTTACTGCTTTAGTTATAAAGTCACTTTGAGTTGAACTATGAGATGTAAATATTGAAGCGGAAAATACTTCATTTCCATATTATTATTCGACGAACGTTGAGCGATAACAGAAGCAATGAAACGGTGCGTGAAAAATTTGACTGAAAACAACTGGATATTATTTTAGGTCAGATGTTGGTTTGAAAAATGATAGACTTTACAACATAAGAGTAGAAATAATGGTAGCCACACCAACAAACCACCCAAAAAAAAGATATTTTTATAAATATTAGATATTTTATTTTATTATTTTTATTTTTAGGGTTCCGTACCTCAAAAGGAAAAAACGGAACCCTTATAGGATCACTTTGTTGTCCGTCCGTCTGTCTGTCTGTCTGTCTGTCTGTCAAGACCCTTTTTCTCAGGAACGCGTGCAGGTAACAAATTGAAATTTATAGTAAATACTAAGGTCCATTGCCTCTTAGAGCTGTGAAAATTTCAAACTTCTAGGCCAACGCAATCAAAAGATATAGTCGAATATGTCACAAATTTCAGCAAATTTTCGACATTACCAAATAAATCAAAACCTACGGGGCACTTCCCGTGAACTCAGAATCTTGAAATTTGGCACGAAGTAACTCCTTAGAGCACAGATAAAGGAAAAATTGCGAAAACCATAAATTTTTATTTGCATCATATGAAAAAAATATTTTGAATAATTTTATACTTACTACCCCTTTTCTCATGAACGCGTAGACGTATTAAATTGAAATTCATATCAAATACTTAAGTCTATAATACCTTTAAACTGTAATAAAATCAAACCTCTATGTCAACGCATTCAAAAGAAACAGCAATTTTAGTCGCAATTTTAAACTCGCAACTACTCTCAAAAAATCAAAACCTACAGGGTACTTGCTGTGAACTTAGAATCTTGAAAATTGGCACGAAGCAACTCCTTAGAGCACAGATAAAGGAAAAATTACGAAATCTGTACATTTTTAGTTACATCATATAAAAAAATATTTTTAATAATTTCATACTTACTACCTTATTTCTCATGAACGCGTAAACGTATTAAATTGAAATTCATATCAAATACTCAAGACTATAATACCTTTAAACTGTAATAAAATCAAACCTCTATCTCAACGCATTCAAAAGAAACAGTAATTTTAGCCGTATTTTTTAACTCGCGACTACTCTCAAGGGAATCAAAACCTACAGGGTACTTGCCGTTAACTCAGAATCTTGGAATTTGGTACGCAGCAACGTCTTAAATTATAGGCACAGGAAAAATTGCGAAAACTGTAAATATTTAGTTACATCATTTAAAAAAATATTTTTAAAATTTTTGTTTTACTACCCCTTTCCTCAAGAACGCGTACAGGTATTAAATTTAAATTCATACCAAATACTCAGCTTTATAATAACTTTAAGCTGTAAAAAAATCAAACCTCTATTTCAACGCAATCAAAAGAAACAGCAATTTTAGCCGCATATTTTCAAACTCACAAGTACTCGCAAGGGAATCAAAACCTTCAGTACATAATATTATACCCACTTTTCCTTAGGGTTCCGTAGAAACCCGTAGGTTTGTACGGAACCCTCGGTGCTCGAGTCCTACTCGTACTTGACCGGTTTTTTGTGATACGCCATATTGCTGGGTACGCCAAGGCACTCGTCCGCGGCTGGCTTAGCTATCTTGAGCCGTCGGTGATTAATTCCAGTTGTAGTACAATAATATTAAATGTAAAAAAGTAACAACACACACAGTAAGTAAGTAAGTATGTAAGTAAGTAGTATGTAGTAAAGTAACTATTAAGTATGCTGAGATTTTTGATACATCAATATTATTGACTATCGAGGTGAGTGAGCATGATTTGATTTCTACTATCGATAAATTAGCAATTGCCTTAATTTTATTTACATTAAGCACAGTATAATACTAAGAATTTGTGACAGACTAGAAACGTACAATTTTTTCAAACACCAGTGGAACATGCGATGTATTCACGAAGTTTTATATCTAATACTCGTATTTCCCGATACCGGTAAAGTTTTGTTGAAAATTGTTCTAGACTTGGCATACTTCGAGTTCCTAATTTATTTTAGGTGAACCATAAGGTGACGGTGATAAAATTTTCAAGTGTTTAATGCCTAATAATAGAGAAGCTATTTTGTTAAACAGATACTTAAAAATTTAAAATAATATTATTTAAACGTGCCCCGCGGTTTTAACACCTTAAAAGTAGCATTTTATGTGTTATTCCATGGTCTACGTTACCGTATTTTTAAGTATTACATTACGAATCTTCTAAGAACTGCCTCCTATAATATTATAGGAGCCTCCTATAATTATAAGAGACAACTGGGATACGAAGCAGTTAATTATTATTCTTGAAAAGTTGCTCTTACATGATGATTTGTTATTCGACTTTCTTTACTTAGTCGTAATTTTAAAACATTTATGAATAACACAAAGTTCAATTGTTTCGAAACCCACTGAAGAAAATATGTAGGTGGTATGATCAAATTGAACATACTAAAATACCAATTGAGATGTGATCAAAACTTCATTTTCCTAAAGGGGTATAAACTACTAACATACTTGAACCCTTTTAAAATTGGTATTTGTGGGATCAAAGCAATAATGTTGCTTTGTTTATATCTATTTTTGGCAATAAACTAAAGGTTGGTTTTGTCGGATACCCGGAATATATTTATCCGGAGGAAACAGCCCGTTTTAACTACATAATATGATATTGTATCCAAGATTCCGGGCAGCCGTAACGTTTATTAAATATGAATGAATGTTCTGCTATGAAACTTCTTTGGAGTAGGATAAAGTAAAAATTATTCATTGGATTTATTTAAACAACAGTTAAATATTTCTTGCTTGTGTAGAAAACGGCCTGCAATTAAATATAGTTTTACTCTACTTGATTAACACAAGTTAAGCTAGACAGAAGCTGTAAGTTGTTTTAATTTGAGGAAACTTTTCTCAATATACTATTAGGACAGTTGGATCCTTTTAATGTAAATGAGTGAACGAGACGAGAATTATCCACGTTGGTACCAAATTGAATCCTTTACGCCCGTATTTTTATGATCATCTTTTCCTTTAAACTGGACTTATTCCAGAGATTTCGAGGGCTTGAGCCATATTGATCGCACATGTCATATTATATTATTTGTATTGAGATAGTATTTGCAGTGTAAGTATCGCTAACTAGTGCAGGCTCGCACTATGGGCTTGGGTGAAAAAAATGTCACTGTCTCTATGAACCTGCCACTTAAGTCGTTTGCTAAATGTAGCGGACACTCTTAGGTTTTAAATGTGGGTAGATAAGTAATCAGTTAATTGCACTCTATAGTCTCCCATCTTGTTGTGTTTGAATCTGCGCCATTTTCTTTGACCAAATATTACCATACCAAATTGCTTTTTGCATAATATTTGAAAGTAAAGCAGCGTGGAACCTCTCAACAAGGTGTGATCTCATTACAGAATGTCTTGTCAGCTGAATCAATAGATAAAAAGGCAATTTATAACGCCTAAGCTTTCCATTTACCAACCTGTCAATTATTCAGCGAGCCGAATTCTCTCCCTGATAGCCAATTTCCGAAGATCTCCGATATATTTAATCAGCAACTTGGAAAGGAAATCGAAGGAATTTAAAGTATTTACTCATTCGTAATGCAGAACTCTAGTGAGGTACAATATTGTTAAAACTTTCGGATAAGTTCAGAACTCTTGGAAGTTTGAATTTGTGAATTGGTGTGTAAATATGATAACAATTGTATGAACGAGACCTTTACGAGCTTAAACTGACTTATGAACTTAGGCATTGACTTCTATAAATTGAAAATCAAAGTAACCTTCATAATCTGAAAATAATAATTAGGCATTGTCAATAAATAAAAACAAAATCCACCATACAAAGCTTGGAGCTAAACAGAGTTAAATAAATCACATTTTCCAGTTTATGATGTACTACAGACGGCAGAAACTAATTTTGATAACATTTTAGAATTCATAATAGCATTAAAAGCGTGTAATTTTGGGAGGCACTAGATAATTAATAAAAATACTAGTCATTACAAAAGTTCGTTTATAAAACAACTTTATAAATTCATTGTCATTTTTGCCAAAAAATATGAATATTCAAGCGAAACATTGTTTCTAACCAGGCGACGTACGCCCGTCAACTCGTGAGGTCGTAACTTTAATTAAATTACTCCGTCGCGTCGGTGCGTGAGCGAAGTAAATTAAAAAAAGAGAAACATCGATACACCGTAATTTTATTTTTTTACTTACTACGGCGCAGCGACCCAAACTGAGTCTTGGCCTCCGATACAAGATAACGCCACTCTTCCCGATTCTGGGCTACTTCTTGCCATGACTGAGCTTGGAGGGCTTCCAGATCCCTTTTCACTTCATCCTTCCAGCGATATCGCGGACGTCCAACCGGCCGCCTGCCTCTCCCTCATCCAAGATACGCACGAGAACGAGTAGAAGTCCTACTATAATATATTATTATGATAACAATTTTTATATTGGCAAAATAGGGTTAATGTTTTTTTAGTACATAAGAAAATACCAACTAAAGTTCTTTTAAAACGTCTCTTTTCTCGTCTAAAATGTTTCCCAGTCGCCCCGCCCAGTTCGCAGTAAAAGGAACTATAAGAAATATTTTAACAATGTTATGTATAGGAATATTTAAATTTATTCACGAGTTTAAAGGACGTTTAATACTTAGTTTTATTACTGGAAGACACCCTTTTCACGATATTTTTATCTTTGATACTTGTATAACTTAATAAAATTAGCAACTAATTGTTTACTAGAAGCCAACCTTTCCCTTGTCCTATAAAATATTTATAAATAAGTGGCAAGGTCCGATGTTGACAAATAGAGACGCTTACTGGCCAAGAATGGGCAAATGGAATCTTGGTCGGTCCAAGCAGCCAAATGAATGGACAATATTATAGGCAAAGTAATAGGTCGCACGTAGACCCACACGTAGACCCGCACGCACTTAGTAGCGCCTTGTTACGAAGTGCGCACGGGTACTAACTATAATAATATAATGTATCATAGGTACAAAAGATTATACAAGTAAGAGTATCAACACGGTTAGTACAAAATTAATAAAGCGAAAGTGAATTTATAACACATGTGAAGCTTAAATAGCTAATCACAGGCGCCTGGTAGGGCAGAATATTAAATTGTATGTCTGCATTATGAATATGAATGGTTTTGAGAGAGCTGTATTTTTTGCTAATTTTACTAGACCGTGAGGGATTATTAAAACACTTGAATAATTTAACCTTTGTTTATTTATGTACCTCTACGAAAAAAAAAATATGATGTACCTACCTGATATGAGAGCCAAAGAGTGATTTATTCCGCCTCTTTGTTGGAATGGAACGCGAAACCTAGGTAGGTACTGAATTTAATGTTCATTTCTTTTAGGAAGTAAAATTGACCATGAACGAGTAAATCAGTGCCCGTAGCATGACACATGGGATCCCGCAGAAATGTCAAGAGAAGAACTGTCATCCCATACATTGTACTTTTTTAATGTATGGAATGACAGTTCACTTGACAGCAAGACAAGTCTACGCGTTGTCTGTGCTTGGCCGGCTGTTGCCAGCTGTCGTAGCACATCGCAATATTGACATAAGAGTAGCAACGCTTGACAATACTACAAGAGTAATCTGAAATTTTTATATCAAGACGCTATTCTTGCTACTCGCACTATCATTGCATACAATTTGAAGCTACTCCCAATATCATTGTGCTCTTACAAACGTCAATTTACTCTTGACAGTGGGATTTAATTCTCTTTAATGAGTATTTTTCCTTTTTTTATCTAGACCAGAACTCGCAAATGTTTTTGAAGGTCCATTAATCGACCGAGCGAAGCGAGGTCTTAGAGTCGAGAGCCGCGAAAAGCCTGCGTATCGACCAGTTTAGCGGTTGACCTCTGGCGCTTAGGTTTGATCGACATTTACTCAAAAACGGTTAATCCAAATTAAATGAAACTTTACACACAAGTTAGATAGGTTAATAGAATAATTTTAGTGAAAAAAAATGGCGAAATAGACCTTAGGGTTGCAGAGATATAGGTGACTTAAAGTCTTTACGATAGGTCTGACGATAATTTCAAAACTGGTGCTCTGATTTTTTTTTTTCTAATATACACACATTTTTTATAACCTACATAAATATATTATCAAAAGTGTATGTTTGTATGTATGTTTGTTACGCGATTACTTGAAAACCGATGGTCCAATCTTTATGAAACTTTGCAAATACGTAGTTTAAGTCAATAGAACTTTTAAGTTCGAACATCAGCCAAATTGGTCGAAGGGTTCTAGAGTTATAGAAAATGCTTAATAACAACGTTACCAAAGTTCCAATCTTAATGGAACTTTGCGATCAGGTAGTATAAGCTAAAAGAATTCTCATGTACGAAAATGAGCCAAATCGATCCAAGGGTTGTAGAGTTATAAAGATGACTAATTTATAATGTTTTGCACAATTTGTTAGAAACATTAAGTTTGAGAAAGATCCTACAGGCAAGAAAGAGCAGGCAAGTAGATCAAGCTAAAGAATTAATAGCGATAAAGTCCAATAATTCGAGAATTTCAAGCAATTTATCTTATTTTCAATAACATTATTTTTTAGTACATTGCGTAATACCAATAATTGCGTCAATTATAGTCCGGCCGCCTAAAGTTTGCTATTGGGATAGGTGTCACATACATGTAGGTAAGTACACGTTTTGTGCTGTTTTTTAAATCTTTTTATAAACCTCATTTCGCTCGATCGATAAAATATAATGTTATTTAATTTAAGTAAAATAAAAAAGACGTGTGGCACTCGGAGACTGCCGCGGTAAAGCTATTGCATAGCATTTTTATCTATAGATGGAAAAACTAAAAAGTATCACCGCTGTGCCGGTCGGAGTGGGGGGGGTGTTAGGTTTTTTTCGTTACGGAATTTCTGGATTCGGTCCCCACGCTCAAGGCCCGCGATAGAAGCTATGCAATAGCTTAAAATAAAGTAAAATAGTTATTTAAAATAAAAACGTTATTAATAGCGTTATTTTATGCCCATCGCTAATGGCAAGCAACCAAAGTTGGATTTAGTAGTATAGGCATAATACAATACAATACAATACAAATACTCTTTATTGTGACCAAATTAAAAACATTTTACAAAGAATTTGCTTAAAAAATAATATTATGTATACAGCGTTTAAAACTAATTAAAACTAAAATTTAGAACACTGGTCCACAATGGGCGGCCTTATCGCTTAAAGCGATCTCTTCCAGGCAACCGACTTTGCATGGAGAGGTTGATTGAAAGAGTAGGGTGATATATAGTATAGGATAAGTTGAATTTATAAACATACATATACATAAATAAATTAATATATTATACATAAATACATACATAATATATCAAATTAAATACATAATATGATTTTTAAAATATACATAAATAAATAAAATATATAATATTATAATACATATTATACTAAACAGACAAGGAATATCTAACTTTGTGCGAGATAGTAATTATTAAGTTGCGTTTTAAAACTTTGAAGAGTTTTTGAGCATCTAATGGGGACTGGGAGGGCGTTCCACAGATGAACAGCAAGACGTAGTTATGTCGTCATAATAATATTATAATATAATATTATTATGACGACATAACTACGTCTTACGTCACATTGCCTAAAATTTTGTATAAAATTATCCCGAACACAATGTACCGGACTATAACTCGCTGTCAAGTAAAATAATATTTTACAGCGGCCGTAGCATGCCAAACGAGATCCCGCTGAAATGTCAAGCGTAGAACTGTCATGCAAAATTTTGTTGCATGCCTTGTAGTTTTGTGAATGTATGGGATGACAGTTCTACTCTTGAAGTTTGGTCGGGATTCTATGTGGCATGCTACGGCCACTGGTAAAACATGAAAGTGGAGACCATAAACAATAATAAGCAGGTAACAATGTCTGTGGAAGTGGTGATAGCACTGAGCATGTAAAGATAGAATAAAAAAAACTCGCTGAATCGTTTTGTTATAAAATATAATTTAAATACATAATTTATATGAATACATACATATATCATCGACCGAGCAAAGCGAACTCTTAGAGTTGAGAGCCTCTGCTTTTTCGCTGGCAGTAAGGTTATTTGAGTAGTCTGTCTGCATAACTTAGAGTAATTGTTTGTGCCGGCACATTCAACAATAAAGGTGCATGAGCACACCATAATGCATCGCGGGCCGGTGGCCAAAAAAGTCAGCAAAATGTTGAGATCACTACGTACGCGCCCATCCAAATTCGTACGCACATAATATTGCTTAACTTTGATGTTTACGTACTTTAAATAGAGCCATTTTTAAATGAATTAATTCAAATGTATATCGCTTTCAGAAGCTTTCCCGAATTTAAAATATATGTACTTATAGTCTGCCAAATTTCATAAATATATGGTAACGGCAAGTTCCCTATGAATGTTGATTTATTCAGAGGGTCAAAAAATGTAGGTACGTTTTTGAAGGATAAACGGGTGTATTTTTTTCTACGTTAACTTAGAAGTTTAATTTTACGGGTACCAAGCGGCCATAGACCTGTGTATTATGGTAAAAATATACAATTCTACGGGATGTAGAGTATAAATGGGTCTTGACAGACATACGGATGACCAAGTGATCCTATTAGGGTTTCGTTTTTCCCTTCAGAGGAACGAAACTCTAAAAAGGATTATATTCTAAAAATCTCGGTACGTAGGTTTATTGAGTTTTAATTTCTCTGAATTTTTGTATTTTGAGTTTTAATATTAATGTTAAAGTTCTTGTATTAGGATATACATATTTAGTCGAGGCCTAAAGTTTAAGGTTTACCACGGAAATTGGGCTGCGAGGTCCCAGTTCGAGGCGAACTACTAGTTAAATTAATTTTGATTAAAATAGGAAGCGTTTTTCTATAAATAATATTATTTTGAAAAAGTTGAAGGAGAATTAATCTGTTCTCGTATTTACTACTTATATGAAAATAACAGTAATTAAAAACAAATGTATAATAATACAAAAGTAATTCTAAGTACGAATAATAAATATTTTCCCGACGTAAACAAAAAGTCAAGTCGAGTCGAGCCTAATTGAAATGTTTTGTTGTGACTTTTTGTTTTATTTTTCAAGCTCTTCTAAACCTTCACCAAGTTTCACAGCTGACTACCTGCCGTCGATGTCAATACATAATAAATGAAATTGAACGTCTGTTTGGTTGAATTAACCGTCCATTTATTATGTTCATAATACCTACTCATATTATTTAGATCAACTTGTCAATCACTACAAAGTCATCACTACTGTCCGTTGTCTGTCTGTCTGTCTGTCTAATCAAATCTTGCACGTTTAATTTGACCCACCTCCCGGTATCCGATTGAGCTGGAATTTTGCATGCATGTATAAATCGGATGACTATGCAATATTATTATAACATCGAGCTGATGTAATGATGGAGCCGGAAGCTGGCCAACACTTCGTAATTGAGTGACGCAACCCGAATTGAGTGAGTTTAGGCTCATTTGATTCCTTTTAGTAAGTACGAGTATTTTGGTGCTGGATAATAAAAGCTTTTTTTTTAATATTACTTCTTAGTGTTAAATTACGTTTGATTTATTAGTTACTGTGGGACAATTACAATGCATTAATACAAACACTATAAAAAATAAAACAGCATCCGATAATATTAAGCGATGATGTCAATGACTGAAATCAGTGTTAACCCAGAAAGTGGGATAATTCCCTCATTAGCTTCACTAAACTTCATGCCTGGTTGCAGTTGAAGGATCTTTTAGACTAAATCCACCTTTAGACTCTAATTTGGACGCATTTGTGAGCAGTTTGCTTTAGTAATTGGGCGCCTTGTTTGCGCGTTTTATTACCTTTGCGGATAAAATTAGTTGGGCTTAGGAGAGTGGATCCATTCGGAGATTTTGCGCCATGAATGTCAAATCTCTTCGGTCGGACTGAATATCCTTACTCAGTATCCTAATTCCTTTTTTACTGCAGTCTTATCTACTATTTAATATTTGGATCTTAGCATTTCGAAAAGTACCTACGGCACAGCGACACAAACTGAATCTTGGCCAAGAAAATGCCCTTCGCGGTTTGGGCATTTTTTTTACACAGGAAAATGCGTTACGTTTTGTCCGGGCACAGGACGGTATGTGGGACTCCCACGCCGAAGATGAGCGCGGCGGGGATACACAAAAGCGAGACGTGCATTTAAACCCATAACATGAAAATCGCTCAACAGATTCTAATAAAATTTAACTGGAACCACTTAAAAAGTGTAACTATCCTTTGAAACAAAATAGATTTTTAAAAAATTGTTATAGGCATCTTTAAGTAATCGGTTAACTTACATAAAAAAGATTCCAATACACAGAATTGTGTTTTTTTAATGGTTAGTAAAGTCACATAAAGAAAGGACCCGCGAGAATACGGTCACTATCTGGGACCGATTTGTGTTTCGGTCCACGCAGAACATAAAAAAAAAACCTGAATCGCGATTGCTTTCCGCTCTGTGATGCCTGATTTTTGTTATAATTGTGTATGTAGCAAGAAATATAACAAAGCTTCTTTAATATTACAGTAAAACATTACATAGTTTTCGCACTATAAAACGATGAGGTCGATCCACTTTATTATGTCATGGAGGATAATAACATAGTTATAAAATTTATCGAAACATTTACTTTTACGACAGTGGGTATAAATATGTGTTGTTAAACGCCATCCGCTCTTATTTCCCTTGGGGATGTGTTACACGCACTTGAATGTTTAATTTCATTAATACCTACGACAAAAATGTAAGTGAAATTGGCATGGAATTAAATAAGTTAATACTATGGAAACAACCTCTGTGACCCAGAAGGTTACAAGTTCAATTCCAGCAAATCAAACAGTTGCAACATTATTTAAAAAAAAAAAAGGTAGCACTCCGGGAGTGCCGGCAGAAGTGAAAACTTCAATATTAACGTTGTGTTTAATTATAAGTATAAAAATACTATCATTTATGAGGTAGAATACAATGTTTATTTATTGCGCTATCGTACACAAATATGACAATTTATATGTTGTTATTTATAATATTATATCGTTATTTATATATAACATTAAATTTTATCTCTCAGAAAAATCAACTTCCATCCATAATTTCGACGACTTTTACACCATCGTTATTATCAGAATCATCATCGCAAAATTTTACAACTGATACAATTGGTTTATGATAACTTAACCCATTAATTCCCAAGGGTAAAAATAAACGCATATTTATAGGTTTTCTTGTTAATTATGTTTTTAAATACATTCAAAAAGAGATAATTGTAGTAAAAAAAAATATTAATTAATTAGTATACATTCTACAACATGTTGCGTCGGCGTAACGTTGGGACTAGTGGTCTTCTATTTTACGAGCAAGTTGAACAACGCTTAAGTATTAGCCTAAGTGAAATATTTTCAAACAATCAGCATAAAGTGTGTATTTGACCTTTTCTATACATATAAATTGTACTTCTACATTGTTGACATCTCTTTGGTGTTTATTTTCATGCTTTTTTTTATGAAATTATCAATATTATTGAAGCGAATACAAGAAGGTATCGGGTTTTTTGATGGTCTTCCTTGATTTGTATCTGAATTACCAAAAATGTGAATTATCTGCAAGTTAGTTCTTTGGTTTTCCTTAAATTTATAAAGTTTCGTAAGCTTTGATACATTTATGTCTTCATCTTTTGACAAGTATAATATAGCACCAGGCAAAGAATGATATCCAAATAAAAGTAGTATATACCAAATATCTTTGAATTCCAATACCGTGACAGTAGCAACATTTTGGAAAAGATTTAGAAAAATGACGGTTATGGTTACGAATGTATTTTTAAAGAAAAACCTATAGTTTATTTCCAAACTTCATCACAAAAAAATACTTTAAAATGTGTTTTTCCACCTAAACATTATTTAGTAATTAGTATCATTGCTGCTTCATCACCTGAAGGAAAATGTTTACGAGTTGGATGTTCATTTTCTAGTCCGAAACATAATATTATTATTTTGGTGACTTCTTCGGCAGTCTTGGCTTTTTCACAATTAGTGTACATTTCAAGCATTTCAGCGCTATCAGTTATTGATTTAATTACATAGCGCGTTATCATCTATGTCTTCCTCGTCTGTAAAATTATCAACAGCCGGTGTAATAGTACATCTTTACCTCTTATAGTGTAGGTCAACTCAGAGTTTCTTGAGAAGACAATGGTCGCCTTCCAAGCAATTATGTTACAACTTTTTACTTTGTATTTACTGCGCTCTTTGTACGTTCACTTATTACTATCTATTGTTTTTTTTATAAGAATTACAATAGGACCCGGTCAGCTTGACGTTTTAAAATAAAGTGACCCATAAAACAAAAGTGTTTGTTCTTATTGAATACCGAGGACGTATTGTTTACAATAAATTTTTACCATCAATGGCAAGCAGTATAACAATAAAAACTGATCCCTGTTTGTCCCAAAGTGACGCACGTGCAACGCTCTCTGTAAGTCTAAAATAAACAAAACGTGGGAGTATTTTTGTCTTCAAAAAGGGTTTTTATCGTAAAAAATATATTGTTCAACCTTTATACAGTGTAAAAAGTATAGCTTTATTCAAAAAAATATTTTTTATGATTTGTTGAATCTGTCGATGTTGGGATGAATCAAGTAGCAGTGATTGAAAAATAAAAATAAAATGTATTTGGTTTTGAACCACCATTTAAAAAAATAATAATCCATCTCTTAGTTCTTCTTTTTGAGATTGGTTTACATATCATAGATTTATTTACTTATTTTAACACAAAAAAAAAATCAAATCTGAACGGTAACACTCGCGCAACGTTGGGAATAGATGGGTTAAGTAAGAAACAAACAGTTTTGATTCGAACCTATTTAAGTGTAATAAAAAAAATATAAAATATAAAAAAAAAATATCGGGCGCGCGCTTGTCTAAGCCCCCTGTGCCGCCTAAACAGAGCAGCACACTCAGGCACGGTAGAAAGAGTGGGAGATACTAGTTCCTCTCCCTTCCCCTCGATCTTACGCTTTTTCGATCAGCATCACGTGACCCTGACGCGAGTTTGAAAGTTTTTACCCATACAAAAAAGTGCTCAGCGCCGCTAAAGAAGTTTTCACTTCAAAAATATAAAATATAAAAATATAAAAAAAAATATCGGGCGCGCGCTTGTCTAAGCCCCCTGTGCCGCCTAAACAGAGCAGCACACTCAGGCACGGTAGAAAGAGTGGGAGATACTAGTTCCTCTCCCTTCCCCTCGATCTTACGCTTTTTCGATCAGCATCACGTGACCCTGACGCGAGTTTGAAAGTTTTTACCCATACAAAAAAGTGCTCAGCGCCGCTAAAGAAGTTTTCACTTCAAAAACTCCCTACAGTCAGTCACCTATTCCTTTTAAAAGAAAATTGGCCTATGATAGATGGACGCAAAATTTGGCAGCATTTTGGTACATAAAGAAGCATGTTAATATACTTTAATATTGTATATTTTTATTATTTTATAAACTTTTCAAAACAACTATTTTAATTACAAATCACTAAGCAATCATGTCAAATTATACACTAAATAACCCGCCCCTGATCGTTTCCGGTGCAAAGGTGCCCATTACGCTCGCAGCATTGCCACGCTGAATAGCAATGGCCAACCTCTGCACCAAAAAGGACCCGGAGTGGGATTCACCACTTTTTAAAAACTGTTATAAAGTTTTCATTAACTCCTTACTTTATCGACACTGTTTTACAAAACAGTTCATTTCACTTTTGTTTATGGTGCGTGGTATCTGCACTACTACTCTGTAGTACTGTTGGGACTGTGGTTCTTACTGTTTCGATAAAATACACAAAATATACAATATACGAAACCAACGAACCGACAAAGCTATTTTGTAAAAAATCACAACGTTGAACATGGTTCCACATAAAAAATATTATGCGATTAACGTTTTATATTTCCTAGAAAACAAACAACGCTGTATCATGTCGCATAGATTAGTAATTTATGTGAGGGAATATTTTATTTATACTAAAGGTCAAACAACTCATTCTGAATTGAAACCCTATCCATTTCACTCTTACAGTCACCAGATATATTGAGATAGATTCCGTCCTTCTTGTTTTTTTTTTCCAACAATCGTCAATTCACCTTCATAAAATGAAAACCAACAGTGTCACTATTTTTCCTTTTCTTCTACGTAGTCAAGAAGCAGCTCTAACTCGTATACAATTCTTTTGTTTTGTGTATTTCCACAATGTGAGTCTGGGTGTGTTAAGCAGAATTTGTTCAAGCTTTCTCTCAGTAATGACAAAATATTCCGTTGTAATTCATATTATTTTGTTAACTACTGAACTAAAACTTGCACTGTACCCTAGGTTGGAGGTATTTTGAAGAAATCTAGACCTTATAATATTATCTAACAGTTTCAGTAATATTACTAACATACTAATTAAAAAAACTAGTCCTTTTTTGAGCCGGTTAATAAAAATCCTAATGGCTTTCACACACAAAGTTGTTCAACTTGCAATATCTATTCCAATACATTATCTGTGCCTACAATGTAGTTTTTATAGACAGTGTAAGATCGAAAAAGTTTTTACGAGGGCCCTCAATCCTTTCTCTGAAGTAATCAGCTGTATTTGTATTCAAAACGGAAGGATCTCTGTAAGGCGTAGTTACAGAGTAGTGCGAAAGGTCTGAAAAGGTTCAATTTTTATTCTTCAGGCTATAAAGATTTCAGGGCAATTTTATATCTTTGGATTTTATTTTGACCCGTGCGATTACAGTATTGATTGATCTGCAGTTTTTTATAGCTAAAATACTAGTATAATATTTTTTTTCAGTTAACTTTCTTAGACGTCAGATCTGTTTTTGGTTTATTTATAGTTATAGAATAAATAATATATAGAATAACTAGCTTGTGCCCGCAGCTTTGCCCGCGTGGTAAAATCCTTTCACAGCGGAGGTCTACATAATAAAACCTAATTATATTCCAAATTTCAAGTGAATCCGTTTAGCGATTTGAGCTGTGCGTTGATAGATCAGTCAGTCAGTCACTCTTTCCTTTTATATATTTAGATTATTTATAGTTATTAAATAATTTATAGAATAGAATATAGAAACTATAAATAAATCTTAATTTTTATGGATTATTTATAGTCTTTTAAAACGGTATTCCTGCATTTGTAACGCTCAAACTCAAATGTGGGAAAGAGAGTTCGTGGGATCTTCTGGATTAAAAATGAATAATTTTGAACAGCGTGCTACCGTGCAGAAACGAAAAGTTTTTTACATTAAAGGTTAGCTTTTGTCCACAATCTCGCGTGATGTTAAGCGACAATGCTGTCGTAGATGGTAGCTGCCTAAACCTAGAAGGCGGAATAAATCCCTCTATTCTGTCTATGTTATATTTATATCACAGGAACGTCAATGGCCTTATACCAAAAAACTATACTGACAAGCATGTTTTTATTATTATATCTGTAGGTAATAATTTTTCCTGCACGAGTTGAACTTTGCCAAGAGTTTTTAATAAATTCCGTCCTCCAGCTTTATTATATTTATTTGCTGTTTTTAATTTTTATTTATGTCTCTCTCCATTGAGATTAATCCAGTACGCAGAAACGTCGAGTGTGAATGACTTTACAATATGAGAATATTTCAAAGTATTTTTCTTTTCTTTCAAAGAATGGTTTCTTCTCATAACAATTTGTAGTTATAATAATCGCTACTAGACAGTTTTTTTACCAGGAATCAGACACGACATTAGAGTCTTATTAATACTAAAATTTACCAAATTATTTATAATTTTATTATTATCATTAATTAAAAAAAAGAGATTTTGAATGTGTTGAAGTTTGGAGTTTTGGTTGTTCATTATTATATTAAATTAGTTGCTATCAACATAGATGTTCTATATATAATATAAAATAATATTATTAATCTAAGACGGTCAATGAAAGATGAGACTAGGCTAAAAACAGCGTGGATCAATTGAGCGCCGATTTCTTTATTTAGAACTTCCGTAAAAGTTGCTCGCAATTATATTTAGCAGATGACGCATAGATCGTAATTTAAATACAAAGTGCATCGTACTTTTATAAATAGATCTATGTTGGATGGGTTGTCACCTTTGATTAGACATCCAACTGGATACGTTACTGTGTGGCAAACCCTGCTGATAAAATAGACCGCCGGGCACAAGAATTTTACATTCAAATGGATTTTACAGCGTGAACACCAAACTGAAGCAAGAAAAATGACGTCAGGGTTGACTGCCATCGCATTTACCTTATAAAAATTAAAAACAAAATACTGTCGTCAACCTACGTATTCAGTATGAGTAAGTGAGATAGCAAACAACCGTGTCGTCATTTTTCTTTCTTCAGTTTGGTGTTCACTTTGCAAACTCCATAGTATAACCTTCTGGGCCGGGTATAACTTGTTGCTACAATACAGTTTATATCTGTGTACAAATGTATTTGCTTGATAATTTTGTCCAGTGCATGCGTAGTAACGTTATCGAATTGTCATTAGTGTGTTATCATTGTTGGTATGCCTTTCTCTCCGCAGAAACTGGTAGATTTTTTCGAATAGAAATTGGCTATCTATTCCCGTGGTTAAATATTCTAAGGTTGTCACCTTCTAGATATAGCTGAGTTGTGACGGTGGCATCTAATTTTAGGTTGATGATTTAAGGAACGGATATTACTCGCTGGAAGCTTTGCTTTTACCTTGACACAAATACATAAAAAGCGCTTTTTGGCAATTTTTAAACACTATTACCGATAAGACCGCCAATTGTTACACTTCTTTCTAATGTGTTATCTTATTTCTAAGGTTATTTTATTGTATTTGTGGTGTGCAATAAAGAGCTTTTTATTTTTTTATATATTTATTCTACAAGTAGACTGGCTGAAGAACCCCTTAATAATTTTTTTAGTCGCTGTGCCGCTAGTTTATTAAACCTATTTTTATCAGATTAAGAAGTAAGTAAATAAAAAAACGAGTAGTCTAATTAGGTTTCATATATAAGATTTTAGCGTTTATCTACTTGCGTACCTACTTATTTAATAATTTGATTAGTACTAATTAATGAGATGCTAAGCCTAAATAGTTTTGATCTTAACTATATTAGGTTACGTAAACTAATAACCAGATACAGATTCTAATTGGATGTTACATGAGAGGTATTAGGCTGATTTAATTATAATGTTTAGCATATTTGGGAGCTTATAATATTAAATTTCTGTGATCATAATATTACTAATTAATGGAAAAGAGAAAACTGTTCTGGATATATTATAATGATAAAGTCTTGTTAGTTGTGACTAAGTTTTAGGGATGTTTGTGCGTGCAAAAAAAAAGAATTAGACGTCTAAATAATTTAAGGACAACGTAGGTACTTTGAAGAAAATAATATTAGGTATTGTATGAACCGACTGTTTAAATTTTCAATGTAAATAGGTTATACCTACCCTGTAATGACACATCTATACTATTATATAAAATAGAAAACTGACTGACTCATCATCGCAGGGACAAAACCGCTGGACCGATTGAGCTGGAATTTGGACAGCGAGTTCTTTAGGTAACGTAGGCGACCAATAAGAAGGGATTTTAATCTACTATCAGCGGGTAAAACCACTGCGTGTAGCTTGTTAATCTATGATGTTCCACTGCGGTGGTCTTTGCCATGCAATAGGATTTCCTTTCCCTGCTTGGTTGTCTGGAAGAGATCGCTATTAGCGATAAGACCGCCAATTGTAACATTTCTTTCTGTGTAATCTTAGTTCTATGTTTATATTGTTGTATTTGTGTGAACAATAAAGAGTTTTCTATTCCATTCTATAATAATGGAATAAGAAGTAGGATTGAAACAGATATACTAGAAAGAGTGAATGACTGATCTATTAACGCATATCCAAAACCTCTAAACGGATTGGGTTGAAATTTGGAACACAGATAGGTTTTATGATGTATAGAACTACGCTAAGAAAGATTTTTTGCACGCGGGAAAAACCACGAACATAAGCTAGTCGTGTATATAAAGTGAGCTTGTCGCACTCATATTTCTTAGTAACGCAGCCTCAAACTGAAATTGCATGAAACTGCCTCATAATATTTGCATGTTTATGTATTTTGTTCATACTGGCATAGTTCAGAACTGCACTGCACATCATATTAGCATTTCTATGGAGCATTTCCGCTTTTAAAGCCACTCGTTATTTTGAAATACTAGCTACGCTCAGTGGTTTTTCCCGTTGTACTCTAGCCTATGTGTTATTCCAGGGTCTAAGCTAACTCTATACCGAATTTCAGCTCAATCGGTCCACCCGTTTAGGCTTGAAGGAGTAATGAACATCCATCCAGACATCCATACATTCTTAAAGACTTTGACGTTTATAATATTAGTAAGATAGTAAGAATAATACATTGCATTGTGCATTATAAATTATAACCATTAAAATATGGACATAAGTAACGCAAATTTCGCGAGATTGGGGCTCAAGTGACGAGATGGTATTCCTAGACATAGTTTGCGCAAAAAAGAATTTTATAAATAGTCAAACTTGTATTCAAGTCGTGCTCTACATAATATTATATTAACGGGACTGACGGATTAACTGCCGTGCAGAGACTAAACCGCAGTATTCGACATTTTGCCGATTTTTAGTTATATATGCCACCTTATTGCGCACAAAATAAGGAATACACCAATCTAACCCATTTCTCAATTAATAAATTTTAAGGTAGTAAAAACCTTGATTGAAAATAATTACTGCGGGCCACATTTGCGTACTTTTTATCAAAACACTATTTAAAATACAGTAAGAGCATTTACGTCTTTTGCGACCTATAGTGTTTCTAGTTAAAATGCAGTAAACGTATTCACTATAACGCATAGTACTGTTTTTTACACAAAAACCAAAAATGATGCATTAAACGAAAACGCAGTAACACGATAATGTACTGAAAAAAATAATACTGCATCTTGGTTTTCTGATAACATTACTGACAAAATTGCAGTAAAATATTTTTTTACTGCAGTATGGTTGGTTATGTAACAAATTTTAAAATTATAGCTACTACTGATTTTGCGGTTTAAGCTCATTTTGCTGCATTCTAATCGGCATTTTGGATTGTTATTCTGGAATTTACTTCGTTTGTTCTAGATCATACTGCGATTTAGTATGCATCTGCCCTTGATTTGTCGAGTAGTAAAAGTCTCAGTCAGATTAGATTTGATTTAATTTACATTACATACAACAGTTTTATTTAACAAACAGGTTTATCTGTTAAATATAATGGCGTATAGTCATTCATTCAGATGGTACACAATTTTAGTATTACAATTATCAGACTATACACAGATACAAGAAACAGCTATACACAGTCTATACACAGCTATACACAGTCAGCTATATACAGTCAGTAATAGAAATAATCCCAATATTTCGACTTAGTTCGATTTTTTTATCATAACGAGTAATAGTGTTGAATTCATGGAAAAAAGTTCCGTTTGGTTCATTCTAATTGAGTAAAATAAAATGCGCAACAAACGTCAAAGTGTTTTAAGCAAAGGTTTCTTAAGAAAAAAAAAAACTAAAGAAAAAATAACAACACAACCCATTGAAAGCGGAGAACTTTCTACAATAACAAGCATGGCTAGAAGGAACTTTAGAAATTCAAATAGAATTGCCTTCTGCTTAAGGTAGACATAGTTAAGCCTTTTAACACCAAACTACTTAAAACTTAAAAATTATGTCATATATATTTATGATATGCTTTTTTATCGATGCATCTGGAAGCAATTCAGATTTTCATTTCATGAACCGCCAGAATACCCTTAGCATAAACAATACAATCTTTTTTATGTGATGGAGTAGAAGACAAACAAGGCGCTCTCCTTATGTTAAAAGATAACGCTGCCTATAATTATCAGTATAGTGCTACTTTAGATTACACAATGATGTGAAATTCTAAAAACACTGCGCCAACGCTTCTTTCTCAAGAGTCAGAAGATGTTAGACTCTTTAGCCCAGTAATTATCTAGCTACAATGCCTTCTTACCGTAGCATATTATGTTTGCACATCACTGCGTAAGCGGATTAATACCTAAAAACCGTTCTGAATACGCATAACGAAGAAAAACAATAATCGTTTTCTGTCAATGGAATTGAACTTGTACAAGCAAATGCAAGTTTAACCCAAATTTCATAGTATTACGTTCTGGAGTTCTTTTTACCATAACATATTGTTTGTAAAAAAACTCCTATCAAATAATGCATGACTGTAGCTACCCAACACCATTCTCATAGCAACTTGCCATCTCTTCCAATTTCGCTATTAGACTCTGCAGATATAATAAAAGATAAGTTATGTGCAAGATGTGTTTAATAAATAAATATGGTTGCGAAATGATAACGAATATAACTGCTTAGGATATAACTGCAGCTGCTACTCCCTGAAGAAGATCCTCGTACAGGATCTAAACGATTGGCACGAAACCGAAATAAATTCAAGTGAGTTTATGCCGTTTATTTAAAAGATGAATTTAAATACTCATGAATCGTTTAGTATAAAAACTGCTTAGGACATAATAAGTGACAATTGTCTAAAAAAAGGTTTCTAAAGCTGTTACAAATACAACGTGGACTTATAGATCGCTATACTATCTGTAATAGAAAAACCTCAAAGTGGTACAATAATTTGAACAAGAATAAAGAATAAAGAAGTGAGCCACCAAGTCTTAGAATTCGGTTTGTCTGATTTCCATACTATAATTATTTGAAAGTATAATCCATCTACAGTATAAACTATCTGAACTGAAATTGGAGACAAAATTCTGACAAGAAAAGACTGGAAGCATTAATAAAAGTCTGAAATGCAACTTAGATTAATAAAATAAATAGAAACTCATATATGTTTCATATAAACCTGCCACATTTAATTTAATAGTTTTTAAATAAATAACATACTGCTGAAAAATTTATTCAAGGCATAAAATTAAAATGCAGTAAGTTCAGCTGGATACTGCAAATTAATTGGTAATGTATTATAAAAATCAGACATTTTGCAGTAATGTGTATTATTGCTGCATTTTAATTCGTTAATGTATACAAATTTACCTGTAGTAACTGACACCATTTTCAAAAAATATTATTTTCTATATTATAAAACAAATATTTTCAGTATTTTTTGTGCTTAAATTATACTACTGTGGTATCTAGTTGCGATAGCAAAAAAATAAAAATTATTTTTTATTCATAAACGTCAAAAAAACGGCTTCAAAACGTTTTTCGCGATTATCTCGAAACCGCGATTTTGCACTTACTGCGTTTTAGTCTCTGCACGGCAGTTACACCGCTCTTAAGTATACCTATACATTTTTGCATCTATTTCTAGACAGGTTTACGGTCCCTTGAAGCTGTAAACAATCAAATTTCTAAGTAAATATAGAGAAAAGATGTGAATTAAAACGAGTGACTTATTAAAATCAAGCTAAATCGTTTTAGCACATCTGGAATAGCCGACAACTAAAACAGAACAAATTTGTATCTGCTTGCTTTAATGTATATTACAGTTTAATCTTAAGAGTAGTTCAGTTACACTTCTCATTATAGTATTCATTCTAGAGGTACTCATTATACGAGTTATAGTTCATAGGTTAGCTAATCCTTCTGCATCACTTTCGTACGTTTAATATGAATTAACGCATACTATAGGCACCGTACCAGGTCGGATTTGTCCACTTGTCATCATCATCATCTCAGCCATAGCACGTCCACTGCTGAACATAGGCATCCCCTTTGGACTTCCATATAAACCGGTTGGAAGCGACCTGCATCCAGCGTCTTCCGGTGACATTTGTAAGCCTTTAACAAGCTTTTATTTACTTTCATCTGTCTGTAATCAAATCTTGTAAGTTTAATTTGATCCACTTCCCGCCACAATATTATTATGATATGGAGGTGATCTGATGATGGAGCTGGAAAGTGGCCACAGGAACTCCGTAATTAAACGACGCGACCCCGTCGAGTTTGGGTTCATTTGATTCGTTTTGACGATTACTTTGGTTCTAGATTGTAATAATAATAAAAGATTGTTTTTTAAAAGATTTTTTTTAAATTTCACTTGTTTTAAATCTCACTTGTTATCCACTTGTCGTGCCCGTTAAATAAACCCAGGAGGATTTTTGTAATGCGATGCGTTGGCGTGCGACCCGTAGTTAACGCCAGCCTTATTGCCTCAGTTATTATGAGTAAGCCCGGTCTTTGAAATGTAAATCTTAGCACTCTGTAATCAACTGTAATAGTGCAAGCTAACTCCAGTACGAAGGTAATTTTACAAATGACTACGGTGCAAGAGCTCGTTAATATACATTCATGTAACAAACCTACTTCCTATAACTTTTTAACGTAGTATAACTAAACCGAAATAAGAATATTTTTTAAACTCGTATTTTAATATGTTATATGAACCAACGCACATAGTTGGCTAAAAATGCTGCACTCTGTAGTGTACGTTGGTTTACATCTACGAATAAATAAGTTTACATAAAATGTTCCAAAGTGATGCAGACGGATTTTATAATGCGTTGCATCGCAATACGGTCCACTCTAGTCTGAGCTTTTTCTTAATCATTATTATAGGGAAGGCGAGAAAAGTCCCACCTTGGCTTCACTGAACATCATGCCGGAACACGGTTACAATGACCGCTTGGCGACACGGTTTTGTCTAGTAGGGTGGTAACTGCCACGGCTGAAGCGTACCACCATTATAGCTAGTGGAAAAACCGCATATATCTAATTAACTTCGTAAGGATTTCGGGTCAATTTAGACCCAGTTTTGGCTTAAAATACGGATAACTTTAATAAAAGTCATTGGTGCGGGGCCGGAATTCGAACTCAGTGGTCCAGATTTGCATCCGCACCACATAACCCCTTAGCCACCACCGCTTAGCTTTAACGGTACGTAAACTAAAACAAATTGGTTAAAAATATATTATAATCTTCAGTGAACATATTTCACATGTCATGTTCAATCTGGTTACTATAAAAGGGTCAAAGAATCTTTCTGATCTTGCTTTAGGCTACAGAACTGATCCGATTCAACTTTTGTTTTATTTAAGAAAAGGGCCCTCTTTATTTCCTCTATAAAAGGAAGTATTTTTTTGAAAGCGCGATTTACTCAAATAACAATAAGTCAGGAAAATCTATAGAAATAGGCTGTGACAGACAGACCAAGTGATCCTTATTTATTATAGCTTCCATTTTATTTGTGGAATCCTAAAATATTGCCTGGATATACTTTCATTCGCATTTTTTTCTAGAATCTCTTTACATTTCTGTTTTTCGTCCGAAGGAACCGCAAAAAGTACATAGGTTTTTTTTATTAAATTAGTGGACATATTTTATGAGAAAAAAGAAATAAAGTTACTTACTATGCTTTAAATTACATAGACGTATAGGTAGGTATATAAAATATAACACGTTTTTAGTTTTAATTTTTTTAGTAAGTTTTAATGTTAAAAGTTGAAGATTTAGGTGCCTATTTAGTTTTTAAGTTACTTTGATCACAAATAGTATTTTATATAGGTAAATTGTTGTTTGATATTGCACAATCAAGAAACAACGAAAGTGACAAATTTGGAAAAATCTCTCCGTAAAAAGGTGCACTAGAGCTTGATATTAAAAAGATATAATTTATCATACATGTCAAGGAATATGGTTAAGCTCAGCAGGGGGAAGTGATTTTTATTAATGGCCATTTGCAGAATTGACGACAATCCCATAATGTGGGCACTTACATTGATAAAAATCACACCAATATTATAAAAGCGAAAGTTTGTGTGTGTATATGTTTGTTACTTTTTCACGCATAAAGGGGTGGATCGATTAAGCTGAAGTTTGGTGTAGAGATAGCTTAGACTATGGAATAACACATAGGCTACAGTACAGGGGTTAAAGCCGCTGGGCGCAACTTGTATGTAACAATGATAATATAGTTCGTGACGTCAGTTGTAGTATTTTGAACACCTGGTATTAACTTTCTGTCAAAACAGATGTTTGTAGAAACTTGAAAGCTTTATAGCTTTAGTAAGTTTAGCGGGGCTTTGATGCTAATGCCAGATTTAAGGAGTTGTAAAGGTTAAGCTGATGTACTTATCTATATTATGATAATATTGTAACTTTACAGAGTGTAACAAGATTAGATAAAATTAAGTATATATTGTCTCGTCTTCACTACATAGTATAAAATAAAGTTGCTTCCCACGTCAGTCTGTCCATATGTATGCTTATATCTTTAAAATTGCGCTATGGATTTTGATGCGGTTTCATTAATAGATAGGGTGATCCAAGAGGAAGGTTTATACGTATAATACACGCGTTTTATGGTAGAGAAACACTGATAATTTTCTATTAAGCGCGACGAAGTGCGCGCGGGTCCTCTAGTAAACTATAAATTATAATATCCCTCAAACTTACTTCGTTGGCGCAAGAACCCAAAGTGAGTTTTGGACTCCGACAACAAGAGCCTCCAACTGGTTCTGTCCTGTGCCACTTCCCGCCAGTTTTAAACTTTCAGGGCGTGCACATCCCTTTCCACCTCATCTTTCCAGCGGTACCTGGGACGACCAACGGGTCTACGACCAACTGGTCGTCCCACATACGCCCTCAAACTTGGCAAGTTATATTATAATAATAGATGATATAAAGTTTTTATTTTTGTAAAAGCTTTTTAAATACTAAATAGGCCATTTTACCACATTCCAGATCTGATAGAAAGTGCAGATGCAGATAAGTGCTAATACATTTATATTTATAGATCATACTAGCAATTAATTGCTAATACGTCTGTGTTTTAATAATATATATTGTGAAATTTTATTTATATTTGATGCACAAAAGTATACTCGTAAAAACATTTCAAAAAGAAAAACGTATCCAATGAAAAATAAATATTTATTGTTTAAAAAAATGAGGTTGGTATAAATAATTTACCGAGTACTCTGTTTCTCAGCAGACCGTAATTGCACATATACGTGTGATCCATTCTAATCTAGTCGTAGAGTGGACCCAGTGGGGTATGTATTATGCAGGATAGATTGTAACGCAATTAAGGCTTTTAGTTCGCATTTGCTAGCCACACTGAGCGTGTTTTTCTTGTTTTCGGACGATTTACAAACTTATTATGGTCTGGACGTGTATTGAATTTATTATCAGCTAAGCTCAGATGATTTCTGAAACAATTTTGCCACTAGCTTACAAAGTAAGGCTGTAAATTCGCTATATTTACATTTACTTTAAAGAGTGTCTAAGGTACGATGATCGGAGATAATAAAATCTTACGATGGTTTGAAATCATAAGACCCATAGTTTCAAAATGGGATTTTTCATATGAATACCAACATTGTATTGGTGAGTAATGTAAGATACATTTTATAGTTAACGCCGAAAAAAAACTCATTACGCGTACCCTCACAACGAGGGTATGTGGGACTCCCCGAGCAAAATGACTGACTGTAGAATTCTAAAAAAAAACGCAGTGTCAAAATTTCACTCAATGTGTAAATATTTGCGTCAAGTCTACGCGTCAAGTAAATTCTATTAGAGTATCTTTACACAGATGGACTACATTTCAAGTGCACTCCAAGAGCTAATTCGCATTTTGAATGCAATTAGTACTACGGCAACAAAACTGCAAACTAACTGGTTTGCAGTTTTTACAGTACAGTACAGTGGCAGGGTGGCAGTCCACGTACAGTTGTGCAGTTCTAATGACTACATGCTGGACTCTAGACTGGACTGCATGCCATCTGCACACCAATTGAAATCAGGCTGCACTGTTGTTTTGTAGTACTAACTGCATTCGCACTGCAAATTTATGGTTTGAGTGTGCAATGTATAGTCGTATTCAAATTTCAAATGTATGTAGTCCGAGTATTATTAAAACAACAAAACGGCAAAACGCACGTCTCATATTGTCGAGAATATCTCACCCGCCGCTTTGGAGAATTATTATGATGAAGGAATACTTCATTAGGAGTTCACACCAGCAGGGCTATTCATTTACCCGTCAGGAAACCGAACCGAAGACCGAATTGTCAAAAAATTATGAAATGACGCATTACGTCGTATCGATTTAATACGTCATTTCTCATACATTTTTGACAATTCGGTCTTCGGTTCGGTTCCCCGACAGATAAGTGAATAGCCCTGCTGAAGTCCCCGACGCTCACACCAAAAAAAAAGTATATTATGTAGTCTGAGTATTATCTCTCTGTCTCCCTATAGATACTGTTTTAAGAGTGCAATAAAAAAGCCGATGCATTGATCTAAAATATTTAATGGACTTCCACGTATGGAGTGTAACAGTAGGTCTAAAATCTGACATTTAAAGGCTATTTTATGGCCAACGTCATAAACATTTGCCAGTATAGTTCCGTATTTGGGTCACATCGAGCGTGTTGACTGTACGTCGTACGTACGTTTAGCCACAAAGAACACGTCTCCCGCTGATTAGAAATCCGCATCAGTCATTTTGGCTTAGAAATGTAAACGTTAATTAGATGGGTTAATTAGGCTTTTGAACATAATATTATTATCACAGTAGAGTTAGACAGATCTTTGAAATGCTAACTAGTAATTGGCGTTTATACCACAACAGAATCTGAACAGGTTACCCTACTTATACTGTTCGAGTCAAATTACAATTTTAGATTGTGGAAAACCTATACGTTGCAGTTAAAGATCGCCAAGATTACTACCGCAACATGACCTAATTACTGCCACCGGTAAGTATCAGCCGGAAACAGCTTTGGAAACTTATAAAGACGAAAATAATAAAATGTTAGTTAAAAAAAACTCTTATAAATTTAATTGTTAAAAGCGATGTCAAGAACAGTGCAAAAGGAGCAAATAAATCTAATTAGTGACTTGTCACTTATTAAGTACATTGAGAGGTAAATTTTGGAAAAAGACTTGACGACAACAGAAATCGAATAACTTAAATTCTTAAAGTTACGCTAAAATATAGGAATACGAAACTTTAGCTTATCTACTAGATTTATTACCTGGGCTGATCGCTCTTCTTTTTTTCTTCTTTGGGTGCCATCTTCAAACGAAGGTTGGCGATCATCATGGCAATTTGAACCCTCGACACAGCAGCTCTAAGCAGGGAACGCGTGCTCTTGGCGCAAATTTTAAAGCCAAGATGTTCTTCTTCTTCCTGGACTTTTTTCCCTGTATTATGGGCACATATTTGGGTTAACGTCTCTTTATGGTGTTTGTGTTGGTGGGTGATCGCTAATTTTACTTAACAATGATTTTGAAAACTTACGTGAACGTAATATTATATAACTGTGTAAAAATACGGAACTCATACCTGATAAAGGATATCCTAGCTATCCGAAATACAGAGTCGAGCCTAGATTCAACTTTTATATCCATTAGCTTAGTTGGGTTTTCTAAATACTGTATAAATGAGTTTCAAAGTAAATAAAGTGATGAAAATAATTTGCCAGGTGTCTGTTTTACCATAAAACATGCAAAGGCACTTTCAACGAATAAAGGTACATTTTGTTCGTGTGATATTTTATACTTAAAGTGTTTGAGCGAAAATTATAAAAATGTCTGATATAAATTACACTTATTTAAAATGGCATTTTATTAAAAATACCGCGTATCTTAATCCCACTAAATTGGGATGGGAAATGGGAACGATTTGAATACATATTAATTTATAGCATGGATACCTTCAAAAACCAATCATATTTTTATGTCTAATGGCGGCTCCAGATTAGTGCCGTGAATTCACGCGCGAATTCTCGCTGTGAATTCACGGCACAAGTCGTACCCTCCACATTCACGGGATGCTCTCAGTCGTTCCTGAAACCTGCCGCGAAATGGACGTAGAAGCTGCTGCTGCAATAACTTTGTTTGCTGTGGCAATATATAACTATTTAGACGTCCAAAACAAGAAACTTACAAGAAAGCGTTGGAAAAAAAGAAGATGGTGGATGACTGAAATACATCGTAACCGATCCAGGTATGTTTGCTGGTGTACCTAGTGAATTAATGAATTTACTTAGTAGGTAAATGATTAGAACTGTCTTTATTAATTATATAAAATTCATTTCAGACTTTCTATGAAGAAGCAGTTATCAGAATTACATTCGGAACCCAGTGGCGAATTTAAGAAATTTACTCGTATGTCAACAGTGGACTTTGAATATTTGCTTCAGAAAGTTTCTCCAATTATTTCCAAAACAGATACCCATTTTAGACCGGCAATACCAGCAAGAATTCGTTTAGCCATAACATTAAACCTCCTGTAGGGTGACGATTTCAAAAATCTGTGAAAAACGAAACTGGCACGGGGCCGTGAATGTGGATGTTTACGCGTGAACGCCGCGCGAAGGGGGCGCGAACCCTTTGTTGCGTGACAAAATACCGACACTGATCGGGGAACAGGCGTGAATGCGCGTGAACCCCGCGAAAACCGTCCACATTCACGTTCACGCCTGTTCACGGGGCTTCACGGCACTAATCTGGAGCCGCCATTACTACATGACCTGCCCTAGACACGTGAAAAACGCTTAGGGTAAACTATAGAAACGTACTACGATAACAGTAATTGTCCTTCGATTTTTTGTTTTTCGACAACGTCTGTCATCTCTGTACATTAATGAGGGTTATAGTCGGGCCGGCCTAAAAGGCCACATTTGACACATCATCAAAATTCCCTTACAGGGTGATCTAAAAATTTTACTTATTTTTTCTGTAAATAATATATGTCAACACTTAGCTGAACAATGAATAATATGACAACACTTAGCTGAACACTGAACACTATACTCGAATTTACAATTAACAATTTACGCATTACCATTAAAATTTCTACCATTTGGTAGATTTGTTGCCTACCATTTAACTTATTACCAAATTCTTATATCATAATTTCTGCCAAAACTACCATTAAATTTTTCTACCAAAAACTACCATTCAAATTTCTAGCAAAATCTACCATTCTTTTTTATCATTTAGTTGATTTTTTACCATAAAAAATCTATCAAAAACTACTATTAATTTTCTACTATTTGGTAGATTTTTCTATTATTAAAAAATTCTACCAAAAACTACTAAGTAGATTTTTCTACTGTGCATTTTTGAAAACTAACGTGAGAGTTATCCATATTACTATGTAAACAAAACGACTAAAAACTCACGGAAATAGTGGTCGGAGCTAGGCTCGATCCTGAGTTTCGGACAATTACGATGTCCTTCATCAGGAGCTCACGCATTTTTCTACCATAAAAAAGTCTACCAAAAACTACAATTGAAATTTCTACCAGAAGAAACGTAAAGAAGGAACAAACATACTCACACACACACACACACACACACACACACACACACACACACAAACACACACACACACACACGCACGCACGCACGCACGCACGCACGCACGCACGCACGCACGCACGCACGCACGCACGCACGCACGCACGCACGCACGCACGCACGCACGCACGCACGCACGCACGCACGCACGCACGCACGCACGCACGCACGCACGCACGCACGCACGCACGCACGCACGCACGCACGCACGCACGCACGCACGCACGCACGCACGCACGCACGCACGCACGCACGCACGCACGCACGCACGCACGCACGCACGCACGCACGCACGCACGCACGCACGCACGCACGCACGCACGCACGCACGCACGCACGCACGCACGCACGCACGCACGCACGCACGCACGCACGCACGCACGCACGCACGCACGCACGCACACACACACACACACACACACACACACACACACACACACACATTAAAGTCCTCAACGGTGTCAAAATGTGTATTTAAAAAAGTAATCGGCCATTTTGTAGCGGCCGTAGCCGTCTTGGACGGATTTCCACCAAATGTGTGTTTGCTCAAAATAAGCTGATTAAGATCGGAAAACCCCCCTTGTACCCCTTCTGGCAGTAAGGAAGGGAGGTGAAAGGGGCCGCTCCACCCTGCTTCACTTAATCAACTCTGGGAGACCATGTAAAGCCACGAGGAAAATGTCGGTGTCAATTTCGGATAAGCCGATGGTATAGATTTTATTTCTAATATAAAACAACGGTTTTTGTGGCATTATGTTTAACCAAAAAAAACTAAAAATAAAAAATGCTCAATTTTTGTTTCAAGTCATTGTTGTGTTTATTTTTAAACTATAAAGAATATGTTATACACATAGCTAAGAACATTGCCGAGTAATATTATTAATCTTATAAACGAAAAAATAAACAAACTTCATTAATCCGTTCGGCTACGATGGCACAGACAGATACACAAACAGACAGACAAACAAACACGTCAAACTTATAACACCCCACCTTTCTTGCGTTGGGGGTTAAAAAAATTAGATGAATAAATAGGACATCCTATACAAGGTCACGTCAATCAGTTTTTGTTTTTAAAACAATAAGGATGCTACCCAATAAAATCGCGAAATCGAAATTTGAAATGTAGAATCGAATGCAATTATAACTTGGATTGAATATTTGATCATAAATAAATAACTATATTGCGATTAAAATAAAATATGTTGTTAATATTGTGATTATATTATAGTAAAATATAATGTAATTAAAATAAAATTGTGAAATGTATAGAGAATAAACATATTTTTTTATTACAGGTTTTTTTATAACTCGTGAGATGTTTCTGGCAAAACTAGCCCATGATGCCATTACATTTTTACAAAAAATACCTATTAGAATTAAATTTAATTAGACTTTAGGAATGCTTTCATAAAACTGTATTCGATTCCAACGTGTTTGAAGATCGTATCGATTCATATCCTATAATCGAAATAAACAAACAATGTCCCAACACTTGTTTACTATGACTGACATCTGTCAAATGTGGCCTTTTAGGCCGGCCCGACTATAGTCATAAGCACTTTGCAGTTTTACTTAATTTCATTTAGGTACACTAAAACACACATACCTAATAGCACTGTGCTAATCTGAGTGCGAAGTTCTGTAGAAATTAAAATAAAATCAAATAATATTATTATTTAGCCGGATTGGGCCAATAATTTCAAAAGAATATTGAATTTTAAAAAATCTAAAAATTTATTTACAGTTATTGAAGTAACACACACAAAAGAGACAACTAAATACTGAAAAACCAATGAAATGCTTTGAGTTGATTTTTAATAGTACCAAGAAAGAATACGGAATTTAATAGTAACATCGCGTGACAGGCTGACAGCCTCGGCACAGTTTTTGTGGTTTAACCATCACGAGTGCCATTCCTGATAATACCACGAAAGCCTATTGATTTACGAACCCACATGCTTTCTATTCGATGAAAAAGTTGGGAAAAAACGTTAAAATGAAGACTGGCTTTCACCTACTCCCGTACGAAAATCCCTTATTACCGGACGTCAACGTCACAATATCTATTTTTGAGCCAAATTTAGAACTCAATCCGTTCAGGGGTTTGATTCTGCATTTGATAAATTAGTCAATCAATCACTGAGTCAGCCACATTACATAATATGCCTACAGAAGATTGCAAGCTTGATATTTTCTTACCGAAAATATCTTATAGGTAATGAACAATAATAACCTTCTTATTAAAAAAAATCTTATTCTTCTCCCTGAATCTAAATTTGTATATCCAATTTATCTATCTGCCACGTCACCAAATGAAAAATACGTCATCAAATTGAAATTAAACCAAACTTGCCAAAAAATTCAATGAACTCTTCTAAAATTACGAATATAATAAATATAATTTCGGAAATAGAATATATTAAAAGACATAACTTATGAAGGCATTATCTCCTCTTAAGCTCTGAAAACTTTAACTGCAATTTCCCCAAGAAATTAAAGGTAAGCCAAAACTTTGAAGGTGCTTAATTCAATCCGGAGCTGGTAAACACAGCTCTTTGTTCTCGGACAGGATGTTTGCAACTTGGGCTTGGGGACGTATAACTTCCTCTAGAGACGCTCTCAACCTTATTTTCACCGTATTAATTGAGTGACGCGGTTAGCAACTTAATTAGTTTGACGACTTAATATGGGTTAAGCGAAATAGGCAGTATGTACAGTATTTAATTTCATATTTTTAACTGACGTATGCTACTTGCGGCTGTTTAAATGTCTCCAATTTTTTTTTCATGTTCTTAATTTGTAGCAGGTCTAATTCTTGTTTGTATCATAGATCCAAAAAGCAAATTATAAGGATTACAACGTAAGTTAATTATTATGTAATAAATATATACATACACAACTACAACATCAACTTGGACAACTTTAAGACGCGAGTTAATAAGTACCTTTCTGGGCATCTTACGTGATTCATCGTTGACCGCGTCTTTCGCACTTTCCATGAGATGGGTCAAACGTAGGTTATTCAAAATAAATAAATCACAAAGTTCAACCACCTGAGCAGCTACAAGTTTTAAACTTTTAGCTGACTCCACCTCGTGTCATTCGTGACCTCTGTTTACCAATTCCCAAAAGCAATGCTTACTTATCAATATCAAAAGAGAAACATACGAGTAAGCTGCTGGAGTTATGAGACTCCCCAGACATTATTCATGCACTCAAAGTGATATATCATGTACAAGCGCAAGGGAATAAATTTAACAAGATCAGGCTAATGAACGAGGACTTTTAGACACTTTGATGTAAAACTGTTGACGTCGAATTTAGAGAATTGATAAATTTATATACGAGTAGGAACTTGCTTTTTTTAGACAAATTATGTTTTTTTATTCATGAGTTTGCATAGCTGCGCCTAGTGGTTTTATCCGCTGTCTCTATACCAAATTTCAGCTCAGTCGGTCCAACTGCTTAGAGGCGTGAAAGAGTTACAATCATCAGTACATTCTTAGTAACTTTCGGGTTTATAACATTAGTAGGATTGTCTCATATTATGTGGTTTACATTTTAGACCCTAATATATCCTTTTTTGCACTTTCTCAAGTCAATTTTTACAATAACTACGTCTATATTTAAAGACTCTACCGCCAACCTGAAAAGCGGGTGATATACTGGAAATTTAAACCTTTTTATTTAATTTTTTTTATGGCCATAATATAGATATTGCTATATAAATGTTTTAAGTTCTTATTACAGCTGTGGTCTTTCAATTAAGAGCTATCAATATAGTAGTTATTCTATAATATTATTACGGTTTAAATTGTAAACAGCTCAAAATTAATATGCATTAGAAACTCAACCCACACAAGAGCACTACAACTGCAATCTACAGTCTCGAAGTTCCTACAAACATTCATATTCAATTTCCCCTGAATAGCTTTACTTGTGTTTCAACTCTAACATGATTATGTTTGGAGTGTTTTAGTTGACTTTTATGTCATACTAGCTGTACCCAGCGCAATGTAGCTTATATGTTATTTCAGGATCTAAGCTATCTCTATACCAAATTTCAGCTCAATCAGTCCACCCGTTTTGGCGTGAAGATGTAACAAACATACAACCACACATTCTTACAAACTTTCACGTTTATAATATTAGGAAGATTAGAAAAAATGAATTTCAGTTCGTAACCAATATCTTTATTATATCCTCCGTTTTGCAAAACTAGAGTGGTTGGAGAATTTCAGGTGACTAGAAATTCAGTGACGAGACCTAACGAGTATAGTCTTTGCCAATATATTGATTTTACGTGCTTTCTAAGGCGTTGTAGTGCTAGATAACACAGATACACATACATTTACATATTCATATATCAAACATGAGATGTTTACCCATTACCTATCCAAACGAGTATAGTTCAATCACTTTTAAATTGCAGGTTGTTCCCATGAAGGACAGGAGCATTTTGTCTCACAAAATGTAAATTTAAAATGGCTCTCTTTTTGATACAAGTTAGCAGCGCTGCTAGTGTGATTAGTTGACCGACTAGTCTAACAATGCACAGCCTAAACACCTGAATGGATAAGATTGAAATTTGGCTCATCTTTGACGTAGAATTTGTTAATAAAGGATTTGTTAATGCGGGCAAGCTAAGCATCAGATAGTTTATTGATAATTTTACGTGACAGGCCGAAGTATATACAAGTAAACCTAATCTAAATTTTAGACTATTTGTAATAACCTTCTTTAGGAAAATCACATCATAACTTGCTTCTAAATTACTGTACTTATGTCTCCCTAATTCGTTGACTTATGTAGGTATTTGATGTTCGGTTACTTTTAACGAAGCATCTTTGTGTAACAAAATTTCTTATTAAAGTTACCTTGAGCGGATTATGCCGTTATCATTTATTCTATCTTCCTCTTTTACATCCATTTGAATTCTTTTCGAAAAGGTTTTTGGTACTTTTCTTGCACGTGAACTGAATCCACCTAGAGATAACACAAAAGTTTTCCATAGCACAGAATTTAGTTACAAAAGCGGACACTACGCTAAGAAAAAAAAGAAAAGCTTAAATTTTATGAAGTCAAAAATAAAACCAGTAGCGTACCTCATGACATCTACGACAGATTGAACGTCTTGATGTAATAATTACATTCAGATTGATCAGTAGATCTAGCACAGAGTGTGCAAGATCTTGTCTAGCTCTCTAGTCGGACTGTCATTTTGTACATTGTACTCTTGAGATTAGGAAACCGAAAATGGTTAGGAGGACATTACTCTTGAGAATGTATATGCTGTGTTAGCTTTATAGGTTATATCCTTTCTGATCTTGTTTTGTCAGACAGAATACATTTAACTACAATTTATTGCTTGCTACATCATCATCTCAGCCATAGAACGTCTTCTATCGAACATAGGTCTCCTCTTTGGACCTCCATACATACCAGTTGGAAACGACCTGCATCCAGCGTCTTTCGGTGACTTTATAAGGTCATCTGTCTACCTTGTGGGTGGACGGTGGTGGCTAGCTGCATATAAGTTTAAAAATAATGTTTCTCCATTCAGTGTTTAAAACCGAAGAAAAATGTTTTATGAGCTTAAATTTTTTTTTTGTCTTTATACCTACCAACCACTGTGGAGTGTCGTTTATTTTTTACCTTGAAGTCTGCCAATATTACATAATATTATACTCCTAGTCTATGTTCCATACATTTCCATATCAAAATATTTTCCTTAAGATTCCTTGAATATTATCATCGTTGCTTCCCACTTATGGCAACTTTATGAGTTGTTATTGTATGCTTCCTGAAATTACATCATGCTGATGCTCGTCACATTTGCCTGATAATGTAATGTGCTTGTAGAAAACAGTGATTTAGATACCTTTAAGTGTTGATAAAAACTTATGTATCCTTAAAGCTATTACAAATTATAATTTACATTATTTCCGCAGTTTACAGGTGCAGGGCAGAGCCGTGCATACTTTGTGGCTTTCGAAAGTTGTCATTAATTATTATTATAAAGAATTTTATTATCAAACGTCAAAACTGGGATCAAACTTGGGATCTTGTGCTACTTGTATTATATTAGCACGGTAAATACAAAGTAGTTTTAGATGATACTAGCTGCCCAGCAGTTTTATCCGCTCGCGCTGTACTGTAGCCTATGTGTTATTCCAGGGTCTAAACTATCTCTATACCAAGTTTCAGCTCAATCGTTCCACCTGTTAAGGCGTGAAAAAGTAAAAAACATACACCCAGACATCTGCACATTCTTTCTAACTTTCACGTTTAAATAATGAAGGATAATATAATGAAACAAAAAAATACCACAACATTATCGATAAAAAGATAAACCACTTCAAAAGAACACAATAATCTGCTAGACAATAATACTCGTTGTTTAACATGTTACCTATTATTATACATCAACATAAGGCACTGAAACTATTGTCTATTGTCTATGTAAGCACCGGGTCTGATTTAAGCCCATTGTATTTAATATTTCACGTGAAAGCGACATGCTTGGCGCCTAAATCCATTGTGTAAACATACAGCTAGCTGAGGTAAATAATTTATACGATATGCTGCAGGCTTTATGAAAGCCATTATCTTCAGGTTATGTCATAATTTAGCTACTTAAATTATTTATAATTCATAGAGCAATTGTTCCGTATGCCTCCATCTTAAAGGTTTTGGTACAGAGTGGCGGTATGATGCGATATTCATAATTAGAATAAAGATAGAATTAAACTTTCACAGTACTTTAATCTGAGGGGTTTGTAGTTTGTATGAACAACCTTTATGTTTCAGTTTCGGGTTGCTTGAATTCCTAGAAGGCCTGCACTATGCTTTAACGACGTTACTTGAATAGACGCATCACTGCCACGGACGATACTAATGCTATACATATTATATGCGCGTACATACATGAATGTGCCCAGCTGTCCTGGTACGCGCCTTATCACGTGATTTTTTTTCCGCATGTAATTACCGCCGTCCATGGAAACCTGCATTACCGAGCGCGTCGCTGGTATGTATTTAAGTCTTTTGAGGTCCCATGTTGAAGTTCAAAGGAAACACCGCGAGCGATATCACCCTACTTCTTGAAAGTGCTCGGTAAAATGGATTTATTTTACCAAACAGTTACATGAAAAATACTATAATTGTAACAAAGAAATCGCTCTCAAATGTTGTTTAATAATGTTATCTAATAAATAAATAAAACTCTTGATGTGTTATTTCAGAGAAACACATCTAGTTTTATTTATCATCCAATTTGATAACATTATGGCATAGAATAGAATAATACTTTATTGCATACTTAATAATATAATCACAAAGAAACATACTGAGCTAGATATCTTAATGCTAGGTAAGCAATGGTCTTATCGCACTAGGCACTTTCTTACAGATAACCTGGGAGTGGAATAGGACTGATATGACAATAATAATTATTAATAGACGGTAGTGTGCAGTATATAGGTATATGTTTCGGCTAAAGTCCGAAGTGCGGCTACTAGACCTAGGTTTAGCCGGTTAAACCTAACATATAAGTATACATAGTTATAAAAATATTGATACCTATAAGATGGTTTATATATTACAAAAAGAAACATTAGCAGCAAAAGTAATATTCAAAAGTAAATGAACATTCCAACAACACACATTTATTGCTAAAATGATTGTTTACTAAGTAATGATAATTTTGCGTGTTCCAATCGCTTTACGATGTCCGTAATACAAATGTACCCAATTTTTACACCTCAGTTACAAATGTTGGAACAAATTGCTGAGGAAATGTTAAAATAAACGTTCATTTCTGCTGACAAACATTTCCCACTCAAACGATTTGAATAATTTGGTGCAATTATTGAGCCAGAGAGTAGTAAATTGGGCGTATTTAATTTATCTTTTTATACGTGTTTATTCAGGCAGTTATGATGTAGGTAGCTCAATTAATTATAATTGTAAACTTTCCACATTCATTAAGAGATTGACCCATATTATTATGTTTATCTACCTCTTGTTCTCTCTATTGTGCTGAATCCTAAATATTCGAGAGTAAGAGAAAAAATACCAAGAAAATGATACCTGACAACATTATAATATTATTCATTGCTTTGCTTAGGTTTTAAGGCATTTTAAAAGTTCAGTCCAACTGCGTCACAGTGGTGAATTCTCAAAAAAAAAAATGTCTAGTCATCTTACGTGATCCATCATCGACTGAGTGAAATATGTGTACAGTGTTATATAGGTGTTTTTCATTCAAAGAAGATAGAAAAGTAAAGAGGTCGAGCAAGACGCTCTCCTGATGGCAAGAGATAATGTCGCAAATAGTCTGTACCGTGCTACCCAGAATTTCACAGTGGTGTACGCTTCTTACTCCAGAGTCCAGAGTCATTAGATGTTAAGACTCTTTAGCCCAGTAATTTCATTAGCTACGGTGTGCACTACCAAAGAACAGTAATGTTTGCATGTCATAGCTCAGACAGTAGAATAACTGGCACTGTTTAGTGTACCGACCTAGTCGACCTCCTGCGAAAATCTGCTCCCGGTGATGTTTGTCTCTTTATACGAGTACCTCAGATTGATTTAAGAAGTATTCAGTGTAATTACATTCTATGCTTTGAAATGTATGAAACCCCAAAGCAGATTATTAAGCAAGTTAGACATTGTGACAATGAAATTAATAACATCCGAGTCAAATTCGATGAATCCGTGTCGTAGATTTGCGTGAATTGCGGCAATGAAACGCACAAAGTTTCTTAATAAGAAACTTTTAACCGAAGCTCAAACTAAGTTGAGCTTTAGTAATTTGTTAACTGAGCTATAAAAGCGGATAACTTTTTGCAACGTTAAAAGTAATTTCAACATGCGATTTTCATTTGATTTACTGCTAAATGCGTGATTGTGTTTTTTTTTATAGATTGTTGATTGTAACGATTTCCTCAATGTTATTTAATTCATTATAGGTTAGCCTTTCACCACCATCTCGCGTGATGTCTTGATGACACGATTTTAGACATATTATCATCTCTTAAAATCTTTTCAGATTTTGTGAAGAGGCGGATGAAACGCCTCTCTACCCACTAGGAGAGTGTGGAGCTCTGATGCGAATACGTAGCATCGTTCTGGGTCAGCACCAGCTTAGCCCGGACGAGCTTAGAGAGACCAACCCCAGGAAAATCCTTCAGTTCCTCGAAGCTGCACGGGTCAGTGGCGAACTATAACGCCGCGCAAACGGGGGGGGTCTTTTCACCCTCAAAGTGGCGATCACAATAAGTCATTTCTGGCCGCAGTGATATTATGCGAAGCCACAAAAACAAATTAAAAAAAAAATCTTTTAAAATACCGTAAATAAATCTAATAACTAGAGGTATAACTCTAGAGTGTTGGAGGGATATGTGACCAAAAAGCGGCCCAGCTGAATACCTTTTTTTAGGGCAAAACACAACAGTGGATCATAAATTAATTGATTTGGTATAATACATAACCGCATAATATTAAAAGGTATCTATCTATCTAGGTATTATAATGTATAGGTACATACATAGTTAGTAAATGTGACAAGAATGATGGATTGGGGCAATCCATTAGAGGGTATTATGAAATACCACTGCAGTTACTGTTTGTTCCTATTATCATACTCATAATTGCTATATCAAAATTAATGACTTTAAAGTAATGCAAGTTTTAATTTGTTTATTAATACACTCTTAACCGACGGGAAAGAACGAAGTAGATTTTTAATTCGTCTGTATGATTTTAATACCGAAGTCACGTCGCGAATAAAATTAACCACCTAGCAGGACGTACTTTAAATGAATGAATTTCGATTTTTACGATTTGACCGTTTTCTTATACCGTGATTACTACCTTCATCTGTGCAACAGCTTTTAAGGATTTATGGTTTTTGCGTAAAGCCGCGGACGGACGGATGAGTGTATAGATGACGGATATTCAAAACGGAATTATAAGGCTTCCTTTTTTATGTTATGAAGTAAAACACGAGCAAGATGCTCTCCTGATGTTAAGAGATAACGCTGCCCATTATCAGTACAGTGCTACTTAGGATTTTACAATGATGTGAAATTCTAACAGCACTACACCAACGCTTCTTACTCAAGAGACTTAAGATGTTAGACTCTTTAGCCCAGTAATTTCACTAGCTACAGTGCCTTGTTGACTAGGGAAGCTAAAAGTGATGCTTGGATTTTGATTAAAACTAACCATACCTTAAAGCGAAATCATGTCATGCTTCAGGTCAAATGTTCAAGCATGATACAAGCATGTACGCTAATATAATATATGTACCTAATATGTTTGCATAGCAACGTGAGGTATAGACGTTCCAGATCATAGGCCACTTGATGTCCGTACATCTGTCTAACGTCTTGAATGTAGAGAGCGTTGAGTGAGAAATGATGTCAAGCTGAGCATGTATGCAGTCGTACCTTAGGAGATTAATATAAATCTGATGTTAATATACCCGCTGAAAAGATCGTTATCTATTTTATTTTATTCTAAGCGACCTACGAACTTTGTTTAGAAATTTGTTTAGACATCAGGTGAGAAAGGAGGCAAAATAAATTACGCGTGTATAAACTTTCTACTTGGCCTTTATATTTTTTATTATATGTGTGTTTTTTTAACTTTATACAAAGTTGCACACACACACAATCTTTACCGCAATATAGTGCTAGAGAGCTTATACTCGCGACTTGGTCCAAATTTGACCCAATCTGCAGGGCTATTGGCTAATTCACACCAACTCAAACTGATGTCTACTTCAATGTACATTACTGCGTTTGTTATTTTACCCATATTAATGAGAAAGGTTTAAGCAAGTAATGTACGCATATTTTTACACCAAACGATTCGTGAGTATTTAGATTCATCTTTGTAAATAAACGACATAAACTCACTTGTATTTACTTCGGCTTCGTGCTAAGCGGGGCGCAGATCCCGGCGCGTAACCGCAGCTACTCCCTGAAGAAGATCCTCGTACAGGATCGAAACGGTCGGCACGAAGCCGAAGTAAATACAAGTGAGTTTATGCCGTTTATTTACAAAGATAATGTACGCATGTTTGTCTATGGATTCTAGTGTTTCACATGTGGGTGGGGGATAGCCAATAGGCCTGCTGTTCAGCGGTTTAAGCTGTGCGTTGATAGATAAGTTAGTCACTCTTTCATATACATATATATTAAACTACCTCTTTATCATACTAATATTACACTCATTTTACACTATTATAAAGGCTAAAGTTTATGAGTGATTGTGTATGTTTGTTACTTTTTCACGCCTAAACGGGTAGATCGATTGAGCTGAAATTTGGTATAGAGACCCTGCTTAGACCCTGAAATAATAATAGTACAGCGGGTAAACTACTAGGCGCAGCTAGTAGAGTAGCCTAGTTCAGTTACTTAGTTCTTTCTAAAACCGAACACGGGATACCGCATCGACGTAAATAGCTCAATTTCGAATTCACAACAATCGCATACCGTTCAGGGTTGCAATAGCAAAGGAGCAATTTGTACTCGAGATATCTGAATAGATATTGTCCTTGAACAGGGAATTGTATAGATGAGAATCTAGGCATTATTAGGGTTGCCATTGTCGGCATAACTTTAGATATGAAATTCAGTTTGCGTTAATGTGTTTTGATCTAACGATATTTGGTATTGGGCGCAACATAATCTTACTAATATTATAAACGTGAAAGTTTGTTAGAATGTATGGATGTTTGGGTGCATGCTTGTCACGCCTAAACGGGTGGGTAGATTGAGTTGAAATTTGGCATAGAGATAGCTTAGACCTCATAGGCTTCAGAAGGTACAGCGGATAAAACCACTGGGTGCAGCTAGTGTTTATTAAAGTCTTCTATGTAGGCATAATATATTATTTATATTATATATTTATTGGTTAATAGTATTTTTTGGTTAAGTACCATAAAATGTGCCCAGTTCTTACCGCATTAGCTTTATTTTTTAAATAGAAATACTGCTTTTAGCACCATAAAATGTACTTAGTTCTTATTATGCGTGTATTTTTTTACATAGAAGAAGAGATTTATAGAGAACAAGTTAAATATTTTAAAAAACCTAACAAACAAACAAGCTTTATTATTTTTTTCATCTAGCACCAAAGTATTCGCCAAGACGAATTAAATGAGCCCAAACTCGATGGGGTTGCGTCGTTTTATTTCGGAGTTCGAGTATGAACACCTTCCAGGTCCATCATCAGATCATGCCCTAATAATATTGCATCAGCTAAATTTCAGCTCAATCAGAAACCGGAATTTTGATCAAACTAAACATGCAAGATTTGATTACAGACAGACAGACAACAGACAGGTGAAAGTAAATAAAAGTTTGTAAAAAGTCAGCTGTGATTACATTATGTCCAAAAAGATACACATTTAACCCAATTTACCGTTAATAATAAATTTATTATGAGAGAGAAGAGAATAAAGTTGTGACAAAACAAATTATACAGTCATAAAGCGAATTGTGCGATTGTGTTGAATGTAATTTGTTCCCAGCTTGTTTGTGGCTTCAGTAACAAAATATTTCTGTGATTAATTAACTAAACTTTGTTGATTAATATACTCTCATCAAAGAGTATTGTAATTTGACCGTCTTCATTAAGTACCTTTGCTTAATTTTCAAAGCAAATTTTAAGCGATTCGTCAATCCAATCAAACTTGATCGAGGATTTCAATTAATTTAATAGACTTGATTTGGAAGGGGTTGGATAATTGAATTTCTTTTTTTTATGCTGTACCTATATAGGCCTTTGACAAATATCTCGCATGATGTTAAGCGACGGTGCGGCCGTAAATGGAAGCAGACTAAACCTCGAAGGCGGGTTAAATCCCTGCCTGGCTTCACTAAACATCATGCCGAAACATGGTCATAATAACCGCTTGGTGACAACTAGCTTGGAAGATTTTCGCCTGGACGCTACCGTGTTTCGGAAGGCACGTAAAACTGTGGGTCCCGGCTGTTTCCTATAAGATATTATGTAGGAGGCAGTCGTTAGGTCATATTACAGGCCCTGTAGTAATCTCGGCGACCTGAAACTGCAACATATAGGTTAGCTACACAACCTATAAATTGTGATTTGACTCTGACAGTGTAATTAGGGAAACCTGTTTTGTTAGAGTATGAAACACAAAAAAAAAAAACAATTCTAAAAACATACTTGGTGTTAACTAGCCACGGCCGAAGTTTACTGTCAGTACATATAGCGCGTGGAAAATGAAAAGATTTTTTTAACATACCTTAAGGTTGAATGGAAGCACTTATAACAGACGAAATTTATATGAAAGAAACTTGACTCACGTTTATCGCCCAGCAGATTCAATTTAGGTAAAATGTAATGTTCAAAAACTCAAACACATTTTGGCTTATTCTCGTAAGTACACATAATTTAGCCCAGCGTTTAAGCTCGACCCAAAACGAGCTGCTATTTATTTACGTTTTGGTAATCTTAGATCCAATTTTGTTAAGCATTATTCCCCTGCGGTTTTTCGTATTTTCCGATAAATATTAGTAATATTGTAAAGTGTTCTTTTTCTATTTTAGTGGTAACATGAAAGGTAATATTATGATTAGGTCAAGGCGCGATGAAAATTAAATCTATTCTGCAAGCGTTCATTGACTCCATTTTTAGGCGCAATCAATCATAAAATTCTCTAATTGGTCACCATCATCTAAATTTTTGAGTGTGTGTATGTGTATTTCAGTAAAGATTCGCTATATTATGTAGATCTATTCAAATCTAATGCTTTCACAACTGATACGATAAGAAAAGGTCGGCAGAAAAAAAAGAGAGATTAGCTCAAACATAGAGAGCGGGAGTAGACTAGTCTTTTCACACACAGTATAAATAATTTGCTTGAACTTGGTTTGACTCGCTACCGCGTGTCTAGATTACTACGAGTGATTCAGTGGTGTAGTGATACACTTCTAGTAATGTTTTTTATTCTTTCTCTTAGTCGTTTTCTTCTCGAAGTGAAGGTCGTCTCACCTGCAGGATTTGCCATCACTCTTCGAATTACACACTGCCAGGTTGTTTTATTCGTCGCTGATCTTGTGGCCTCAGCCACTGTTAATGTTCTATGTAAACTATTTAACAAATGTCTTTAAAATATATTATTTAAAAATTTTCAGAAATCAACATTGAATAATATTAATTATCTGTAAATACATACATACATCGTCCCTTTGCATCGAGCGATAGTAAAAAAATCACTGATTGGGCATTTGTTTTCATTAGCATTGACACGGGTTAAACAAATTGTATGCTGTGAGTCCGCGATGTCCCTGTTAACCCTTGTTACTTTGGCTATCTGTATTTGAAGGGTAAATCCGATCATTTCATGTTATGAGAGGTCGATGTTTACAGGTGCGGACTATGGGTTAAATTGTAAGTCATTTAAGACAACTTTGTTGAAATTTACAATGTAATAGGGACTTGCCTAAGTAGGATCTATTTATGCGGTGCAAACTTTGATGAATGTGTTAGTTAAGTAGTTTAACACTATGTTTGGATAATTATGTAATTTCAGTTATCTGTTTGTGTGTCTTGTTTACAAGCGAATTATAACAACAAACTGATTTCAAGCCCGCATTCAATTAGCGAGGGCAAGACGCACGTTTTAACTCGTAACCTTAAACCTGTTTGACTAATTTTGTTATAATTTCAATGAGACCACCTGCTAAGTATACTTTTTGATATAATAAAAAAATCCAAGTTGCAAGTGTCTTTGAATCTTCGAGTACCTAATCGGTGTACGTACAAAAACAAAAAGATTCGATGCGAGGGAAAAGATCCAAGACTTGAAGAAAAAGTAAAGTCATTTTAACTATTGTTCAAATGTTTACTCATTCTCTGTGCTTGACCTTTAGAAACATTTGATAATACTAGAAGACTAAACTTTTGAGCCCATTTTCTATAGACGAAAATGCACAAAGCTTTTCTATTTCGTTCCGAGTACGTCAGAAAGGCTTTCTTTAATAACGTCTCAACTTTGAGTAAACTAGAATCCGTAAAAGGAAAACAAGCTGCACAAAGTTGAATGCGATGCGCCAAACAATTCTTTCACTAGAGTTCTTCACGATGTTGAGACCTACGACATCTTGTGATGAAACTTCGCAGTAACAATGTATAGGAGACAAAGCCAACTAGAGCCTAGCGCAAGCTATTTATAAAGAATGTTTCTTTAAAAGAAATCCATTGTGTTTTCACAGCTCGTATGATACTTTTCTAAAGGCTTACGTGAAGTCTACAATGAATAAAAATGTTTATGAAATAGTTGAATTTATTATGTAGACAGTTAAAAAATTTGGGAAAAATTATGGCACCTCTCTAAACATAAGCGTACCTATACAAGAAAATGTCACATTATGGATATTAATAAAAAAAAATATTTGCATTTCTTAAATTTTATTAAAAAATGTTTGAAAAGCGTAAAGGTCTGTCTAAGTCTTATGTCTGTATAAAATTCCAATAACATTACATACACTATTTTAATAATGACTTACTTTTGAAATCACCTAAAACCAATTAAGATTTTGTGGTAAACGATGTGGGTGGCATAGTAATTTAAGTTTCTTTATTATTTATAAGTACATAATTACTACATACTATGTCATTGTTGGTTTACCTAAATAAATTAAAAAAAAAAAAAAAAGATATATTTTTTAAAGAAACTAAAGTTAAATTATTATGAGAAAAGAAAATGCGAACAGATTTTCACTCAACACTTATCAGAGAAATTAAACGCTCTTTTAAGCGTATCAATGTATCCAGTATCCATTTTAACAAAATCAGAGTTCATCGTACAAACCAAGCCTGAATTAATCGTAATTAAGAATTTATCAATCAAATAAATCAATAATAATGAATGTATCTTTGTTAAATATGCGTGCTAGGGGAGTGGATGAAGATAGGATGGATGATAGAGTAGAATGGAGGAGAAAAACGTGTTGTGCCGACCCTACCTCGTGTGGGATAAGGGCAAGAAGATGATAAAAAATGTATCAATCCAGATTCAAAAGCTTTAATCCTCGTGCAGTAGATTAACAAATGCAGTGGTGAAGCAGAGTTTATGGCGGTTGTTCAGCGTCGCTTTGAGATTGAAACCCGGCGTTAAGTTTATTATGCAAAGGGACACTCCCGCTGTGAATGCAAATTGGATTTTATTTTAATGTTTTCAAAATGTTTAGATTACAATCTGCAATTTTTAATTTTATGACTTTTTAGGGTTTATGTGATAAATGCGAGATGTTTGCGAGAGTTTTAGTAACAAAAATGGGGACGGAATGTCCGTTATTTTTGAATGTCTGGTGGTTGTTTAATATTATTTATCACTGGTTAGAACCTTCATAGAAGTTTCTCGCTGAATCTTCATAATGCTAAACTAACGTGTTTATAGTAGATTTGTTGGAGAAAATTCTTTCTAAGACTCCTCTAGACATCCGTTTACGTGATAAAACTTACCTGGGTTCAGAATTTCAACCCAATCCCTTCAACCAAATGTCGGTTTCAGTTGGGCTGTGAGTTGGTAGATCAGTTGTTAATCAGTCACATTTTACTATTAATTTATGTACATAGGTTGAGGTATTCAATATTTTAGTAACAAGATTTAACAAAAATCCACAAAAATATATTATTATGTATTTATTTTAACAAAATCCATAACGCGTAATTAGCGACTTAAGTGCTTCAGACACAATAAAAGTAGGTAAAACAATTTCAATCAAAACTCTAGAAACTCTTCAATATCGCATCAAACTTGGTCATTGTTACCGTCTTGGCGGAGTAATTAAGTCTCGTGAACTTTTATTGCTCTCCAAAATACGGTATTTAATCTTCTGACAAATAAACTCAATTCTTCTCACGTACCGCGATAAAATCAAATGTAAGTAAAGAGGCTAAATTTACTACGAAAGTTGCTATGAAAGTTTGAATGGTAACTAATTATTCTGTCTTGGTTCAGTAACTAATTATCTTGCATATTTTGTACATATTTTTACTTGCATATCTGGTAATATTTAGGTAGATTGTGTGCGTATTAATTCACACAGGTGCAGAGCCAATCTGCGCCTATATTACTGCAAGAGCACGCGTTTCCTATTTAGAGCTGCTGTGTCGAGGGTTCAAATTGCCATGATGATCGCCAACCTTTGTTAGAAGATGGCACCCAAAGAAGAAGAAGAGAAAATGTGCAGAGCTGATTAGAATTGACCAATCACAATGCCTGAAACTTTCTGACATCGCAATGTTAGCAATTCGTCAATTCATGTTCGCATAATTGGATATGCAAAAACGCTTACTAGGCTTTTGTCCAGTAGTTTTGCTCACATCAAAAAAACTGCACAACTCTAACAATCTGCAGAATGACGAACCGTCGGAGAAAATTCGAAAAAAAAGTTTTCTTTTAAATAAATCTCAAATAATGTGAAAAGAGTGCAACTCGAACGTAACTTGAGCATAACTACATTGTGTTCCCCACTAACCTCTTAGGAAGAAACACGAATTATAATAGCTTTTTATGTTGATTACTGTTTTAATACGTGTTTTTTTATTCATTATAAGTTGGCCATTGACTATGATTTCTGCAGCCGTAGATGGAAACAGCATAATCTTAGAATGTGGGACAATACCTTCCTGGCTTCACGGAACATGATGCAGGAACACGATCATAATGACCGCTTGGAAACACGTTTTTTTTCAATGAGCAGTATAAATATTATACTATATTATATACTATTCCTAAATTTTCTTGTATTATATAAGCTTAATGTATGTGAAAAAAGGGTATGTAAATTTTGAAATTGTATTTTTTGGCAATAAAACTATTTAAAAAAAAAATTAACTAGCCACGGTTATCTAAATATATAAAAAGAAAAAAGTGACTGATTGACTGACTGATCTATCAACCCACAACTCAAACATTATAGATACAGGCTACGCCTAGTGTGGGGATTATTAGTTAAGTTAGTACTAGTGAAATTACTGGGCTAAAGAGTCTTAACATCTTATGACTCTTGAGTAAGAAGCGTTGGTGCAGTGCACCTAGAATTGCACATCATTGTGAAATTCTGGGTAGCACTGTACTGATTATGGGCAGCGTTATCTCTTAACATCAGGAGAGCGTCTTGCTCGTCTTCTTACTTATCCACATAAAAAAAAAAAACTTAAGTTAGTACTTAAACCGCTGAACGGATTCGCTTAAAAATTGGAATGTAGATAGGTTTTATGATGTAGAATGTAGACCTCCGCTAAGAAAGGATTTTCCCACGTGCTAGTAATATTATAATATGGTTGTTAATATGACAAGACCTCTTATACTGTCTATATTAATAGGTAGTCTGTGATCGTTCAGTGCCATTTATTGCTTCCTCTCATTAATCCACAGTAAAGTGGGGGATTAGTTAAATCTGCGCTTTGTTTTCTTCTCATTAAACTGTAATCGAGCTTTAGGCCGATTAGTTGGAATTTGGATGAGGTAATTAGAGATTTTACAGATACATTTTTGTAATACCTTAAATTTATTTAAAAGACCTACTGCGCCAGTTTCACGAATTTTTTCTTTAAGAATAGTATTATGACAAATTTGTTACAACTTGTATTTATTAATTCCTAGGAACAAATAAATGAAACGAGTGAACCATTTTCAGTATATGTTTTTTTTCTGTCTGTTTGGTCTAACCTGTTTATCCAAATTAACCTTATCTACCTACCAACCTACTGTAATAGGCCTACTTCCTGTCCTTTATAAGCCCTATCCTATTTACTACAAATATTTAAAATGTGAAAATATTATGGATTTATGTTTGTTACTTCTTCTCGCCTAAACAACTCAATCGATTCTTTCAAAGATGGAAAAGTATGGAAAAGTAGAGATATAACAAAACATACTACCCCTATTACTACTATTACTATTTAACAGGTAAAACTACTGTACACAGCTAGAACAGTAATTATATTTTTTTTAAATACGTATTAAGATACTTGAGCTACTGCCATTCAAAATGTCACAATAAAATAGGGAAAGAAGAAAAACAACTGTGCATCATTTTTTTTCATTATATAGGTTAGCATTTGACCACGATCTAGCGTGATGGTAAGTGACGATGCGGCCGTAGATCGAAGCAGACTATACCTAGAAGGCGGGAAAAATCTTCAATTAAAAAAAAAAAACAAATTTTAAAAAATCATTAATATAAACATAAGATTAAGTTCCCCGTTCCCTTCGTATTATCACTGTAGGTACTTAAAACACGTTTCAATTTCATTTCACAAACGGTTGAACCGAGCTCCTCAAAAAACGAGCAATAAAAATGAAAACATCCCCGATGAACCAGAGGAAAGTAAATTTCAGAATTTATAGCGATATTAAAGTAGACAGACGGATTTGTGATTCTCAACAACCTCGTAATTTGGATATTAATATTGCGGGCCTAAAACGAGCGTGTGGCTTGAATTTGAAATGCTTTCTTTAATTAATCATTACTCCTACGTTTACTCGTTTTATGTTCATTTTAAATGGGATATTGCCTGAAAACACTCACTTATGTAAGCGCAGAAACCTTCCGGCGTTATGAAAATCTTAAAATCATTTTTAGTAAAATTCTACGTCGTAGAATTTATCTGTAAAACAAAATTTAAACTTAATTCCGTTCAACTATTTGAGCTGTGCATTGTTCGTTGATCAGTCAATCAATTAATATTATATTATAAGTCACGCTTTTTATTTATAACATGTAAAAATAGGTACCTGTTATGACAAAGATTTAATAATAACAGGTATTTTCAGGGCATCACAGCTTCAAAACTGAATTTTGTAAATAGGCATTTGAAAGTAGGTAGTATTTCAACAAGTGCTACGGGCTACGTAGCTACGGCGTAGCAATGCCTACAGCTACAAGATTTTTTCTGTGCCTTTCATTTTTACTCTTCACTAAATATATAAAAGGAAAGAACGACGACTGATATATCTACATACAGCCTAAACCGCTGGATGGATTGGGTTGAAATTTGGAGCACAGATAGGTTTTATGACGTAGACCTCCACTAAGAAAAGATTTTGACATGTAGGCAGAGCCGTGAGCATAAGCTAGTTAAATATAAAAGCAATGTTACTTTCGAAATCTACCTTATGAACGTTTCATGTCCCTACCCACACATATCTGTTACTTTTAAAAGGGCACGAAAATTATCCCTATAACCATTTCAGTGAGTTTTTCGTTTATCACACTGTATTTTTAAGTAATGAGTTTCATCGTCACACATAAAGGCTGTGATGGACAAAACAAATATTATAGAAACATACGGGGTAAACTTTTTGTTATTAAGGGAACGAGGATAAACGTACATGAAGTGCTGGAAAATGTTTATATGGCAAAAAACTCGGATAAAATAATAAATATTTAAAATCGGTTTAAAATGTTATATTATTGTTTTTTTTGTGTATGCCGCCCCTCAGCTGGGCTAAGACCTCTTCCTACTGATAAATGGTAGGTAGGGTATGAAACTAAATATTTAATTAAAAATAACCGATAAGTGGATCAAAAACATTTAAAAATAGGTATAAAATAGATGCCAGAGTTAAAAAAATTTTGTTTACCTTTGCAACCTTTGAACTTTTAACTTTGCAACATACCATAACAGCACTAACAATAAGTGAAATATAAAACTATAATAATATAAATATGTCTTTTAACTGTCAAAGGAAATTCTCATTACTTGGAAAGGTTATAATTTACGACGGAATAATTTCATAGTGTTCATGTTATTGACACATAAAGTTAGTCTACACGCTTTATTCTCCCGCCATTGCTGGTGCATGCGAGTTTTATGAATTATTATATTTTTATGCGATGCTCATAAAGGCTGGAACATTATCCTTTTATTCGCAAATGTTTATGATGGTTATGGCACTTGGATATGCTTCAATAGTATTAGGGTATGTTCCCATGACTAGCGTTTAACGCGCGTTTTGGTAGCGTCTGTAATAACGTAAAGCTACACTGAGCAAATTAAAAAAAAAACAGTAATGTCACAGTGTCGGATTAATCATCCTCTTAATATTTTTTCAGAATTTGTTTTGGAAATTATTACTGTGGGCAGGATTGTTTTAGGTACATAATGTATTATTTATTTATATTTTGTGAATATATTTTGCATTACACAAATTCAAAAATAGATAGATAGATAGATAGATAACACTTTATTGGAACACAAGAAAAATACAAAAAAGAACTTAAGAACTAAAACAATATAAAAACTTAGTGTTACAATTGGCGGTCTTATCGCTAATAGCGATCTCTTCCAGACAACCATGCAGGGAGAGGAGAAAATAAATTCACATGGGTTGGTGGTGTGATGCAAATTAACAGAGAACAAAGTGTTATTATATAAATATTTTTTATCCATATATTATATTTAGTAAAATAAACATACATACATATTATATAATAATAAAATACATATATACATATTATATAATAATAAAATACATATATGCCTAATACAATAAAAATATATATACATAATATGCCTAAGATATACTATTTCATGTGCCTAATAACCAGTAATAATGTATACCTATAAAGTAATAACAAGGAACAGAGTAGAGAAAAAAAAAAAGAAAAAAAAAAGAATAGGAATAGATAGAAGAGAGATAGATTTAATGGAGAAAGAAGCTACTGTTGCAACGATAGATAGTATGCTAGTACACGGGACTTAAATATATTTAAAGAAGGAGCGCTTCTTATTACAATAGGTAAGGCATTCCATAGACGGGTAGCCTTAACTGTGAAAGACTTGCTGTAAAAATTAGACCGGTGTTCAGGATAAATTAGCATCAAGTTCAGTGACGACCTCAGAGAAAGGGAGTGGGAAGCTTGAAGAAATTTAAAACGCTCATGAAGATAACGTGGAGAAGCAGGATTAAACAAAATATTATAAAGAAGAGATAGAATATGAGCATCCCGGCGACGGCGGATAGGAAGCCACTTGAGTTTAGAACGAAATTCGGAAACATGGTCATATTTGCGAAGGCCAAATATGAATCTTATGCATAAATTTTGGAGTCTTTCAAGTTTATTAAGCTGGTCCTCGGTGATATCACAGTAGCTGGCGTCAGCGTAATCGAGAATAGGAAGCATTAGAGATTGAGCTAGCGCAATTTAAGTAGCAGTAGGCAAGAAATTGCGTAATCTACGCAAAGACCCCGCAGCAGCAAACATTTTGCGGCTAGTGACAGAGAGTTGCGGCTGCCATGACAAGGTGCGGTCAATGGTAATACCCAAGTTTTTGACGCTGTCACTAAAAGGGATTATGACTCCATCAAGAGTTATCCTTGGAAGCAGATCCAAGTCTAGTTTGCACATCATACGAGAGCTCCCAACAATGATTGCTTGTGTTTTGTGTGGGTTTAATTCAAGACCATGTGCTCTACTCCAGTCACAAATCCGGCGCAAATCGCTAAAATATACATTTTATAAAAAAATAGTTTTAGAAAAAATAAATTGCACAAAGATTACTGCGATCAATTGATTACTGGAAAAACATATTCACAATTTTTTGTGTTTTTTTACAGTTTAAAATCGACGTTTAGAGATTGTTTAATGCGGATACGAGTGTAACTTTATAAAAACTCTGATTCTTCTTAATTATATATTTAAATAATATGTATAAGACAAGCATGGTGTACAGGATTTTTAGAATGTTAAGACCGCAACGTTATCCAACATTTCATCTCGCACAGTTGTTTTGAAAATTCCTTAAGACCATACACGCTATGCTTGCCCTAACGGTAATAAGAAAAAATCACGTTTTTTCGTCAGGGAATGCGAAAAGTAGAACGATACTTTCAACGTCCACCATGTGTGCCGATCCTGGTTGACTCGTAATGGAATTATTATTATGGTACTCAAATCTACTTTTAGTATAAAGAAAACTTAATAAATTAAATATGGTACTTTAGGTTTTGTTTACTTATTTTATAGTTTATATTTTTTGTTATAGTATAGGGCTTAATGGTAGCAGTAGACGCCTAAAATAACAATTTACAGTCCTGCGCGAGTCTCATTCTTATTTTATAAAAAAAATCATGATAACATTGACAAAAAAAATGAAATATATTAATGGTCTGTCATAAATTACGCAAAAATTGGCCAATATTTTCTTAGGATACGACTATTTATTCATGTTTGTTCAGCTGAGGTTTCCGTTACAGTTAGATAAAATGACGATTATAACACCAATATATTTTTTTATTATGAATAGATTTTGGCAACATTTCAATCGTTTTTAGCTTCCAAAAGTCTTAGATGTGGTTGAGTGGCAAAACATTGAATCAACTAATATTATTGTCTTTTTTTTTTCAATAATTTGAAACATTTTATACCTCCGCTTCTTTTCTTGTATTTGAAAATCACAAAATGTTAAACAACGCATGATTTGTAAATCAAAGACATACAATCGCCCGCATAACTCATACCAACTCTAGCATTAAAGCGGCTCTTTTTTCAGTCGGCGTACCTACAACCTCATACCAATTAATTTACAGATTACTTTCACATTCTTCGTCTGTGAACCAAAAGACATCCAATTTTCCAAAGACCCTTTGAAACCACTATTGTATTACGGGGCACGTTAAGCTCATCTATCCTCGATGGTGCGGGCAATAAATTCCAGTTTATTCCAGAGCACTCCGTTCGAAGATCCTAAAATCCCACTGGCTCCCAAAAACGTAGACAAGTGAAAAACGAACATGTAATACGATAAACACGAACAAAGATAAAGTTCGTTTTCCTGTCGTTTTCGCAGCATTATTACACCTTTCCACGTTCCTCATTCGCCATTCGCGTCCCATTTTAATTGGATCATGAATTCGTTAACGAGGGCCTGATAATGACATTTTTATGTTATAAGTTTGGTGATGTTGGTAACTTTATATTGGTTGAGTTACTGAGATATACATTATACACGTAGGTTGTTTGAGTTACTAAGATAGGTGATATACATATGTAGAGATGAAAACGAAAAATGTTATTATTAAAATAAGTCTCATTAGTACTTTGTTTTGTTACAGATTGACCATATCAAGATGTCAGCACCAACAACTGACAGCACAGAAGCGATCACTAACTCTGGCTACGGAAGCAGTGACGAGACCGCGAGTCTCCTCGTGACGGGCCCCGCCGTCACCGTCATCGTGCCAGCAGAAAACAGATCAGTAAAACCCGTTCTACAAAGACAAGACTGCACCACGCATTTAAGACCCCAACTGTCAGGCGGGCCCGGGAGCGAAGAGAGCGCTGCCTCCATCAGAATCGAAGAGGCAGCGGTGGCCGCAAGAAGCGTCCCCGATATAGAGTTACAATGCCGCGACCAACCGGCAGACCGCCCTCAGACGCTCGTATCGCCCGTGGCGACCTGCTCCCACCGCGGGTCAGTGACCACCTGCCAGCTAGTTCCACACACGTACTCCAGATGTCGTGTCTGCGAACGGAGGCAATCCACGGCGCCAATGTCGGCACTCCAACTAGCGCGCTCTGTGTCGCGGGAAAGTGTACGATCCGCTTTGCACTACCCTTGCGGCTGTAGTAGTTCACTCCACGCTGTCAGTACGTGTCCTGTCATTCAACCACCGGCCTTGCTGCTACCTACGACAAGTTCGAGAATCATCCGCCAGAGTTCACAGCCGGAGTCTAGCGCATGCGCGACGCACTGCCCGCACCACGCCCATCATCACCCTAGCGCCTCACTCCGGCAACTCAGGGAACCAGGCGACGGCATCGCTGGCATCGCCGCCGACTCGCTGCGCATCAACGGAGGGATGCGACCCTTCAAACAGGTAAGTTCACACACCGGTAGGTGGCACCTCCAGTCCATACATTGTTTTCTATACTTTTTTTCACTTTAACTATTTGTCTTTTTATCTCTTTAAATCTATTCAAAGAAAGCCTGAGATAAAGGTGGGTACCTAATGTTTAAAGAATATATTCTATTTAAATAGTCAATTAGATAGTACATTATTATAATATTTAATAACTTATATTTATAATTATTAGGTTGCTATAACAGGTCCCCAATTATTGACGATTATTATAATATGTTGAAATGATTAGACGAAATGCTTTTTAGCTGCAAACTAAGAAAATACACGAAGCATATCGTCAAGCATATCGTCTGCTGAGCATTCAAGTAGACTATTAGATTACAGAGGCATGTAAATTGCCAAAAACAGTCGCTTAATTGCGATAATGGGTGTGTCTGGAAAAACAGAAACATTCCCTCTTATGGTTAATATCAACTTTACTTACACAAATAAGCATTACTTTTTATAAAAGAAAAATGCAATTACAATATTTATTGTAAATAATATTATACATATAAAATGTAGAAATTTATGTTAGGATTATTACTTCAATTTGTCACAATGTTTTTGTAGAATTTGAAAAATAGATTGCATTACAAATCTTACAAATATTGGACGAATTAATTCAAAGTGAAGAATTCCTTCAATTTGTTAAGAAGCTATAACTCTTTTGCTTTGACTAAAACTGTGTATTTATCAACTGCTAGTCTATTTACACCCTACGTATTGTATTACTACACTTAAGGCCTTTTCACATCTGAGCGATATTCGCTACCGCCAGCAGTGGGAGCGAAACAAAACTGCATAAAGATTTCTATGCTCTTTTGTTTTCCTCTAGTTTGATAGTGAATTTCACTCTGATTTGAACAGGCCTTTATAGTTAGCTGTACAGCAGCTTTAGTTGTTGGCGTTAGCGACAGACTCATCTCTTGCCTATCTCTTTCAATCTTGGGGATATTGGTATGTAAGTGCTGTGTAGGCGACTTGAGATGGGAGCCAATGAAATCAAATCTGATCGATTTGATGATCCAAATTTGATTTCATTTGTGTTTTTGTTCAGGGCCTGCTCCTATGTCCACAAACCCTGTCGCAGACGCGCCGAGCCCGGCTGAGACGCGCTTTCACTGAAGCCACGGGAGATACTGTTACCTACGTTAAAACGGTGGGCTTCAATATTGAATTATGCACCGCCGATGCCATCGTCGACTGTACAATCGTTTGATCACCAAATTCTATTGGTGAATTGTTATTATTGAGTGACTGGTTGGTTTAGTTTGCAGCAATTATAATATCTTAACCAATGATCTTGGATTTGATTATACAGATCAGAGGGCCTATTGGCTATCGTGCCAGCAATATTACTACTAACCGACAAAAATAAAATGTTGTAAGAGTCATAGAGCAGTAAAGTTAAAAGACGTCTCTCAAATTTGTCGTGTAACTGTTACGCGACAATATTGAACAATGCCTTTGTAACACTTTATCGCTCCATGTAAAGAATATTTTATTTTTTTCGGTTAATAGACACCAGTGCGTGATATTGAATATGGCCCCCAGGTTAGACATCTGTTTACCTGTGTCTGAATGTTTATATAATTATGTTTGAAAGAAAATATTATATCAGTCCTTTGCTTATTGCAGCTTATAATGAAATGACAAAAAATTTGCTACTGAGAACTGCATGTTGACAAATAGAAGTAGGATTAGCAGAAATAGAATTCAAATACCTATATCAATCCCACCCGCAGATTGTACAGTCGACAAGATGGTATCTCTTGGTCTCATCACGAAAGTAATATATTAGTTGGCGAATGTGTCGTCCCTATAGCTTCATTTAATGACCACCGTTAGCCTCCCCCTGACATTTTACCCTGGCACCAAAAAAGCTTGTCACGAACAAATCGTTTTCTGTATATCACGGCAAAACTTTCACCATGATCATTGAGCACGATGTTTTTTGGCTTTACATGTCAAATTGGATTTGAGATTGGGATCAATTCTTTAGGTTTTGTATCTCAAACACGAACTCTTAAGACCATAAACGATCACATTGTTATTTATTTGTTTTTTGTCAAAATCCTCTGTGGGTGCGTAAACTTTTTAATTTAAGCCTGACACAATTTTGGTCTGCAGTGTCTTGGAGCTGTAGGAAATTCAACACAATAACATAATTTAATGCACTAATGCAAAAGAATCAACACCTATGTAGTTAATTCTATATATTCATCTAGAATTATAATATTATGAATTTACTAAAATAAATGTGCAACGTGATTGATGAACATGTATACCAAGTTCTTAGTTTTATCACCAACATTTTTGTATATTAAAATAGGTTTCCCTCATCTATTTCATCTAGAGATGAAACCATTGTCACTAATTGTGGCTTTTTGGCACCATTATATAAAGTGTGTATATTATAATAAGGTGTGTATTTAACAAGAAAACGTTTTGTCATCGCTTTGGGACCCACTCGAGCAATACACAGCACCTACACTATCATTAGCTAACCACCCTTTCACTCGGATGAAGGTAGCGCAATGCACTTTAGATCAATGAATAGATTGCACTATACTTGTTTGTTTGTAGAGGTTTTATGTTAAAAATAGGTCATACAGATTTGCAAAAAGATGATCATATTCATAACATATTAAAGTGAGTATGCGTGTACATTGTGCATTTATAAACTTCTTACGACACATTAAGAAGAATACAAGGTGACATTTTATATTATATTATGTAATTGCATTGCAGAACTATGTTGCCACAGCTATAGCATTAACACAAGCCTTAATCTTATATTCTACGAATCATAATATAGTCCAACATATTATTTTGTTGATTGTGCACTTTTTGATAAAAATGCACCAAATGAGAGTAAAAGTGCACAAAAAATTTGGATGTGGAACTGTGGACCAGTTGTCTTCCTGACTTAGAAGGTCGTCAGAGCTGACTGGTCGATAGCTTCACATCCGAATTTGTTAATTTTAAGTACATTGTTCCCAAATTTGAGGCTTTTGTAACAAAATTACCCAGATAATCCACCGGACTATAAAGGCAGAAACCAATTAAACTACCAAACTATAACTATATAGTTAACTGCTAAATAATATAACTTTAATCCTAGATAATTTGCTTGATATGAAAATGACTTTAAAATTTGGGTAGATTACAACGTTTATTACACTACATGCAAGTAATATTCTAACCTAATATAATTGTACTACGCATTTCAGGTCACGTAATGTTGTAAAACAGTACATGTTACACTTGGAATTCTAAAACTGTTTAGCACCGGAACACTGAGATTTTCCACGCAAAGAGATTTAAAACCAAGCGGTTATCCCTTAATGTATTAGCCTATAAATACCCTTGTAAGAGCTTATTTTAATCTTTCTCATTAATAAAAGGGAAATTTTCAAGGCAAAGATTTGGATGTACAAATTTTAATAGCCTTTCATGTTTAAGACATTTTGTTTTATACATTTTCTTTATATTGGAAAGACGTGCAATAAATTACTTGAAAGTGACTTTTATGCAAGTTATCAACCGTGATATTGAAGATTATCTGCACCAAAGCTTCCCATCAATTTTATTGTCATCGTGCGATAAACACATATTATTACAATAGGACAGATACTGAGCACCTTAATCAACAAGCAAAAAAGAAACAGCGTCTTATTAATATTATAAATGCGATTGTTTGGATGTGGTGTATGTATGAATGAATAAATACTACCTACTAGTTTACGTCTGGACCGATTAAGCTCAAAGGTTGTGCATTGAAAGATCAGTCAGTCCATTAATCTGTTACTCCTTCCTTTTACATAATATGGAAATATAATTTTGTATTATTAAAGAGAAAGGGTTCTATTTTATAACAATAAAAGACGATCGATATAATATATTATTATTTGTATTCATAATTGGATAATAATGTATTGAAGTTTGTGGATGATTTTGCATCTCCATGTCTGTCTGCCTTTATTTCAATAGTCTGTGGCGACAAAGCTACCCCATCTGATCGTCGCGAACTCGCTCCTTCGCGATGTTTTATGCAGAGATAATTCTTAAGAATTTTTATGAGATCATCAACTGAGTTCAAGGATAATGTGATGTTTTGCTACATTTCTTTTCCTTATGTAATTCCATAGGAAAATAGAAACACGTTCCCTTATTCGCCTGGTTCAGCAATGGCTACAATAACATAAAAGGTACTTGAGAAAATCTTCATGAATTTTTTTTTTGTAGGGTTTAGTCAAAATATTATTATTACTAATTTTACTACAAAATCTGTCCTCCTAATGTTATTAATGTATAATATAGATTTGTATGCGTATGTATGTTTGATATAATATTAAACATAACAACAGCTGAACCGATAGATTTGAATTTTAGTATTTACCTACTCGTAGGTAGAGACTTAGATCCTGAGATAACAGATAGAATACTTTAAAGTGGGTAAAACCAGTAGGCACAGCTATTGCTAGCTGTGCGTATTACAATACAAATACTCTTTATTGTGACCATATTAAACACATTTTACAAAGAATTTGCCTAAAAATAATATTATGTATACAGCGTTTAAAACTAATTATAACTACCTTAATTTAGAACACTGGTCCATAATGGACGGCCTTATCGCTTAAAGCGATCTCTTCCAGGCTACCGACTTTGCATGGAGAGGTTGATTGAAAGAGTAGGGTGATATATAGTGTAGGATAGGTTGAATTTATAAACATACACAAATATACACAAATATACATAAATTTAATATATTATACATACATAATATACCAAATTTAACACACAAAATGATTTTTAACACGATAAACGCCGATTAAATTTTAGTGGTTGTTTTGTTTGGGCCGTGGGGCTCACCGGTGAGCGACATCAATACTACCCGTTCAAGCCGTGGGGCTCACCGGTGACCGCGCGACGGGCTCGTGTTTAAACTCAATTTTCTCGCTGGAGGACATAGTCTCGATACAAAACTATACTGAGCGTGCCCGGCGTGGCCCTTGAGAACAGTTTACGCATCCCAGCTCATTTCAACATTGAGTACAAAAAAAGACTTAGGCGATTTTTGTCTAAGTATACCAAGACGTCGTTCTAAAATAAAAGAAGGTTTACAAATGATATGTTTTTATTACAAAGTGTTCAAAAACGCTTTAGTATAATAAAGGCAATCATTTACTTTTGAACTTAGTAATAAAAAATAAAAAAACTATAAAGAAATAAGTAAATAAACTTAAAAAATAACACAAAATTACGAATTTTTGGCGCATTATAAATGAAACCAGTCACATAAAAAGCACACATATGTTAAAAAAATGTTAATGATGTAAAAAATTGAAGCAATTTAAACATAGAAAAGGCTTTTCGGGGCACTGTGGGCAAAACGTTGTTACTTTTTTGTCTTGTTTTTAGCCAACTTTCTACCGTATGTTGCTACATTATTTTTGTAGCAATTCACACATGTTCGCCTACTTGTTCTGGCTTGTCCTTCTTTTTGTTGCAGTCTGTGTGCCATTTTTCTAGTTTTTGTAACTGGAACATCAGAATCTTCTTGGCTGCAAAACGTCTTCAATAATGCCAGCCGGAAGTCTGCCATTTGTATTTTCTTCTGAGTGACGCTTTGATACAAGACGAGTGCATTGACTACTGCTGTGTTCAGGAGAAGATTTATAGCATACTTTTTGTACCATTTGATGTATTTTCTCAGCGGAGTTGCATAAGCAGCCATTTGATCGGACAGATCTACAGCACCTTTGGCGCTATTATAGTCAATGACTATTTTCGGTTTGGAAATAACTTTGTTGCGCTTTCGGACATTTTGGAAACGGACTGAGTGTTTTGTCGACAGCAATAGCACATCTCTTTTATCCTTCCACTTCATTACAGTGATGCCCTCACTGCTTTCCTTTGCCACGAATTCGCCTCGCTTCAGTTTAGCATTTACTACATCCTTTGGAAGATGCTTTCGGTTCTTCCGAATCGTGCCTATGAGGTGAGTCTCGGCATCTAGAAGTTTTTTGGCTAGATCTATACTGGTGTACCAGTTACCGGTCACTAGAGTATGCCCCTTGTATAGAAGATCGCTGCATAGAGACATAACGACGTTCAATGGCGTAGTATTAGTTTCATCATTATTCTTTCCTGCGTATACATTTATTTTATATGTATAGCCAGGTATAGTGCATAACTTGAACTCTTTTATACCATATTTGTGCCTTTTTTGTTTATTGTATTGCCTAAAAATGATTCGACCGCGAAAAGGCACCACGCCTTTATCTATGCAGATCTCTTTGGAGGGGTTGAAGTTTTTTGGAAGTTCCTGTTTATTACTTCGAGTAATTTCTCTATTCTGTGTAATCTGTTAGATTTATTTTCTTCGTCTTCCTCAGAAAAATGCAGCATTTGCAACAGTAGCTCAAATCGGTTTCGACTCATTATTGTTCGAGGAAAATTCTGCCCAAGCACAAGGTCTTTTGACCAGTAGTCGGATATTTTAGGCAGTTTTACGATTCCCATGAAAATAATTAGGCCGCAAAATCGTTTCATCTCTGCTGAGGATGTAGGTATCCACTGGCGAATTCGGGCAGATTTTGATGCTGGGTCTGACTCTGTGATTTTTTGATAGCAAAATTATTTGTATGATTGGCCACCATTACAAATACTTCGTCTGGTACTAAAAGATGGTAAAAATCTGCCGGAGTCTTATCAACCATTTCCCATGCAACTCGTGAATCTAATCCGGGGAATTCTGTGTACGGGACAATTTGCCGTTGGTTACCTTTAGGTTGGTGCCACATGGTAGATGGTGCAGGAAGCGAGGAGGTGTGGCCAGAAGTACTTGGTACGGCATTTTCAGGTTCAATGTCGCTCGTATCACTAATGGACAGAATTCGTCGACGTCGCTTTCGTAAAGCTGGCTGTAAGTCACACTCTTCCTCAGACTCCGAACTTAGCTGAAAGCTACTATTGAGCAAGGAAGATTCAATGTTCTCAATCTGCGTCAAAACGTCATTTGTGATTTCAAAGTCTTCAAAACCATCCATAATTTTACTCTCTAGTCAGGTACAGGACACAATTTATTTCACTTTAGAGGTAAAATAGAAAACTTTACTAAAACAATCGATCACGAATATTTTACTAGAATAGTAATGAAATGCGCGTGACGTTGCATGCGATATTATTAGATATTACTGACGACTGACGCAAGTCGCAAGTCAAGCAGTCAAGTGCAACACTTCCGGGAATCCCCGAGAGGTGCGGTTGTGGCCGGCGTCGTGACCCCCGCGGCCCTGCGGTTCGAAATTTCAGATTTGCAACGCCGTGCGCCGCGGTGGGCACTGGTGAGCGACAGCATTTATTTTGTAAATTCTTTAATAAAATAAAAAAACTAATAATTAGATCGGAGGTTTTTGACTATTTTCAATCATATGAGCCAATAAAATATACTGTGTAAAAATTGTCGAAATCGCTAATCGACGCCGGCGCCTAAGGAAAGTATAGTGGTGCTCACCGGTGACCACCATGGCGTTTAATGTGTAAAAATATGCATAAATAAGTAAAATACATAATATTATATTACATATTATTAGTAATGTTAAGTAACGTTTTTATCAATAACATTTATTATAATTTTAATTAAATAAAACAGTGCTATTCAGATGTTTTTGCAATTCCTTTTGCCAAGAATAATATGTAGTCTAAAACTGTGGTCATTTTGGCGCAAAAAATTACTTTTTTACCGTGCCCAGTACGTTGTATACACAAGCTGTTAGGTTTCAGACAGTAGTGTTATATCACTTGTGTTTGGCAACAGACCAGCTGTTGTGGGTTCAGCGTTGTTTATCGCGTTATATGTTTTGTCTGGTCGCAAAATCGCGCTGAGGTTTCAGCTACCACTTTGTTTTATAACGTGTGATTTTTAACTGTGAAATAAATTTTCAACGGCGTTTTTTTTTTTTCAAATTTAGAAGGGTTTCTAGAAGCATGTCATCGTCTGAGATAGTTATCGCAACCTTTCTCAATATTCTCAGATGAATCGGACCAGTTGAAAGAGTAAGATGCCTAGGAAAATTGCAGGGTTAATGAGTGAGAAGCAACATCCTTTGTCTCAGTGCACCTAAAAAAATCTTGTTTTTTGAAAATAAATATTATTAAACGAAACTCATTAAAATTATTCGATTCATTTTTCAACATCTTCGATATCTTGATAGATATATCAACAAATCCGTTCAATTTACTCTAAAATACATTTAAGTTTCAATCTAATCCACTCAACGAACACGGTGTTCTTGATTTCGCCAGAGAATTGGCGTCCCCGCGGAGTAAATAACTCTTCTAGATCAATCTCGGCAGTGAGTTACCTCAACGAACTCTCCAAACAATAAATTATACACGTAATCTTTACTTGGACGCTCGCCTTTTAAAAAACTGCTGTAATAGAAACTGGGAACCAAGCTTAAATAACAAGTCGGGAAGTCTAATTTCAAACTATTTAATTCCACAGAAAAGAAGTTCTACGCAAAATCAAAACGCCGTTATTAGTTTGTTTAAAAAGTTGTTAATGTTGGTTATGTAGAACGGCCAAAAATCGCACTTATATTGAAAACAAATTATTAACCCTTAACCACTGACGTGTAATTTTGTTACACTAACACTGACGTACGTATGTCATACGTACGTAACTTTGAAGACCTTCCGATGTATCAAATAAGTGTTGCTTTGATAATTATTAGTCCAATTTATTTATTAGACACATTCAAATGAAATTGTAATATTTAATAAAAAACAGTAATAATAATCACAGATTTTTTAAATTAATCGATAACCATACAGGGAAGCAAAATTACATTGACAGTTTTTAAAAAATAATATTAAAAATATCTGTGCCAATAGGAACTTCTTTTATTGGTTTTATTAATTACTAAAGACGGTTTTAATAAGGGAAAAATCACAATTGCCATAAATCATTACAAAAGGCACTTTTTTTCAAAAACCCTGTATTTACTTATTTTCATCCACCGGTAATTCGTCAGATTTCTTAAGCCAAGATTCTATAATTTCTTTGTTAGTGGCAGTATTCACTTGAACACATTATATTGTAGATGTAAATAGCATAAAACACGAATTTAGCCGATTGCGGTTTATTTTATTTGTCGACAAATGGAATGAAATTTTTTCAAAAAAGTTAAACTAACACTGACGTACGTACCACATACGTCAGGGAAGTCGAACTCACCTACTTAGGAATATGGCAGATGTCCGCTCTCTACCCCCACATACTCGTCATAGGTGACTAGGAAACTACAAAAAGGACGCGCAGAAATTCCCGCGGAAATAGAAGTTATGAACGGAAAACTATTTGGGTGACGTACCATGTACGTACGTCAGTGATTAAAGGGTTAAGCCGAGCGAAATTGCTGGGTTCATAATTATTAAATTTCTATTCAAGAACTCAATTTTAAACGGTGCTATTAAATATCAAAACTAACTAAACACTTGTAAAAATATAAAACCTGTGAAAATTATATTATTGAAATGTTGTCAAGGTATGAGTGTGGCACTTTCACGGGCATTTTAACATTTCTTTTGTGAATTTCTGCTACCTTCTAAACTGGGTATTACGAGTAAATGTCAAGAAAAAACCTTTGCATTTTATCAGTACCATTGGCACAATAAGACAGATATTCTACTCTGACAATATGAGAGGTTTTTTACTCTGATTCGATAAGTTTTAATTCACTATTAGGTACCTTACTTGTAGTATCAAAAGTGTTTATTTTTATTACAAGTAAACAATAAAAATAATATTCACACTTAAATAATAAACTAAAATATCTTACTACTATTATAATATGAATAAAACCAAACTTAATCTAAAAAGGGCCCCCGCGGCTTAGATCCCAAACTGCTGGCAGCATTGAAAATGTCAGTAATGTCACCTTAATAAAATGTCAATTATTTTAATAAATTTAAGTATAATAAAATATAAAATTAACACTATTATATAACCCTAAAAATAACTTTCTTTAGAAAGGTATATTGTTGAAAATAACATAAATATAATAACACTGCGCCTGTCACCCTGAGACATAGTCAATGAATCTTGTAACTCACAATAATTTCAATTTCAAAAAAATTCAAAATTGGCCTTTACCCTAAAACACAGTAATGCCTGCTCTACATTACTGCTAGGCAGATTCATGACTGTGTAAGATACTTTTCAAGGCGGCCTCTGCAATAATAATAGGGGCCTACCACTACAATCACGAACCCAAGTGTTGGCAAAATTATTATTAAAAAACCTTTAATTTACGATCCAGCATTATCACTTCACATCTGTAGAGTTCGTCTCAATTTCTGTCTCCCTTTCGTGGATAAGAATGGCATTCAAGCTACAGAGCTTAGTGCTGTATAGCGGCCACTAATTAGACTCAAAACTATCAAATTATATAATTAATCCTTTTAACTGCATTTTCCAGTGAACGTAATATCCTCGTATATCACAAAATGTATTTGCTTTAATTGGACACGTGAGAAACGTTAAATGGTTCATTAGTGAGGCTTATATGCATATAATTAGGTTGTGGAATATAATCTGATTCTGGACACGTTGTTTTAAGCCGATTAGCTAAAAGTTTGTTTTCAGTTAATACGATAACTGAATTAAAATCTAGTTTTACTTCAGCTGTTTTTTGATAAAATGAATAAAACCATTTCTTTTTTTATAAAAATAAGTTGTGTAAATGAGTTATTGAATCAACCTACTGTACTAATAATAGGTATATTATAATTGTTTCATCATAACTTTCAACCTTTTCAGCCCACAGCTGGCCATTCTCTCAGTAACTATTTAGCCAATAACCAATCTTACCTTAATGTTACCTCAACAATTTGTTAGAAAATACCCCTTTACGTTAGTGGGTCAGTCTAAAACCAAACGTTAAAACATCACTGAGCAAGCAACCACTGCACAAGAAGGTTGCGGTGGCCTAACGGTCTTGACTTAATAATACCCTAAAACGGAGCGCCAGAAATCGCACCCCAGAGGCCAATTCTAGGTTTATATTACCACGGTTGTTTTACAAGCATTACTTGTATATGAATGCTGAATAACTGAGCGATATGTAATGCTGATTGTGATGATAATTTACAGTTCTTATTTTTTACTATTACGGAGCACATGAAGTCGTTATATAAATCAGGACTGTGCCCTATTGTTTATTAATTATTAAATAATGATGTAAGAAGACGAACAAGACGCTCTCCTGATGGTAAGAGATAACGTTGCCCACAATTAGTACAGTGCTACCTAGTATTTACAAAGGTAAAATTTTGGGTGCTTCTTACTTGAGCTTCATAAGATCTTAACTCTTCAGCCCAGTAATTTCACTACCTACGGTGCCCTTATATCGAAGCACAGCAATGTTTGTACATCACTGCTCACGCGGTAGAATAACTGGCACTGTTGGGGTATAAGTTAGGTTTTTAAATAATATACACATTACCGGGGTAGACTTTCTTTGCAGGAGGCTGACTCGGTGGGTACCCCAACAACAACTGTTATCCTACTTCCAAATGTGCAAACAATACTGTGCTTCGGTAGGAGCGCACTGTAGTTAAATTACATTGCTGAAGAGTCTTAACATAGTCTTGAGTAAGCTACGTTTGTGCATTTGGAATTTCACATAATTGTGAAATCCTGGGTGGCACTGTACTGATTATTATAGACAGCGTTGTCTCTGACCACTAGGAGAGCGTCTTGCTCCTAATTCTTATAATTTTTATGCAGCGTGATATGTGCCTGCACATAAGCTATGTTACGAGATTATCTCGAGATGTAATGATGCTGTCTGCCTATTGCCAACTAAATATTCCCAGTATATCGATGCCCGTATAACTTTATGAGGTTGTACCAGTCAGGAACATGTGCTATCGGCTATCGACTGCACTGTGGCATAGTTCCAATTTCACACAATAGGCCTCTGCGTTATTCCCATGTCATAATAAATTACAGTGGAAGCGATTTCACTTTATCTGCTTTTGTAGGCTATGGTAATTTATTGTTAGCTAGATTTGATATATCTGTTTGTCGAAGTTATAATACTGATGATGATAATAATTTAATAAATAATATGTTAATTAATAAATAATATGTTTATACTTGTGCCATACTAAGAAAACGAGCTCTAGTCCCGTTTAAAGGTAAGCGCTTACTGTAAATAAATAATACCCGATTTTTTAATACATACATAATGCGCTTCTGAAATTGAACTCTGCGAAACTTAAATTCTGCGAAGTAACCAATTTCAGAGAACATATTATTGGCCATCACGGACCTACTGAGATTAGCACTAATATTTTTTTTATTACAGACATAAAATGGTAAAGTCAAAAAGGCATTTTTCAACTTTGTCACATAACGCACTTAACACGACCAATTTAAGAAAAGTCTTATAACTTTAGCTCTCTATAATTTTGTAAGTATACATTTTATTTTTGTCAGCTAATACTAATAGTACCAGGGCGTGATAGCCTATGCAGATGAGGAATGCAGTAAAAGAGCAGTGTAGAGGTACATATATCCTCTGTTTTAATGTAGTTTATACTTTTACGTTTGAATATTGAGTTCCACCGTCCGTAAAGCATTGCAAGTTATTGAAATGTTGTTTCTAATGATACATACAAAAATCAAGAAGGTTACACCCATAAATTATGATTTGGCTCTGACAGTATTAGTAGGGTAACCTGTTCTGTTGTAGTTTAAGCACCAATTATTATTATTATGTCGCTCTTAAACACGGACTAAGCCCGGGCCTTTTATTAGGTACACGGAGACAAAAAAGTCCAACCCGCAGAGCTCCTTATGAGTACTGGAGTCTGTCTGTGAGTCCATTTATAGAAAATGGGCTCAATTATTATCATTATTATTATAATTAATGAAAAAGATAAATTCCAATTCCTGCCCGATAAATTAATTTTTCATGGACTGTAATCGATAAAAGTGTTGCGTAACTCTACCATAAATCAATAGTCGAACGGTAAACAATACAAAAGTGATGGGAAGCCATTAGCTTATAAAAAAATCTTCGGATGTTGCAACACCGCTAAACAATTAAATTAAAAGAGGACGAAGCTAACTACATTAAATATCTGATTACCTGTATGGCTCATTCTCATGGAATCGATTCTCATCGTCACCTTCATGGCAATTCTTATTTATTGCTTATTTGTAATGTTTATGTATAATATTGTATAGAGCTGGATAACACGAGTAAACTTTTATATGAATGATTTAAATCGTACGTTTCATTTCGAAGAAAAACTGTTTTGAAATTTTCGACGCCACGAAAGTGATTCAGTCATTTTTTTTTTACAACTTTTTCAAGTAAAACCCTTTTTAAAGAATAAATTTACCAAATATGTACAATAAAACGACATTTTACGTAAAAACAAACCTCACTACAAAAGAAAATATGCGTAATTTGAGATATTACTTTACCATTCACTTTACTTTTTTATTAGTCAGAAATTTGGTTTGTATGTATTAAAACCCTAACATAACAGATACAGTACTTTTAAGTAGGTTAAAAGGCCCTTTCAAAAGAAAACAATACATAAAAATCACTTTCGTGGCTCAAAAATCACCTTCATGGTAAGAAACGCTATGAAGGTGATGCCACGCTGGTGACGAAAATATCCCTTTTTGGCGAAATTCTGGAAAGTTTAGGTATAATGTATAAAATTAAATACTACATCTTTATTTCGCACATTTTGGCGTTTCGAAAAGCTAGCTTTGATTTAAATAACTAAAATACAATGCATAAAAATGTTGTCCGTGCAAGTGATTGGTACACCCATGAATAAATTGAAACTTAGCAATTATCTGGGGGCACGGTAGTGCCCCCGCCAAGTCGAGCGCGAAGCAAGCACTGCCGTACCATCTTTACAGGAACCATTTCGTCGCATTTTCAGGCCCCTATTTGAGAACCTCTGGATAAGACCAGAACTCAGAAATTTTCGTCATCCAGTAAGCTATAATTACATACTTAAAATCCAAAATTTTAAGTCTGTAGGTCATTAAGTTCCGAAGTTAAGCGAAAGAAAAGTTTCGCATTTTCGACACTCACTCACTCATGATCATCAAAATAGAACTAGTACTTCCCATAAACTCAGAGAGCTGAAATTTGGTATATACTTAGAATTAATTGTATAAGCCATAGGAAAACTAAAAAAACATGCAATTTCGGTCTCGTTTTCGAGATAATTCATCTGCATAAATAACTTTGTAATCTCATATAAATGTATAGGATTACAAAGTTACATTTGCAGTCAATGGTTAAAATTGTGTAATATCCAACTTATTAATTCAAAATATATTTTAGGCATAGTATATGTATATGTGAGTGTGTATATGTGTCGTAAATCGTCAGTTATGATCAGGCGATATCTAGCGTGGCCAACTAAAATAAGAGCCCAACCAAACTATTAGAAGAGATCGACATACCGCCTTTACTACAAGCTTTTATTTCACCTGTCGGTCTGTCTGTCTGTAATTAAATCTTGCAAGTTTAATTAGGCCCACTTCCCGGTATAATATTATGATGCATTGGACTAAGAGTGAACGCACACGTATCTAGATGGCGCTGACTGTATTTTAAAACGCGCTTACGGTTTGTATTTCTGATAACCTTATAATATAGCGTTTCTACAAAAATAAGTGAAATCCCACCAAAAACATTCTGTAAAAAACTAGCCAAGTCTCGATGGAGCTGCTTGTTTATCTCTAACACACATATTTTTAACAGTACAAAACCGTGGTTATTATTTTGATGTTCTTTTTAATTAAATATTGGAGGATTAACTAATTTAATTAGCATACTTGTAATTGTTTCTTTTTTTTTAATTTGTTACTACTCGCTGTCACTGTAAACTCGGCTTAACATCGCAGACCGAGCAGGGAGGTATTGAAAATCAGCGCTGGGTGAACATCCCTGTGCACCCAGCATACGCTGAATGCCCCCCTTTTGTCCATTTTTCTCATTGTTTTTTGTGTTCCATTTTTTTTTTTCTTATGATGTATCTTGTTTCTCTCTTTTTTATTTCATGCTATTTATGTAATCTGGACAATAAATGATATTTTTATTTTTATTTTTTATTTTTCTAAAAAGTAATGAAATCTAGACAAAGTCGTGCCAAGTATAAGGTTCCTTACTGCGATTTCTTTATTATTATAGTTAATGTTGTGTGACTTGGCCGTTGAAGGGTACACAAGGGTATTATTACCAGGTGCTCCATGACACTATTGCACCAATCTGTCCGCTACCCATTCACGATAGAAAATTTCCACTTGGAAAACGTTGATTGGATAACCAGTCAATTGTAGGCTTGATAAAGCTGCGTATTTCAATAATACTTATGTTTAGGCGATCCAAGTGTCATGGAGCATCTGGTTTTGTACCCTTGTGTACCCTTCAACGGCCAAGTCACACAACATTAACTATAATAATAAAGAAATCGCAGTAAGGAACCTTATACTTGGCACGACTTTGTCTAGATTTCATTACTTTTTAGAGATAAACAAGCAGCTCCATCGAGACTTGGCTAGTTTTTTACAGAATGTTTTTGGTGGGATTTTTTTTCCACGACTCGATAAGTCCTAGATCCTACTTCTACGATTGCAGAACATGGCCATCATTGAAATGAATCGAACTCTGCATTGGATTGTTGATCTTATGTTTCACAGCAGCCGTTAAACTACGCAAATCTAAAGCACCTAAAATCGTGTGACCGCCGCATTATATTATTTTAAATTCAAAATAATACTGAAAACTTTTTTTTAACCTGTAGACCTTAAAGTATATTTATTTGCGATAATTTTGGTATATTTTACAAACAGATACATGAAAATTTGTTAAAGTAGTGCCCAAATGTTTAACTGAAACGCAAAGTGTGACACCATGAGAATACGAAAAATGGCCCCGATTTTGACCTTTCATGGTAAATTTTAGTATTATTTTTTGCGTCTATTATGACAATCTTCATTTATTTTGTAGCTTAATATATGTTTTATCCACCTATCCACAATTCATATGTCTGTCTTTAACCGTTTAGGAAATATAACCGTGTGACCATCAAATTTGAGCTAAAATGAGAATGAGTCGTATACCAAAGTGGCGTTAGAAACTATAACTAGCTTAACTAACATAAAAAATACGATAAAAAAAAAAATATTAAAATATAAAAAGAGATAATTATAAATAATGCTTATAAGTATAGGGTGGGGACGAGCTACGGCACTATTCAAAATAGTAATAGGGTCTAATAAGCGACGTATAATATAATAGTATATAAGAAAGTTTTTTCCAAGTCGATTCATTAGCAACGAAGGTTATAAAGATATTTTGAACGGTAACAAACAAAAAACATTTCATTCGACCAAGTACGTAGCCACCTTCTACGTATAATACGACAATTTTAACTCTTGTAGCGTGAATTTAGTTCAATTCGAAGTCTATGATTTCAATGTCGTCGGGTAGAGGTAATCATTACTCCATCATTCATAGCCTTACTAAGCGCGACATACGATGTTTTTGTTATTTAATTGATTTTATGTACGACCTAGTAACAATTTCTATATTTGTATATTGAGTCAACGTTTTAAAGGGTGAAAATAAAAACCCTCCGATAGTAATTTGTTGTTTTTGCTCATTTTTGCTGTATTCTAAACAATTTTTTTCTACACAAAACTTGTATAAATTTTTTGGATTTATTTTTTATAGATTAATCTTCCTTTTAGGTTTAGTGTGCAACCAGCTACGGCCGCAAAAGGCCTTATAATACCTATAATGAATAAATAAAAAAAAACCTACCTGTACCAATCTGAAATTACCGGACTAAAGAGACTTAACATGACTCTTGAGTAAGAAACGTTGGTGCAGTGCACTTAGAATTTCACATCATTGTGAAATCCTAGGTGGCATTGTACTGATTATGGGCAGCATTATCTCTTAAATCAGGAGAGCATCTTGCTCGTCTTTTTAATTCTTAGATTTTTTTTTTTAATAATTCCGCAACAGTACAACCTTCGGAACACTGACGCTCACCTTTACGCGACCGTCCATAACTTTAACGTTCTGGGCTCTGGGACTCCATCCATTTAGATTAGGTTCGTAATAAACTGTAAAATTTTACAACCCCTGGCCACTCCTTCCGTGTTCGTTGTCGATTCGATTTCAAAGAGATTTGACGTCGTTTCTAATGGGCTGCTTAATTGGCAAGATATTTTAAGGCTCTAATTAATGTGTTCAAAAAGTATTTACCAATGTTGCTCTCTTTTGTTAATTTTTTTTATGTAATGGTTATATTGGTAAAAACCGCCAGATACAACTTTGTATTGTAAAAATACTTTGTTAACATGAACCGTTATTATATATTAAATAAATAAATTAGTGCGTCTCTGTAGCCTTCTTTGTAATCGTTTGAATAAATGCTTTTATTTTTTATTTGTTTATGAAATATTTTATTAAAGTTAGAAACCTAGTTTAAGACTTTTTAAGCGCACGCATACGGACCGCCTAACGGTGATAATATACCGCCACTTTTAAACATCAGCAACACCGACCGTATTGCCGACGCGGTGTCGGTCTTTGTCAGGTATTCATAACACACGCTTAAGAAAAACTTTACCTCCTAATTTTTTTATTGGACAACCTACAACCACGATGTCGCCTGATAAGCGTTGTTATGTTAAAAAATATATTGCCCTGGGGTGAAATTTGACCCCCGATACCAGTTAAGGGTTAAGGAATATTTATTAATGTTAATTTTATTAACAGCACCATACAACAACAATTAAACATGTTAATAACAACTTGTCTCACGTTTTAAACGTATGAGACTGAAAACATATCTTCTACACCTAACTTTAACCGACTTCGATCGGCTACACCTAGATTTAACCGGCTAAACCGTAGCCGCACTTCGAACTTTTGCCGTAACATATGTATATATATTATATATAAGTGCATAATATAAAATGTACTAGTTTTTACAACCTTTTATTTACTTTCACCTGTCTGTTGTCTGTCTGTCCGTCTGTCTGTCTGTCTGTCTGTAATCAAATTTTGCAACTTTAATTTGACCCACTTCCCGGTGTCCGATTAAGCTGAAATTTTGTATGCATGTATAAATCGGATGACAATGCAATATTTTGACATGGAGCAGATCTGATGATGGAACTGGAAGATGGCCATAGGATCTCCGTTATTAATGACGCAACCCCATCGAGTTTGGGCTCAAACGATTCGTCTTGACAAGTACTTTATGATGCTGGGTAGTAATAATAATAAAAGCTTGTTTTTAAAAAGTTTTTTTAAAATTTCACTTGTTTACTCTAGGTTTTTATTGCTTTTTAAGGACTTATAATAAAATGCACTTGCAAGAGCCCCAGTGCCTACCCAAACATTTTTACTCGTATAGATGAAAACCTGGACTCAAAGGAAGAGATATATCATTTTAATATTGCACCTGTCTATCAAACGAAATGTTCCAGTCGTCCACGGAAATGACCTGCAATTTTAAAGTGGAACTCCACTTACCCTGTTCGCATCGAACGAACCTCTATATATCAGCCACTCCCGACCGATTTGTTCCGAATGTAAAATTCTATTACCCGCATCTAACAGCTAACAACATTTCTTTTACTTGTATTCCATAGATTAAAGAAATAAATAAACATGGTGATTACACACACATAATGTGTGTGTGATTTGACAGGTATTTGTTTCTGGTCTGGGTGGTTTAAATATCTATGATAAGTATGTATTTACAAAAAAGTATATTATAAGTATTATATCCATTACCCTAATCACCATAATACCAGCATTAAGTTGCTTAGTTTGGGGTTAGGTGGCGCCGTGTGAAATGTCCTGAATTTTTTTTTTGTGATAATTTGTTAAGCTTGTCATTGTAAAGTAAAGATTTAGATGAGAAAAATATATGTTAATAAAAAACCTAAGTTCTTATTTAATATGACTCGTTTGTGCTTGTGCATGTAACTAAATCTGTTCCAGGATTATGTTCTCGGTGTCAGTAGCTTTCTTTTTAAATATTTAGATAATATTGTAACGTTTACCCTTGAAAAATAAGTAAGTATTGCACGTATTAAACCGAACAAAAATAGAAATATAAATAAAATTAAGATCACTTTTGAAGTCATCTATCATAATTTAAGAACCTTTAAATTTTTGTTCATCTATTAAGCTACTATAAAATAACTACTTTATTCCTTTTATAAAAATAAATTGTCCTAAAAGGGTGTGCCAACATAAATCTTATAAATACCTACGGAAATTGGATTTCTTTAATGATATGGAACAGATAGCGCACTGTTACATTTACAAAAGGGATATAACCACGATAAAGGGAATAAATTTCAGGCACAATCTCAAATATTTTGTGCAAAAATGGCTATGCAAAAGTCTCGGGCATTATGTATGCAAAAAGCTTAACCGGTTTAGTGTAATGCCTTTTCACTGCACGGTACATTGCAGTACGTAAAATTAAATGTTTTAAGAAATAAAATTAGTTTTTATCGCGTTGGCTGGTTCAGTTGATAAGGATACTTCTTTATGTGTCCTGAGTCCCGAGTTCAATTCCCAGGCAAGTCGTTGCACCATAATATGACCAAAATGCTGGTGTAGAGATCTGGCCTGAGAGAAGACCACGAGATCTTATAGTAGATTTTTTATTCGTTATAGGTTAGCCTTTGACCACGATCTCCCCTGATCTTAAGCAACGATGCGGCCGCAGATGGTTGCAGACTTAACCTAGAAGGTGGGATAAATCCCCTTTCTGGGAGTACTTTGATTTTTTATCGATTGGCATGTGGCCGATCTGTGCGTGCCCGTAATACGGAGCCGACTCCATCGGCCCCATTGTCCCGGGGGTAGATGCCCCTGCGCGATTCTGTTGGGGTAATGGGTTACAGCCCCGAGGCCCCTTCCCAACTTCCCCCTACGGAGGAGAAGGAAGACAACGACGAAAAAAAAAAACGCGTGCTACAAGTGTTCTTTATCGTTGCATCAGCATTTACTTTTTGAGTAGCTTTAAATAGTATTGTTATTAAAAGGTATTTAACAAAAAACTAAGTTATATACCTATAATATGATTATTGTCTCGACATTACGTATTATTCTCTAATAGTTCGTCATCATTTTTCTCCAATAGATTGAAAAAAAATGTATAACTGGACTAAGAAGATCTGCACCTATTTAATGTTAAGGTAACTCTAAAACTGGAATGAAGCTTAGCATTAGGCTAACGTAATCTTTTATCTGCTTACATAAAACTATTTGGTTACTTAATAATAGTTATAATATTATAGTACAAATTTTAATCTTTACACTCTTATCTCAGTTCTTATATACAAGATTTTATATGGCCGATATGTGGTTAATACAAGCGTATTATTTGCTGCTGTAGTATTGTTTGCTTAATTTTTCTCAACAAAAGCATTTGCCACGAAAAAAAAAGATTTTATTATATTATGTCAACGGAAAGAGATCGGATATGTTACAGCCGAGTATTAATACTGTTATATGATAATTTTCTTCGGGATTTGCAAATTGCTTACCTATGCTACGGTACTGTGGGTCGGTCTCAACTTTATGTAAACGTGTTTCTGTTTTGCTTCCTTGTTAAGATATCGGTGCAGAAAATTTTCTTAAATAACCTCACATTCTCTTTTTTGTAGTCTATTTGAAAAGAGTCAGCAATTCGACAAAAGTTATTCTACCATTTGATCAGTAACGTGCAAGCATTTCTGTGCTTTGGTAGGAGGGCACTGTAGCTAGTGAATTGGGCTGAAGAGTCTTAACATATTTTAACTTTTGGGTAATCAGCGTAGGTGTAGTGTACCTAGAATTGTGCCATTGTGAAATCCTGTGTAGTTTTACTGATTATGAGCAGCGTTATCTCTTACCATCGGGAGAGCGTCTTACTCGTCTTTTGACTTCTTTGCATAAAATAAATAAAAAAGCATCAGCAATTCGACAAAAGTAAAGGTACTTTCACACTATACTGTAGGCGGACTGCGGCTGCTCGTCCGGTTGACCAATCCATTTATTATGCTAAAAGGTAAATGAAAAGCTCTTCGAATGTTGAAATTATAACGGCTTTAGAAACATGTACTAAACCGACAATATTAAATACCATCTTATTATAACCAAGTGGCGATAGAAACTACCTAGCTTTACTTACACATTAAAAACATTTTTTGCAAAATATAAAAAGAGATGTTATAAGTTTTTGGGGTCGAGGTACGTCACTATCTAGCACAAAATGTAATGACTCGAGTTTAGCCAGAGACATTACTACCTCTAATCAAACATTAGTGCGTTGAAATAATCTACTTCATTTAGAAATCTATAGAGTTATAATATAAAGGGGAGCAAACTTCACGACCGGGCTTGGTTCGATAATCTCTCGGTAAAACGGTCTAGACGGCACAACAGAACCAACAACCTTTCTGCTGTGACACACGTTTGCCCAACATCTAGTCAACCCTGCCGCTCCAGGATTGGTTTTATTAGCCACTAACGGAAGTGCCGACGCAAACCAACAGACAGTGCCTTAATCGTCTGCAATAGACGGAAAGGCCAATGATGATGAAGATAATCTACTTGTTGGACAAAAAAATATTCAACGTACCTGTTATTTAAAATACAACAAAAAAATCGTTGACCAGTTGTTTGATGTTTCTTAAAACTATCGTCGTTTAAACTTCTAGCTTAAATTGTTGTTTGTTTTGACACAAACACCCAGAAAAGGATTTATTAAAGTCAACGACCGTTGTTTTCAAGTAAAAGTCCTACCCCATAATAGGTTGTTCAACCCCAGTCTGAGAATTTCAAGGAAAAATAGCTTCACTTTATAGAGATTTTTACCCAATAAATTGCTTTATTACACGACCCACAGAATCCATTCCGATCATTAATTAGAAAATTGACACGGTCCTCTCGTTTGTGTGATACATGGCCTTCAATAAAGCAGATCGTGTAATCTAATATCAACTTTAGTAACTAAAACTTAGAGTGCAAATTGGTGTGTTCTTTATTTCAGATTACCTATAAATTAGTTCGGTAGCGACTTGAGACCACTAACAAGTTAAGTGATTGGCATACGTTGTATCTTGAATATCGTCTCGCATATTGACCTCATCTTATTAAAGATTGATTACATCGACAGGTTTATTAATTTTCTTGGATTAAAATAAATATAGAAATACTCTTTATTGTGCTCAACATTTACAAAAACTATTCACTAATTATACTAGACAACGGTCATAAAAATGAACACAAATGAATACTTATTAATAATTTTAAATTAGACAGAGATAATGTTTAGCCTACAATGGGCGGCCTTATCGCTTTAAGCAACATCTTCATTTATTACATAATTAGTATAGAGATGAGCAGTATTAGATGATTAGTATACTATTGATCACATACAACTCTTACTATAATATGCTATTAGTAATTGAAACTTTAGAATATTAAATCTATTCATATAAATACCCATATGAGCTAATTATTGACTACTGTAAATTAGCTAATTATCAATAATTGGGACTAATTTGATTACCATTATTAGTCTACTGACGCTTTTATAATTTAGTGAATTAATATAGATTTATAATGATTAAAGCTAATTAAAACAAAATTGTTTTTTTGACTAAATACGATCTACGTTTGACCACATCCCACCCTAAAAGAAAGTTTAGTAATAGGAACTCTAAAAAGAAAACACAACAACTGCGTTTTTGAGGTCGATTAGCATGTGTTGACACACATACACGTATTTTGGCTTCTGATTTTTCCATACAAAATCAATTTTAAGCCCCGGGCATAGTTTTAAAAAACGCCGCTGCAGCCAAAATGTTAAGGGAGAATTTGCCCCATATACTCGTACATAATAATTATTTAACAACATAATAGTTAGAATTTGTAACGAAATATTGGATTAAAAATACTAAGGATAACAAGATACTCGTATTTCGTTTTCATTTTATAGTTGCAAGAATATGAAAGAATTTTAAAGCTTTGCCTCGAAACTGCGGAAATTTGTAAGCTTCTTTTCTTGAATGAAATAGATATGAAACCATTCGTGGCCTGTTTAAAATAAGAGAATCTCCTGGCTATTTATGTAAGTAGTCATTCTTATAGTAACGTTTTAGGTTCAAAATGCTAAACACTTTCAAATGTCGTAGTACCTACTACGAGTTTTGTGTAGCACTGAAAAATTAGATACCTTTTCAAAATTCGTACAAAAAATAAATATTTAAAAATTCAAGTCAATCATGTCTAGTTAAGCCAGGGATATTATCCCGCCTTCTAGGTTTAGTCTCCTACCATTTACGGCCACATTGATGCTTAGCATCACGTGAGATCGTCGTTAAAGGGAAACCTATAATTAATAAAAAAACAAACATAATATATACGAGTGGTAACAACAAAACATAGAATATATTTTTTCTTATAAATTAAAATGCGGTTTAAAATTTACATCAGTGACGATGAGGTTAAAGTTTTCAAAACGCAAACAAATTGATATATTTGCTTATAAACCATGTTAAATAGCACCCAGACGAACCCATAAACTAAACTCTTTTGCAAAAAAAACGGGCACTTTGATGATTTCTCTGCTTCAATGAAGAAGAACAAGAAAGAGGTTTTATTAATTTGACGATGCATTGACTTATCATTTATAAACATCCTGGCATGATTATTAATGTTCCAAATTTAAAATTTGAAATTAAAAAAGAAAAAATACTGATTATATAGTGAAATTGCTTTGCTTTTTGGCGCGAATTGATGCGAATTGCTGTAACAATTTTATTACAATTTTAAAACTTTTTGAGTATTTTCTGCAAATTAAACAATTTATTCTTTCTTTCCACAATAAATACCACTTTTTGATATGAGCGATAAAGCGATAAGGGCCGGTAAAATTATAGCCCTACTTGAAGAAGGTTGTTCGCAAACTTACGTGGCTCAACGGCTAAATGTGAGCCGTTCAACTGTGCTTCATGGACTATGGAGGACTGGAATAAGGTATTGTTTTCTGATGAAGCTAGAATCTCTTTGTGTGGAGAGGACCGACGCCGGCGAGTGCTGCGAAGACCACGGGAACGCTATGCGGAAGTGTGTTTCGAACAAATCACTCCTTATGGCGGAGGCACCGTTATGTTTTGGGCAGCAATTAATTCGACGGAGCGTACGGAGTTAGTTTTCTTAGAAAGAGGAACATTAAATGCACACCGGTACATAATGGAAGTCCTAATTCCACATGCACAACCCGCATTGACTGCACTTGGGGAAGATTCCATTTTTATGGACGACAATGCCCGCCCGCACCGTTCTGGTGACGTGGAAGCTTACATGCAAGAAGTTGGGAATCCGTCGTTTAGATTGGCCAGCTCGTAGTCCTGACCTCAATCCAATCGAGCATGTCTGGGATGTTCTAAAAAGGCGGGTAAGATCAGTGCAACCTGCTCCAAAAAACATCAGGGAGCTAAAAAGAGTAATTGCTGAAGAGTGGGAACGTATTCCTCAAAACGTAATTAAAAACATCGTAGAGAGTCTGCCCAGAAGGATTCAAGCTGTGATTTTGGCAAGAGGAGGTCACACTCGTTACTAGGTTTTTACAGTTGTAAATTTATTTAAATAAAAAAGTAAAAAAATCTTCTTGTCTTTATTGTCGGCCACTTGTTATTGTGTGGTCGTGTACGTTGGTTTTGAAAAAAATCATCAATTTAAATACAAAATTGCCAAAATTCACGCTTATTTCACATGATTATTACACGATTAGGTACGAGTATAAGTATACAAAGTGTGTCAAACAATTAAATATTTTTAAACTAACACAAATCTACCTTAGAAAGTAAGTTTCCTTAGGTGCCCGTTTTTTTTGCAAAAGAGTGTAGTTTTAACTAAATTGTCTTCCTTAAAAATGGAACCGCCCGTCTGTCGGAGCGCGTTTCAAAGCATTGTGTCGAGAATTTAAATTGTTTGTTCACGTTCGTCCATTTTAAACGTTGAAATTTTCAAGTAGGGCGTTTAGTTCTGTTGATAGTGTAAACATAGAGGAACGCGACATCGCCTCGTGTAAGTAAGTCAAGGTTCTAGGAAGGTCGTAACTGTATGCGTGATATGAAACCGAGGGACTCATTCCGAAGGAGAGCTCAAAGGGAGCATCAAAGTGTTGCATTTTCTTGTCCAATTTCTATAATAATTTACGTATTTAAGAAGTGTTTTTAATAAATAAAATGTTTGTTTTGAGTAATGTTCAGCGATGGCAGATCAACTGCAAGATGAATTTATTAAAATTAATTAATAAATTAATTCAATTTATTACTGCAAGATGGATAGACAATATCATCAATTTATAAAATTAAATAAAATCAATTCAACATCGCATAGAAAATCTCTCACAAAACAGAGAAGAATGGCATAAGAGGGAGGGAAGTCTATGCTCAGTAGTTTGTTAAAAGATACTAATTATAATGACGATAACCATAATATTATAAAAGAAATACTTTTTGACAAAACGGCAACTGCAATCCTTTATTACAATTATTATACAGTTGTATAATCTCCTAATCGTAACATTCGGTTTACTTCGTTGCATATTAATATCGACGCATGTAGATGTACTAATGAAAAGCTCACACACACAAAGTCAGACTAAAGCTGACATAACAATATTATAAAGGCTCCTACCAGTTATGTCGGAATACCTACAGATCCCTTAATGCAAAAGGGAGAGCTCCAAATACCTGTTTCTTCCCGTTATGAGTGCCATAATCCAAAATGTAATGGTTAGCAGAATTGCTGGCCGGAAAACATCGCGTGAAAATTAGCCTTTTAAATTATGCAACGTAGAAAATTAGACAGATCCGAAAACGCACCTGCGATTCTGCTGATTTTTGAAGTGAAAACTTCTTTAGCGGCGCTGAGCACTTTTTTGTATGGGTAAAAACTTTCAAACTCGCGTCAGGGTCACGTGATGCTGATCGAAAAAGCGTAAGATCGAGGGGAAGGGAGAGGAACTAGTATCTCCCACTCTTTCTATCGTGCCTGAGTGTGCTGCTCTGTTTAGGCGGCACAGGGGGCTTAGACAAGCGCGCGCCCGATATTTTTTTTTAATATTTTATATTTATATTTTTATATTTTATATTTTTTTTATTAGACACTTAAATAGGTTCGAATCAAAACTGTTTGTTTCTTACTTCAGTTATCATAAACCAATTGTATCAGTTGTAAAAATTTGCGATGATGATTCTGATAATAACGATGGTGTAAAAGTCGTCGAAATTATGGATGGAAGTTGATTTTTCTGAGAGATAAAATTTAATGTAATATATAAATAACGATATAATATTATAAATAACAACAAATAAATTGTCATATTTGTGTACGATAGCGCAATAAATAAACATTGTATTCTACCTCATAAATGATAGTATTTTTATACTTATAATTAAACACAACGTTAATATTGAAGTTTTCACTTCTGCCGGCACTCCCGGAGTGCTACCTTTTTTATTTTATTTTTAGGTTTAAGGTATTCATGAAAATTGGTTCAAAATATCTCGCTTAATAGATCTGGTAGATATGGCAACAAATAAATACGGAAAAAGCATAAATATTCCCTAGTATTCAAAACTGTCTCGCTTTCAAACTTTCAAAGGAGACTACGTGATACTGTGTTTCAGTCTTTTAGTTAATGAAATTTTACTGTACTACTACTTAAATACTTATATTTGATATCTCTGCAAATATCCGGCATAAATCTGGTGACTATGGGCTCAAATCTAAAATGTCTAAAATATACGTAAAACTCCATCAATTTTTCAAATAAAAGAATATAAAATATATTTGCACGCAAACCAAAGAGAAAAAGACACATGCAATTGACAGTAATATAAAAGATAAAAAAAAACTTGATTTGTCGCAAAAAGGTACCAGCTCAGCATTGAATTTAAAACTAGTTCATTAGTAAATACATGATAATTTATATCAAAACAAAACAATAATATAAACAAACCTACAAAAAATACCAAGTCTCATTTTGCTGAATTAATAAGCTCTATTGTTTATCTGTAACTCGAGCCTAATTGAGGAGAAAAAGCGATATCATTTGGATTTTCCCGGAGCTAGTATCAGATAATAAAGTCACAGTGTAATTATGGCAGTGGAAATAAATTACCCCACAATATTAAATGCAGCGTATTCAAAGTAGTAAGGTCGGATTTATTTCATTTTAGGGTGATTAGCTTACTGCTTCAGCTTCTTTGTACTAATTATAATCAAGACACAAAGAATTTAAATGAAATTTGGACTTATCTAACGGTGATTGGCTTGAACGGTGATTGGTTATTTTATGCTAAAGGAAAAACTAGTAAAAATCCAAATTATAATATCACATAATATTATTATGCTCTACTCAAACATAGCTGAGATTAAGACACCTTCTATCACAAGACAAAATAAATTAGTTTTTTAGTTAAGTTTTTTTTTGTGGCAAGAGTATTGAGAAAAACAAACTAGCAATACTACAGCTACTACGGCAGTAAAGAACACTTTTTAACCACAAATCGGCCACGTTAAGTTATTCAATACTTTTACCTACAGATAACTTCTCAATGAAATTATGATGATGCTGATATTATTGGGTTACTCTACAATCATAGGTTGACCAATATATGTAATAATATGTATTTATGTTGCAGTTATATTGTATTTAGATTCATTACAATTAAATATCCCAGCTCTCTTGAAATTACTTAAGTACGTAGTTTTCTTTCTGCGTCCTTTTATTCTGTGGCAAATGTCTAGCGTAGTGAGAACCGTCGGCTGATCCCTGAGTGCATTGGTGCATAACTTGATGCAGTGAGCTCGGTTTATTTTTATTTTACGTCTGATGCTTGATATTTCAAGGTTTTATATACTGGCTGGTTGGGGATAAAAACGATAAAAGGGTTCTGTTCGACGCCTATAAAAATAAAAAAAAAACAAATTTATTGTAACTGTCAATGTCAAATTGACATTCTTTCATTCCATTTTTCACACAGAAGTTGTATGTCGGGTTTTTGCTTTTTTATTGAAATTATTATAGTTTTGAGTTGTTTCTACGAGTTTTATTTATTTATCGAAGCTAAACATTGGTCCTAATCGAGTCGGACACTGGACACTTCAAGAAAAGCAGTTCGTCGAAGCCGAAACCTCTATCGGCCACGCGTGACCTTCGTGCGACCGTGCGACCTACGTGACCGGCCGGCATTTTTGCTAACCTCAAAAGGGTTTTTGCAAAAAGGGCCGTCCAAAGCGATACGCGGTGGACGGTGATACAACAGGAGCGGCAAGCGGTGGCGGCGGTCCGTGCAGAGCGGCACGTTGCACGCGGCGCACCCAAGGCGGCACGTTATCGTGGTGTGCCCGAGGGCAGCACATGGTGGGCGGCCCATTTGGGGCGGCTATAGGAAGGCGGCGAGCTATCTGCGACATCGCGTCGTGTGGGTGAGGTGTTACAGTGTTTGTGAAAAGTTATTAAATCAGTGAGAATAATGTCTGCCTCTGAGTTATATAAAATTCAAGAGAACATTTCCGAGCAAATCAACAAATCATTCGCAAATTTTAAGAAATCTCCAAAGGAGAGAATCACCAATGCTTACATTACCACCAGGTTGGAAATAGTAGACCAGCACTGGAGAGAATATGTGGACAATCATAGAAAACTGGTCGCTTTAATGAAAAAAGATGATTCTACAGCTATAGACATTCTGTTTGATAAAACCGAAGAAATATTTATTGATTACAAATGTTCTCTAAAGGAAGTATTAGGTAAATTCAAATCTGTAAATCAAGTAAGTGATAATAATAACATGAATAAAGGAAGGGAACAGGTAAAGCTGCCAAAAATAGAAATCCCAAAGTTTTCAGGCACTTATTCAGAATGGACAAGCTTCCGGGATCTGTTCCGCTCCTTGATTCATAATAATGATGTCATTGATAAGGTTCAAAAGTTGCATTACCTTAAGAGTTTGATAACGGGCGAGGCAGAGCAATTATTAAGGCACCTATCAGTCACGGCTGATAATTATGATATATGTTGGGCACAGTTAGAGTCTCGGTATGACAATAAAAAATATTTAGCTGATTGTATTTTGAAAAAGCTAATTAATCAAAAATCCTTGTCAGTGGAGTCCGCAAGTGGTTTAAAATTATTATTAGACACTACTAGGGAGTGCCTTCATGCAATCACGAATCTGGGGATTAATGTATCAACATGGGACATTCTTATAGTATTTTTAATTAAACAAAAATTTGATCCGGACACAAGACGGAAGTGGGAACAGAAGGTGACAGAATCTAATGATGAATTGCCCACTATGTCTTTATTTGAGGAATTTTTAACTAATCAATTTAGATCTATTGAATGTCTGGATTCAAAGGTTCTTAAGTCCACCCATGTTGCTACCTCTGTTGCCACTTGTACGTTTTGTTCTGGCAGTCACAAAGTAATAAACTGCAAAACCTTTGCAAAACAATCTTCTGAAGCCAGACGTGAATTTGCCCAGACACACCACTTGTGTTTCAATTGCTTAAACCGAGATCATTCTGTTTTTCAGTGCAAAATTGCTACCAGGTGCCGTTTATGTAAAAAGAAACATCACACTCTACTTCATCTCAAAACTCCAAGCTCCAACTCAAAGGGTGACCAAGCGGTGCAAAGCATAGTGGCCGCGGTCACCGACCCAACCCCACCTACACTGTCCAATGATGAATCGGATGCCCCAATCATCACGTCATGTTTGTTGAACACTCCCAGTCAAGTTCTTCTAGCAACTGCACTCGTCAAGGTGCAGTCCAACAAGAATAGAAAGCCGGTTGTGTTAAGGTCTCTGCTCGATCAGGGATCCCAGGCATCCTTTGTGACAGAGTCAGTGGTACAAATGTTAGGTCTTAAAAAATTGCCTGAAACAGGTTTAGTTTGTGGATTAGGAGGTGACCGGGACTCGGCTATTTCGTCGAAGTCCACCGTCTTGTTGAATCTTCAGTCACGTCTTGACCCAAACTTTAAAATTACTGTTAAGGCTCATGTGCTAACAAAATTGACTTCTGTGCTTCCAGGGCGTGCCTTGACCAAGGCAGACACCCTACCTACTTTGGCAACCATGGAACTGGCAGATCCAACATTCGGAACTCCGAGTAAAATTGATCTGCTGCTAGGGGCGGAGGTCTACAGCCAGATTATGTTGGAAGGATTAATCAGGGGTCCGCCAGGGTCGGTGATTGCGCAAAACACCCGGCTCGGTTGGATCCTCTCTGGCAAGGTAACCACGTCCAATAATGACTATGATGAAAGCCAAGGCATTCTCAGTATGCATGTGTACACATCTGAGAATGATCTATTGAAGAAATTTTGGGAAATGGAATCGGAACCATCAGGTCTACAATCAAAACATCTAACTCCAGAAGAGCAGCAATGTGAGGAACTTTTCTCAGCAACAACCCAAAGAGACGAATGCGGTCGATATGTGGTCAGACGACCATTTAAGACTGATGACCCACTCAGTAAATATGGGCACTCTCATGACATTGCTCGTAAACGTTTTTGTATGTTGGAGAAACGTTTTGATAAAGATCCAAATTTAAAAGAAGAGTACACAAAGGTCATTAATGAATATCTGCTTCTAGGTCACATGGAGGTAGTCAGCAACCCCGCTGCGTCGGATGCTGTATATCTGCCTCACCATGCCGTTGTACGGCAAGACAAGACAACGTCAAAAGTTCGAGTTGTGTTTGACGCGTCTTGCAAGGGATCTAACGAAGTATCATTAAATGGTGACCTCATGACAGGCCCAACCATTCAACCAGAGCTGAGACATTCAATTATGCGCTGGCGACGCTACCCCGTAGTGCTGGTAGGAGACATTGTGAAGATGTACAGACAGGTGAAAGTTTTTGATGAGGATGCAGATTTTCAGCAGATTTATTGGCGAGAAAATCCAGATGATGTACTTCAACATCTTCGCCTATCTAGAGTCACATTTGGTGTCTCTCCAGCTCCACATATAGCTGTGTGTAGCCTGCAACAATTAGCGAAAGATGAGGCTGCCAAATTTCCACTAGCTGCCAGCCGTGTGAACTCAGAGTTCTACGTGGATGATTGGATGTCAGGATTTTTCTCAAATGAAGAAGGAATCCAAGTTTACGAAGAAATGACAGCATTGCCCGCATGTGGAGGCTTTCCACTACAGAAGCTCTCAAGCAACAGCAAGGAACTCATGAATCACATTCATGGAGAGTCGACCATGCACGACAGAGCAATAGATGTCAAAGCTGATGAAGCTATGAAAATTCTAGGACTTACCTGGAATCAAGAAGGTGTAAAAAACCAACTCTGGAATCGCAGTCCTGCATGGCTGCATCTGGAACACATCAATGTTTGTAAATCAGATATAAAGGATACAACATTGGAGGAAAGAAAGGTAAAAATTAAATGTCATGCACTTACCAAGTCCACAGATGAAGGAGATCCTTTTGTAGAGCGGTTTTCTTCGCTGCAAAGACTTCTTCGCGTGCTAGCGTGGTGCAGAAGATTCTACTTACCAGAAGATAGTCTCCGACAGTCTTGGTTGTCTGCTGGAGAACTGCAAGCTGTTATGACGATCTGCATTAAGAGGTGTCAAAATCAATATTTTTGCAGCAAGGAGATGGCAGAGGCAAAGAGTAGATTCTCTTCTCTGAATCCTTATCAAGATGGCGATGGAATCTGGCGAGTTCGTGGCAGACTACAAGGCTCAAATCCGCCAGACGATCGAAAACATCCCATCTTAATTCCACGTGAATCTCACATTGCTAAATTAATCATTGCAGACGCCCATGAAAAGACTCTTCATGGAGGAACACAGCTCGTAATGAACTATATTCATTCTAGGTATTGGATGATTAATTTGAGAAATTTAGTAAAATCTTTTATTCACAGATGCGTGAAATGCCTGCGGTATTCTTCGCGGACAGTTCACCCATTCATGGGACAACTCCCATCTGCTCGTGTCACGGCGAGTCGGCCTTTCCGTCAGAGCGGGTTAGACTTTGTCGGACCGATTGCAGTAAGAACCACGAAGGGCCGTGGTCATCACGCTACGAAAGGCTACATCTGCCTATTCGTGTGCATGGCCACACGCGCCATTCCCCTCGAAGTGCTAAGCGATCTCTCTTCTTAAACCTTCCTGGCGGCATTCAGGCGGTTTGTCGCTAGACGCGGACACTGCTCAGAGTTGTGGAGTGACAACGGCACGACATTCGTCGGCGCCGATCGAGAGCTCAAGTCACTCTTTTCAGCCCAAAAATCCCGCGTAGCAGACGAGATCACTGATTGGCTGTCCACCAATGGCACTACTTGGCACAGGATTCCCTCATATAGTCCTAATTTTGGAGGATTATGGGAAGCCGGGTGAAGTCCACTAAGCATCACCTTAGACGAGTCATCGGTGATACAACATTGACATTGGAGGAGCTCACCACAGTGTTGGCTCAAATTGAGGCTTGCCTCAATTCAAGACCTCTCTGCCGCTTAGGTGGTACATTAGAGGATCCATCCCCACTAACACCTGGTCACTTTTTGGTTGGAGAACCTCTGATTTCAGTTCCCGACGTAAATTATTTAGAATCCAGCGTTAGCAGTCTCAGGCGATGGCAGCTGACTCAACGCAAGGTGCAGGAGTTTTGGAAATGCTGGTCAGGTGAATACCTAACACAATTTCTCCACCGTCACAAGTGGAAAAGTTCCATTCCAGAACCTGAAATAGGCGACGTCGTCCTTGTCAAGGAGGAAGATATGCCTCCTGCAAGGCTCTGTGGAGTCGTCACAGAGAAACACAGTGGTGCTGATGGGGTCACACGGGTAGTAAGTTTGCGTTGCAAAGGTAACATTATAAAACGACCTGTGTCTAAATTGTGTGCCTTGCCCGTTACAGACTCTTGAGCTTAGGTAATTGTTCATTATCAGTGCCTATACAACTTTATCACTTTTCAAATTGCTCAATTTTGCCTATTCATCATTTTGTATTGGAATTTATTAATTACATTAACTTCAAGTCAGTCATTTTATTGTAATTCTGCATTTTGAAACTTAAAATCTTAAATTTGTTAAATTAAGATAAACCATTTTACAATTTTTATATTGTAAAATCTTGTGTAATATATAAGAAACTTAAATTTTTATTTAAGTGTGGAATAAACATTCATTATTTATTGTATTTTTCAGATCTTGTAAACTTAGTGTTCTAATTTGTTCTTATTCAGCCTTCAGCCTTTGTTATAACCTATTCATACAATAAGAATGCATTTCACAATTTAAATAATACAAAAATCATATTATATATCAAATATACATATGTTACAATATTCTTTTCGTTTAGGTTGGTTACGTGAAACCAACACTCAGTATAAGATTGTTTTTTTTTGTAAAATTACTTTACATAATATTGTACTAACTAAGAACTAGAACCTAGACTTGTTTTAGGTGTTATTTTTTTGTCTTAACATCAGGGCCAGATTTTCACATCTTGTAATGTGTTGTAATTTGTAATGTTCATTGCATATAAATAACATTGTTTTTTTTTGTAAATGTAAATTTCAATTTGCTTTGGTTATTCATTCAATGTAAACTTGTACTTTTCTCTTTGTACTTTTTTTAGTGAAAATCTTGGCATTCTTTGTAATGTTAGTTTTGTAAATTGATTAATGATGGACCAGCGGTCCATGGCGGCCGGCATGTTCGACGCCTATAAAAAAAAAAAAAAAAAAAACAAATTTATTGTAACTGTCAATGTCAAATTGACATTCTTTCATTCCATTTTTCACACAGAAGTTGTATGTCGGGTTTTTGCTTTTTTATTGAAATTATTATAGTTTTGAGTTGTTTCTACGAGTTTTATTTATTTATCGAAGCTAAACAGGTTCCTTTTCATAGTGAGATATTATGGATTTTAGATGATTTTCAAATAGGTAAACATGATTTCGACCACAGATTTTATTTGTGTGCGACTCTCTCGCTCGGTGACTATATAGTATATAGTTTTTAGAATTTATTCAAATTTTTTTAAAGCTCTTCTCAGTTTGATACTTTGAAAAATGGGTAAGGTTTTACAAAATACAAATGTATTCTTATTTTTGTACTGGACGCCAGTACTGGATCATAAAGGCAGATTACGTCTTCTTCGCTAGGGCCAGTCTAGCGAGTTGGAGAACCGCTTCAACTCTTCTTTCTTCAACAGAACCCTGCCCGACGAGTCTTTTCATAGACTGCCCAAACCAAACCAAACACATTTCATTAAACACATTACAATAGTCAACCACATTTTGCCTAAGCCACAAACGCATATATTTCATATCAATATATCACAGAATTGGCGCATGGTATCAATGAGGGATATAATAAAGCAATAATTAATGGGGTATTACCATTGCTAATGCCCCACGTCCTATCTGCCAGCGACGTACGCGAATGGTATTCGACATGCCATTTATTGGATATTTATGCTAATCATTGATGAGCTAGAATTAGACGGGTTAGTCTGGTGTCAGGCATTTTGGATGTATTTATATGTAAATCATTTATAAAGCCATAATCATTATTTTAATATAATATATTAAAAACCTAAAAAAACATTGGTGGAACTGTGAGAAAAAGGATATGCATGCTAAGGGCTAAAGATATGACGGATGATACATTGGCATAAAAGAGGAAAACTTCTGCATCTAATAAGTGTAGCAGGATCATACGAACGAAAAGAACGGGTTTTCTACTAGCTATTTCCAATAGCTAGTTGTTAGCTTCGGCTATGGCTTGTTGCTACTCATTGGACCAAACCGCGTTACGGCACGATATTCAGTGAAGCCAAGGGCTGAACCCACATATTTCCCAGACAATACGTCGGCAATGACCGACACAATACAATTGAAACTTAAAGTCTAAAAACTATTCCCGCAGCAAGACATAACAAATTAACAACTTTCAGTAGGTACCTAACATTCAAAAGTCAAAGACTCAGATATCACTTAGAATAACACGTCAACACTTTGTCCTACTCCAAAAATAGGAGCGACTAAAATAGAAACCAGATCCAGTAACAAACAACTCTAAAAGCTTCCCACTAATATTGTTGCAACTTTGTGTTTTTTGTTTATGGCATGGAAGTATGATATAGAATATCTGAGTATTTATAAAAATGTAAAAACAAAAAGGTAATTATAGAAAATAAGCATTATGAAACCCATAGATTTAAAAAAAATTGTCTATGACAAATAGATCAATTGACAACCTAAAAATGCGTAACCAATTTTGATTTGTCAAAGTGTGCGTTAGCTAGTGATGTTCGTACCTACATATTATAACTTTTTTAGAATTATCGATGATTGCAACTCAACCCTTCATATCATAATACAAGTATATAATAAAATTTTCACGAAAGGTCCCACGGAGTTTTGCGGAACTAAATTTAACTTTTTCAATAATTACTGAGCTTCATATCCTCAATATTTTTTATTTGTTAGATAGAATAAATACATATTTAATCTAGAAATTAAGTATGAGAAATTATGAGATGCTAAAAAGTTATAGATATGTTAAATTATTAAATTTGCGATAGTGGTGCCCCGCAAAAAGGACTCCTTTCGTGAAAACCAGAGTGCTTGTCAAAAAATAAAAAACTTACATAACATTCTTTTAAAAGTAAAGGGTAGTTGTAATAAATAAAAACACATACAAACACGTTTTGAGCAATTTAATTTAAATATAAGATAATAAAATATAATATTTAAAAGATTTGCTTTTTAAGACGCTGTGAAATCTCGACCGGGAAAGTAGCCTAATGGAATTTTCCAAAATGAATTTAATGCCACAACCATAAAAACTAAAACCTGGTTCGCAATCTCAGCACCATCCATAGCTAAATCGTTACCAAAATTTACAAATCCATAATGTCTCTGGCCTATCCATTCTGTGTGCTCACGTATGCTCATTTCATCAAAAGTAAGACATACTTTTAAATCTGGTTTCTTCTTCATCATTTCCTTAATTGTGTTAAAATACTCTTGAGTGAAGCCAGGTTCACAGTCTACTCTGGCATACCAGGTCCGCAATGTGTTTACATGGGGAAGACACATATCAAATAATTATATGCCCTTGGGCTATAAAAATGTACAGTGAGAGCAAATTTTCGCAATTGTTCGTTGTATTTAGATGTAGACTGTATTTTACCACATTTTTTATCATTAAGTCATTGTCACATGCCATAGTGATATCAGAGTAGTGATCTCGCAGTCCTGGATTTGAATGTAATTCTTTCAGTACGTCTTGTAATGTTATTATTTTCAGGGTTTGCCTTTTTGCAACTAGTTTCCGATTTTTTTTTTGTTTTTCTTGTAGTTTATGTCTTAATTTAGAATTTTTTGTTTTAACTTTTTTGTTTTCCAATATTTATTATTTTTTGTTGGAGACAGCGCTTGTGGCTTATTAATATCCCGATAAATACATAACGATGCCACTCTTTCATGAATATGCCCCTGAAAAAAATATTTAAGAAAACATGATGGCTTTCCCACCAAAACTTTCATAAAATAAATAGGCAGAGCGCTAATGCATGGGGTTCTTCTGGGGCACAATAATAATATATAGAGGTATAATATATACGCTTACTGGTACAAATAAAGTTGGAATTTCTTTTTACTAGAACTGTCCTGATCGGAGCTTTTCTTATATATTTGTCCGGGAAGTGTTTGCTGCAAATGGTTGAGTATTTGTGTGGGCACCATCCTACTCTTCCTATCAATATCACCCATTTATTTCTAATAAGTGGATCTGACGGGAAACTGCAAATATGAGAAAAAATAATTTTAATTACTTTTTAGGAAAAATTAAATATTATCTAATACCTTCACAATAAAAAGAGGTCTGAAGATTTTTGATATAAACAAATCTTTGATCCGCCATTTTGTCCATCTATTTTCGAATCGTGGCCAGCAACAGAACCTAAATAACACAATATCAATAAAAACTATTTTGACACCCACCCCTAAAGTCAAGTTTTTGCAGCTATTAAGCTTCAAAGTTGATCACATGACACATTTTTTTAACAGTATGCCTTCCTTTATTTAACGATCTTCAAATTAATAGGTAATGTTGCTGGCCGCGATTTATTTTCTTTTTTGATAATACAAAAAACTGCGAAAAAGAATTCAATGATCTTTTAATTGTATAATATAAATTAATTAAATTTAAAAAATCCCCACGCAACGCTTTTAAACACGCCGTTTTGTGCTGGCGGCCATCTGGGATTTTAAATTTATCATAATGTATTTATTCTACTAGTCAAGCCCTTTCATATACATAATAGGTTATTGACGGGGTTGTGGAAAAAAGTAATCGACCATTTTGTAGCGCAGCCATCTTGGATCGATTTTCACCAAACATGGCTAAGCTAAACACTCTTGATTAACTCTACTTTCAAACAAAAAAAAAATATAACACACACACAGACAGACACGTAAAACTTTTAACACCCCGTCGTTTTTGCTTCGGGGGTTAAAAATACATGTCGATAAAAGAGTCGATAATTTTTAGTCAACCACTAGTGTACATGTAAAATTTCAGAAATAAACGAAAATAATGAAAATTATGCACAATTAGATCTTTATCTACATAAAATATCAAAATAAACAAAAGGATTGATATAATTTAACATAATTCACAGCATAAAAGGCACATTTACACCAAAAATATACACGTTTAATATTTTGACCAAATATTATACTTACCAGTGAAACGTATAATTTTCAGGATTATTTTTCTTATGTACTCTACAAGTAAGTACTGAGCAAGATACCATTGTAAATTAAAACAGAAATTATTAAAAATAAACCACGAAACACTATAAATCAAATAAAATTTATGAACGACTTTTCAGGAGAGCCCTTCTGAGCCCTTGAGGTGATCAACTGTAGTCGAATCGCTTTCCTTTTCTCACCTAGTACATTTTACAAAGAGACTATTTTTTGTCTCGCTCGCCATTGGTGGTCTGTGGTAGATACGTCAATGATGAAACCAATGAATTAGTACCAAAAAAATAGTTGTCAAAGGCTAACCTAAAAATAATACGTAAGTAGGTTAACACATAGGCTACTTCTTAGCGGGTAAAACTGCCGTGCACAGTAAGTGATCCCATAATCCACAGTTTGGAGGCACGAGGCACCATTAGTGCTAGTGGTAACGACATGTGACGGATTATGGCAAAGTGGATGCTAATGTTACATTGCTTCGAGCTTTTCATATGAAACCTTTGTAGTCTCACGTTTCAGCCACTTGGGTGTTATTCTGTAGTTAGTTGCGGTAATTGCTTGGTTAGTTCATAATGTAACAGTCAATTTAAATTTATCAAAATTTGCTGAACTATGTATTGCTTACTACTGCTCTACTTCTACTACTACTCGCCGAAAAGCCTAACATAAAACATACATACTTTTGCGTATGTAATATTAGTAATTATTATGTTATTTCTATTAAGACCTAAAAATACAATTCTTCAAACTTATATTTAAAACTAAAGAATAATTTATTTATTTATTTATTAAGGACTCCCAATGGAGGATAATACAATTAAATATCATTTTTAAGGTAAGGGAGTTATGGTCTTGTGTTTCCACAATTATAGGGAGCCACAGTATAATTTAATCCACAATGGGGTATGAATATAATATTATAAGTAGTTCATTCTTTTACTTTTTTAATAAATCGGTAAAAAAACTAGACTAGCATTCATTTAAAACAAAGATTCTCAGGGCTAACAATGGCCTAAATGATTTTTCAGAATAATAAATCAATTTTGATCAAATTCTAAATACGAGTTATTAAGTGCAAATCTCTTGTTGTTGAACTTTTATAAATGTTTTAAAACAACGGTTGTACATAATAATAATATTATGTTTCTGATACTTTATAATCCACCACCATATTACTACTACCCCTATACTAAAATCAAACCACTATATTAAAATCAAATTTTTCTCATAAAAAAACACAATGTTAAGCTATCTGCTATTACTGTCAATATAACCACCGTCGCTCATTTTATGTCCTTTCTTTCCCTGCTTGGTTGTCTGGAAGATATCGCTATTAGCGGATAAGAACGCCAATTTAACACTTCTTTCTGTGTAATCTTAGTTCTAAGCTTATTGTATTTGTGTGTGTAATAAAAAGAGTTCTATTCTATTCTAAAGCCTTAATGGTATTGCAAAACTTTCTACGTAATTTGTCATTTGTTTAATTAACAAAACCGAGTCAATTTGTTCAAACAAAACAAATAGTTCCACTCTAAATCAAAAGCCGCCAGATTGTTGCATAAAGGTCCCTTTGAACCATTAACGAACTATTTGTTACGTCAGTAACAACCTTCCGTTACGTCACTAATGACGTCACAACCTTCTGTGACGTCACGAGTGTCGGCATTTAACAAAGCCTACTGTAAAATAGAGTAAAGGTTAGGTACACATTTGGAACGATATATATATTTAAGAATTAACTAAAGTTCACCAGGAATTGACATTAAGGTAGATTTACTCACCCATAACGTATCGCATTCATGTGGATGGGTATTAAAATGATTCTGTCATGATATAAAAAAAAAATTGAAGGCACCTAAATTTAACGGGTTAAAGTTATCTCCACACTGATCTTTGACATGCAAGGCTGATTCTCTTTCTCACTCTCTGATCATCAAATATATTTTATATGAGCGACAAACTCTACTATTGATTGTCTACCGATTGACCCTTACAAGATCTTCAATCTTGAATTAACCGAAACGAGAATTTTCATTCGTAACATTGTAAAAGTTGTAAATCTTGATATTGACAGCTTGTTTAGAACATAAATCTTGGAAACGTTCATTTCAAAATAACAAATACTATTTCTAAATGCGAAAGAGAATAACATAATATTCAACTGCTATACCTATATATTTTGTTTTAATTTGAACTTAGTCCAACAATTATTTATAGAGCTCATTATTTAAGAGTTTTGTGAGGAAGTACACTTACAGAACCTTCAAGCGTCGTACTCGCGCATTCTAAGAAATAATTGAGTCAACGTGCAGGCTACAAATTAGGTTAAGTAAATGTTCTAGGTTGTTCCAGGTAACCAAGCACGTACATGTGCAGTGCAAATTTGAATTTAGGTACATGTTACATGACAATTAAAATGCCTTTTTGTGTAAACTTAATGAACTTAAAGAAATCTTCTAAATATATAAAATATAACAGGAAAGAGCGACTGATTGAGAGACTGATCTATCAAAGCACTGCTTAAACCGCTGAATGGATCCACTCGAAATTTGGAATACAGATATGTTTTTTGACGTAGACCTCCGCTAAGAAAGGATTTTGTCACGCGTTCAAAGCCGCGAGCACATGCTTGTGTTAAATAAAAAGAGAAGAAAAGAAGAAAAAATACAATAATAAATATTTTTTTACTAAACTTAAAAGGATTAATAAATTTCTCCCTGGCTTCGTTGCGACATCATGTCGCATATAAAGGTAACTAGCTGCGCCCAGTAGTTTTACTATATATATTATGTTATTCCAGGGACTCAGCTATCTCCACACCAAATTTCAGCTCAATCGGTCCACCCGTTTAGGCTCTCTCACGCCAAAACGTATAAAAAACCCAAAGCGTATAAAAAGCCAAAAGTAACGTGTGTAAATTTGTAAAAAAAGTGTTTTTTTTTTTCAATATTTCTAAGTATTTACTACTTGGACGGATAGCCATACACCTCAAGTACACCTTTTTGCCACAGGGTTATATAATTTACTTAGAAACGTCTTGTTGCAACAGTGAATATAATTAAGTTCTCAATTTTGCGGGCACTTCACTGAATTTGCATCTCGCCATTAAGTGGCACATGGCCAAAACTCTATCTTGTTCTTATCTGGCTGATCTACCAGCAGCTTGGTAATTTATATTCACGACATTAACTTTGCGGCTAAAGAAAATGTCTAGAAGTTGAAGTTATTGAATCAAATTGTTTTTATTTGCAATTATTTAATTCAGAAAATAATTACATTTTTTTTTGCATAGATTTGCAATGATTGCATATAGTTCATTTAAATGGGAGACGTGAAGTATATCTACATAACTAAAACAACAAAAAACAGCAAAACTTACATCTAATATAGTCGAGAATATCTCGACCACGGTTTTAATTATGGAGAACACTCGCGATAGTTTAAAAAATCGTATCACATAATTATGTTATGAAGTACCCTTTGAAACAAAAATAAGATTTTAATGTATCAGTTCAGGCAGCTTTGCTGAAAGAAAACATACTTTAAAAATTTAACTAATTATAAATCTCCATTTTTGAAGTGGATCAAAAATCATTTATAATATGGAGTAATTAGTAGGTACAGCGGCGTACAGCCATTTTGTATAATATTATGTTGTTATGAGAGATTAGACAGCGAAAGATCAAACCAACCACCTTTACATTGGTGTTAACTTTTATCATTTATCTTAATATAAAACTACTAATCTCTTCTATTGATTAAGTTTATTTCAAACACAGTTGATCTATGAGTTCGAATTGGTTTACCATTAGAAGGATTAACCAAAATCCAATGCATAAATCTACTTTAAACACTGATAAAGTCAGATTTTGCGGTCATACAATCCGTAACAGACAGAATTAAACGAAGATAAATTTAAATGCAAAGTAGATGCAATACAAAAGTAATATCGTGAATTTATGTCTATAGATATGTTAATAAAATATTTTTTATTACTTACTATGTCTATCTGTTTTGCCTACCAATTTCAGCTCAATCAATTCACCCGTTTTGGTTCAAGTAAAGTGAAATTTATTGACATAAAATTACGAAACAAATATTATGAATCTATAGGTCCCCAAACTACTTAAAACTGTGTTTTGGTGACCAGTGGTTTCTCCCAGACAGTGCTTCTTAATGAATAATTTTAAAAAAGTGACACACACTTAAATGTAGGTACATCCATATTTTTGCATTATTCAAACGCAAACTTCATTATAGTCAAATAGGCTTTAAAAGCTCTTTGCAAAATAGCCAGTGTTGACACAAATAAAGTAACATTCCCTTCCTCACAGCAGGGGATTCCCGTTTTTAATAATCCAGATTGAATGCACTCCCATTAGGGTAGTACGTGGAAACGTCCCTCTGATACATTCGCCAGCTTTTGTGATTGTGAAGTGACGATCCGAGCCATTGAGTTGAATAGGACACTTGTTTACGACTGTTATTTACAAGAACTAGTGGAAAAATGGAATAGATTTTGCGCCATTTGGTGTCGGTAAATCCGAGTGTGGAGGCGTTCTTTGTTAGGTAATATAATTTTGATGAAAATATAATATTTAATTCATGGAGATTTAAGTAAATCTTCTAAATATATAAAAGTAGATTGTCACTGATTGATTGAATGATGTATCAACGCATTACGCATAGGCCGCTAAACGGAAAATTTGAACGTAGAACTTAGCTAAGAATGTTTTTTTTTTAAATGAAAGTCTCCTATAATATAATATATTTAAATCTGTTTAGTTATTAATCTGTTATTATTCTAATTATTTAGTGATGAAGTAGAAGACGATCAAGACGCTCTCCTGATGTTAAGAGATAACGCTGCCCATAATCAGTACAGCGCTACTTAAGATTTCACAATGATGTGAAATTCTAGCACTGCACCAACGCTAATTACTCAAGAGTCATAAGATGTTAAGACTCTTTAGCCCATTAATTTCACTAGCTACAGTGCCCTCCTACCGAACAACGAAGTATTCTAATTTTACACTATTTACTAAATTCACATAACACAGTTCACAGAACACAGTTATGACAAGTCATAACGCGAGGTACGAATAGCTACTAACATCGAACTAATTAACTTAAAACAGAAAATAACTTTCTCTAACTGAATAAAATGAAAACGAGGAAAACCCACCAGAGACAGGTCAGGTTATTCAAAAACAGGGGTTTATTTGCAAACATAATATAAAACGGAGTGACATTTTTGTCACATGTTATAACCTCCAGCAATAGGCATGAAGACAATGTAAAAAAATAAAATCTTTTTAGTCCGTCAGCTGAAGTATAAAAAATACTAAATAGGTAAGTATTTTTTGGTTTGTCAATATAATTAAATGTGACTGAGATATTACTTATCCATCCATATCCGTACATATAATAAGAATGGAAATTTCTCCCCATTCATTGTGATCCTTTACTAAGGTGAACTGTGAAAATACGCATATGAACAAAACGACGCGAAAAAGTCGCTTGCGCGATCTAGATCGTAAAACATTTTGTCAATTTTTCCTAGGGAAACGTAAAATAAAATAATAAAATAAATAATAATCATTTATATCGGACACATCGCCCCTAATTTACATCAAAATTTCGAAGTAAAAGTAATAGAATATAAAGTAAATTCAATTCAAAAAAATCAAAAAGCAAAAAGTGCGACAAACTAAAAATACGCCATCTATCGATGTGGCCATAAACGAAAATTTACCAGAGTAGTTTTATTAGGCTTAATTTGTAAAAAGGTTATTACTTATGTGTGATAAAACGGCACAACCGAATTGTATGCAGTTTTCGCTAAAACGTTGCAAATTTCTCTAATTTGTAAATAGTATTGGTTTTATTTAAATCGGTTTTTAAATAAAAGAGTTATATCTATCTAAAGATTTACTTATCTATTATATAAAATCGTTCGTACACTTTTGTTCTATCAACGCACAGCCCAAACGGCTGGACGGATTGAGCTGAAATTTGGACAGCGTATTCGTAAGAAGATTTCATCGTGCAATAAGAAGCGATTTTTTAAAATTCCCTCAGGAACAGGAATTATTCCCGAAAAACGAATGTATGCAAATCCGTAACCGCTGAAGCGATTAAGCCGAAATTTTGTAAAACGATAGTTGGGATTGTGATTAGAAACATCAAATAGTTTTTTTGTCAGAAATTCACTTTTAAGGGGGGTAAAGGGGGGTCGAAGTTTGTATGGAAAATTTAGAACCGCTGACCCTATTGAGCTGAAATTTGGTACAGAGATAGATTGAGTCCTAAAAAATTGAATGGTATACTTTTTATTCCAAAAATCAACCTCTAAGGCGGGATAAAGGAGGTCAAAGTTAGAATAGGAAATCGGTAACCGCTTCTTTGTTTAAGCTGAAATTTAAACCAGCGTGTTCTTTAGGTAACGAAGGCGACGTATAAAAAGGGATTTTTGCAAAATTCTTCCGGGAACGGGAATTATTCCCGAAAAACGTTTGTATGCAAATCCGTAACCGCTGAACCGATTAAGCTGAAATTTTGTAAAACGATTGTTTAGATTGTGTTTAGGAACATTAATTTTTTTTTTTGACGAAAATTAACATTTAAGGGGGGGTAAAGGGGGGTCGAAATTTGTATGGAAAATTTAAAACCGCTGACCCTATTGAGCTGAAATTTGGTACAGAGGTAGATTGAGTCCTAAAAAATTGTATGGTATACTTTTTATTCCAAAAATCAACCTCTAAGGCGGGATAAAGGAGGTCAAAGTTAGAATAGGAAATCGGTAACCGCTTCTTTGTTTAAGCTGAAATTTAAACCAGCGTGTTCTTTAGGTAACGAAGGCGACCTATAAAAAGGGATTTTTGCAAAATTCCTCCGGGAAAATTTAAAACCGCTGACCCCATTGAGCTGAAATTTGGTACAGTGGGAGATTGAGTCCTAAAAAATGATATGGGATACTTTTTATCCCAGAAATCAACCTTGAAGGGGGGAGAGGGGGGGGGGGGGGGGTAGAAGTTTGAGTAGAAAATCAGTAACCGGCCATCTTTTAAAGCTCAAATTTGAACAGCGTATTTTTTATGTAACGTAGATGACCGATAAAAAGGGATTTAGCAAAATTTCCACGGGAACGGGAATTAATTCTAAAAAACGTTTGTATCCAAATCTGTAACCGCTGAACTGATTGAGCTGATATTTTGTAAAACGATTGTCTGAAGTGTGTTTAGGAACATTGAATAGTTTTTATGTCAGAAATTAACTTTTAAGGGGGGTAAAGGGGGGGTCAAAGTTTGTATGGGAAATTTAGAACCGCTGACCCTATTGAGCTTAAATTTGGTACAGCGGTAGATCTAATCCTAAAAAATGATATGCAATACTTTTTTCCCAGAAATCAACTTTTAAGGGAAAAAAGGGGGGTGCAAGTTTGTGTAAAAAATCGTTAGCCGCTTCTTTGTTTTTGCTGAAATTTGGACAGCGTGTTCTTAGTTACATAAACTAAGACGACCGATAAAAAGGGATTTTGTGAAATTCTTACAGGAACGGGAATTATTCCCAAAAAACTTTTGTGTGCAAATCCGTAACCGCTAAACCAATTAAGCTGAAATTTTGTAAAATGATGGTTTGAGTTTTGTTAAGGAAATTTTTAATAGTTTTTATATCAGAAATTAACTTATAAGGGGGGGTCAAAGTTTGTATGGGAAATTTAGAACCGCTGCGCTGACCCTATTCAGCTTAAATTAATTTAGTGCAGAGGTTGATTGAGTCCTAAAAAATGGGATACTTTTTATCCCAGAAATCTACATTAAAGAGGAGGAAAGGGGGGGGGGGGGGGGGTGCAAGTTTGCGTAAGAAATCGTTAACCGCTTCTTTATTTGAGCTGAAATTTGGATAGCGTGTTTTTAGGTGGTTTTGGCGACTCACGAGAAGGGCTTTTGCTAAATTCCCACTGGAACGGGATTTATTTACAAAAAACAATTGTAAGTATGCAAATCCGTAACAACTAAACCGATTGAATCGAAATTTTGTAAAATCATGGTTTGAGTTGTGTTTAGGAACATTAAATATTTATTTTGACAGAAATTAATGGGAAATTTAGAACCGCTGACCCTATTGCGCTTAAATTTGATACAAAGGTAGATTAAGTCTTAAAAAAAGATATGGGATACTTTTTATCCCAGAAATCAACCTTTGAGGGGAGGAAAGAGGGATCCAGTTTGTGTAGGAAAGGTAACCGCTTCTTCGTTTTAGCTAAAATTTGGACAACGTATTCTTTATGTAACGTAGGCGACCGATAAGAAGGGATTTTGTGAAATTCTCACCAGAACAGGAATTTTTTCACAAAAACGTTTGCATGGAAATTAGTAACCGCTGAACCGAAAATGAGCTGATATTTTGTTAAGTTCTGTTAATGAATAGTTTTTTTATGTCTGAAATTAACTTTAAGGAGACTAAGTATTAAAGGAGGGGGAAGGAGGATCAGAGATTTAATGGGAATTCAGGAACCATGGAATTGATTTGAGTCGCGGGAAGGATGGTGTGAGAAATTAGTAACGAATAATAATTTAGCTGAGGTACATTACAGTAGAGATAAGTTAAAGAGTTACCGGGAAAGGACCACAAATAGTTTTAATTCCTGAAAAGAGGCGTGAAAATTTATGAAGGCGATAAACTACCGCTCAACTGAGATAATTTGACCTCTGGGAAAGGACATAGGATTGGTTTCTACGGTAGCGAACAAAACTGCATAGAAATACCCAACCCGATATTCTTCGCTACCCACAGCGGGAGCAAATAATATATAGCCATGCCTTATTTTACGCTTACAAAGTCACGGGGATGGAAATACTATCATAGTGAACATAGCAGCACCAAATTCGCTTTATTAATTGACTCTCACGCGCAACGAAGTGCGCGCGGGTCAGCTAGTATTATATAATTTTGGGGAGAGACGCTCTACGTCATATTTATATATGTACAAATCATACCTTTTAGGTACGATGTGACGTTATGATCTCCTCCTCCGCAACTTTTTTTTGGGCACTGTAACTTACTCGTTTTTATAAAATGCACAAGACAAAAAAAGGGGTCCAATATTTTTTAATAATCTACATTATGGACCAATAATTTTTCTTGTCGTCATCCCTATTCGCTGTTAAAATAAAAGATATTTTACGGCTCTTTGTCTCAGACATAATCTTTACGTATTTATCGTACCTATACTTTTGATGTGTAATAAATTGTATATGAAATACTGTGGTAAGAAGTATATAAAGCCTCGTTTCACACGTACCTCAACTACAACGTTGCGATAAAAATGGGCAAGCTATGATTACTTGTAAAGTTGTTTCTTGTGTCGTAATAATTACCAAAAATGGCTTACCTTGAGGTGTAGTAGTATATAGATATAGATCATAAGATAGGTAGCAATAGATTATTATAAAGTGATCAGTAATAAAGAGATGTCACATCTAAGCGCTCGTGTCTTATTCCATATAAGTCCGTTCCTTCATGGCGACCCTGCCAGCGCATCTCGCGTATCGCATTCATTCATTGCCCAAATAAGTCATGGTGAAATTCAAACTCAGTTTTCAGCAGTAATTAAAATGTAAACTATTACAAAATTATCCGCTTTCCGCTGGTGGATGTGATAGAGACGCCATTGTATCTAGTGGTTGTGATGTGATCACCATCACAAACTCGATCAATAAGGACGGGAGAATAGATAAGATTCGATTACACTATTGATACAACTTACAAGAAATTTAGAACTAAAGCTTAGTCCACTTATATTCAATTAATATTTAGACAAATAATATCACTGGGTGGCACTGACTTACTAATAAACATATAACACTTTAAACTTCCGCGATCTAAACTCATGTAAATATTATTAATCGGGACTTATCGCGCTATTTTAATTATGTTAGTTTTACAAAAACATTATTATAAATATAATGATGTTTGTATGTTGTTAAGTTATTAAAATTAACATTTCTAATAAACGTCTACGACTTGTGGTTTTGTTGTGGTTGGATTGTGATTGCGGTTCGTGTGAATGGAGGCTAAGAGAGTTGAGCTCGCATTGAGAGGTATCATGTCAATGTTATTGTGGAAAAGTTTCATAAAACCGCAATCGTTGACAGATGTGATACTCGATAAACTGGAATGTTTACCTCCTTGAAAGGGTTTATGAGTGTTCAATAAAACGTAGCGTACCGTTGAAGTTTCACTTTAAAATTTAGCAAATGTTTTTTTGTTAATCCTTGAACAAAATTGTCATGAAATTATTCCAGGCAATCATTCTTTTATCATCAAATAATAGATAGATAAACACTTTATTGCACACAAAAAAAATTACAAACAATATACCACATAAAATACATTTGAAAAAGAACAGTGTTACATATTGGCGGTCTTATCGCTAATAGCGATCTCTTCCAGACAACCAAGCAGGAAAGGAAAAATATATGTTTTAGAATGACGGATATTAAAAAAAAAAACATTTCGGTCTCGGTTACCATGTTAAAAAATATTTCTGGGTCATACACAGAAAAGGTGTTTTTTTTTTTAATATTATGCAAAACTCAGTAATATTTTATAATTCTATAAAAAACATACCAAGCCGCGCAACTTCATCTGCTTCTGTAAAAAAAATCTTCAATTTATTCTCAGTCCTGCTAAAAATATTTACTCAAAAAGTTTCGGAGTACCGTGGATGATGATTTTGTTGCTAATTATTTCACTTAAAAAATTAGTAATGTACACATACCTAACCTGCACATACCTAATTTTTACGTACCTTTACATAGCTAATATACGCTCAAAGTTAACAAGGCGATTTCAAAGTCAAGAGACTTGATGTAGTTATGTAAATAGAAATCGCTTGTTCCCTGCAAAATCAGGCGATGCACAATTTCGTTTGCACGACGTAAAGTTAGCACACTACAGCTTGTAAGCGCAGGAACAGTGACAAGAAATATACTAGAGTCTGTGCAAAAAGAAAAGACCCGTAGAAATTGAGGGCTTGGGTTAATTCTGACCGCGTAAAGTAATTAACATGATGAACACATAATTTAATATTAGGAACAGATTATATGAAGCAGAAAAAATACGAATTTTTCGAGCCGAAGCTTTTAGGTACCAAGGTTTGGAAATACATGAGCTTTAGATTAAAAAAATAGATAACATTTTATTGAATCACAAAAAATATAAAAAAAGAATTTAAAAACTAAAAAATATAAAAAAACTAATTAGCGGTATTGTTACAATTCTTGTCGCTAATAACGATCCCTACCAGACTAACAGACAAGTACAGGGAGAGGAAAAAATTGATATTCACATGGATTGCCGGTGTGATATAATTATTGATTGTATTCTTCTGTTTTTTACTTAAGCATTATATTAGTCTTAATGTTGTGTTAAATAATAAAATAAATAATATAAAACTCTATAGTACGCAACATAATATTATTACAGAAAATACATAGTTAGATGATTAATATTAAAAAATATAATATTATGTAAAAGCGGCGGTCACTAAAGAGCGATTATTCTCGAAATAAATACTCACTACAGTTCACTTAAATGCCACGAATCTCCTCTTTTCGCACACTATATAATAAACAATTCTATGCAAATGTACGCTTAGTGACATGAGAGAAATCGGCGCAGCGATTGTACCATGTTGGCAATTTGCCAGGCTGTGCGCTGGCGCTGAAACACTTAATAGTCAAGTCGAACGCTTATATTTCTACCCTTATTGTTTTAGACTTCAGTTATGTCGAAGCCTACTTCGATACGATTTTGAAAACTTGAGTTTATATCAACATTTTAGAAAGGTTCGTAAAAACCTGCTGCATTGACTTATGCAGCGCTAATATCCTTTAAAAAAAAAGAGTAATTTGTTTGTAAATTTGAGCTCGATAAAAATTTGGGTCGATATGAGGAGTGGGTTGGCCGTGGGGTGACCGGCCTTAGAATAGTCCCCCACCATATCGTCCCGTGGTTGCAGTAGGAGCCTGCTAAGGGAATATACCGGGAGATGGGCAGCAGCATTTCCCGGCTTCTTATGAACTTAATAAAAAACTGCGCGCGCCAACCCGCCTGCCAAGCGTGGCGCGTATGGCAAAACCCCCCTTACAAATGACGAGCAATATATATACCAGGCCCCCAGTCCCCGGCAGCTCCATTGTTCCTGACGCGGGTAGCAGTCAAGGTAACGGCGGAGCAGGGGGTGCTAAGAATCACCGGCAGATGCCCGGCTACCCATCCCCACGACGACTGGCCCTGGTAACACACAACATACGCACTCTGAGGACTGACGAAAAGATCTGCGAGCTGGAAGAGGAACTGAGCAGGTTACGCTGGGACATTGTCGGGTTATGTGAAGTCCGTAGAGAGGGGGAGGACACCGTAACTCTGAAGTCCGGTAACTTGCTCTACTACCGGGAGGGCGACCAACAGTCCCAAGGTGGTGTCGGGTTTCTCGTTCACAAGTCCCTCGTAAACAACATTATAACCATCGACAGTGTGTCGAGCAGGGTGGTATACCTAATACTCAGAATATCTAAAAGGTATTCACTGAAAGTCATTCAGGTATATGCGCCGACCTCGTCACACTCCGATGATGAAGTAGAGGCTATGTATGAGGACGTAAGTAGAGCCATACATACTTCCGAAACCTACTTCACTGTTGTTATGGGGGACTTCAACACGAAGTTGGGCAAGAAAAGCGGCGATGAGTTGAGAGTGGGGCGATTTGGGTATGGGCAACGGAACCCTAGGGGGCAGAGGCTGGCTGATTTCCTGGAGAGAGAGGAACTCTTTATGATGAACTCTTTCTTCCAGAAGCCGCCTCATAGGAAATGGACCTGGATGAGCCCCGATGGTTCCACGAGAAATGAAATGAGATAGACTTCATCATGACCGACAAGAAACGGATATTTAGTGATGTCTCTGTGATCAACAGGGTTAAAACCGGCAGTGATCACCGACTTGTACGAGGCTCACTAAATATTAACGTTAAGCTAGAAAGGTCCAGTCTGATGAAGTCTACGCTCCGACCTACCAGTGCCCATATTCAAAACCCCGAAAGCTTCCAACTCGAGCTCACAAACCGCTTTGCTTGCCTTGAGAACTTAGCATCAGTGGACGAGATCAACGACGGGCTAGTGGAAGCTGTACGCACGGTAGGGTCTAAGTTTTTTAGACCCCGTCGTAAAGATATACCTCAGAAATTGGCTGATCAAACCTTAAACCTCATGGCTGAACGACGCTCGTTACAGTTGCAATCTCCCGACGACGCCGAGTCTTATAGGCAGCTCAATAGACGTATATCTAAGTCCTTGCGTCATGATCTGCGTCTCTTTAACACTAACCGTGTTAAGGAGACAATTGAGCGAAACCAAGGCTCCAAAGTGTTCGCAAAGGACAAGTCTATTGGGCAAAGCCAGCAGACGAAGCTGAAACGGGAAGATGGCAGCATAGCGTCGACCAAAGCAGAGGTTTTAGGGGAGATCGAGAGGTTCTATGGACAGCTTTACACTTCGGTCGCAAAGCCCGTTGACAGCTTGGTAGGAGATCCAAGAGCCAAACTGTCCCGACATTATACCGAAGATATCCCGGACATCAGTCTTTACGAGATTAGGATGGCCCTGAAGCAGCTTAAGAACAACAAGGCGCCGGGCGAAGACGGAATCACTTCAGAGCTTCTGAGAGCGGGTGGAACACCGGTACTTAAAGTCCTCCAGAAACTTTTTAATTCCGTCTTGTACGATGGCAAAACGCCTGAGACGTGGAGCAGAGGCGAAGTGGTGCTGTTCTTCAAAAAAGGTGATAACAGCCTATTGAAGAACTATAGGCCCATTACGCTTCTGAGCCATGTTTATAAGCTGTTTTCAAGGGTCATCACGAACCGTCTCGAACACAGACTTGATGACTTCCAGCCTCCCGAACAAGCCGGTTTCCGAAGAGGCTTTAGTACCATAGACCACATTCATACGCTGCGGCAAGTTATACAGAAGACCGAGGAGTATAATTTGCCACTATGCTTAGCGTTTGTGGACTATGAAAAAGCCTTTGATTCGGTGGAAACATGGGCGGTGCTCGAGTCACTTCAGCGATGCCGTATTGACTATCGGTACATTGAAGTTTTGAAGTGCTTGTATAAGAACGCCACTATGTCAGTCCGAGTACAGGAGCAGAGCACGAAGGCGATTCCATTAAGAAGAGGCGTAAGACAGGGAGACGTTATCTCTCCGAAACTGTTTACTGCCGTAATGGAAGACACCTTCAAGCTCCTGGAATGGCAAGGACTTGGCATCAATATCAACGGCGAATACATCACTCACCTTCGGTTTGCCGACGACATCGTAGTCATGGCAAAGTCGATGGAGGAACTCAGCATGATGCTCGATGACCTCAACCGAGCTTCACAACGGGTGGGCTTAAGAATGAACATGGACAAGACGAAGCTTATGTCAAATGCCAATGTTGTGCCCTCCCCAATATCTGTTGAAGGATCGGTACTCGAAGTTGTGGACTCGTATATCTATCTAGGACAAGTAGTCCAATTAGGTAGGTCCAACTTCGAGAAAGAGATCAACCGCCGAATCCAACTCGGTTGGGCAGCGTTCGGGAAACTACGCAATGTCTTTTCGTCCGATATACCTCAGTGCCTCAAGACGAAAGTCTTTGATCAATGTGTGTTACCAGTGATGACTTACGGCACCGAAACGTGGTCCTTCACCAATGGCCTCATCTCGAAGCTCAAAGTCGCCCAGCGTGCTATGGAAAGGGCTATGCTCGGGGTTTCTCTACGAGATCGAATCAGAAATGAAGAAATCCGTAGACGAACTAAAGTCACCGACATAGCCCGGCGGATTAGCAAGCTGAAGTGGCAATGGGCAGGCCACATAGCGCGCAGAGCGGATGGCCGATGGGGTCGAAAAGTGCTCGAGTGGAGACCACGGACTAGCAAACGAAGCGTAGGACGTCCACCCACAAGGTGGACAGACGACCTTATAAAGGTTGCCGGAAGACGCTGGATGCAGGTCGCTTCCAACCGGTACATATGGAAGTCCAAAGGGGAGGCCTATGTTCAGCAGTGGACGTCCAATGGCTGAGATGATGATGATGATGATGATGATGAGGAGTGACCAAAAAATCCAGTTGTGGCTCAAATATATGGCCCATTGTTCTATTTCCTTCCAACGAGGTAATGCTACAAGCACCTTAGCACGTTGCCATCTGACAATGATTTCGAGAGTTAAGATGTTCTGAAGATTGGCATACAGCCGATCTGTGTGTTGTTAATTTACCTCTATGAAAAGTCATATAGCTTGCCCCCTTCTGTTGATTTCGTTCTAAACCGCAATATTAGGTTAAAACCCACAAACAAATTATATTTTTGTACATACCTAACTCTGTTATTTTTGTACTTATTAAAAGTTATTTTTACCTTTGTATTTTAGATGGAACACGCACCTGAATTTAATAGATCTACACTTGTAGGTAAACATGACAAAACTTATGAAAAATATTATTTATTGTATCACATCATCAATGCCCATTATCAATGATACATACATCTATTACCTCATATCCATTACCAGAATCCTCAATTTTTTTAACATATAAGTGATAAAGTAATGAATACTGTTTTTGATCTTCAAGCCCTATATGTAAAGAAATTATGTACTTTACAATGGCTATGAATTTAATCTTGAAAAAATGTAAAAAGTATCTGATATGAATTAGAACTAGCAGTCATCAAACCATCATTAGATTATAATAACTTTTTGTTACATAAAGAGCCCTTAGTATTAATCCATGGAGCGGAAACAAAATTAAATATCGATCCCAATATCATTATACAAAGTATCTTTAAATTCTGTTTTAGGCCTGTTCAGGACCTCGGGATCAGACGACGCAGGTAAAACCAGTTTTACAATGTAGTTAATGCTTTTAATATTACTTAGTGGCGCTAACAGCTTTTGATATCAGAATTAATATCGATTCGCGTGTTCCCAGGAAATAAGGTGCTCATTTATATTGGAATATAAAGTGTATAAATAATGTTTTCTTTTCGCTATTGGCTATAGGTAAGCCTTCGATCCACTTGCGTGATAAGCGATAGTGTGGTCAAAGATGGAAGCAGACTTATTAAAAGATGGAAATTCCTTTCCCACTTTTCTCTTTACAAAATAATCAAACTAAATTAATTTGAGCTAAATTGCGCTCAGAGATAGAGTCAAACTTATCCTTAAAGGCGGGATAATACCCTAGCCGTCATTTATTGCCTAAATTATTTAAAGAAAGTCTTTAATTGGTGTTGACCGATGCTCCGTTCAAAAAACTGACCTAAGAAAGCGAATTAATACATCTTTACCTTGATTTTTTTATTAATTACTGTTGTAAATGAGCCCTTATTGCAAGCCTAGACCTGTGTTATATAAGAGGCATGTTCCATACATTAGAATATATTATATTATCATTAATTCCATGGGTTTGTTCATCAACATTTTGGTGTTGTGATATTTTTAGACGAATTGATGTCTTTACACGGATTTTCTGAGATTTTTTTGAATTTTAAATCACTGTGTTGCTTGTTTGATGGAATTTTATTGAACTAACTAAATTTTATTGGAATCCCGCATGCAATAGATTAAATTTAAGATTTTATTGAAGTCCTGAAAATGATTTGAACTATTTTATTAAGTTCATGAACGTGCAAATAAAACAATTAAAACTTGGTCATAATAAACCTAAAATAAGATATAATTTGAGATCGAATTTATAATATGGAAAATTTAATATTTGATTGTCAAAGGAGGCTTTTGCTCAGTAGTGGGACAATAATAACCAACTTAAATAATGAATCGCATACATTCGTAATAATGTCGACAAAATTAAACATTATAAGGGTATTCCAAAAGAGACATTTTATACAATTCTGGTGACCCGAACAGTATTATGTTTTTGTATTCCACGTCCTCCAAACAGTCCTAATGTTTGCGAGTATACATTTAATATACAAGGGTTATTGTCTTATATTTCCATGTATATTGTGTATTTGGTATGAAAATAGACGAAGAAAAACAGGTGGTTCTCATAACAATTCATTATTATCAGTAATGTGGGAGTCTATTGTGGATGTATTAGTATCCACGTCGGCGGTTTCACCTGCCTATGGAAAGGAGCTGATGTGCTATTTTATGGTCTAAGCTACTTATATGTCCATTTTGAATATAGGTAACAAACATATACATCCAGACATCTATGCATTTTTACAAACTTTCACGTTTATAATATTAGTAAGATTGTTCGAATTATAATCAATAACAAAAGCACAAAAATGATAATAAATAGGGAGGTATAAAAACGTGCAATGATAATACAATTGGGTATATGAAACTAACGAGCCCAAATTAAAACAGTAATAATTGAAATTATATATTATTTTATTGAATTATAAGTGATGTTATTTTTTCGTTTGCAAAGATATATTTTTAGGTATTTTTTAAAATCCATAATTAATTGTCGTAAGTGTACCAACATAATAAATTAAGTAAATGTTACAGAATCCAGTAAGCACCGTCCTACATGTGTATAAACTAGGTCAATCTAGAATTACGAGTATGTAAGCATAGCAAATATGTATATCAAAGGCATTATAACCTTTTCTCGTATTTGTCGGGTTTCTCAGGTGGCAGCCGCGTTCCAGATAACAAACTAGATTACCGCTTCCTTTGAATTGAGTTTTACTGTTCAGCTCGACTAATTGTTTCCCGTAAACATTTACTGCGTATGATGAAACGATTTCTGTGTTAATACAGCCTCTCAAATTACGTATAATATGTATTAGCTATGTAAAGCTAGATATAAATGTAATCCCACCAAAAACATTCTGTAAAAAACTAGCCAAGTCTCGATGGAGCTGCTTGTTTATTTCTAAAAAATAATGAAATCTAGACAAAGTCGTGCCAAGTCTAAGATTTCTTACTGCGATTTCTTTATTATTATAGTTAATGTTGTGTGACTTGGCCGTTGAAAGGTAGACAAGGGTATTATACCAGGTGCTCCATGACACCATTGCACCAATCTGTCCGCTAACCATTCATGATAGAAAATTGCCACTTGGAAAACGTTGATTGAATAACTAGTCAATTGTAGGCTTGATAAAGCTGCGTATTTCAATAATACTTATGTTTAGGCGATCCAAGTGTCATGAAGCATCTGGTTTTGTACCCTTCAACGGCCAAGTCACACAACATTAACTATAATAATAAAGAAATCGCAGTAAGAAATCTTAGACTTGGCACGACTTTGTCTAGATTTCATTATTTTTTAGAAATAAACAAGCAGCTCCATCGAGACTTGGCTAGTTTTTTACAGAATGTTTTTGGTGGGATTTCACTTCTTTTTGTAGAAACGCTATATTATAAGGTTACTATAAGGCCGACAGGCAGACAGGCGAAAGTAAATAAAAGCTTTATACAATTTTAACCATTGACTGCAAATGTAATTTTGTAATCCTATACATTTATATGAGATTACAAAGTTATTTATGCAGATGAATTATCTCGAAAACGAGACCGAAATTGCATGTTTTTTTAGTTTTCCTATGGTTTATACAATAAATTCTAAGTATATACCAAATTTCAGCTCTCTGAGTTTATGGGAAGTACTAGTTCTATTTTGATGATCATGAGTGAGTGAGTGAGTGAGTGTCGAAAATGCGAAACTTTGCTTTCGCTTAACTTCAGAACTTAATGACCTACAGACTTGAAATTTTGGATTTTAAGTATGTAATTATAGCTTACTGGATGACGAAAATTTCTGTGTTCTGGTCTTATCCAGAGGTTCTCAAACAGGAGCCTGAAAATGCGGCGAAATGGTTCCTGTAAAGGATGGTACGGCAGTGCTTGCTTCGCGCTCGACTTGGCGGGGGCACTACCGTGCCCCCAGATATGAATGTAAAATTTAACAAAATTCTAAAGTCAAAGCGAAAGAGTATGTCAGGATCGTACTAAGTGGTGGAAAATAGTCTCTTCTTACCCCAACGGGATCCAGGGGTGATCATAATATTGTTTATGTATATTTTAATTTTTGTCCCAAAGTAAAAAAAAATATTATTCAAATTTAAATTTTTCAGATCAATATTATTGTTCAATAATACCTATAATATTATTGTTCTGTGTAAAATTTCGTGACCACACAGACATCTTGCTTTGAGAAAACCTCTTAGATAAAGAGTCTGATACGACATATTCTGGGATTTAAAAAAAAACAAACATTACCAAAATATTAGTTGACTACCGTTACGTAGTGATAAAGTATCGATAAATTTAAAAAGACGCAGTGATGAATAATCTTACGAAAATTTAACGTCTAAAGATGTTCGATGTAAGCGAAAAGGCAAAGGAAATTTACTAGTTTGCCCAAGGGAATTGCTTTATTACCGTTTTTTTAGAAGGAAATGAAAAATGGATGTGGATTATCTTCGTTTTTATTACCGCTGCATGTTCTGGTGTTTATTTACTTTGTTTTTATATCTGTTTTGCTTCATTTTATTATGATATAATATCTTCAGAGTCCTTCAACCACTTCCATTATAATGGACAATCATGAAATTAAAGATAATTAAGAAAGAAAGCTATTAAAATAACGAAGTATAATACACAGAAATAAGACAACGCTGCCTGGAAATTTCTGCATAACAGACCAACTAGAAATATAGCTATAGAGCAACGCTGTGCTCGGCGTCTCTCTAAAGGATCGCATCAGAAATTGAGGAGATTCGGCAGAGAACTAAAGATACCGGCATAGTCGAAAGGATTAGCAACCTGAAGTGGTAATGGGCTGGTATTTGCCACAGAACCGATAACCGATGGGTAGACGTGTTCTAAAATGGAGACAGCGTCTCGGCAAACGTAGTGTAGGCGTCCTTGGGTGAGATGGGGCGATGATATCCGGAGAGTCGATGGGACCGGTGGGAGGAGAATGACGGAGGACCGAGTTAAGCGGCGTGCCATGGAGAAGCCTATGTCTAGCAGTGGACGAACATAGGCTGATGATGATGAGACCAACTAGAGCCTCATAATCTCACTGAATGTCTTGTCCATTCTTCACTTTATCCAGAGGTATTTTCTGTTATCTTATTTATTAGGTTACGTCACATTTATTAAGCCTGCATTTTCCACTTTTTTTACAAAACTAAACTTTGAGCGAAAACTAAAATAACCATTTTAAAGGCATTTATATAAACATAGAATCTTAACAGAATTTATTATACGGGAATACAGTCAACATCAGGCAGGTTGTTTGCATGTTTGGCTGTTTGCACGTAAAATTTAGTATGGATCAAATGTTTTAATGTTGACTTATTGACCACAGTGTCTAAAAGCATCTATTAACTAATGCAGAAGGCACCACTTTGTCAGGAAAACATGCTGATTATCTAAAAAAAATAGGAGCTATTACTATAATTGCTTTAAGCACGCTATACCACGGTCAACATTTTGTTTTTGATCGAGGATAAATATTTTGTTTATAATAATAAGTTATATTTTCTTCTATCTATCTACTCAGCCCGTATCCACCAACTGCTGGGTATAATAAGCCTCCTCATGTTCACGCGATACCTTCCGATCCTGGGGGAGTCTCATCTAGTTCCCTACGACATATTATTGTATTTCACAATGTCATCTGACCACCAGGCCAGTGGTTTTAAAATTAAACGCTGAAAACAAGCTATTGCATTCTGGTCATCATTCAATGGATAGTGACATCACCTCCATCTAATTCTTGGTCTAGTGCTATATTGTAATTTACTGAATAACATTATACCCTTATTTACCTAAAAATCGTTCACGATCGTCAATAGTTATAACCACAAAAGTCATTACAAAAACCGTACATTCTAACATCAAGGTCCCATGGACAAAAATAGCCGAAGTTCAATTAAGTTTCTTATGCATTCTTAAGCACCATCAAAGAAATGTTATACAATTTCATACTAGCCAGACCGACGGTGGACCGATTAATTATTTGGTACGAATACGATACGTTGACGGCACGACATGAGCAACTTAATAGCTTACCGTGCCATAGGGGAAACATAATAGAATGTAGCGAATATGAAAATCAGTAAATTTTGCGCTGATTTTCATTACTGAGACTTGCTTATTAGTCAGTAATTTTATGCGATGGATGTTTTTGGAACGTTGCCTAGAGTAGCTTGGTTAAAAATAATTAATTTATTTTTTGTTATGCTATGCTTATCAGTTTTTTCATAATAATGAGCCTATTTATTCCACACATATATTATTATACAGATCTATACTTTTGTATTTGTAATATTGGTAAGATAATAATGATAGAGTCGATTGTAAATCACCTCTCATAACTAAAATATGATGACTTAAATCGTGGAAAAAATATTTATTCAAAATATTTAAAAAATCAGGGAGCTCCCAGTTAAATCTTATTCTTTTTCACGATTTCACATTAAACTATATATTAAGAAGATCTTCGCAACGTCGCGTCAGTAGGAACGACTAGCAATTCAAGAGTGGTTATAGTCAACATACAGATTAGGATGAACTGTGCATAAGAGGATATGCGTCCTAGGGGAGTGGATAAAGATATGAATTATAGAGTAGAATGGAGAAGAAAAACGTGTTGTGCCGACCCTACCTAGTGTGGGATGAAGGCAGGAAGATGATGATGAAAACAACATACACATTATTAACTCCTCTATAATTATTCGTATAATAAATAGACTTATTCAATTCCTTCTCCTAAACATCAACTGTGGCTTCAATTCTCAGCATCGACCACGCAACGTAAGCCTGTATTGACTCGAATCGACATCAGTTTGTCGGATCTACGGTTATGTCCCAATACACTGCACAGTGATATATGCATAGGCGGAGTTGGCAGCCTTACAAGACAATAAACTACGAAGACAAAACATACTGATATTAGTTTCTATATCATTGATATGAAGCACCACACACTAGTTCAAAAAATAATCAAATTTTCTTACTCGTTCTTCTTTGGGGGGTGCGTCCGAACGGTCGGTAGAGTCCATAATATGAAATAATTGACTTGCAAAAGTCCATGTAGCCTATTTCAATAAATGAATTAGAATTTCGAATAGATCGGTCTTGCTTATTAAATTATACTAGCTGTTAGTGCCCAGCGGTTTTACCCGCTGTACTGTAGTAGCTTATGTGTCATTTCTGGGTCTAAGCTATATCTATACCAAATTACAGCTCATCATATTCACATATTAGTGTGAAGTGTGATACACACATAAACTTATGACTTAGTAATAGATCTATATTTTTTGGTGTTTTTGCGAGCAATGATAATTTTATATTCGCGTGAGTGGCCACTGTGTTTGTGCCTCTTTTCCTTTTTTAGCAATCATAGTCCAGTAGTTTTCCCATCTATGACAATAAGCTGGGAAGACCCTTACAGACGCAAACAAGATAGAAAAAAACAATAACATAATGCGGAGGATCTTGGCCGAATCTTGTTTCATCTATTTGTGTTACACTTTTGCTTATCGCGTAGTTAATGGAAACAGTAAGATTTTATATACAATAGAAAACGTGAAAAATATTCTGCATTTATTTCGTACTTATCTCTGCCCGCTTGTTTGCGTGGAATTAGTAGTATAATAACATTAACTGTGATAAAAGCTAGCCTATTGCACCTTTGGTGGAACAAGGGCATAATTTATTGAATATTGCAATTTTACACGAGAGCCATTTGCCTATTGCTGTTTCACAAATTTGGGTAAATATGCCCTTGTTCTATCGAAGGTGCGCTATCTCCTATCCCAATATTATTAAAAATGTTTAAAACCATACATAAAATTCTAGGTCGCACTGTACTCTATTATGGGCAGCGTTATCTCTGTTGAATTAAATACTTATTTTGTATATGCAAAAAATAATCTTTGGTTCATCCTCTTTTCTAATTTATATTTTATTCGATTTCACTTGTTCTTTGAATTTCGAAGTTATGTATCTGACATGAAGAAAACCTCCGGTGCTCAAAATAATATATAAAGGAAAATAAATTAATTTCAGTTATTTTATTCCTATTAAAGTGATTTTATTTGCCCATAATCTTCAATTATCTCTTACCATCAGGAGAGCGTCTTGCTCGTCTTCTTACTTCTTTGTATAAAAACACCAGGGCCAAAAAGTATGAGCAAAATGTTAGCAAATCATACTTTTAATTGCTCTTTTTTGAAGCAGTGACTTTTCAGATGGGAATTTATTCTACGAATAGGTTAAAACGCAGTTGAATACTCGCAGTTTCAGTCACGAGTAAATACGTGCCATATTATTAGTTTCTATACATACAGAAGGCTATTTACCCACGGCTCTAATTAGTAAAGTCTGCCAAGTAGTCAGACATTGCAAATTTGATGCTGATATTATTTGTTTTAGAATACAAACTGGTGTTTACCGGATCTAGTATGAATTACTTGTACATTGCAGTAATAAGAAACGGAAATAAAATTTAAATTGTTTTGAATTAAATTGAAAGTTTGTCTTTTCTTTGTGATTCGATAAAAAATCCATTTCGACTCGAAAAGAAGAAGAAGAATGATGTGATACTAGCAATTATAGTGCTTTATAAAATTTGTAAAAAAAAGTATGTGCCAACGAATATTATACATTTTGAAAGTATTGTTGCGTGTATTGTGCTCATTACTGCTAATTAAGATAGAATTTGGTTTGTAGGTAGTTTACAGACCGTAGAATTATACCGGTACATAAGTTACTTTTCAACCCATACATACATATTATGTTCCTATACATAAAATAAGCATTGATTTTAATATCTTTCTGCCCTTAGATTTCTGTATAATTTGTTATCACAAATTTTGTTTGTGACGTATCGTAAAAGTTTAATTCCCTTTTATTTAATACGTCTCAAAAATATAGGGCTGCTTAAAGTTCAATGCCATAGAGCGATTTTTAATTCCATTTAGGTTTCGTATAAATGCATTTTCCCCATAGATCATCAAAAAATACTAGAAAAACATGTTTGTTTCAAGCAAACTGAACCTTAAAGTGGAGTAACGTTCAACTGTTGCCAAATGTAAAATCTATTACTTGACAGAGTTTTATTCTAACGAGACTTTTCACATTTTGGCAACGAATGCTAAAGCTGTTTTATTGTTTCATACCATGAATACAAGAATGAGAAGGTTGTGCCAAGTTATTGGAAGGAATCAATAATAGGTTTCTTAACTATAGGTCGCTCTAGGCCACTTCGAGACTTATTCTTCACAAGTGGACCTGTGCGCACTTCGTAGCACCTAAGAGATTTTTTTTAGTATATCCTACTAGCTATATTATTCATGTATTGTTCATATAAACCTTCCACTAGAATCACTCTGTCTAATAAAAAAACATCAAAAACCGTTGCGTGGTTTTAAAGATCTAAACATACATATGGACAGACAGACGCGGGAAGCCACTTTATTTTATACTATGTAGTGATTCGAACATACATAGAGCACCTAAATTAAATAACTCGAGCCAGAAAGACGTTAGTTTTTCAACATTTTGCATTTATTTATATATTTTATAAAAATTTTGATTGTATTTATTATATTTTGCGATGGAGATGAGCTTGACTCATTTTTACCGGATTAGTTCAGAATTGCAATAGATGAGTGGAGGGAGAGGGGTCTCCTTTGCCCTGCAGTGGAACAATAAGGGTTAAATAATAATAATCATCAACATCATTAGCCTACGTTCGTCCACTGCTAGACATAGGCCTTTTTTTTTATCCCAGGAAAAATGCGTTACGCATCATCACCCCACGCCGGGGGGCGCGGGGCGGTATGTGGGACTCCCCCGCCAAAGATGGGAGCGGCGGGGATACCCACTAAAAAACCTGAGGGTGTCCTGCGGGACGCCATAATGCCGGGGCAACGGGTACGCCGAAGCATTCATCCGCGGCCCCGACGGCGTTTGGTCCTCACTGACAGGAGGACCCCTCCACTAGACATAGGCCTCCCCTATGGCACGCCACTCAACTCGGTACTTCCTCAACGTACTAAATAACAACAATAATAATAAATAATAATTGCATTACTTTAAGACAATAATGAGTGACAAGACAAGCAAATCGGATGCCTGATGGTAAGCATCATGGTTACCCATATGGAGCACAGTGCCACACTGTTAAAAAAAATCTCACATTTTGCCTATCAATCTGAGTTATATTACTACTTGGCGGATAAATAATTGTCAAAGGAATGGTAGATACTTCCTTAAGTGGGCTCTGTAATAAAGCGCTTACCACTAGAACAAAACATTTTCTAATCGTCATGTAAAGAACATGACATTATGAATGTGCTCAAATAAAAATTTATGACAGATAATATAGTCTAACTGGCTCCTAAGTCCTTGCAAACATATTTTAGAAGGACCAACTTAACATGTAACTTCTACATGTCTTAAACGCCACGCTTAAGGCATCTTCATAAAGGACGAAAAATAAAATGCCATGGCAGAGCTCTTAATGATTAACTTATTGACAATCTCATTTCGTCTAACTCAATTTAATTCTGTTACGTAGGCGCTCTTTATTCTAGCAATATGATAATTTTATCCGCAAGCATGTCTGAAAGCTTATAACATGGCGGATAATGAAGTACGCTTACAAAGAAAAACATGACTTAATGAGCGAAACGAAGTTTTGTGAAAAGTGACCTTCTCGTAAAATACTATTTGTGATTAGAAAACACACTAAAATGCTGATTAGTCATCATTATAATACCTATATACTTGAATTTATTAAAATAGATAATAATATATTGGTTTATGGGATTTGACTATTGAATTTTAGTTATATTTCATGTTTTGAAAATGCTGAAGGACCTAATTATGGCTGTAATTCCCCTCAATGTGATGTTGGTAGTTCAGACGCATAAAACCTTATAATTTCACCCTACGTCGATTAGGCACAGCACGTTTTCTTGTCCCTTCTCCTTCCTTCTACTTCTTCTTTTATAATTCTTACTATGGTTTATCTTTTCATCCCTATCATTTCCTTGACAATAATAATAATACACTATTATATTATTTATTAAACTCCTGCTTATTACGTCAGTATATTTATCGTGTCCAGTATCTGATTACCAGTTACTCTGTATAAACCTTGAGCTAAGTTAAACGAAAAAGCTTTCTCGAAAGAAACTCAAGTAGGATCAAAACAATGGTATTCGATGCATTTCCAATCACGGCCAGATGAGTTTTATTTGCAGTTAAGAGTTATGTAATCAAAGCGGGCTTTAGACGGCGTCCCGCGAGAATCTTGAAATAGTCGAGTAAATCGTATTCATTGAAATGAATTGAATGTCCGTCGGGATTGCATAGGATTAAATGACTGCATTCAATGAATAATCTCTTTAGTGCTTTGTTTCGTCATAACCTAGTTTTATAAAACTAATTAAGAATCTATATTTTGTATTGTAATGAAAACAAGCTGATAAGTACATAATATTATTATGTTCTAATATAGTTTAGTTTTATAAAGACTGTCAATCGTAATACGTTTTTCTCTGTTGTGTTTTTTTTAAAGCTTATTATAATATTGTTAATAAAATCTTATTATGATGGAATTTTGTATAAACAAAAAACAATTTAATTAAATTAATGTATTTAAGAGCACACTCAAGTTGCAAAAAAGACACATTATCATAATAGTATTTAGTGCATAAAATTCTACTTATCCCTAACTTTGTTTATTGAAAAATGTAAATTCCATCATATCTATTCATTGAAAGCTCTCATATTACTATCATTATGCAAATCTGCATAAATGCTTCAATTTCGATACTAGTGTACCGTATACCGTTTTATAACTGAAAGCTTCATTAAAACAATAAAATAGGAAGTACCAATAAACGAACGAACTGAAAACCTAGCAATTAATACAGTCTTTCGTATGGACGACAGAAATAACTGGTCTTAGCATTATAAAAAAAATTAACCAACTCAGTAAGCCCACGCATAAAAACGCACACTACCGATGTCCTTCATATTTAAAGTGTATTCATTTCTTATGTACATGCGCGTACACAGATACACACTTGCACCCCAATGTATTTTGACACCATAAAAATATATAAGATACGACGACCATCTAGCAATTCCTTCTTTTTTGATCTGCGTTAATTAAATTACCAATATTAACTATAGAGTTAGGTACATACAATAGCTCTGGTCAACTTTTCTAATTCATAATGCAACAAATTTTTAAAACTTTAGATTAGGCAAATTAGGGCTCACGACAAGGATTGATGTAAAGGGCTCGCTATAACGAGTATAACCTAGGGTGTTTACTATTTATAAGTTTTCTTTCTGTATTGAATTACTAAGTACCTTAATAGGTATGCCAGCTAATTACATGCAGTCTTAATTTGGACTTGCCGCGATATATTATATATTTTTCATTTACTTTTTGTGATAATTTAATATCACTGCTTCCTTAACTGACATATTATTGTGATCGCCACTGTCTTGTACTTCATTTATTATTCGACAAGCCCATTCCAATAGTCTTAACCACCAATACCACACCGTTTATTTACATTTCGTCCGCTCGTAGTTCTCCGATATAAGCGGCCATAGTCACCGTAATTACCTCGTACCTATAAACGCTTTATTACGAAGTGATAAAGTTCATTTTCCCAATAAAATAAATGTGTTCGTCGTTTCAAATTACTGCCTTTCACTTGGGTAGGGCTTTTTGTGATGTAAAATGAATGCCTTCCTGAGTCTCGACATCGATACGTGTGTTTTTCATGTGACTGCAAAATAGAGTGGAAAGTTTTCCAATAAGGATTGGATTCTATGTATTTAGGTGTATTTAGTCTAACTTAGCCTCAAATTGGTAAGCTTTTTAGGAAGGCTGTTTTATCCTAGACAATACGACAAAAACTGTTAACCTACAACTACTAGTCCTGTCAAATTATAGTTAGAAAATATAAACTCAAATTAATAACAAAATAGTATTTCAAATTTCAACGTCTCAATACTTTGGGGTCGAAAATTGCTCGATTGGAGACCATGGATTAGCATACGCAGCGTAAGACGTCCCACAAGTTGGACAAACGACCTTATAAAGGTCGCCGGAAGACGCTAGATGTAGGTTGCTTCCAACTGGTACATATGGAAGTCCAAACGGGAGGCCTATGTTCAGCAGTAGACGTATGATGAGACATTGCTGTGATTGACGCTTTTTAACCATTAATTTTATCAAGGTGTGAAACCATTTTAATATTGCATCATCAGACAAAACAAATGTTCTTAATACCAAAATAAACAACCAGCAATTTAGTAAAGGCCGAACTTATTATGCACTATAATAATAAACCAAAGTCCTTGTAGAAAATTGTTTCATAGAATACTATGTATTTTCGTTCTTACAATAAGTTAATGAACCCACTTATCTAATAGTCATCCACTAGGCAGGTTATATTATGTAGGAAGAGTTGTAACGGAACATGCGCGTTTGGTCACATACTCAAATGGAAAAATAAAAAAACCCAGATTGCCAAAGTAGCAAATAAAACAATAAAAATAAAATGAGGTATAAAAACTAGAGTTTCTAATGCTTACCTTTTGCTTCTATGACTATTTGTTACTAGCTTACGCTCGCAGCTTTGCCGCAGGCAAAATCCTTTTTAGCGGAGGACTACGTCATAAAACCTAGCTGTGTTCCAAATTTCAGCCCAATCTGTCTAGCGGTATGGGATGTGCGTTGAAAGATCAGTCAGTCACTCTTTCCTTTTATATATTTAGGAGATAATGTCAATTTTATTTTCCACTGAGACATTATGCAAACCTTCGGCACAAGCATGGCATGTGGGCTTTTATGTCATTTCAAGACTAAAACTATCATCCTACCATACATTCTAAAAGTGTGTATAGTATAATGATCTAAGGAAATGACATCGTTGTTCGTCGGACGTTTTGTGATAAAATGTCATTTTGTGAATGTGACCAAACGCGCCTGATTCGTTCGAACCAGCAAATTCGAGACTTTCTGGGTCGGGCATGTGACTCGTCTATAAATATTACAGACTAAAAGCTTTCCCGGAATACTTGATAGGCTTCGTCTACGACGGTTCCGGCACAATGGAAATGTCACTTATACACTGACCTTGATGAACCTAACAAATGATTGAATAAATAAGATAGAATCGATCCAATTGCAACGTAATTACCTACTTATTTTTTGTTGATAGGAATAAGTATATTAGAATTTATTGACTTTGTTATATAATAATGTAGGTAGGTGTTCCATTAGAGTATGAACTCCGTTTATTTAAAATTATAATTTACCCAACATGTAATAATAATTTATATTAATTATTAAAAAAATAATACTATTTATTTTAATTCCGCTTTAATTTGGGTCATTTTCATAGATTCCCGCAAACTATCGCCGCTTTCAATTAATTATGAAAAATTTATTTCAATGCTATATTTATTATATTATGAAAAAATATTTCAACTAGGTAAATTTAAGCCGATTTACGTACACTTCCTATTCATCACGTTTTACTTGACTTTCCGATATTTTTATTACCATTATCAGTTTATGTAGCATTATTCTACAGTTTTCCCACTTGTGCCACGGTTAGGAGGGATTGCAATTTTTTCCTGCTTTTTAGTTACGGTAAAATGGCAAAAGTTTTAAATTAATTTCGTGTGACGTTGCCAAAAAGCGTTTATTTTATCATCTCACTTTATTACTGGCGTCAAACTTCGTTCCCTTCGGATCTTTACCAATGACTGAGGACCGTAAATCAAAGTCTTTCCAATTTTTATGTTTCCGTGAAATCTCTCAAAATCCGTTTCGCAAAATAAAGTCCGTCCGTCGAAGTGATTTTTGTTTTTATTGTTTTCAAACCGGTATTTGAAAGACAGCTCCTAAATCCACGTAGGCTATCTGATTAGATACAAAGTAAATGAAATAATGAAAAGTTTATTTGTTCATCTTAAACATATTATTAAAACAAACGGAACTAGAAAAAAAACATGTATGTTATGTTGTGGTTAACGCCCGAAGCTACTCCTAGATTTAACCAATTAAACATAGGCCACTATTGCTTAAAGTGAGGTGTTTCAATTTATTTTCGGCTTTAACTTTACGAACACGAAGCAAAAATATTGCTTTTTTTATTTTTTAATTTTAAGAGCTTTAATCACTATTTAAAACGATTTTTACGCTCTGATAAATCTTCCTTAAAAGTAAATAAACACATAACGAACACAATACGTTTTGTTGTGCTAAGATAACTGTAGTAGCATGCAAAATAATGAGAAACAATACCTACAGACTACGTATTGACGCAACTTGAGGAGAACGCAATATTATAAAGATTCACTAAAAATCTAATTTCCTTTGAATGAGGGTCTGACAAAATAATATTACAATCTGCTGCTTGATTTAAAATGCATTGCGATAGACTTTTTAAGTCGGCATTAAGTATTCCTTAGTGATGAATTTCTAAAAGATGAATAAATCTCTGTAATAAGGACAACTCGCTACACAAAACGCAACTCAGCATGTTGCAGACTATCCAACCGGTGCTGGTCTTCCGTTGCGACTGCTTTGATTTCACGTAGGAGTGCCTTACAACAATAACATACATAAATAAATTAAATATTTTTTACATTATATATGTGTGAATCATTTTAATTTATTTCTGTTTCTTTTTAAAGTTTTATGAAATCACCATCCTTCCAGTAATTGTTTATTTCCTCTCCCTGCGCGGTTTTTTGGAAGCGATTGCTTTGAGCGATAAGACCCAATTAGTACACCATTAGTTTTATTTTTTGTGGTTGTAAAGGTTAATTTTATTTGTGGTGTCAATAAAGAGTTTTGGAACGAAGTTCCTTATCGCGCGTTGTGAAAGGGGGCTAAACGGAAAAAAAATCTTACGAAAAGTTGTCACGACACTTTTTGCTATAGTAAGCTATTGTAAGCTGTGCGGCGCGGCGTGCGCATGTTTCTCTGTCTGTCTCTATCTCTCTTATAGAAAGCAAGCCAGATATTTTCATTAATCGAAAGGAATTTCGTTCCATCCGGGTGTCCCTTGACACCTCTCAAGTTTTTTTATCTTATTATTATATTATACTAAAATTACGTCGAGGCATATTGTCAAGAATGCACAAAAGCGATACCTTTGTTATATTTGTCGGATAAATCCACAAGATCTGTTGAATCATTGCCAAAACTTCTTGTCACTGCAGCACCATTTGCCTCTTCATTTTCGCTCATTGTTAGGTTATGTGATTTTGTCAGCAAAACGTGTTTTAGGACGTGCTTTAATCAGTCTGAAAATGCACTTTTTGTGTATTTTCATAATAAAAGTATAATATTTTTTTATTTTTTATTTATGTGATGAAGTAGAAGACGAGCAAGACGCTCTCCTGATGTTAAGAGATAACGGCTGCCCATAATCAGTACAGTGTCACCTAGGATTTCACAATTATGTGAAATTCTAGGAGCACTGCACCAACGCTTCTTACTCAAGAGTCATAAGATGTTAAGACTCTTTAGCCCAGTAATTTCACTAAAAATAATTATTACAAGATTAATTATAAAGATTTCTTATTTTTAACGTCCAATCGAGCAATGTGCAGTATAAAATTGAACAATTTCGACTTCTTACTTATAAATAATTTTGTTATGGAGTTATCTTAGATTATCACATCATAATCGAGATCGCCAGTCTAGAAAATGTGATATAACATTATGCAAAATGGAAAACTTTACAGGAAAGACAAAAAACTTCTCATAAAATTATAATACTTTTATAGATTACTTATGATATTATTATTTTTTTTTAAATCAATGAAATCAATATTATTAATTGAAATAAAGTTTATATAAATCAACAATATTGATATACATATACAATATTGATATATTAAATTTGAAGATTTCTGCGTCAAAATCTAATTTTAGGTAGGTACCGAAAATTGTTAGTTACGAGCCATAATACCTAGACCGACAATATGTGGTTTCTCGTTTATTTATTAAATAATATTCCCCGGTTATTGAAAAAGTTGGTACAATATCATCAAAGAGCAAAGAAAATAAATAAAAGTTATTAATACCATTGAACTCATTTCATATGACTGTTTGTTTTCACTTATAATATATTGAGATGAAAATGTAGACGGAAAATATTTCATTATTTACACATTGAGCAAATTACTTATTTGTTTTAATTAAAATTCTGGTTCACGCTATAACACGCGGGCGCGGGCGCAGGCGCGGGCGCGGCAGACTTTGCTTACACCGCACGTGCGTTGTACGTGAATACTTTCATAGCACGTCATATGTTTGATATTTCGCGCCCGTGCCCGCGCCCGCGGGTACACGTGAACAAGCCCTAAGACATTTTTTCCAAAAACGTGCAATTATTTTCGATTGCATAAAATTAACCGAACATCATTCAGCAACTCAACAGAATTCTTATCGTATTATTACAAAATTAATGAACATCAAGGTAGGTTCAAGGTAAAACTAACTCTTTTAGACACTCGTTACTTCATAATTTTTTTTCTATAAGTGTACCATTTGGGGGTCTTATCGCTCAAAGCGATCTCTTCTAGACAACTGTAATTATATTATTATGACCTATCAATTGTCCTCTACATATCATATAGAAGACAAATCATACAATTGCCAAAACACAGTAGTGTCCAGTATAATATGTGTCACACTGGGATTTGAACTCAGGGTCTCCGGACTATCTCGGATGAGTGCTTCGGCATTATGGTGTCCCGCAGGAACACCCCCAAGTTTTTTAATTGGGTATCCCCGCCGTGCCCATCCTAGACGGGGGAGTTCCACATAACGCCCTGCGCCCCCTGGCGTGGGGTGATGACGTGTAACGCATTTTTCCTGGCTCAAAAAAAAAGAAGTTTCTCCGAACTAAAAGCTGGACGCACGAACAATGCTACGGCGGAAATAACTCAAAAAAAGTAAGCAGTAAACAAGTAAAAATTTGTAAACAATTCATTCAAACATCCTGTAGAGGTCAGGAAGCTTGCTAAATATATAGGTATTCTAAGCCAGAAAACCCGGAGCAAAATAAAACCATTCTTTTAATTCCGGTGCGGGAAATTCAGATTTTCACATTTGACCGCTACTTCGAGTTGAAATCAGGATGCTCCCCGGTTTTGGTGAGTTTTTTGCGGCGAGATGGGTTTGAATAGATTACTTAATAAAATCAAACTAGCCCCATTTATAACATTTGTATTAGAATCGGCGTCAGTAGTGCAAACAAGGACGGATAATTTCACTTATAAACGTGAAAGTTTGTAAGAATGTATGGATGTATAGATGTCTGGATGTATGTTCGTTACTCTTTCATGCCTAAACGGGTGGTCCAATGGAGCTGAAATTTGGTATAGAGATAGCTTAGACCGTGGAATAATACATAGGCTACAGTACAGTGGGTAAAACCGGTGGGTGCAGCTAGTAATATTATAAGTTTTATTGGTGGTAGGTTGCGGCCGTGGGTCAGTATGACCGTGTTTCGGCATGATGTTCGGTGAAGGCAGGGAAGGGCTTATCCCGTCTTCTAGGTTTAGTCTGCTACCATCTACGGTCACATCGTCACTTAACTCCACGCGAGCTCTTGGTCATAGGCTAACCTTTTATGTATAAAAAATAAAACTATGAGTAAACGACTGAGTCAGCGCGCACGAAATGCTTACATTTTTTAAATTTACCCATATTACGGGTCTTCAGCCTAGTTTGGGGTATAGGTTCTCATTAGAAATATTATAAGTGATATGGCCTTATCACCTTATGGCCTTGGTGTTATGGCCTTTACTAAATAAAACAATTTATTTATATTGCACTTTGGACTAACTTACCAGGGGTAAACTTCCTTTGCAGGAGGTCGTCTAGGTGGGTACCCCAACAGTGCCAGTTATTCTACCGCCTGAGCAGTGATGTGCAAACATTACTGTGCTCCGGTAGGAGGGCACTGTAGCTAGTGTAATTACTGGGCTAAAGAGTCTTAACATCTTATGACTCTTGAGTAAGAAGCGTTGATGCAGTGCTCCTAGATTTTCACATAATTGTGAAATCCTAGGTAACACTATACCGATTATGGGCAGCCGTTATTTCTTAACATCAGGAGAGCGTCTTGCTCGTCTTCTACTTCATCACATAAACTTTATTATGGAACTTTATTAAGGAACTTTATTATGGGCGTTCTCACTCCTTACTTATTCCCTGGGTAGACTACCCACTGCCAGTTAGCCGCAGTGGCCTGACAACAATCCCAGCATTCTAAATTTTTAACATTGCGTAAATACACTTTGGATTAACCGCCTCGGATTATAAGGGAAGCTTTGATGTGACGACAATATAAAAATACCCTTTGTTAAGCAGATTTAAATTTGACCAAGTAATTTTTATAAGTTATTTTTGTTATGACGGAGTTATTTTTCTAATTTGATGTGTGTTTACGAATGTTCTACATCACAGTAAAAGAAATTGAATACTTTATCAATAGAACATTTTATAAAAATCATACACACTACATGGGTTTACACTAAGAGAGTTTATCAATGCGAAATGCCGTCTGGGTAAGAAAACATGATCTTTCCCAATATTACAGAAATTCTCTCCTGTTCTTTCCCGGAAGTGCAATGTGAACAAGGTAATTACTAAGCTAAGGAGACTCATAGTTTATTTTATGAGAAGTATTCGAGTAGCCTTTATTGCTCTCCAATTAGGAAAGGAGACTTAACCTCTTCTGTCTCTGGTTGACGAGAGAACTTTGCACCTGTACTGCCACTGTAATGACAAGGCGTTATCTTAACGTCAAACTTGGTCTAAATTCTGCACAAAAAAGAGACGGCGGCGTAGCAAAACGTAAGCAAAAAAAACCTATAAAAACATTGTTATTTTAAAAAACGCCACTTTGAGGCGATCAAAAGAGGCTAAATAAAAAAAATTTAGTTGCATTTGAGTTTGAACTGGCATCTGAATTTTCAAGATTTTTTTCAAAATTTTGTTAAAATTTGACAGTGGGTGCTAGCAAAACGAGACGCGATTTTGGACCGGAATAACCGCGCTTCTGCTTCTTTTCTTCTTGTCTCGTTCGACTGCTTGCATTAAAAAATACAGAACACAATAAAAAGCAATAGGTACCTATATATTTTTACAACTTAATTACCGAACCTAGATTGCGTGATAGGCTCTATCACTGTGAAGCAAATCGTAAAACGGCAATAAATTAAATACCAACCTACTTATTTAAATTTAGGGACTGCCATAATTAAAATCACGTGAATTCTCAATGAAAATGTTAATAGTGCTCACAGTTATTTGGTCATAAAATAAGTCACTGAAGGCCTGACGGCGAAATTCATTGATTTCAATGTTGAATGCCAACATTCTTCGCCAACTTACGAATAAAATATAAAGAATTCTGTGATATTTATAACTACGAGTATTTTAATATTTACTAAAAAAAACTTGCGTAGGTGGTTTTAGGCTTCAGATTTCTACATATTATTATACTTTAGGTAAATGTAAATTCAATGTTGGTGTTTATCTGGCCCAACGTATTAGTATTGCTATCTAACAAGGCAATGCTGCCAGCAATCTGGGCACACTGCCATAATCTGACAGTGGGTAGGATATGCGATCTTTGCTTAATATAATTAATTGTTCATTACTGGTGTAGTAGATGTAGTAGGTATTATTATCCCTTACTACTCAAGAAAGGCCTTTCTCAAAAAAAAAAAATAGAAAAAAAAAGATTGAAGAAGAAAACGTGTAGTTCTGAACCTACTTTGTTTAGAATAGGAAGAGAGGTGATAAATACATCTATTTCTCTATCAATATGATTAAACAGCATTTTTATGTGTAGATACTCGTATTTTTTATTAGAATTTATAGCCTTTGAAATACGTCCAATCATCATCAGTACAGGATCTAACCAATTTTTCCGTACATCTTTGGTAGTCTTCTATGGCAACCCTGTTAACTACTCGTATGTACTGGAGTAAATACGAGTAGTTTGCAAGGTTCCATCCTCAAGAATAAAATTGCTTTATTCCACAAGTCCATAACAATATTTTTTAGTTACAACAACACATTCAGTACGAGAAAATCCGAAAAGAAAATGGCTTTCCCACATAAAACCTACACCATATACTTTCACATAATAATTCCCGAAATAAAATAACTTGGTTTCTCACAGCTTAGGAAATATTCATTACGTAGAAAGGTTCCCGTCGTATACTGCTTATTCAGGGAACGTTGTGCATTAATATTGATCAACCAAGAATCACCGTGGCCTTGTGTTATATTACCCCGGCCTATTGCCCATGACTTCAGTATAGCACTGCCTTTTGTTATCGTATTTGGGAAGTATTTCAAGATTTAAAAGGTTTTAAGAACTCCTTAGCTAAGAATAATATTATTATAACAGTAATTAACCATATTACAACTCCCTTTGACCACGATCCCGTGCAAGGTGCATAGGTGAAAGTTTAGAAAGGGTTGAAGTTTGGTTGGAAGCGACCTGCATCGAGCGTCTTCTGGCGACCTTTATAAGATTGTCTGTCCACCTTGTTGGTGAACGTCCTATGCTTCGTATGCTAGTCCATGGTCTTCACTTGAGCACTTTTTGACCCCATCTGCTCTAAGTGCTATATATGAATTCGATATATGAATAAAAAAAACTAAAGACTAGGTAGAGGTATAAGTCCGACCATTCCCCTTTTATAATCTGATAGATAAGGCATTATCTATTGCCAGGGCTGTCCCAAGTGATTGGTGGAATGTCCAGTAGTAATTGTTTCGGTTAGTTATGTCACGTGAGATAGGGCTAATGGGCGTCAATGGGCTTTTTGAAGATAAACATTTATGCAAGAAATAGATAGAACCTTCTATTTTTAGACGTCTTAAAATAGATAGTCATTTCTTTTGCTACTTGTTACTGTGCTCCGGTAGGAGGGCACTGTAGCTAGTGAAATTACTGGGCTAAAGAGTCTTAACATCTTATGGCTCTTGAGTAAGAAGCGTTGGTGCAGTGCTCCTAGAATTCACATAATTGTGAAATCCTAGGTGACACTGTACTGATTATGGGCAGCCGTTATCTCTTAACATCAGGAGAGCGTCTTACTCGTCTTCTACTTCATCACATAAATGTTAAAACTATAATAATCATTATTCATTTTTTAATGGTATCCTAAAAACTATACAATACAAGCAAATACAAATTATATTATCATCTATATTACGAACATTGTTGTTTAAGGCCTTTTTGATTCGCAATTTATGATCTGCAAAAAAAAAAAAAATTTTGCAGCCAATTTCCTTCTGCTAATCCCTAGGTCCATCTTACTTATTTTTTTTCTAATAAACAGAAAATAATAAAGGGCAGAAGGTTCTATTTCACAAGATAGAGCACTCGTGGGACTGTGTTCTTTTATGCGATCGAGCGAGGAGACAACGGCATTGCGTGATGATAAGAACCGCGCCTTCTGCCCATGCTTGGAGCACATAAAACGACAATAAAATGTACCCTTACATTAATATCGTGTTACTGTACATTGTACATACGTCGCAGACTGAATAAATGTACTTTTATATGACTTTTTTATACACTATAGGTTAGTCTTGCGGCTACAGTACATTTTTTATTTAGTCTTCAGAAAGTTTTGCTATACTAAAACTTTTTAGACAAGAATACTCTTTATTGCGATCAGAAAAAAATTACAATTATATACTTTTTAATGCTAAATAGGTACCTAAAACACGGTTAAGTCCACCTTGGGCCTTGAAAGAGCAGAGTGGAACTTGGTACAAGAACTTGAAGATGAACTTTTTAACTAAATAGGTACCAAATAGGTATGCATAGCGTACGATACAAGCATTCATTTCTAGTTAAAGAAGAGAAGCAAATTTTGAGTAAATTAGTGTAATACTAAGCCTTACAATGTAATTTTAATATTCAGTAGCATGTCAGTCGCGTACTTTTTAATTCTATTTATTCAATGTTAAAGTTAATGGCCCTGGAATATTATCAAAATAATAAAATAATCAAGTTACTATCCACTTTCAGATATTTGAAGTTATCTTCATGGATCTAATAAGCTTCTTATTACGATTTTTAATTAATAATAATTTAATTAACAAAATCTTTAATTAATTATGGTAGTAGTATACAAGTAGTATAAAATAGTTTAACGAAAGCGCAAAAATATTAAAAATAGATGTTGGAAATATAACTTATTACTTATCTATGCATGCAAGCCATATAAGAAGCTAAATATCCCGCCTTCTAGGTATACTCTGATACCATCCACGGCCGCCGAGATAGTGGCCAAAGAAAAAAAATCTATATTGATTAAAAAAAGACAGCTCAAGCTCATTTCTTAATTGTTTCATAAATTCTATATTTTTTAACGTTTAGTTAAAAAACATTGAATTTTAGCTGGGTCTATTGTGTTATCGTATCATCAATTATAATTATAATTTGTGACTAATCGCCCAAATAGTAGTTGTTTTTTTTACCGACATTGCGTCTATTTTTCATAGATCAGTGTAGCAACACCCTAACCGCTGTAGTAACTTATCTCTACTTTTTATTCGTGGATAATCAAGGCCCCACTGTTTCCACAATTTGTCTGTTCGACGGAACTACTATCAGGACAATGATCTTAAAGTCAACGTCCCACACGGCGGTTAACTCGTGTGCCAAGTTAAGTGTTCGGCTTATCCTTCTCGGTTTTCAAGAATTTCTCGTTCGGGGTAAGATGATATTTTTACGATAATTATTGTGACAAAATAATATGTTCATGGAAATACTGAAATGGGAGATTCAATTAACTTGATCGATTTTGCAACGACTTGCTTTTTTTAACAAGTTATTTTGTTTTTTTTTTGCAAATCAAAATGAATTTTGTTGATTGAAACTAAAAAAGTATTGATATAAAAGTAGTAGTTATTGATATAAAATATAATATTTGTCGCGAAGCTTGTTCGAGTTCCACGTACTATAATATTTTCATAAGAAAACTTAACTTTATCCTTTTTCATATTTCACTGAACGTTGGCAAGCATTGTATGAACCAAGATTTGAATACATCAATCAATCTTTCCTAGCCTTTGAATCTTTCAACATTTGGAATAAAAATAATATTAATCATCTGTAAGAAAAGATCTTCGACCGGGTTTGAGATATCAATCCCCCATGTAACTCGATAGAGATTTGACGCCCAAAAACTCAAACAGATAACGTAAAGTCCTTGAACTCAAGAAAATCCAAATGTACAGGAAAACTATGCCGTCTATACAATTTTCTATACATTGTCGTGGACATGCGTATTGGCCACTGTACGATCTGAAGCACGAATCTTCTTCACCACAATCGTGGAGGCATGGTAATTTGAGCTTTATGTTGTGTGGGATACGGTTTAGAATAGGTGTGAAGTGGAGTCGAGCAAGCGCTCTCTGTTGGGCGGAGGCATCGAGTTGGGGTTGATTCAGTTGGTAACGCGACGCGCGCGGGGTCGTATCGCGTCAGCCCCCGTTGATACATAATCACTGATCAAAACCTACGATGACACCTTGAAAAACCTTCTACGGAGGCAATTTAGTACGTCAGTGCACTTGTAGTATACCAAAAAATGTCTTAGCTTAATCTCGAGCGTCGCGGTTCGCACGCCGGCTGTCAAAAAATAGAATTGACGTGTCGCTTCAAAATACTGTTAGTGTTTATTTCAATATTCACATTAAAATTAGTAATTTAATAAAAAGTGATATTTCATGGAGAAATAGGTATCTACTAATGCCGAGGTGTAACTGCAATGGCTGTGATCTAAATCTTCGTCGCTGGGTATATTTATTGAGATTATTTCGCTTTAAACCATTTATTGTACATGCAATTATTGAAATATTTTTCATGTATTTTTTACACTTTAATGTGTACCTATATAATATCACAGTTTAATAAGCAGGTACGATCTCTATAAATATTAGATTTTATATTATTTATCACGCGATGACATACAAGTCATTTCCGGTTTGTATAATGCACATTTTAAATTCAAAATAATAAAATACTTTCTTTTTAATCACGCGAAAGGCTTTAATATATTTTTCGCTTACTATTATTTTACACTTTTTGTATAACTTTTTCATAACCAATTGCTATTTATATACCTAATAACCTTTAGAATAAAAAATATGAATATGTGTCATAAATTTAACAAGATTTTCACACAATAGAATCAAAACCACTAAAAAAGAAAAGGAACAGAAAGTCGTAAGAGTAAAAGGCGTTATCATAGTTTTACTGTCATAGGTATAAAAATTCCAACGAGACCGAGCCCATATTTTCTACAACGTCATTTTATTTTATAGGGTCATCACACACCAATTAGTGCTGTGACCACTTTACTGACCGTAAAAATAGTTCCGCACTTTTACTTGTGCGCCCTACATTTTTATGACACCAACCCGTATTATGTGAAAATGTATAAAGTATAACGACAAAATTAAAAATGATATGGCTTTCGCAAATGTACGGGTTTTTATTGAATGTTGAGTAGGGTTGCTATTATTTGTTTAGAGTTTAGGCAATGCTTTCGACCCAGTCTGGACAGAATCGTTAATTTTCTTCTCTTTCTTACTTCTAAGTTAGGTGCTACGCTTGTCAAGGTAGCGGTGGTTGCTCTGATGCTTGGTCTTAAATTCGGATTTCTTTGACGGCCATTAATGTCGTTGCCAGAGCTTTCTTGAGTCCACCGTCTCTGAAAACTGTCTTAAATACTCCCCCTTAAATTGAATTATTCAAAAGTAATAAAAAAGTCTTCAAATCCTTGCCTTTATTTATACTAAAATGTTCATAATCAGTTAAAAATTGCCAGCAACCCAAAACACAATAATTGAAGTTAATTTTATATTTGAAAATAAATAAAAAATTACAAAAAAAAAAAACAAAATTTACGAAAAGTGTTCAGCTACACACACAAAAAGTAAGTGTTCAGCTACATAATTAAATAAAGTTTAAATTTTGATAAAGAGAAAATAATAGAGTTTCGTTATCTTTATTTGTAGCCCCTATGCAGTGAATTCCAAAACAGTCACCAGGCACACGTCACTTTGAATTTAAAATTTCATATCTGCACGGATTCCTGCAAACATAAATTTTAAAATATCGATGGATTTTGCACAAATATTATTCTTCACTTTGGATGCTTTTGAAGCTTTCCTGTAGGTTTATTTCGGTATATTTATTGTAGCATAATATAATTTCACATACGCATAAAGTATTATAACCGTTATGCACATTTAATATGCGATATTTATTACTTTAGTTAAAATGGGTAATTTATATTATATCTTCATGTGTGTTGATAATATAATAGTATTATATCTACATATTATTTTGTGTGATATCTTGTTATTTCCCAATGTTCTTCTTTTCCACTTTAATACATTTTAGAAAAAATTACATTTTAGAAACATGACCAACATGTCGTAGCATTTTCTTTTTTTAGTAGCGTAATATTTTCTTTTTTTAGGGGTGGAAAGGGGAAATACAATATTCTTAAAGTTAACTCAATTTATCGTGAAAATAACAATAAACAAAACTAGGCCGACCTGCCGTATAAATACATCCTGGTCTTAACAATAATACACTGACCTATTTCTTAAGCATGAATATGAAAGAACCCTATCAATCATGAGCCCCACAATTATAATGAATGTGGTTGAAATCGGAACAGCTCCTCTAGCTCGCTTGTAACGCCTAAAATTGTAATAAGATGACAGTTATTTTTGAAAAAAACTCTTATTTTCTAAACTAACTAGTTTTTGCTAAATTTCATAATGTCAAACTCATGTGACCACATGATATTGTATGATTGGCTCAAAGATTAGTTTAAAAAAGATCAGAAAACTGCACAGATTTTAAATTAAATAATAGATAACCTTATTTTAACTCTAACATTATATGTACATATCTACATACGATAGTTTTAATTTCAGTCTCTTATAATAACATAAGTTTTGTTTTTAACATAAAAGTTTTTATAAATATTGCCAGTTATCAAAGTCAAAATACCCTATCATAGATGCCAACGGCTTTACGTTTTAGATCGGAATATGGGGTTATGATAAATTGACTCCAGATAATGATACCCGATGAGGTTTGCGATGTGTGCGTGTGTTATGACCATCTGGCTTGATCACAAAATCAATACGTGTAGTCAAACAGAGAAATGTCACAACAACAGTTGTTACCAATTGAACGCCTAGGAATGTCAATTATATTTCAGCTGACGTATTATGTGTGGGTCTGAATAATTATCATCCGACTTCACTATCACTACATAGTATTTTTTTACTTAGTTCAGGGAGCGAGGGTTTCTTGCTTTCAAGTGTGGTTGGGACTACAACGCTGTATCTAAGTATTATGCTGTACCTACTTTATTATCGTATAAGATTTTTCTGAAAATAAACGCATTTATTATAATTATTACAAGCTGTCTGTCTGTCTGTCTGTAATCAAACCTTGCAAGTTTAATTTGACCCACTTCCCGGTTTCCAATTGAGCTGAAAATTTGCATGCGTGTGTAAATCGGATGACAATGCAATATTTTTATGACATCAAGCTGATCTGATGATGGAGCTAGAAGGTGGCCATAGGAACTCCGTCATAAAACAACGCAACCTCATCGAGTTTAGGCTCATTTGATTCGTCTTGACGAGTACTTTATGATACAAGACGATAATAATAATTAAAGCTTGTTTTTAAAAAGTATTTTTAAAATTTCACTTGTTATGGTATAAAACAAAGTCGCCTTCCCTGTCTGTTCATCCCTATGTATGCTTAGATTTTAAAAACTACGCAACAGATTTTGATGCGGTTTTCTTTGATAGATAGAACGATCCAAGAGGAAGGTTTGTGTGTATAATAATACATGTATAATATTAAAGTAGAGAAATACTGATAATTTTTGGTTAGGCGTAGCGAGGTCCACTAGTATTTTATAATTGCAAAAGTTTGTATGAATGTGTCGATGTATGTTTGTTACTCTTTCACGGAAAGAAAAACTACTGAATCGATCATTATAGATTTAACAAAAATGTAGCTTATACAATGTAATAACACCTAGGCTTTTAATAAGAGGTTTAAGATATGTGAAAGTTACTGATTCCACGCCGAGCAGGAGCAGGCATAAGCTAATCTATTATACATAAATGTGCTAGTGGTTGGTATTGCATGTAAAAATACCTTAAAATACCCCATTTCTTAGAAAACAAAGTCTTCGTACATTTTCGTTGTTTAGTGACTTACATCCTAGAATGACTAAAAATACTTCTTTGTAAAGAAAATAAAATCACGAGAAGCGTCTAATTTTGTAACCACTTGTTTTTAAATCGTAATCCAAACTAAAAATATCTTCATTTCTATGTACAAATTACAAATAAGATCATGAACCCTTTAATTAGAGAAAATAAGTCCTAATTCCATAATAAGCCATAAAAATATACCGCCCTTCATGTTAACGAACCCCAATTTACCCTAAATCGTAAGATGAGACACGAAAACAGAATAAGTAGTACCTAGTCATATCTTCTTTAGTCAGAAGACATTTAGGAAATCAGAAGCACTTGGTCACATTCGCAAAATGACGTTTGGCGCAAAATGTCATTTTTGCACATCGTTATAATAGCAAACTGTTACAGTCGCAAATTGCCAGATTAGAAAATTGTCACTGAGCAAAACGCCGTAGTAGCAAAATGTCATCTCTAGAAATCCCAATTTTTAACGTTATTATTTATTGACTATTTATTATTAGGCTAAAATGTCAAATAGCTGCTTTGTCATCTTGTTATTATGACGATGTGCTACTATGACATTATGCTACTGTACTCTTGTGAATGTATGGGATGAGAGATTGACTTGACAGCACGACAAGTCTACGCAATGTCTGCTTGGCCCACTGTGACGACTACTTTAACATTTTGCTACTGTGACCTGCGTTATTTTGCTACTGTGACCTGCGTTATTTTTTTAATGTCCATTCGAGAATGTGACCAAACACGCTTGATTCCATTTGGGAATTGGGAAGAAACGCTAAGGAATCGTCACGGTTTTATTTTGCGTGCATCGACCCGTCGTCGACGCCGGCCAGTCTCTCGCAATCTTGGATTGGCACAATAAATACATAGACTATTAACGTAACAGACGTGCAATTCCGTTTTATGCTCATTGGTTTTCTTGGAGGTTTAATTTGAATGTACCTACGCGGCACGGAATTACTACAATTTATCGGATTAAATAGGTTGTTTCTGATTTTTAAATCACTTGGAGATAATATTGCCACTGATAATCAAAAAGAGACTTCTAAGATTTTGACAAAAATTGAGTTACATTACATATTGTCGGGATGAAAGAAAATAGAGGAATCTGCAATTTTTTTTTCTATCTCATTCACGGATTTATTACAGTAAAAATACATCTACATCGTAACATGTACCTTTTTTCAATTTTAAACATTAATTTCTACAAAATCATTATTTTTTCTAAGATACGTTTTTTTTAACAATCAGGGGCAGAAACATAGCGAAGGTACGATTTATAAAATAGATACACACAATTTTTTTTAAAGTGTAATAATCTAAATTAGTTATTTAATTCAGTTGTTTCAATTTCATAATGGAAATACATTGTCGGGAATAGTTTATAAGCTGGATTTTCATAATGAAGTACATACATGAACATGAGTTTTACATTCAAACACACTTTAACTGATTAAAACTTTGGGTTTTATTCGAATTACCTACCAAAATGAATAATTCATAAAAAAATTATTTTTGGATAGTCAATTTTTTATTAATTATTCTGTAGGTAGAATAATAGCGCTATTCTTACATAAAAAGTAGATTACGTGGGATCACCAGAGAGAAATATATTTTTACGGCAGGTTTTTGAATTCTAGAACATTGTGAAGGATTCTAAAATAGAATCCTGAACGATGTGAGAGATGGGAATGGAAGTATAATTTTAAACGATGCGACGTGAAGGGTTTTCAAGTACATTACCCAAGGCAAAAATAATGATGCTTCCGAACGATACACTTTCTTTTTTGCAGAATGGAAATGAGTGGCACTATTTTGACAACTACTTGCCTATAAAATGCGCTCGGCACCACTTCCGCAGTATATTTTTCTTTATACAAAACATTCTTTCGATTTCTCTTTGGTTGCAGCACATTGACCTTTTTATGCCATAAATTCAAACTCAAGAATGGAAAATACATTTTTGTTCCAAGTGTCACATCTGCAGAAACTCGCATTGTTATTCTTTGACAAAATCTTGGCGCCGTCGAAGTACGCATAAGCAAAGTGAGGGAATAGAATAGATAGAGTTACGTGGCGTCACATCTCGTTTGGCCTTAAATTGTGTTGCTAGATACATGCATATGGACATTTTGCCATTTTTGGCACGTAAAATTTAACTTAGAAATTTAATTTATACTGGTGGTAAGCTTTAGTTGTGGCTAGTTAACCCACTGGACGAAACCGTGTCACCAAGCGGTCATTATGACCAAGTTGCGGCATAATGTTCAGTGAAGCCAGGGAGGAATTTATCCCGCCTTCTAGGTTTAGTCCACTACCGCTATCATCACGTGAGTTCGTGGTCAAAGGCTAACCTATAATAAAAATTTAGAAACTCATAGCAGTACTACTAATTAAATTAAGTGGCCTGTGTGTTTCAAGATCTAAGTTTCATTGGATCCTGGATCAGAGAGACAAAGTTGAAGCGCTAAGTTTCTAACTAGGTTAGGTTTCATCTTCACGTATCGTAGGACCTAAACTATGTATAGAGTAAACCAAACTTCAAATCATTAGTTCAGTAAAGTCCGATTATACAGAAATTTAAAGAAGGAAACATAAATCTCATCCAAATAAGTATTCGCAAAAAGATAAGTAAAAAGGTAGTAGTAAGATATAAAATAAAATAACTAACAATACGCATTTATAGATAAAATAATATTATACAAGCATCATAGTACAAAAAACTCAAACAGACAAAACGGAAGATTACCTAGAACCATCCAGATGTACAACAAAGACATCTTTAACTTTGTATTTTCATGTTAATACCATGATACAAGTACGAGTAGGTATAAACATGAACAAATTAAGATGTTGTAGAAAGACGACAAAGAATATTCACGCTGAAAAGTTTCCGGTATCTAACAATAATAAATGTACATTTCTTTTAAAAAATCTGGAGTTTTTTATACGATTACACCTAGCAAAGCTTCCTTTGTAAAAGTTTTCTTTTGTTTATTTTAGTAGATAGACAGTATTATTGATTTTCTTTTGCAACTCTCGACTCTCACCTTGGGGCGTTGAACTAAGATCTACGGTGTTTTGTTTTAATTAGAGAAACTCAATTTAAGACTTATTTAGGCAACCGAAAAGGGGGTTTATCTTTTGAAGTTAGAGATGAAGTTTGAACGACCTTAGAACTTAAATATAATGATGTCTAAATGAAAATGTATGCTATGTCTTTGAAAACCTTCCTTTGTGTCTTAATCACATTTTAAACAGAGTTTCACATCAAAGTCTCATTAGGTATTTCTGTAATTCTATCACAATTCTTAACCATTCCACGTAATTTAGGGCCAAAGTTTAGCTTGTGTTCTTTTATAGCTATGGCGGTACCAAAAACAGTTCAAGGCATTTAAAGAGACCAGGGAGGGATTTACTCCCACTTCTAGATTGACTCTGCAACCATCTACGGCCGTATCATCGCTTAACATTACTCGAGATCGTGGCCAAAGGTTAACCTGTAAAGATTACTGATAAAAAGATCAACTTGAGGAATCACCTCAATGTTAGGCGTACTTTGTGTTTTTCTCGTTCATCATTCACATAAAAGTATATGAAACAATTTAGTCTAGACCACGCTAAGCTAGTCAGTCGTCCGTACATAATTATGCCAAGCTTAGTTCGTACCGTAGGGTAGTAAATCACTGCAATATGTTTACTGAGATTGCCGACATGTAGTGCAGTGGTGAAGACAGCTTGAACGCACCGCATCGATCAAACACCACTGACTTTGTAGGATATTAGAGACGTGTGTTTACTATGGTGTTTTATAATTAACTAGTGACCCCATGCTTTGTAGCCCCTAAAAGAAAATTATCAGAGTTCCTTTATTATATTATGTATGTATTATACATATTATACATTTTTCTCTATCTATTTAAAATACGGAAGCCTCAATATATAATATCTTACTTTCTCTCTCGGCAGATGTAAGTTATTGATTACTACAAAATTTAATGTAATAATTAATTCTAAAAAGTGTTCTTATAACGATTTTTTATTTAAACAAATTGTATATATTTTATGCAAAAATAGAGAGATTATTACCTGAATCCGATTTAAAATTTTAAAGCCAACCCTATAAAATCTGAAAGTACTATCTCAATATCACGCTTGCTCAGCAGAAATCGTTCGACACTCAATAAAGTACCATATGGCACATAGGCAATAAAGCTTAAATAACGACCGGGATATTACGAATAACATTGTTTATTATAATAGTAACATAAATATATTATAGTTACTATTTATTGTTGTCCTATAAACCTTTTGACTCGGTATTAAAACAAACAATGCGTAGGTATTGTGTCTTTATGTATTAATCATTGTCTTCGCTTTGCGTAGGTTGGTCCGAGAATTAACAGGCTATATGAAGCTTAACAGCTCATCATCTCAGCCATAGGACGTCCACTGCTGAACATAGGCCTCCCCTTTGGACCTTTATACATACTGGTTGGAAGCGACCTGCATCCAGCGTCTTACAGCATAAATAGCAATATTCTCCTCACCATGCACGGTTGTCTGAAAAAAATGCTTTTAGCGATACGACCGCCAACTGTAACACTTAGATCATACTGTGTTATTAATTTTAAGTTTCTTTTTGTATATTTTGTTTGTGTTTCAATAAAGCTTTACGTAACGACTATCAATGTTGCTTAGAAATTCGAATAAAGTTGCTGTGATGAACCGGTGTTATATTCTTAAAAGTTAACCTAATTCTTATACTCGTATTTTTTTTTGCTTGACAAAATCGTCCTCTCCTATTTTGATTCTCTATTATTGTATTTAAATAAATTTAAACTGACTTCGAAATGATATAAAAATTAAGACGGGAAGAAAACCTCTTGCTTTTTGAGTTTTTTTACTTTACCACGATTGCGCCTGATTTTAAGCAGACTAAACAAAAAGGGCAATGGAACAGAATTTTTATTCAATTTCGACTAAACCAAAGTTTATCTTATTGTTTTTGTTAAAAGTGACTGCCAAACTTTAATAAAAAATATAACAGGAAACTTTCATAATATAATTCTAGGTACTAAGGGCATAAAAATAAACGCGCGTTCAAAATACTGACTCAGAGAAACTCGATCCAAAATCCAATCTTCGCCGCCATAAACAAGTGGCACGTAAACTGACTGACGAAAAACTGTGTTCAATAGTGAAGTGCCGTGTTATGACAATATCGATGGTCGTGAATAATGAAGAGGGGTGAACGGGCCCAAGATCGATGCACCTTAGGCGACTCCGGAACATGAGCTGTCGCCAGCGCCGGCCGATTTGTACCTCCAGCTGATGCGGCGATATAACACTGTCGATGATAGTCTGCTTTGTCGCTGAACTCTCGTCGTTTCAGGTACGTCACTAGTTCTATGTTAGTCTTAATATGCAAAAGATCTTCGATGGAGTGCCTCTATTCTCCATTCAAAACCTTTGCCAGTATTTGTGGATAAAAACCATAACATCAAGACGCACTTCATATAGACGTAATCCACAGAAACAGTGCCAAGTTCTATAACTTTTAATTGAAAGGTAAAATATCGTTAGTGTACAAAAATTTTATGGAGTAACGTACCCTAAATGCTTTTTTAAAATCTCCTCAGCCGTAACGGTAGTGTAAACTTTAAATGCTTTTTCATGTTTTTATACAGTTTACCATGCATATAACAGCACATCAATTTTTCATTTGAATGATAGTGCAAGGCATAACGAAAAAACGGACATTTCCCTCGTTAAAAATTGATAAGCTGGCTTTTATAAAAATTCTAATTTGTGGAGAATAACGCTGTATACTGTTAATAATGCAACAATGGGTTCAAGATGACACCGCATAATAAAAAGAGTTTTATAAAGTCGATTCGTATTCAAAGCTTTGTCGCATCATCAAAATAATAGGCCGGCCGTTTCACCTCCTGAGTCTCGGTTCTGTGTGAAAGATAAGAATAAAAAACGAGGGCCAAGCTTTTGTGACACAGCGGTTCAAAATTTTATAAGGTAAAAGGCTCGATTTTCCTTAAAACTGTAGAGCTTTTCCGGTTTAACATTTTAACTTGAGCAATCTTTATGAACAAACAAGTTTATGGAACACGTTATATTTTAAACCGTGCTTCTTTGTTAAATAATTTAAATTGAACACAACCTTAATGCAAAGAAATAAGAATATGAGCAAGATACTCTTCTGATAGTAAGACATTGTTGCCTATAATAATTATAATCAGCTGACCAGGATTTAACTTGATGAAAACATTCTTCATTGCATCAACGCTTCTTATTCAAGAGCCATAAGATGTTAACACTTCAGTGAAGTAATTTTACAACGCATAATAAACAAAAAAGCAACACAAAAGCCAAAGACTACATTTTCATAAGAAATTCCACTGCATTGCTGTTTCGTTAATCATTGATATACTCGTTCTCAGGTCAAGTGATCCATAAAAGGTTGGTTTTTCCCGAAGCCAGTTACAAATTCCTTGTTCCACAACGTAACTTGTCGAACGGTGACGACGTTGTTTTTCATTAGAAAGGAACCTTCGGGCCAGTATTTTCGCCGTGATTTATAAGCCTTTTCTTACGACTTCGTAACGGGAAAACTTTTTGCCTTTTGAATTATGAAAATTAGAATTAAGGTTGACGATGAAGTAAAACGAAAGTTTTTGGTTAGGTGGGTTTGCAGTATTGATATTGAGTTTTGATTTTGTAATAAACCGGCCTACCGGCTTAATTAACATTGGAAAGGATTATTTTTTTATAATAAAAGACGTCGAAAGATATTTTGAATCCAAGACATAAAAGGAATTTACAATTTATGTATTTACCTTATATATATTATTATAAGTCATTAATGTTGATTTCCAAAAATAGGTTTTCAAGATTGACAGAGCTTTTAGCAAAAAAAAATTGAATTTATTTGTAAAATTTATTTTTGTATTTTTTTTTTTAAATTTTGAATATACATTAAAATTTGTGTACCTCATTAAAACAGAGCACACTTGAAGTAATTTCGTTAGCCGGTATTTATAAGATTGCTTATAAAATAGCGACACGCCATTCCCTTAGGCGCAAACAAACGAAAGGAAAAAATGGGAGGAAACTCGACAAAGAAAAACAGTGATAAAAGGTTAATCATTCAGAATGGAATCCTTACACCAATAAAGTGGATCTTTTCCCACATTACTCAACTTACAGAAATAGAGATACCTCCAGCAACGTGACAGAAAGATGAATAGGAGTTTGTTGAAGGTGAGCCATTTATTACTGCGATGAAGTATGGACACGCCGAAAGAAGTTTCTTACATCTGTAAAGAAAATAACTTGAAAAAATACTGTTCGTATCGATATTCTTTGCCTTGATAAAATGTTTGTTTAGATTAGTTTGTTTCCGATGACGTTTTCCGTTTTCTCGTTATCTTGTTCGGATAATTCTATCTACGTACCTAGCTATAATATTTGTGATTGAGGTCTTTTTTCTAATAAATTTCATTTAGCGTTGTATTACGGTTAATATTATAAAATAGAATAGAATAGAATAATACTTTATTGCGTACCAAATAATTACAAAGAAACTTACTGAGCTAGATTTCTAAATGCTAGGTAAACAATCGGCGGTCTTTGTTTGGTAATTAAAGGTCTACGGCATAAAACCTATCTCTGTGCTCAAAATTTCAACCCAATCTTTTCAGTGGTTTGCGATATGCGTTGATAGATCAGTCAGTCTAGTCAGTCAGTCAATCAGTTTCTCTTTTCTTTTATAGATAATTATGTATTTGAATAGTGTAAAAATAGTGTGTGAACTACATAATAATATAGCTCTAATTATAATATACATTTTTTAAGTATAGTGATTTTGTTAAAAAATTAAAGTGTAGTGTATAAATAACAGAGACAGATCGCTGTTTCATTTAAATTTTGACCATCATCGCGTGCAAACGTCCAACCCATGTCCAAATTACTAGCTGGCATGCGTGCTTGTGACTATATTTTGAATATTTTAAGACAAGCGTATACATTTGTGTGGGTAAGTTTTTCGAGGGCTGCGTATCTTGGTCCTCGGGGCTTTGCACTTCATCGCGCATAAAGCGCCTCTGAGGGAATGAATATAAAGAAAAAGGATCCGAGGCAGTTTCCCAACACCAGTAACGATCTGCGTTTCGCATTGAGTTGTACTTGTCGAAACTCCGTCAGAAATTCCGGCGAATTTTCGCCAAACGTTAGGAACAAAAGATTGGTTAAGTTTCCATTTCTTGTTCTCCCGGTATTACGTTGCATGTCAAATAAAACAAGCTTTTTGAATGTTCTAAGGAAGTATTTACTTGTTATGATTTTGGAGAATGTATGACAATTTGCAACCTCTTAAGATAAACGTAACCTACTTTTCTCAGATAACAGTTTCTTCAGAGGAAAAAATTAACCCCAAATATTTCTCTGCCCGCAAGGGCTGATAAAATTACCCCTTTCCTTCGGGCGCAGAAACAATGTTAGCTAACTTAGACTAATTTCTGCTAATAAGACTTCGGAGCGTACAAAATGTCATTCCGTCTCTACAAACATCCATTTAATTAAGTAGGAAGTTCCGAGGACATCCACCCCCTTTGTTTCCAAATCCCAAGAGTTTCCTTATGTAGACCAATGACAAACACCAAAATCGCGTGAGCAAGCATTAATTTTTAAATACAACTGTTACAAATATGCTTATTGTTGATATCCACACAGAAGTATCGCGTAAACATACATATTTTATTTACAAAACATTGTTGAATTATGACTAGGGAAGTCAAAGGATTTATTATTCGGTTATAGCACTGCCCTCCAATGAAATATGCGATCCTTATCCTGGTTTTGGTTCAAAATAACGGAAGCGCTCCAAATATTTCAACGCGGGGTATCCTCAAAAGCAATACGTCATTCATCCTGTTGAGAGATGATAAATTAAACGACGTCGCAAAGATGGTATTAAAAATTAAGATGCAAATATTCTGCGGCAACATAAATTTGACGGGTTTATTAAACCGTCAAAAATGCGGGCCATAATTTACGGGAGAACCCATTTTATTACACTTTGCGTAATGATGTTTATTATTGTCGACGATGATTTGCAGATTACAGTGTCCCCCAGACTTTATCCGTCAAAATTCACTCAGTTTTTAATCAAACGGGATCCGAAAAGATTCACTCGGTCGTTTAATAACCTTCTCAAGCGACGCGTGATGAAAAAAACCCGCCTTTTGAAATATCCCATTTAGGTCTAGCCGTCCTCGACTTGTTTGCTGTTGACTCTCGGAGACTCATTACCTGCTTCATTAAAGCGAGTGTACTCTTGAAAAGCGTTAACAGTCTTTGCCAGCGTTCAGAGTGGATGATGGAGCTAGAGGTAAATGTTTGAGCGCCTCTTTTACAACGTTCAATTGATCAGAAACTCTCCTCTCATTTTATAATATTTATGATATTTATTAAGCTACCTTCGAGGTAACATTTCACTAACAGCCCGACAAGTATTTTAATGAAAAATGCTCGTCTCAAACTTTTCGCATTAGAATTCAAAACGTATCGTGAAACGTCTCCAACCTCAATTTCACAAGGACAAGGAGAAAATTTCAATCATTTTCATTTATATTTTTCCCTCGGTGTTTTACGATCACAGTAAAGAGCAAAATGTGTCATTTCTTATGACCTTTCCGAAATATCATTATGGTGAGATTGAAAATGTTTAATGATAATTATCTAAAACATTTTGCAGTAAAATGTGAATAAATGTGCCAAGCGAGTGTAAATTTGTTGCCCACTTCTTTTTTATTTTGTGATTTTTAGCCCATTTGTTGCAATATTATAATATTACTATTTATGTAGTTTATTACAGCTGTAAAGTAAATCACAGATTATATTTAAAGGATTAGTTTTACCTTTCTTTGGAAGCCATAAAAAGAAAGAATTTTAATATAGAAGAAAAAAAAATCCCTAAAACGCTACCATCTGAAAGCGGTTCGAAAGGAATTTTCTCTAGATTGGCGTGTGGCCGATCTGTGGTTAAATACAAATGTGTCTTTACTGAAGAAGTAGTATCTGTAGTTATTTATTCTGTAGTTTATTAGCCACCAACGGAAGTGCCGACGCAGCCCAAAAGACAGTGCTTAAATCGTCTGCATTACTGCATTAGACGTTAAGGCCAACGATGATGAGTATCTGTAGTATTGTTAGCTTGTTATTTCCTAAAAAAAACACTAGCTCAAGAACAAAAGCGTGGCTGTTCCAAGAGACACGACATCAAACATAATGCTATACTAGACAGAATTGCTCTGTATCACGATACGTTTTGTCCAGTTTAGGGTCACATCGTGACCTATGCTATACGCTCGTATGTTCTAGAAACACTGCATGACTAGAATGTTAGATAAATTTATTTTATTTTACTAACAACATTTTCAGTTTCTGGAACGTTTGTTTTGTATGTGTTTTGTATGTACTGAGCTTAGTAGCTGTTCTCTTTAACACTTTCGTCTGAATTTTTTTTTCACTTTAGGAGGTCTTTGAATTGGATTATAAATTGACTTGCTTATGCTCGCGGCTTTGGCCACGTGACCAAATACTTTCTTAGTAGTCTACGTCATAAAACCTATCTGTATTCCAAATTTCAATTCAGCGGTTCAGCGGTTTCGGTTCAGCGGTTTAGGATGTGCGTTGATAGATCAGTCAGACAGTCACTCATTCCTTTTATCTATTTAGATTAGGTATATTATTGTAATTTATTCATGGTTATAGTTAACGCTATAAACTATTATGATTAACATCTACCTGCCTACTTAACCTAGAGGTAACTTCTCGATTATGTAAATTTATAAAAAAATATATTGTGTCATTCAAAATGTTTCCATACGATTTTTTTATCCTAAAAGTTTAGCGTTCCTTTACATTTCGAATTCTGTGGTAATTGTAGCATGAAAGTTACATTATACTATAACAGTATTATTCTCGATTAGCAAAGTATATTTTGTGTCCCTTAGAAGAGAAAAATAATATTGATGGAGTAATTTCGGCAAATACCACAATGTTTGTTCAATAATATGTCTATCATACTTACTACTCGCCCGTGACTCAAGTGTGTGTAATGTGTACATAGTTGGTTCCATAAAAACCAATGATTATGTCATGGTACACAGAAAAAATAAGGAATAGGTATGAACAGTCGCGTTCACCTTGCAAACGTCCTGGAAGATTTCCTTTTTTTGTGATTTGTTGAGACTGACAAAGTAAGTAGGGTAACCTGTTCTGTCGCAGTTTAATATAATCATAATGACAGTAAACTTGTATGAATGAGGTGAGGACAATTACTCATAATTGTCCAGAACTTTACAAAACACTGAAAGAATAGAGTTGAAAATTACCAACCTCATAATCGCCGCCTTGTCCGCATTAGACGCAGTTCTACAGGTTGTCCAACCACTGCATTCCAAGAATAAACAACAAAGATTCACAAACACGCTAGTCATGGTTGAGAAAAATTATAATCAAACAATTATTTATTATCAAACGCGCGCGGTGGGGGCACCGTAGAATTTGACAGGTTTCTGAACGTCACACGGCACAGAATTTCAGCACATATCGCACGGCACACCTCTGAAGAGAGGGTGTTTAGAGAAAATCGGGAGCAAAGGCAACGTACCTCCGGCTCAGCTCCGTTATACACGCGTACTGACGGCAAAATGCAGTTTTTCTGATGTTTATGGAGCAGTTTTTCAATCTACCCCCAATATAATTTCAAATACCATACAATGATACATTTATTTTAAATTGCTAAAGGGGAAATTGCACTAAGAGGCAACTGCACTCCAGCGTGGCGCGGTACGGCGCGGCCATGTATTTCTGAATGAAAATGTATGGGAAATACACTACACGAGCGGGTCGCGACACGGCGCGGCATTTTCATACAAATTACGTGGTCGCACCGCACCGCTGCTGTGCAGTTGCCGCTTAGTGCAATTTCCCCTTTAGAGCCTTTTGTAAAGTCGTAGAAAAAATAATTAACAAGGCTCATATTATTAATATTTAACATTATTCATATTCATATTAGTATTATAATATTTAACATTAGTAATGCAATCTACAACATATCCCATTAAATACACCATCACAATGTTTAATTCAACAAGAAGTTTACATAAAATCTTAATACATTTTAATTAAAATAACTTCCTTTGTGATGTACATTTCTGACAGCGCTCCCAACGGCGAAGATCTTCAAGATGAATAACATAATACATTTGTACGCACGTTTTCACACAAGGTTGCTTTACATAACATAATTACTTTTGTCACAGGGAAAAGGCGTGTTATTCTGCATTATGTAGTAATAATGGCAATAAATGCCATGTTTCAATATTAATTTCATTGGCATGCTAATTTTCATGGCTCAGCATGCTATGTGCTCTTGCTATGCTATTTGATCAAATAATTTAAAAAATTATTTGATTACGAATAGCTGTGAAATGCTAAACTTCATTGGCGCGTATGCGTTTTCACGTCACGTTGGTTCATATTTTCATATTATTATTTTGCATCCAATGAAATTAGCATTAGCAAAGCATAGCAGTGCGAAGTGCGCGGTGCGAACTAGCACGGTCGCGTATTTTTCGCATCATAGCAGCAGGGCGCGAACGCAGAAGATTGCAATTAAATTAGCACTAATTTATTTTAGCAACTACGATAAATTTGATACTTGCTAATTCGCCTTTAGCAATTAAATATTTTTGCTAATGCTAATTATTCCAACACTATAATAATGTTGTACACAAAAGGACAGCTCCACTTGCGCACAAACACGTGAAAAGTGATATTTGTGTTTACAACAGTTGCTTTTAAGTGAATTACAAACATAAGCTAGCAAGTTTCAAGGTCGCTTTACGAAGGATATTGTTACAAAGGATGTTTCTAAATTTAGAATTCAAAGAAGCTATACGAGTGTAAGACTTGAAATAAACTCTCAAGGTAACAAAAGCTGTAATTGTACACGAGTACAATTATATATTATAATCTTATTGACCAATCTAAAGTTAGTTAAGAAGCTATACAACAGTAGTCATTATAATATGGCCCAGGAGGCAGCTCACCCACTCAAAAAAAAAAGAGTTAGTAAACTATTTTTTACATTGTAGTGCTAGATAGGTAGCGAATCTTTTTTACAAATTCAAAGGCGTTGAATCGACCCCATCTAATTTGTGAAGTAGTCAAATTATCAACAAATCTTTTCGAAATGGATATTTCATTTGTGGTGTGTTATTTCGCCCATATTTTTACCACAATCCACAAATTAGATGGGGTCGATTCAACAAAAAGGTAATAATATATTATGGGCCAAGGGCGGATCCAGGTTTTGGTTCATGTAAGGTGCAGAAAGGCAAGAATATTATATTTTTTACTATGAAAAAAGTGTGTTTAGCTCGCTCTGAACAGTTAAAAAGTTCAAATTCAAATCCTCAATAATAAGTGCGCAAGCAGATAGTTGCGAGCGCCGAGAAAAAAAAAAATCTTGACCATGAAATATGTGCAAAATTCGTAAGTCTACAATGCTTCTGGGGGCTTGGCCCCCCTGCCCCCCCCTAAATCCGCCTATGTTATGGGCTAATATGCGCGTTCACCTGCCTTTCGATCTGTTAAAAAGATTACCACCTACCTATGTAGTACTAAAACTATAGTCTGGAACGGTGTTGAATCACTAAGTTATGTCAATCATTTTGCTTATCCTTTTAATTTTTTGGTTGAGAAAGTCCAGCGTCTTTATTTAGCATTCTTATTATAATTTCAAGACTGGAAGATGAAGCTTGCGGAAAGTTAAAATTTCACATTTTTTATTCAACATGGTAGTTTTGTGGGCAGGGAAATATTAAAAAGGTTTGCTATGGAGTAAATATGCTTGGAAGTTATTGTATGATCTGTCTAGGTACGTACATTTTTAATAACTTTAAAGTTTTCTTTGGAAAAATCTTCTATATAAGTACTTCACATACTATAAATAAATATTATAAATGAATGAAGCTAGATTCTGATTATAACACAAAATTGACGTCGCATAGTTATGAATCCCAATAATACAATAAAGATCTACGTGTTTCAAATTATTTAATTATTAACTGTGTTATCCATCAAAATATTATATTGCCATGTTAATATCATTTAAAATTGTATATTTATAATAACTGGATGGTAAGACTCTGCTGTTAATTTCCAGTCCTCCGTCATTAAGACGATGCGGGAGTGCCGCCGAGCAGTTTAAGTGGTTATACCGTGCAGTCGTCCTGCACGGGGAATCCTACATGACCACCCATGCCCCGTATGGGAGGTACGCGTAATGCATTTTTACTCGGCTATAACAAAAAAAAAACTATATTAATTGCAAATAAATGAATTGAAATTTTACACGTAATAAAAACGAAAGAAGTAACTGTACTCATTGAAACAGAGAAACTTCACTACTAAAAACTTTTGTACAAACTGAAGTTCTGCAATCGATAACAGAGCAGTTAAAAACTTTAAGCATTATCCAGCGTACTACGAGAACATTAACATATAAATTTGTTGCAATAGGATCATTTTGTACCCATTTTAATATTCAATCATCTTTTAAAAATTAAATTATAATATATTTATGAGAAAAAATACACCAAAACCAAAACCCAATCCAAAAAGTCCCAAGAGTATCTTGTTTATAGTCCAATGGGACTAAACAAGATTACATATTATTATGAGAGAAAAAATTGTAACAGAAGATTATTTAGGTTATTTTAGCAGCAAGTCTTTATAATCTTACTAATATTTTAAACGTTAAAGTTTGTAAGAATGGATGTCTGGATGTTTGTTACTCTTTCACGCCTAAACGGGTGGACCTATTGATCTGATATTGTAGGTATAGAGATAGCGGCAAAACCGCTGGGCACAGCTAGTATATAATATAATTATATAATTCTCAGCCTATCTCGATGCTGCCATCCTCTCGTGCCATTCTCATGAGTTATTTAGAACACAAAAAAGGAAGGGAGTCTAAAGTTAGAGCGCTTAGAGCGAACCTTCGCTAGAGCGGATATAAAACTACGCTATCGTATTGATTGCGACACTCAACCTCAAAAACGTAAATCTCTGTTTTCGCTAAAGTGGCGCAAATACATCTCACTGTTATACAGTGTGGATTCTACGTAAAAATAAAAGAGGCTAAGAAGTGTTGCTAAATAAATTAAATTTTTGGTTTTATTTCTGGTTTTATTTCACTGTCAAAGCAATCGTATTATAACATAATATGTGTTCGTTACAAAACTTGTATCGACCGATTTAGCTAAAATTATTTTAGTTCATAACAATAAAAAAAATAATTAAATGTTTCTTTGGAGTTATCAAAACACAAGAACACAACGAAAATATTTCATAGTGAAACCAATAAGTACCTATTTAGCGATAAGATTTAATGAGTATACTGATAAGTATTAAGTTGTAACATTTAATTCAAAAAATACACTTATATTATTTCTAGCTTGTGCTCGCGGGTTTGCCCGCGTGACCAAATCCTTAGCGGAGGTCTACGTCATAAAAACCTATATGTATTCCAAATTTCAACCCAATCGGTTCAGCGGTTTAGACTGCATGTTGATAGATCAGTCAGTAAGTCATTCTTTCCTTTTATATATTTAGATAATCATTAAAATTGACGTATTGATTGGTGTCAAAACATTGTAGTCATATATATAAAAAATTACAACTTTTCTGAAATGCCACGCCCCTTCTTTTTTGTACAGACTATGTACCAAAGGCGGGGCATGGAATCAGTTGAACCTAAACAAATGGGAGGCCATAAAAATAAATAAAACTTCGAGCCTTTCTTTTATCTAGCCTTTCGAAGGAAACTCGGGGTCAAGTGCTGGGAACCTTTTGCAGTTCCACATTCGGTGCAGATAAAGGCTTGGGTGATAAGGAAAGAAATTGTAGATTGTGTGTTGTTAAGTGTCTGCTCAATAGATGGTAGCATGATGTCATAAAGTAATATGACATAGGTACTCAAAATAAAAGCTATGCGTATAGTTCTTTTTTCTTCTAAAGAATCAGCTGAATGAACTATTATACCTAAATGGATTGACCTGATTGTAAGCATACCTAAATCATGTTGGTCTGATTTGGTTTAGAAACCTAAATAATTCAAAAATACTATAACAAAGATATTTAATTTAAAAATACTAAATTAAAATATGTATGTTATTCAAATTAATGACATAGTGAATTTTTTATCTAGCTTTGTAGTTTCAAACGAAGCAAAAGGCCTAAAAGAGATTTTTAAAATCAACCTTCAAACGTATGTTTGTTACCTCATCATGCCTAAACTCCTGAAACGTTTGAAGTGAAATTTGGCATAACGGTAAGAACCCGGAATAACACAATAAATAGACTACTTTCAGCGGTTAAAACCGCCGCTGGGTACAGCTAGTAATTTATAGCACACTGACTCGACAAAAAAGAAATAGCTTGCCTCCAAAGTCGAACAAAAGCTTTTAAATTGCTGACTTAAAGTACATTTAAACAGCTCTATTTCGATTGCTTCAGGATAAACACAGAAGAGTACACAATCAAGCGATACCGAAACGCGAATAGGTTTTCTAAGACAATTATGACTCCAAATAAACAGTCCCGAGTTCGCAGTTGATTTGAATATTCAAAATCGTGCCTCGAGCCCAAGAACGAGTTAGAATTCGCTAAGTTCGTTTTGAAATTGCCTTCAATTAATCAGTACGGTGTAGCTTCTAATTTCCTCGAGGATATACATAAATCGGTTTGAAGTTTTTTAATGGAATTTATTTATTATTCATGTCTGTTTTTGGCCACCATAACAGATTTTCTTGAGAGTGGAGTTGAGAATGTGCCAAATGTGACGAGCATGTGAACTAATGGAATGACTTTTCAACATTTATGACCACAGACTAGTGTCAGAACTCTAAACTTTTAAGTATTGATTAAATGGTTTTTACACTACCTGACCGTAAACTCCAAATTTATGATGCCCATTGGAACGTTGAATTCGAGAAAAAAAGGGTCTTACTGCTCGAGTAATTTTTTAAACATATGACCTTTTTTTTCAAAAATGATTGAGTCAAGGGCGAGGACACAACAAAAATACAGGCGTTAGTAGATACGTCATGAAAAAAATATCTATATACCTAAACCCTATATATATATAGGGTTTATATCTAAACCCCCCCCCCCCCCCCCTTGTTAAACCTATACGAAAAATATATCACGTGTAAATATTGTGCCGATTTCAGTACTTGTATTTTTTCATAGCAAGTTTATCCCTTTCGTGTTAGAACACAGTAACGTTTCGGAAACAAACGTAATGGTCGGGTGGACAATGGACGAACGTCCGATGGTCTGAGCCTTAATGATACATTGTAAAAGACGACCTTGTCGGTTCAAAATTGTGATAAGCTTACATGTAATGGCCAATGTATTTTGAAACGTTATGATACGAATGTTTGTGTAAAAATAATATTATTATTAATTCAAATCCCGGTCCCGCACCAATGACTATTATAATTTGTTAGGTGCGGGTTTTCCACTGGTGGTAGAGGTAGGCTTTGGCCATGGCAGATACTACCTACTAGGGAAAAAACCGTCTAGCCAGGACAAAATACTGCGTTCCAGCAAAATTTTCAGTGATATCAGGGAGATGACCACGTCTCGGCAAACGTAATATAGGGCGTCCTTGGGCAACGATGTCGCTGGGAGCGGTTGGAGGAGAAAGACGGAGGGCCGAGCTGAGTGGCGTGCCATGGGGGAGGGAGGCCTACGTCCAGCAGTGGATGAACGTAGGTTGATGATGATGATGATCAGGGAGGTATTTATATCGTCGTCTACATAATAATACCTTTTCAGATAATATTATTAACAATAGCGCCTTAACCGAAGTTCTTAAACCCACACTCGTGTAAAATACTGTACTTTATGGTAGTTAGATAAACTATTACTTACTATAATTATCTACTATTACATTTACTTCGTAACCTTCATAAGTCATCGATAAATATAGGTAGTAAGCCTTGTTACCAGTTATCACCGACCTCACGACATATCTCGGTAACAACTTTTACCAATTCCAGAAACTTATCAGGAGCATCTGATAAAACGACGATTCCGAGCACGAACTTTTTCCTTCAAATATATCCATTCAAAGGATTAAGGTATCTACATAGATAAATTATTGTTAGTCGACAGTTTTCTAAGAGAAACAAACCAAAGAACCAAAAAAAGAACCAAGCTTTTTGGGGAAGATGGATAAACTACTTAAACTTTTTTAAGACAGACATTTTGTTACTTGTTATCTATTTGATACTATGTACCTCTATAATCTTACATCTGCCCATCACGTTTCATGATTTTTGAAAGTCGAATCATGGTCAGAGCAGTGAAAAATCAACTTCACCTTAAATAATAAATTATAATAGGTAATAATATTATATTTTGATGTAAAGTCGTAAGTTTATTTCTTTAAACGGAGTTTACATTACATTAGCTATAATTTTGCCCAAAGAGAATTTAATACAATTAATTATTTATATAGCTATGATTAAAAATATGTACTTATGTCTCCTTATATATCTTTATGACCACCGTCGCTCTATTTCATGTATTTCCTTTCCCTGCTTGGTTGTCTGGAAGAGATCGCTATTAGCGATAAGACCGCCAATTGTAACACTTCTTTCTGTGTAATCTTAGTTCTAAGTTTATATTGTTGTATTAGTGTGAACAATAAAGAGTTTTCTATTCTATTCTATTATCCAATTTTCTTTATAAAAAGAAATTAATTACCTGCCAGTATTTATGACCACATTTGGTTAATTTTTTTAAGTAGTACAGAGAGTTAACTAGCCGTGCTCTAAATAAATGTATTTTTTCCTTCCAAGCTGAGTGAAGATTATCAGGTTACTTAAGTCTAGAAAAACCATTCATATATCAAGTCTCTCGTATCAGCACTAAGTCTAAGTTGGCGAGATTCTCAATTATAAAGTCTTCAGCAAGACTGTAAAATGCGATAAATCTGGGACGAGGTGGTAAAAGATTTTCTGTACGTAGAGAAATGATAAGAAAACTTTATCCTTTTAGATTTTGTGTGGCTTTAGGGAAGATTACAAAATAAAATAGTTTTTATCATGTCGTAAGGAGAAATTATAGTGTAGATATGAGTTGCTCTTTGAGGTTATTGGAACATTGTAATTAACATCATAATATAACAGTTTAGCATTTTATATAGCTATAACTATGTATTTACTTCTTTGCAATGACGGATAAATATAATAATTACAGCATATATTATATTATTGTAACATTAAAAAATTCTATGAAAGAGCTAAACATTCCTCTACTGTGAGCTTAGAAGATATTATGTTTTTTTTTATAATTGATTCAGATTCGGATTCTTTTTACAAGCTTTATATTACTTTCACCTGTCTGTTGTCTGTCTGTCTGTCTGTCTGTCTGTCTGTCGGTCTGTCTGTAATCAAATCTTGCAAGTTTGATTTGACCCACTTCCCGGTTTCCAATTGAGCTGAAATTTTGCATGCGTGTGTAAATCGGATGACAATGCAATATTTTTATGACATCAAGCTGATCTGATGATGGAGCTGGAAGGTGGCCAAAGGAACTCTGTCATAAAACAACGCAACCCCGTCGAGTTTGGGCTCATTTGATTCGTCTTGACGAGTACTTTATGATGCAAGATGATAACAATAATTAAAGCTTGTTTTTAAAAAGTATTTTTTAAATTTCACTTGTTATAATTGAATATATTAAGAATATTTTTTTCAGAATTGTATTAATATAGTAATTAATATAGTAATAATAATGCAGAGTACCAAGATAAATGAAACACGATTGGTTTAAGTTAGGAACCTACCATTTATTTATTATAAATCTATCAATTAGTGGTAAACAACATTATTATCTTACAAAAACTAATGGTAGTAAACCAAATGTCGGCATAGAAGCCAAAACAAGGCCATATAATATATAGGACATATATCTTGGAAAAATATAGAGTTGTTTATCGCAGGAAGTGGGTTGAGTTGTAGATACACATAGTACTTTCAGAGAAGGTAAATATATCAATGGTTGTTTATCTTACATTCATTGACTAGCTCCGCTCAGCGGAGGCCCACCTAAGCCTATTATATGTTATTTTTGGGTTGAGGCTATCATCTCAATCGGTTCAACCTTTTAAGCACGAAGAAGTAATGAACTTCTTCTTTGGGTGCCATCTTTTAACGAAAGTTGGCGATCATCATGGCTATTTGAACCCTCGACACAGCAGCTCTAAATAGGGAACGCGTGCGCTTGCAGTACCATTGGAGCAGGATGTTCTTCTTCTTCCTGGACTTCTTTTTTCCTGTATTATGTGCTGTAATAGCTTTTATGGTGTTAAGAACCTCATCCTTTTTTCCCATTCTTTGCAACATGAAATAAAGTAGCATTTCGTTTTTCGTCTCTCCAAGATATCCTTATCATTCTGTAAACCCACATTTCAAAAGCTTCAACTTTCTTACACATAGCTTCTGTAAAAGTCCAAGCTTCGACGCCATACAGAAGAATAGAGAACATGTAGCAGCGTGCTAGACGAGTCCGAAGTTTGATGTTCATTTTCCTGTCACACAGAAGTTTCCTCATTTTGGTGAAGGCACTGCGAGCTTGCTCGATTCTACATCGAATTTCTAGGCTATGATCTGCTTGATCATCAACAAAACAACCCAAGTACTTATATTTATGTACCATCTTCAACTTCTGTCCGCCATATAATAGGTAGGTGGTGGTATTTTAGAGATGATCATGTACTTGGTCTTCTTGATATTTATAAATATGCAGCACTAACAGACTGTCCTCTATCCAACAGTCTCTGCAGTTCATTCATACTGGGTGCTAATAAACACTTACTCACAAACACTTTTATGCAATCCCGCGCACTGCAACTTAAAAATGCCAATATCTGTTGTAAAACTAAAACAATTAACAAAATAATAATAATTTATTAAATTCGCTACTAATATTAATTTTATGCTACTTTCGTTCACACAGTTTTGCTGTTAAATAATTCTAAAATCGGTTGATTTACCACATCAAATAGTACGCTATTTGTAATGCTCACACCAAATCTCCCTTTAACGCGGATTACGTGATCTCCCTGTATGTGCTTATCATTAATGTATATTCCTGCAGATCAAATCTCTCGCTTCATTTTACTGTTTACATTTAATACAAATTAACTTGTGTTTGAGATAATTGCGGTGCTGGGTATTGGTTTAAAACAGAAAATATTCAAAGTTTGAACAGATAGCTAATAAATACTTTATTAAACTACGCGCCCAACGGTTTTACTTGTGAATTATAATCCTACTTATTATATAAACGTAAAAGTTTGTAAGTTGTGTGTATTACTTGATATATGTCTGTTACTCTTTCACGCCTAAATGCGTGGACCGCTTGTGCTGAAATTTGTTATAGAGATAGCTTACTTAGACCCTGGAATAACATATAGTACAGCGGGTAAAACCAATCGGCGTAGCTAGAAGACCGCATTTACAACCATTAGCATTAATAATCTGTTGTTTTAACGTCGCGTAAAAATATGTTTTTCACTGGAAAATAATTATTATGTATAATAATAATGTATGCAAAATATTTGTGCTACCCGCGGTTACATATTTCAGCCTTTCGGGTTCAAGAATTCAGGCTTGCGGGCAGACCATAATGGATTTTCAAAATTATTTCATCTGAACTCTTGGTCAATGCGTGCCTGAAATTCTGTCATTTTTTCCAAGGCAATTTTAACCCTTAATCACTGACGTACGTACGTGGTACGTCAGCCAAATGGTTTTCCGTACGAAACCTCGATTTCCGGGGGAATTTATGCTCGTCCTTTTTAGTAGTTTCCTAGTCACCTGTGACGAGTATGTATGGGTAGAGATCGGACATCTGCCATATTCCTAACTAGGTAAGTTTGACTACCAGACGTATGTGGTACGTACGTTAGTGTTAGTGTGACTTTTTTGCAAATATTTCAAAATATTTGTCGACAAATAAAACAAATCGTAATCGGCTAAATTCGTGTTTTATGCTATTTACATCTAAAATACATTGTGTTCAAGTGAATACTGCCACTAATGAAGCAATCATAGAATCTAGGCTTCAGAAATCTGACGAATTACTGGTAGATGAAAATTAGAAAATACAGGGTTTTTGAAAAAGTGCCTTATGTTATGATTTATGGCAATTGGGATTTTCCCTAATTAAAACCGTCTTTAGTTATTAATAAAACCAATAAAAGAAGTTCCTATTGGTACACATTTTTTAATATTATTTTTTAAAAATTGTCAATATAATTTTGATTCCGTGTATGGTTATTGATTAATAAAAAAAAAACAGTGATTATTATTAGTTTTTTTTTTAATTTTTCAATTCAATTTGAATGTGTCTAATAAATAAATTGCACTAATCATCAAAGCAACACTTATTTGATACATTGGAAGGTCTTCAAAGTAACGCACGTATGCCATACGTACGTCAGTGTTAGTGTAACAAAATTGCACGTCAGTGGTTAAGGGTTAATCATATTCTAAGACAAAATCTTATGTACCTACCTATTTAAGTTAAATATCTTTATAAAAGTTTCTGTCTTATAAAACTAAAAGATTTTAGCTAGACTTCGCTAACGACAACTAGGATTTAATTGCCTCATTTCTGATAATGACTTAGGTAATTATCTTGTAAACTTCAAAGAAAATATTCTTAGACTTTTTGGAACACATTTTTCTAAAAATACAAAAACTATGATAATATTTTTCTTAATTACGCACTAAATTATCGATTTACATCAAACAAATGCTGAATTTTTGAGGCGCGTGTAAATAGGCTTCTATTATAGCCACACCGACGTGAGCTAAGCCAAGCTGGCCGTGCATGATGTCCAGCCAGGGTGGGATTTATCACGCCTTTTAGGTTAAATCTGCTATCATCTACGGTCGCATCGTCGGTTAACATCACGCGACATCGCGGTCAAAGGCTAACCTGTAAAGTAAAATAAAGCAGAATAAGTACATTCTTGGCCGAAACGGCACTTTCCACCAGGTCGGGCTCTGTCAAAGTCCCAACCAGTCCAGCTGTATGAAAACCTTTTTTTCAAAGAGGATTCACACACGATGTGTACATGTACGACTGATTTTTAATTCCCTTTGATACGTAGTGACGGCTCACCAATTTCCAATTCGTCTAGTATCGGTATGGTATAAACTAATAACACTAAAAGGGTTCCGTACCATTCTAGAAACAACACAAACCTACATCTTCTGTGAAAATTTCAAATGTCTAACTAAATGGAAAATGATAGAGCCTGGTGACAGACAGACGGACGGACGGACAGCGAAGTCTTAGTAATAGGTTCCCGATTTTACCTTTTGGGTACGGTACCCTAAAAACGAAACCTAATTCAATTTAGTGTCTTAAGAAAATACACTAACGATACATCTATATAAATAAAAATGAATTGCGATTCTGTAAGTCTCGCTAAAACTCGAGAACGGCTAAACTGATTTAGATGATTTTGGTTTTTAAATGTTTGTTGTAGTCCAGGGAAGGTTTAAACGTTAAGAAAATATGGAAAAATTGCGAGAAAGATAGGCGATGCGAAGTCCGCGGGTCAATTATTATTATATATTATATAAGCTGCCCAAATTTCAGCTCAATCGGTCCAGCGGTTTTGTCTCTACGATGATGAGTCAGTCAGTCAGATTACCTCTTTATATATTAGTATAGATTACCTCTCTTAAATAATAGTATTTATCTTATGCAATGGAAGTCTAATTTTGTAAGCGTTAAAATATACAAGAAATATGACAAACACATGCGGAACTAAAATCTCTCTCGCAGTAAAATTCACTCAACGCGAGATAAGCTCCGTGCATCAAATGCAGCGGTTCCATAAAACGAGAGGCTTACGTAGCATCCTTTCAGAAAGAAATTTACGTAGTGTTTATGTCGGATTTCCGGACAATTTCCGGATCAGGATAAGCGAGATTATAGTATAAGGAACAATTGTAATAAAATAAGCAGTTTAAAGAAAACAGCTTCTCTGCTGAATAATTAGAATGATCGTCATCACTATTATTCCGTTCTGGTGGTAGGTGTAGATCTTCTTTTTATGCATTTTAACTGTGTTTTGGATCCAAGTTTTTTGCGAATGTTTTGTTACAATGTCATTCTTGCGTATAAATATTTATTTGCATTATAAAAGTTCTCGGGCTCTAATTTTTTTTTGAGGCGTCCGCCTGTAAATGTATTATAAGCTCATACTACCCATTCTAATAACTCTCGTGAAAATTACAAACTTAAACTGTGTGATGTGAATGTTTTATAGTTATTCATAATTAAACTCTATCTTTTATAATAATTTGCCGGATGACAATGAATTAATCCGGCCAAAACTCTATGCAGCATTTCTAAAACAAGCGTTTGCTGGATTATACGAGCATTGGTGCTTTTAAGAAAACTATATCTATGCAAATACACACTGGATATGATTTTAGCGTTTTACTAAAATCAAATCTAGCAATGTTGCGTTTGTAAGTTTTCCTTTTTCGTAATATAGAGTGAGTGCTCCGGCGTACCCGCTGCCTCGGCATTATGGCGTCCCGCAGAAACACCCCCAGGTATTGTAGTAGGTATTCCCGCCGTGCCTATCTTCAGCAGGGAATTCCTATATACCGCTCGCACCCTCCGGCGCGGGGTGATGATGCGTAACACATTTTTCCTGGGTATAAAAAAGATGCTGAATATTGATTTTTGTCAAATCAAATTATTTGGTCACGCGATTTTGAAATGTCAGTACATCTACTAACGTCTACGCTAATCACATTCTAATTGAGGAAGTAAATACGAAATACATAATTTGGTATTAATTTGCAATTAATTATAAATTCACATATAATTTACTACAATAAAGTATAAATAACCCAAATCACACATTCAGCAGTAATACCCAAATCGGATTACATTTACAAAAGTCGCGCCTGCGGTGGGCGGTGACGCTTCGCTAAGACTGCGCAAAAAGAAATGAATCGTGACATTTCGGGGAACTGTTCTACAAAATAGTCTTTTCCTGTCCTGTCTTACATATATTAAGGTATAATCGTGAAAATATGGTGAAAGAATGTAAGGTTGTTTGTGAGTATGTCTGTTATTCCTTCCCTGCCTGTGTGGAGCGATTACGCTAAAATTTATTGGTATAGAGATAGCTTAGACTCTGGAATAACATTATAATATTATAGGCTAGGCGCAGCTAGTAATTCATATTATTATTAACATGTTATTGATAAACTAAAAGTATTTATATATCTCTGTCCATCTTGTAATATACAGTGAACAGTAAAAAACGTGAACATTTACATTTATTTTCAGTGCGCTTTTATTTCTTGCTTTTTCTTTTCACACAGATTCTACGTCACCTGTCCATTGTTATAATGAAATTTTATAATTTCCAGTCCTCGGGCTTTTTACAGTCAGGTTGATATCTGATTCGTAATAAAAGTTATCTGGGGAGATCCACCTGGGGTGATGAATTTTTTACTTTTATTTATTACGTGTCTGGGTTTCTTAACAACATGGACAATTTTAGAAAGGCTTTGTAAACACTTTTTGGTTATTCAAATTATGCAAAACGTACTACACCGTGGTTCTTAGTTATATTAATTTAATACCTAGGTAACCACTAATTTCGCCAGATCTTATGCAACGATGTGACTGAACACGGTAGCAGAGAAACAAAAAAGAAAGTAGACTGATTGACTGACTTACTTATCTACTAGCACACAGCTTAAACCAATGAACAGATTGAGTTGAAATAATTTGCAATGCAAATAGGTTTTATGATGTGAATTTCCATTAAGAAAAAAAATAGACATAGCCGTGAGCATAAGCTAGTTACAAAATGCTGTAAAGTAGATTTCTTCTAAGTACTTTACCGAATTAAACCTAATAATTCAATTTTTTTGGTGAGTATCTGTCATGATAGATCAGATAGATCAGTCAGTCAATCAGTCATTCTTTCCTGTTATAATAGGTATTTAGATAAAATTGTCTACAAAACTATAAAAAAATTAACTACAAATTAAAGCCCAGATTTACTATATATCAGCGTATTTTCTTTGGTAAAGCTTAAATTCCCTAACGGCGCCCCACAAAAAGGTTTCGATTCAAAGCCTCATCCAAATTAAACCACTTGACGGGTTTGACGTGAAACTGCCTGAAATTCCAGTTGGATTTCTCCCTCTAGCCTATAACTAGGCTTAGCTGCGGCAGGAGATTAAAAAATTGCTTTGCTCTTCGTGACATCCGAGTTTTTGCTACCTTCAAAACATTTTTATGCTTACCTAGAATAAATTGTTATTTTAAATTAGGTTTTAAGATAATCGTTTGGATACCGTAGGCGATGTTTTAGATTATTTATTGTTTTAACGCAGTATGTAAATAATCCTAATTTATACCTCTACATCCTTGCAGTTAGCCTGGCTTCTACATCACAATAATATAGCATTATGAATAATATTATCTGCCTCAGCCTATCCATTACAAAAACTAATGCAAATTTTCGAAAAATCGATCAAAGATGCAGTCATATCAAAAATAATAAAAAAGTGTGGTATGCATATGTATCATTGAAGTTCTATTTTATAGGATTTGAATCTAAAGTAGACTAACTTGGTTTTAACTTTAGTTGATATTTCAATGTGCCAAATGCTCGTACACGTATTCTTCTTAATAATTTTACCAACATTATGATACGATCTGTAAACCTTTGTAAAAATACAATAGAAGTTTAAAATGTTCTACAAAGGCTGTATTTTACTCGAAATATTGGTCACGTATAGAATTCGTGTTGGTCGTTTAAGCCTGTAGCTTTGTAAACCAGTATGAGTTGTGGCCAAACAGAAAATGGGTTTTGGCAATGGTTCCTTTGGATCGTTTCTCATGTAGTGGGCACATGTGCAGAGCAGTTTAGCAGTAGGTTATATGAATAGGAAAATATTTCAAATAAAGTTTTGTAAAAGGATTTTCACTCTAATTTACCTATTTTAATATAAATACTTAAAGCATGTCTCTGTATTAGGGCTAGTTTCTCAAAGATCGCTTTAATTATAATGATTTATAGGTTATTGCACTATAAGGCAAAGAATTCCATTCCATTTCTTTAATATAACTTCTCATTTCGCCATTATTTTCAAAATCACGGTCAGTTACGTAATCTATAAATAAATCGATAGCTACTATCAATACCCACAAAAAAAATCCGACACCTTGTAAGGTGTCAGGTTTCGAAGATATCAAGACCAAAATAGATAGCTGGCCGTGATTTTAAAATAAACAAGTGAATTAAATTTAAAATTTAAAAAAACCCCCAACGCAATACGTAATTCACCATTTTTTGATGGCGGCCATCTTGGATTCTAAATTTTATATAGTGGGCTGTATTCTACTCATTAAGCCCTTTCATTTGATACCCATATTGAGGGGGTCGTGGAAGAAAAAAGTAATCCGCCATTTTGTAGCGGCGGCCATCTTAGACTGATTTTCACCAAACATGGCTAAGAACACTCTCGACTAACTCTACTTTCAAACAAAAAAAACTAAATCAAAATCCGTTCATCCGTTTGGGCGCTACGATGCCACAGACAGACACATACACACACACACACACACACAGACAGACAGACAGACAGACAGACAGACAGACAGACACGTCAAACTTATAACACCCCGTCGTTTTTGCGTCGGGGGTTAAAAACTCGCGGATTAGGATTAGGTAGGCTACAAACATTCAAACCCTTTTCAAGCCAATTTTATACTTCAAAGTTTTTAATGAGAACTGGTCGCATTTGGAACACTTTGCCATCATCCGTTTTTCCCGAGCAGTACAACTTGGGTATCTTCAAGGCACGAGTAAATAGGGTACCTTTCTAGGCATCTTACGTGATCCATCGTCGACCGCATTTTCACTTTCCATCAGGTGGGATGTGGTCAAACGTACGCCTATTTAGAATTAAAAAAAAAACAAAAATATGTATTATGTAATTTATATACACACCAGTACATACTACTACTATATAAATACATATCTTTGCAGTTTATCATGCTACTGCAAAATTAAATAACATTTTAGTGTTATTTCAGTTAAGCCTCTTACTAAAATCCGTTGTTACAATTACATTATCAACGTCTGTATGGATTAAGCCTAAAAATAACTTTCAGGGATTTATTAAAAAGGACATTGCGTGCCTTCCCAACGCCCACATTTCCAGCGCATATACATTCATGGCGTCATCATTTTATTCAGTGTTGGCAAACAATACCTCGCAGGGATATATAATTCATATCTTGGAAAACTTCGAGTCCTTTTATGGCCATTTCCCCCGACCTAAAGAGCGTAGCGAATGAATTATCGTCGGAAATTATATTGAAATAAATATTATGACTTCTGTGATAAAAATATTCTGTGTTTTGGGCTATATTTACAGCTTCAAGAACATTAAAAATACAAATTGCGTCGTTAATTTATATAAAGTATACTGCAAAAATATTAAGGTAGAAAGGAAATGTAGATCTAGGGCTGCGTGCTAGTGTTATTATAAAAGTTAAGAATATTGAAAGTACTAAGTCAACTATTTAGGTAACTTACACGTTGTTATCAATTTTACTTTTTTTATTATTACTGTTAATTTTATGTTTCTTATAATAATTGTTGTATTTAGTGGTACTGTAACTTTTCTTAAATACCTATGTAATGATGACATTATAACAACAATTTCGCACTTAATTGGATTTTGAAGCGTGAACACCAAACTGAAGCAAGAAAAATTACGTCAGGATCTACCATCTTACCTCATACAAATTAAAAACTAAATCCTATCCTCAACCTACGTATTCAGTATGAGTAAGTGAGATGGCAAACAACCATGACCTAATTTTTCTTGCGTAAGTTTGGTGTTGACGTTGCAAACTCCATTGTATATAACCTTCTTGCATTATAAGGAACCACCCATGTGAATAGCAATATTCTCCTCTCCTTGCACGGTTGTCTGGAAGAGAGCTTTTAGCGATAAGACCGCCAATCGGAACACATAGATAATAATATTGTGTTGTTATTTTTAAGTTTATTTTGTATATTTTTCTGTGTTCAATAAAGTGTTATCTACCTATCTAATTATGATGACTAAAAACTGTCCAAAAGTAAAGTTAATAATAGGTAAAATTTACTGTAATTAATACACGTAGTAAAATGATTAGAGTTAATATCAAAGTGAACTGCAATGTCAGCGAATAGCTAAGTACGAGTATTTCGCAAAACCGCACGACCGCGTTGTTTAACGGTCTAAATTGATTTCAATTAAGCTTGCAGTTTCAGTTTAGGCTATTAAGCTTTTATTCCTTTACACTATCTATTTAATATTTAACTATCGTTGTAGTGGTTATGTAATGGAATTTTAGATAAGTCGGATTTTGTTAGTGTTTTTATGCATTTGCTCGCTATACCAATGTTTGTTTTGTTTTAAAGTGGTCTTAATTTATCAATAAACACAAAGTTATAGAATGTAAAATTAAAAATAATAATACATTAACGCAGATATACAAATACTTTATACAGACTAAATCTAGTGGCACGAATACCTATATATTAAAGCGAGCGTTAAATTCGAAAAACATTATTATCAGTGTAGGCAACACTGCCCACATTAAGCAGATAATATAATATATCACACAACAACAACATAACATTGTTTTGTGCCCCATTAGTATTGGTTGAACTTTTACAAATAAGTAATTAATATTACTTTTTTACACATGGTCATTGACACCAAAGAATGCATACAAAAATATTAAATATAATGAGTTCACCAAAAGTAAACAACATCAATAGACTCGGCTAACTATGCTCGCTTTACTAATGGTAGACTTCGGTTATGGCTAGTTACCTACCCATACTACCTCGCGGTCATTATGACCGTATTCCGGTATGGTGTTCAGTGAAGCCAGGGAGGGATGTTTTATCCTGTCTTGTAGGTTTATTGTGCTACCATCTACGGCTGCATCAAAAATCCTACCACTGTCATGAAAACATTTAGTCAAGATTTCTTTTTTTTATTCTTAATAGGTTAGCCTTTGACCATAATCACGCCTGATCATAAGCGACGATGCGGCCGTAGATGGTAGTAGACAAAACCTAGAAGGCGGGATAAATCCTGCCTGGCTTCACAGAACATCATGCCGGAACATAATGACCGCTTGGCGACACGGTTTTGTCGAGTGGGTGGTAACTAGTCACGACTGAAGCCTACTACTAGTAAAGCGAGTGGAAAACCCGCACATAACTAATAATAATAGTCATTTCTTATAATATTATGTTAACATAATTATTAATACTACTATCTGTACTGTAGTTACATACAATACAATAATACTTTATTGCAAACCTGGTTACAAGAAATTGTTTCATAAGTAGACAATGCACATAAAGCTTAAGGTATACAATCGGCGGTCTTATCGCATAGAGCAATCTCTTACATGATGATCTCTTATATGATTAATAATGATTATGTACTTACTCCTCACATATCTTTATAACCACCGTCGCTTTATTTTGTCTTCCCTTTCCCTGCTTGGTTCTCTGGAAGAGATCGCTATTAGCGATAAGACCGCCAATGGTATAACTTTTTTTTCTAATGTGTAATATTATTAAGCTTATTTTACTATATTTATGGTGTCCAATAAAGTATTTTCTATCTTATCTTATTTACAGCCAAAATAATTTCACTCTCTCACTGAATAAACACGTCAAAAAAGTAAATCTTTATCCAAACAGAAAATTAGGTCACCGGCGCTCTCCGTTCTTACGGTCCTTTTTACAAAGTCTCTAGTTGGTGATATTATTATTCATGGTACACGCAGCCTGTTTATCAGTCTGACATAGAATCTCAGCCAACGTTAGAAAACTCCGTAAATAATTCCTCACATAAAGCACTCACTTTATCTCGCCGAAGGAACTTTTGTTGCAGCTTACAAAACGTAACACTAAATAAACCTATACGGGGAAAGTTTATAGTTGATCTGTACAACATAAACGAAAGGTAGTACTGAAATTAACCTTCTGAAAATAATTATGCATAGATAGCAAGCCCAATTACTTATAAATGTACCTATACGAGCTCACACACAAACAGTGGGACTCACAATAAAAGGAAATATGTTAGAAATAGACACACAAGCTCACTACCCGCCTGATATAATCAGATAGTGAGCGGTTTTCTTTGCTTAATTTTTACATCTGTCTTTTTATTCCTGATCAGTCCAGGTTTTATCTTATTTCACAAACCAAACTAACTTTCAAACGTGTGTAATGTAATTATTTCGTTTGCAGCTGCATTTCACCCGTAAAAAGTTCTGCGCTATTTCAGTTTACAGCTTTGAGCTGTCAATTCAATATTTAGAGTGTTTTTCTCTATTTATGTGGTGCAGGTTAATACAGATCAATGTTAATAGAGATTCATCATCATCATCAGCCTTCAATAGCCCACTGCTGGGCATAGGCCTCCCTTTGAATATGCCATTCTCCCCTGTCTCTTGCCGTCCTCATCTATCCATTTCCCGCCACTCTCCTGATGTCGTCGGTCCATCTAGCAATCGGTCGACTCGGATTCCTATGTCCTAATATGGGCCACCATTCTGTCATTAAGCGACACCACCTGCCATCACCACGTCTAGCCACGTGACCTGCCCAGTTCCACTTGAGTTCCGTAACTCTGGTACCAATATCCTTGACTTTAGTTAGTCGTCGGATTTCAGTGTTACGAACTCGATCTTGCAGTTTGATGCCGAGCATGACACGCTCCATGGCTCTCTGTGCGACTCTAATTTTGTGCACAGTCTCCTGAGTGAGCGTCCATGTCTCGGCACCGTAAGTCATTGTAGGCAGGACACATTGGTTGTAGAGACGGGTCTTCAGGCATTGTGGTATGTCTTTGGATCGGAAAATGTCCTCTAGTTTTCCGAAGGCAGCCCATCCGAGTTGTATTCTTCTACTGACCTCCCTGCTTTGATGCTCTCTGCCGAAAGATAGAACATGCCCAAGATACACGTAATGATCAACCATTTCCAAATTCTCGCCTCCAACCTGGATAGGTGAATTTGAGGGGCCAGAAATGGTTGACATCACCTTCGTCTTAGACATGTTCATCTTGAGGCCAACTTTTAGAGATGCATTATAAAGATCTTGTAGCATGCATTGGAGCGTAGTAGGGTTTTCGGCGAACAACACTAAATCATCTGCAAATCCGAGGTGCGACAAGTAAGAACCATTGATATTAATACCAGTATCGTGCCATGCAAGCGTCTTCATTATGTCCTCTAGTACAGCCGTGAAGAGCTTCGGTGAAATGGTATCTCCCTGTCGCACTCCCCTTTTGATGGAAATAGGGTTGGTTAGTGTGTGCAGCCGAACTTGCATTGTTGCCGAGCTATAAAGCTCCTTCAGCACCTCCACATATCTCACATCGACCCCGCAGCGATGGAGCGAGTTCAACACGGCCCAGTGTTCAACGGTGTCAAAAGCTTTTTCGTAATCAATGAAAGCTAAACACAAAGGCCGGTTATACTCTAAGCATTTTTCCATCAACTGCTTAACGGTATGGATGTGGTCGATAGTGGAGAACCCGCTTCTGAAGCCGGCCTGTTCGTTTGGTTGACCTTCGTCTAGTAACCGGGTTAGTCTGTTACACAGTACTTTAGCAAATATCTTGTAGACCTGGGATAGAAGGCTTATGGGTCGGTAGTTACCGAGGTTCGAACTATCACCTTTTTTGTGTATAATAGTAACTATAGCATTCTTCCATGTATGCGGTGTTTTCTTCTTTACCATGACATCGTTGAAGAGTTTTACGAGCACCTCAAGTACAGATTCACCACCAGCGCGAAGCAACTCTACAGTGATTCCATCTTCTCCGGGTGACTTGTCTCTTTTCATTTGAAGTAAAGCTCTTTCTACCTCCCAAGGCAATATATCCGGCAAATTGTCGGGATCTCGGTTCTCAGTAGGCGGAGCTCTAGGGTCTTCATCTGATAGGTCTGATTCCTCTGATCTTGTTGAGTATAGGTCTCCGTAAAACTCCTCAACAATGCGTAGCATCTGCTGTCTATCAGTGTCTATGTTACCATCCGAGTTTTTTAATTTAATAATTTGTTTTAATCCTGGGTTTAATTTTCGTCTAAAAACTTTGGGGCCTCTGAATTGTTTTATCGTATCGGTAATAACTTTTGTATTATGCTTTCTGAGATCAAATCTGGTGGCTTTTTTGATTTTTCGGTTCATATCTTCAAGAGATCTTTGTTCCTCTACTGTGTTATTGGGCATTTCTCTTCTCTCTTCCATCATAGCTATTGTTTCTGGAGCTAATTTGCTGGATTTTCTATTGATTTTACTGTAATGTTTTCGAGCAGTTTCAGACAGAGTTTTACAAAGTGTTTCGTTTAGTCCGTCGACATCTAAATTTAACTCTTCAAGACCCTCAAATCTATTCTTGAGTTCAACGCGGAATTCGTTGTGCTGCTTGTCTTGAAGTTGAGCTACAGTAGTTTTATCGTATTTTACTCGTGATGTTATCAGTTTAGTTCTTTCGTGCTTTAAGTTGAACTCATATGTCGCCCGCACTAAACGATGGTCGCTTCCAGTTTTAAAGCGAGATAGGACTGTAATGTCTCTTACCACATATTTATGTGAGCTTATTATGTAGTCAACCTCGTTTTTTGTTTTTCCATCAGGACTCGCCCATGTCCACTTCTTTGCAGGTCGCTTTTGGAAGAACGTATTCATTACGTACAGCTTCATCCGCTCAGTGAAGTTGACAAGAGATTGTCCTCTGTTATTTCGTAGTCCAAGTCCAAAACTACCAACCGATTTTTCATTAATAAGTGGCTTGCCTACTTTTGCGTTGAAATCTCCCATTATTGTTGTAAAATGGCAAGGGTGATTTATAATAGCAGTGTTTATATCTTCAAAAAATTTCTCTGATTCTTCATCTGAATGACTTGAAGTAGGGGCATAAACTTGTATTAATTTAAGTGAGTATCGGCTATTTAGTTCTATTGTGATGTAGCATACTCGAGTAGAAATACTTTTGATGTTTTGCACTTTTGAAGCTATAGATTTATTAACAAAGAAGCCGACTCCTCCATAGGAGGAATCGTCATGCCCTTTGTAATAGAATAGGTTACCAGATTCTAGTTTGATTAACTCTTCGCCTTTCCGTCGGACCTCAGACAGACCTATCAAATCCCAATTAATTGTTTGTGTTTCGTTCTCAAATTCAACAAATCGTTCATCCGTGCGCAACGTCCTAGCGTTATAACACGCTAGGGTCAAGGTCGTTTTGTTACTGTTATCGTGGCAGCCGGATCTCTTCCAGAGATTCTTACCACCCTCTGCCCCGCCGTTACCAAGACCGCTGCCGTAGCCTGGAATAGCGGGGCTGCTGGGGACTGAGGGCGAGGGTTTATTAGCACTATTCATAAAGGGGGTTTAGCCTTAAAACGCCACGCTGGCCAGTGCGTCTTGGCGAGTTTTCGTCAGAGCCTCGTTTGTTGTTCAGCAGGGTGCACCACGAGCAGGTGAGGTTGACTTGGGCAGTAAGATGTTGTGTCGCCCCTTACACCCCTGTCGCCCCTTACACCCCATATTAATAGAGATTAAGGTAACTAATTTCCAGTTGCTGTGTGTGTTTCCCATTAACCCTAATTTTTGGCTGTGTGCCGCGTTTAAAAAAAAAACAATGTTGAATGTTCAATAGTGACACACGTTTATTTTAATAATAATTAGAGAATCCTTTTTTTTTTTTTTCCACAAAAAATTTCTTAGTGCGTTCCACATTTTAATGCTCACATAACTAAACGTCCAATTCAAATTTTTTTGTTAGGAAGTAGGAAATGATAAATTGTTTTGATATTTTCCTGTTAGACAAGTAGACAGGCCTCCTGGTGGTGGGTGGTAAGCAGTTACTGTCGCCTTTATGCGTCTACAAATTCAAAATGCCAACGCGGTCATTGCCGACGTTTTATCGGTAAAGTAGGCAGAGTCCTTTCCCCTACCTGACTTCACAGCGAACATCTTTTTTTGCCATCATGCTAGACACGCTCATAATATAATGACCGTTTAGCGACACAGTTTTACGGTTGATAAGTAGGGGATTATAAGCAAATAAGAAAGTCACCCTTTGCTTTCGATTTGTATAAAGCCCAGCGACTGTAAGCTATGATTGCAAACATTTTCATCAGGGCAGGTCCAGCCGTTCATGTACAAAATTAGCTACAATAGGAATCGGATGCGGTTCGACTAGTCCAACGTTATTCGATTCCCATTTGTCGGGTCGGATCTCAAAGCCAATTTTTGGGTTATGCGATACAATGGGAATAAGACAGTAGGATTTTATTTGATATCATGACCTCTTTGTGTGTTTTACGGGATTTTTTATAGTTCTATTTCTGTTGTTTGGGAACATAGTTGTTTACTCGTTCAATGACTTTAGGGCTGTTTATTGAGGTTGACAAATCGTCACTGAGAAATTAGACCAGTACAATAATATGATAAGGCATCATCATTAGCGGTTTAGACCGTGTTCCGGTGTGATGTTCAGTGATGCTAGTGGAATATACCCTGCTAGGTATAGTCTCCTACCATCTACACCCGCATCGTCGCTTAACATCACGCGGAATCGTGGTCAAGGGTTAAACTATAATATAATTTGTAGTGTGTAAGTAGCTTATAAGCTCATAACTATTTTATATTATTATTTAGTATCTAATAAACAGTCTTATTCTTACACTCGTGGTTTCTATTCGTCTCCATAGCCCACGTTCGTTCACTGCTGGACAGAGGCCTCCTCCATGACACGCCACTCAACTCAGTTCAAATGTACTACTCCTCCAACCAGTCCCAGCGACCTTCCGGGTATCATCACCCCATCTCGCCCAAGGATGCCCTACACTAAGTTTGCCGAGACGCGCGAAAAATTGTATATTATTAAGCAAAATTAAACCAGATTTACTGGAACTTCTAAGAAAGTTTAAGTTAAATATTGATATGTTTAGTTATCCAAACTTATATTGAAGAAAACTTTAGCAATAACAACATCGCTGACGGTTCTAGCTTAATTAAGAATATTCATCAAACTTAGCCACTAGGAACACAGGCTAGTGATAAAGGCAGGCTTTGAAAGCAAAAGTGAAGCCAAGGTTGGTTAATATTCTGCTGTATATCGTATGCATTACCATGACTGTGTATACTTTTGGTTCAAGAAACCTGCTCAACTTAAACTTAAGACTTGTGACCATCACAGCCATTTTTTAAACAATTATTTATATTATATAAATTGTTTAAAAAATGGCTGTGATATTACTGAAGTTGTTTGGTGGGAGGTAATAACGCAACGGCGAGCTACTTGGCTGAAACATTTTACAAGAAGGTGCGATGTAGCTCGTCCTTTCCAAAAATCTCGTCGTATCTATTTCTAATTTCATCCTCAAACCAAAAATACGTTTCGTTGCTTTTAATTATAATATATCTGAAGGGATAAAAAGATTTAATTTTTTTCCCTTGTATAAATGCCGATTAGTTTTGGACTTATAAGGTTGCATTTAGTGCGGTGTCTGCATATTCGACAATTTCTGTGGCTATGAATTTGTTAATCCAGCCTGAGATTTACGCCAGGTTTATTAGACCAATTATTTCCGACGCTGAACGTTTTCTAACTGCAATTAATGCAAAGTTTCCCCTTAAACCTACTTTTGAATTTAAATGGCTTTATTTGCGATGTTTTATGGGCAAACAGTGAGGATTATAGAGTAGGTATGCGTTCTCTTACATTTTGGTAATTTGCCAATTACCGAAGTCAGAGTATTGCCAAAACTTTTATATGTACTACATTTTCACGTTTTTCGTCTCATAAACCCATATTTATGGTTAATTTTTGCATACGTGGGTGGGATAATGCAGCAACGAGTTGATTAGGAGTAGTTGGATACGTAAGGAGAACCGAGTTAAGTGGCCATTGGAAAGGCTTTTCTTTACTATCTTATCTTAGTCTAATTGTGGACGTATGAAGCTCATGATGATGAGAAGATCCAGACTAGAGAGAAAGAGGTAGAATTAATCAGAATATAATTTTTGACAAGCTTAAAATATTAGGTACCAGTGAAATAACATAAAAATTAGATACAACAACAAATATCTCAGGGTAAAAGGAGCAATGCAGTGCCACAGAGAAATATTTTATTGAATTTCAAATACTTGCACTGTGTCTGATATTATGATCAATCATGATGCTGACCATAAGGCTGATTTGCATGTCTATTCACAAAAAACACATTGTCATTTTAAAATGTCCCATAACTTTGTGAAAATTGAGTCCACAAAACCAGTATCTGTCAGCTCTTTAAAGTTAAAAAGTAGCGAAGTAATAGGATGTCATAAACATTTCGCTTTGTGCCGTCGTAAAATGAACACTATAATACTTCGCCACATTCAAAGGACCTATTAATAGCAGTCCTTACTTGTTAGCTTTATGGTCGAGAAGGTAATAGCTTATACAATCTCCGTTTTGTATTTACTTTAGATCTTTCAAATATTAAGTCGAGCTTGCTTTAAGCTTGCTTTTCTCTCATCTATCTCAAAGCCACCACGACACAGGGTATCCTAGTGTGAGGGTAGTGGACACCATAGGTATTCTGTTATTTAGTTAAGCTTTGTTTTTCATATTTTAATGTTACGTTACCATTTTACCGGGGGTAGACTTCCTTTGCAGGAGGTCGTCTAGGTGGGTACCCCAACAGTGCCAGTTATTCTACCGCCTGAGCAGTGATGTGCAAACATCACTGTGCTCCGGTAGGAGGGCACTGTAGCTAGTGAAATTACTGGGCTAAAGAGTCTTAACATCTCATGACTCTTGAGTAAGAAGCGTTGGTGCAGTGCTCCTAGAATTTCACATAATTGTGAAATCCTAGGTAACACTGTACTGATTATGGGCAGCCGTTATCTCTTAACATCAGGAGAGCGTCTTGCTCGTCTTCTACTTCATCACATAAAAAAAAAAAACCATGTATCTTACCATTACTTGAATAAATAGATATTAATTATATTATAATAAGTGTGAGCGAGAGACTCGTTTTAATAACAATTCAAATGTTGAAAACATCTATACTGAAAATATGTTGTAATGACCGCGTAAAGATATACATAGCTTCTAGTGAAGTTGACGTTCACGTTATCGCGTTATGTTAGGTAGCGTTACGTTATGTAGTAGCAGACTAAACCTAGAAGGCGGGATAAATCCCTCCCTGACTTCACTGAATGGCGTGGCGGAATACTGCCATAAGGACCGCTTGGTGATACAGGTCCAGACACACAGTTTGGTGTCCAGAGGGAACTAGCCACTGCTAAAGCCTACCACCAGTTTAGTTAGGTAATGGAATAACCGCACATAACTAATTCTGTTAAAGTCATTGTTACGGAGCCAGGATTCAAATTCGTTGATCTAGAACCCGGTGATGTAATCCTTTTTTTGCAGTATTAGACTCAGAAATAATTATATTAACAGTAATAAAACCTAATTTCATGCGTGTAACACTGCAGACACGTAACAAGTAAGTCATAAAGTCTAGGTGTAATAGCTTCATCTAACTCTTGCGTGACGCTGATTGTTTGATTCTAGATCTAGGCTAGGACTCGTGAAGTGAAGCCTAGACTGCTTTCACATTATTTATGCTACTTTTTAGGTAAGCAAAATAGTAGCATGTGAGTTTAAATAACTATTTATTAGGGTTTCAGGCGGAGCGCAGTGCTTTGTAAGACTTTGCTTTTATTCGAAATACTGATACTATTTATTAAGTGTATAATATCATTTTATGTTGTATGGCAACATATACACGTTTTTCTACTTTTGTACACAAAATTGACTCTAACCAATCACATCACGATAAAACTGGCAATTGCAAGTAGGTACAATCAGAAACTGGTAAAAACTTTATTAAATTTAAATAACTTTATAGAGTCGTTATAGACTAGCAGTTTATGGCCCTAATAGTAAGTTGATCTCCACAGGGCTTCAGCAGACGTAGCAATAGAATACGTAATAGAAAACCGTAAACTAAATTCATTGTAAAACCAGTATCTAGCATTGAACAAAATGCTAGTTGTATAAGAGCAAATAATTCTTTATATTAGGTTAGATACAGATGCAAAAGCAGATTGCCTTTTGTTTTCGTTCTTGAGTCACAGTGAGCGGTTACCGTCGCATATCGACACGTGACCTACCACTATCAATAATTATATTTCAATGGGTGATTCATGTGGGCGGAGTAAATCCCTTTCTTGACTTCATAGATGATGAGTAGCGGTGTCAGCTGTGGTTAGTTAACCACTCACTGAACAAATACGTGTCGCCAAGTAGTCATTATTAAAAACTAATAACCACTAAATTTGACAACCGTTTTGACGTTAAAAAGCTATAATAATTTATTAGATTAACAAGTAGAGGTGTTTGTAGCATAATGTGTTGAATGAGGTGTCGATATTTACTTAACAAGGCAGTAAGCTACGAAGAAATTCGTAGGGTATAATAACATATATTTCATAGAAAATTTAATATTTCACCTATTCGTGCCCAGAGCAGATCCAGTTCTCCGTAAATATGGTGCAATCAGCAATGATTATGGAAATTGATGTGATTAGCCAATGGCAATTGGGCATTGGCTTTAGAAATGAGGCAATTTGGTATTATAACGAGTCCATCGAAGGCTGTATTAAAGTTCAGGGAACGAGTTTTACTGAATATAGTCACGGGATTTTTTTAACGATTTTATATTGTCTTTAAATCTTATTCGTCAACGTCCAATATTCTGCTCTTGAGGGTAGGTTGAGATATACAAAAAATATTTTTTCCTTATGATGTTGTATATCCTTTAACAAGCTTTTATTTAAAATTATATCTTAGGAAAAAAAAATGCAGTGTAATGTAGAGGTAGCATTTTATACCAATAAAAATCTAAGTTTTATTATTATAATATTATGTTAAACTTAGACCACGATATCACCTAATCTAAAGCGTTGACGCAGCCGAAAAAGGTAGCCGACTTAACGTAAGAGGTGGGATCAATCTCTCCGTTAACGACTTAGCTAGTTATATTTCTGAACAAGGCGACGTTATCTCTTTAGATAAAGCCACGAGCACCTTTCGTTCATTTTATACTTGCATAAAGAAATGAAGGTATGAGTGTCAAAGTTATCAAGACTATGAAAGGTTAGTTCGTCCCACAAAGAACATCGATTTTCCACCTCGTCGCCGCCTTTATTAATCAGCACTAATGAAGTTCCAATGCTCCGAAGTATCTTAAGCCGGATTCATCCGGCTCATGCCGGATGCATCTTTGATCGCAGAATCGAACCTCAAAGTTGGAGGAAGTTTGCCAACTTGTGAGGCCGGGGGGTTACTATGAACTTATCTGGATACTACTCAATTCAAAAGAGATATTTAAAAAACGCATTATTTGAAATCACTTAAAGCGAAGATCTAAGATTGAGGGTTTTTTAAAATGTAATCTTGTACTATGATCAGCGGTTTTATCTGTAGAAAAGTACAATATGTATAATATGTGTGTGTGACCATAACTTTAAGAAAATTTTATTTGAAAAATCAATTGGTTCAACTGCTTTTTTTGGTGTAAAAAGACAAAGACATACTCATACAAACATTCATACTTTCGCTGCCATTTGCTATGTAATATCTAATTACAAAAGAATACTAATAATCCATACATATAATAAGAATGGAAATTTCTCCCCATTCATTGTGATCCTTTACTAAGGTGAACTGTGAAAATACGCATATGAACAAAACGACGCGAAAAAGTCGCTTGCGCGATCTAGATCGTAAAACATTTTGTCAATTTTTCCTAGGGAAACGTAAAATAAAATAATAAAATAAATAATAATCATTTATATCGGACACATCGCCCCTAATTTACATCAAAATTTCGAAGTAAAAGTAATAGAATATAAAGTAAATTCAATTCAAAAAAATCAAAAAGCAAAAAGTGCGACAAACTAAAAATACGCCATCTATCGATGTGGCCATAAACGAAAATTTACCAGAGTAGTTTTATTAGGCTTAATTTGTAAAAAGGTTATTACTTATGTGTGATAAAACGGCACAACCGAATTGTATGCAGTTTTCGCTAAAACGTTGCAAATTTCTCTAATTTGTAAATAGTATTGGTTTTATTTAAATCGGTTTTTAAATAAAAGAGTTATATCTATCTAAAGATTTACTTATCTATTATATAAAATCGTTCGTACACTTTTGTTCTATCAACGCACAGCCCAAACGGCTGGACGGATTGAGCTGAAATTTGGACAGCGTATTCGTAAGAAGATTTCATCGTGCAATAAGAAGCGATTTTTTAAAATTCCCTCAGGAACAGGAATTATTCCCGAAAAACGAATGTATGCAAATCCGTAACCGCTGAACCGATTAAGCCGAAATTTTGTAAAACGATAGTTGGGATTGTGATTAGAAACATCAAATAGTTTTTTTGTCAGAAATTTACTTTTAAGGGGGGTAAAGGGGGGTCGAAGTTTGTATGGAAAATTTAGAACCGCTGACCCAATTGAGCTGAAATTTGGTACAGAGATAGATTGAGTCCTAAAAAATTGAATGGTATACTTTTTATTCCAAAAATCAACCTCTAAGGCGGGATAAAGGAGGTCAAAGTTAGAATAGGAAATCGGTAACCGCTTCTTTGTTTAAGCTGAAATTTAAACCAGCGTGTTCTTTAGGTAACGAAGGCGACGTATAAAAAGGGATTTTTGCAAAATTCTTCCGGGAACGGGAATTATTCCCGAAAAACGTTTGTATGCAAATCCGTAACCGCTGAACCGATTAAGCTGAAATTTTGTAAAACGATTGTTTAGATTGTGTTTAAGAACATTAATTATTTTTTTTTGACGAAAATTAACATTTAAGGGGGGGTAAAGGGGGGTCGAAGTTTGTATGGAAAATTTAGAACCGCTGACCCAATTGAGCTGAAATTTGGTACAGAGATAGATTGAGTCCTAAAAAATTGAATGGTATACTTTTTATTCCAAAAATCAACCCCTAAGGCGGGATAAAGGAGGTCAAAGTTAGAATAGGAAATCGGTAACCGCTTCTTTGTTTAATCTGAAATTTAAACCAGCGTGTTCTTTATGTAACGAAGGCGACCTATAAAAAGGGATTTTTGCAAAATTCCTCCGGGAACGGGAATTATTCCCGAAAAATGTTTGTATGCAAATCCGTAACCGCTGAACCGATTGAGCTGAAATTTTGTAAAACGTTTGTTTAGATCGTGTTTAGGAACATTAATTTTTTTTTGACGAAAATTAACTTTTAAGGGGGGGTAAAGGGGGGTCGAAATTTGTATGGAAAATTTAAAACCGCTGACCCCATTGAGCTGAAATTTGGTACAGTGGGAGATTGAGTCCTAAAAAATGATATGGGATACTTTTTATCCCAGAAATCAACCTTGAAGGGGGAAGAGGGGGGGGGGGGTAGAAGTTTGAGTAGAAAATCAGTAACCGGCCATCTTTTAAAGCTCAAATTTGAACAGCGTATTTTTTATGTAACGTAGATGACCGATAAAAAGGGATTTTGCAAAATTTCCACGGGAACGGGAATTAATTCTAAAAAACGTTTGTATCCAAATCTGTAACCGCTGAACTGATTGAGCTGATATTTTGTAAAACGATTGTCTGAAGTGTGTTTAGGAACATTGAATAGTTTTTATGTCAGAAATTAACTTTTAAGGGGGGTCAAAGTTTGTATGGGAAATTTAGAACCGCTGACCCTATTGAGCTTAAATTTGGTACAGCGGTAGATCTAATCCTAAAAAATTATATGCAATACTTTTTTCCCAGAAATCAACTTTTAAGGGAAAAAAGGGGGGTGCAAGTTTGTGTAAAAAATCGTTAGCCGCTTCTTTGTTTTTGCTGAAATTTGGACAGCGTGTTCTTAGTTACATAAACTAAGACGACCGATAAAAAGGGATTTTGTGAAATTCTTACAGGAACGGGAATTATTCCCAAAAAACTTTTGTGTGCAAATCCGTAACCGCTAAACCAATTAAGCTGAAATTTTGTAAAATGATGGTTTGAGTTTTGTTAAGGAAATTTTTAATAGTTTTTATATCAGAAATTAACTTATAAGGGGGGGTCAAAGTTTGTATGGGAAATTTAGAACCGCTGCGCTGACCCTATTCAGCTTAAATTAATTTAGTGCAGAGGTTGATTGAGTCCTAAAAAATGGGATACTTTTTATCCCAGAAATCTACATTAAAGAGGAGGAAAGGATCGTTAACCGCTTCTTTATTTGAGCTGAAATTTGGATAGCGTGTTTTTAGGTGGTTTTGGCGACTCACGAGAAGGGCTTTTGCTAAATTCCCACTGGAACGGGATTTATTTACAAAAAACAATTGTATGCAAATCCGTAACAACTAAACCGATTGAATCGAAATTTTGTAAAATCATGGTTTGAGTTGTGTTTAGGAACATTAAATATTTATTTTGACAGAAATTAATGGGAAATTTAGAACCGCTGACCCTATTGCGCTTAAATTTGATACAAAGGTAGATTAAGTCTTAAAAAAAGATATGGGATACTTTTTATCCCAGAAATCAACCTTTGAGGGGAGGAAAGAGGGATCCAGTTTGTGTAGGAAAGGTAACCGCTTCTTCGTTTTAGCTAAAATTTGGACAACGTATTCTTTATGTAACGTAGGCGACCGATAAGAAGGGATTTTGTGAAATTCTCACCAGAACAGGAATTTTTTCACAAAAACGTTTGCATGGAAATTAGTAACCGCTGAACCGAAAATGAGCTGATATTTTGTTAAGTTCTGTTAATGAATAGTTTTTTTATGTCAGAAATTAACTTTAAGGAGACTAAGTATTAAAGGAGGGGGAAGGAGGATCAGAGATTTAATGGGAATTCAGGAACCATGGAATTGATTTGAGTCGCGGGAAGGATGGTGTGAGAAATTAGTAACGAATAATAATTTAGCTGAGGTACATTACAGTAGAGATAAGTTAAAGAGTTACCGGGAAAGGACCACAAATAGTTTTAATTCCTGAAAAGAGGCGTGAAAATTTATGAAGGCGATAAACTACCGCTCAACTGAGATAATTTGACCTCTGGGAAAGGACATAGGATTGGTTTCTACGGTAGCGAACAAAACTGCATAGAAATACCCAACCCGATATTCTTCGCTACCCACAGCGGGAGCAAATAATATATAGCCATGCCTTATTTTACGCTTACAAAGTCACGGGGATGGAAATACTATCATAGTGAACATAGCAGCACCAAATTCGCTTTATTAATTGACTCTCACGCGCAACGAAGTGCGCGCGGGTCAGCTAGTTTGAAAATAAAATTAAATGAGATATGTTTATTCATGTACTGCCATCTGACACTGGTTTGGAGCATTTAGATTTTCTGTAGATTGGCTTGTGGCCGATCTGTGGATAATAAAAGTGTTCTTTACTTCTGTAGTAGTTGTAGTATTGTTAGTTTGTTTTTTAACCCCCGACGCAAAAACGATGGGGGGTTATAATTTTGATGTGTCTGTGTGTCTGTCTGTGGCATCGTAGCTCCCGAACGGATGAATGGATTTTGATTTGTTTTTTTTGTTTGAAAGAAGAGTTAGTCGAGAGTGTTCTTAGCCATGTTTGGTGGAAATCGGTCTAAGATGGCCGCCGCTACAAAATGGCGGATTACTTTTTTCTTCCACGACCCCCTCAATATGGGTATCAAATGAAAGGGCTTAACTAGTAGAATACAACCCACTATATAAAATTTAAAATCCAAAATGGCCACCACCAAAACATGGTAAATTACGTAATTGCGTTGGGGGTATTTTAAATTTTTAATTTAATTTACTTGTCTCAATAAGGGAATTTGCTAAAAAAAAATTCATGCAGGTACAAACTGCAACTGCAATAAATAATTGAAAAACAATTTTATAAATTAAAAAGTCAAGTGATAGTAATCCCCCGGGCCTGTATATTAAAGTGGTATAGTATCCATGTTTACCCGGAGCCCGGTGCAAATATAACTTGCCGACTAGTTTGAATCTCGTCTGTGCTCTACTTGCTTTGATCATTTTGATATGGCAGGAGATATTCCTATTCACAAACTAATACTTTATACCCTATGTTAGAGTTGAGTGCATGATGCTTTCAATTATTTATTTTTCAACCGTCGAAATAACGGAGGAGGTTTACAAGTCAACGCGTAAATATATATTTTTTTTGTATGACGACGCATAACTTTTAACAGAGTGGGTCGATTTTGAATTTTTTTTTATCTTATACTTTATATGATCCTATATAAATTTGAAAAAAAATCTAACCCTAAGGGGAGAAAAACAGGGGATGATTTTTTATCAGGCGCTGATTGTAAAATAAAGCTTTTTAAACGATGAATGTCATATTATGTGATGATAATATGACATTCATCGGTTGTTTTAGTATGTTCGAAGATGACCTGAGACAATGTTGATGAAATAACACAGGTGAAAATATTAGGCAAAAAAAAACGTTATAACATTGAAACTGCAAACTTGTAGGACCTGTAGTGCCTATAGTGTAAATTACGCCAACGGCTTTCATCAGACCTAAATAATATTAATATCTTTATTTTATAATGTGAGACAAATTGAACAAAGAAATCTTAGAGATCGTGGTCAAATAAAAACCTATACCTACTAAAAAAGTATAAAAAATTAAAAGCACATGTTGTCCTTGATGGGCAATTTTCACAGCGATATTTTCAATATGTTATAATTATATTAGGGCTTATTGTCAAAAACTAGGTAATAACATCTAAAACCTGTATTAAAAGTTTTGCGAATTCTTGGAGTCTCATTTTGCTGAAATTCGTACGAAACTAACATGATATTATGATAGGCTTAATATTATTATTATCCTAAAATGCTACGCTCAGATATAAACTCAGGGTCATTGGATTTTAACACAGACATTCTCGTGGTACAAGGTTATGTTGACGCTAGAACTATTTTCGTATAAGATTAAAAAAAAGACACCACATAGAAAGTAAAATTTTACAACCACAAAAATAAAAACTATGATGTGACAATAATTTGTAGTGTTATCGCTCAAAGCCCAAAGATAAGACTCTCTTCCAGACAACGATATAGGAAGAGAAAATATACAAACGTATCATCATCATCATCAGCCTCTGTTCGCCCACTGCTGGACATAGGCCTCCCCCATGGCACGCCACTCAACTCGGTCCTTCGTCTTTCTCCTCCTACCGCTCCCAGCGACCCTCTAGATATCATCGCCCCATCTCGCCCAAGGACGCCCTACACTAAGTTAAGTACGTACGGACGTTAGTTACGTATAAGTAGGTATACAACCGCATACTTATAAAAGGTGTATTGGAAGAAGGTATGTGGCAGGTTTAAGAGGCCTATTACCACAAAACCCTTCAAGATTCAAGACTAAGTTGTAACATGATCAAAGTAACCCATTACACAAGATTTACCATAAACTAATAAAGGTCCTTTCCACAGAACAATACATAAATTATCCCATCGTCTTACAACGACCTTTGAACAACTTAATGTTGTATTATCGGTAAGAACGCTTTTGAATTTTACTTTCAATTATAGACTAGAATAGATATTTTTTTAGTGAATCCCTAAATAAATAATTTAAATTTTTATAAAAGTTAGTCCCATTTGCACAACGACGAAAGACGATGAAGTCTAACAAAATATCAAAAGCATATTTTAAACGAGAATTTAACTATACGCGCGAACATTTGGGTGAAGTGGAGCATTGGATTAAAAAAAAACAGTCAAATTAAAAACTTACTCAAAAGAAGTTACAAAACAATTAGCACAAACGCGTTAGAATTTTCCTTTGTATTTAGATAGGAATGGAATACACAACCAGAATATTATATTAATACTTTTAAAACCGAAAACACAAAGGAACTTACAAAGCCAGAAATGCTAAGCACTAGGACACCACCAGATTGCATTATGAACCTTTTCCGCACCAAAAGCTGCACTCGCACATAAGTGGCCACAGTCAGCGTATGCCGCACAGTTTTACTTAGTGAAGTGGCGAGATAGCCGGGAAAATTCCCGCTTAGCATTCTAGCTGAGTGGCACTTCCCCAACCTACTTCGTCTAGTCAAAACTTTTCTATAGAGGCGGCAAAGCGGCTATATTAAACGACTGTTATCAACTCCATCTTAAGTGAAAAAGTGAGAATCTCGCGACCTTACCCAGAGCACGTTTAAGACTTCTTGTATACTTAACTGGAATTAGGAGCTGTTAAAAATTCGGAGAGAAAACCTGTGCGAGTGTTAAGTAGTTTTATCTCCATGTTTTCTCGTTAACGGCTGTGATTTTGGCTCCTGAAAAGGAATTGAATAAGTTCTACGTTTTGGGATTTTAGGAGCACAATTTATGTACCTAGTAAATATTTTACTGGACTTGCTAGGTATCTCACGAGATTTATCGTCGGCCGCATCTGCAGATTTTGTAGGAATGCTGCCAGCAAGAATTATGTACGCAGAGCTAAGATTAAAATAAAAAAGGAAAAATAGTCATTTCGCAAAAGGATCGCTCCAATTAAGGACACACAGCAGATACCTTGCGACCCAGCAAGCCCATATTTGGCTATAACATTGATACCGAGTACTCTTTTTATTTTAATCTAAGCTAGAGTCATTAAGATGAATATCTGGTGCAAAATTATGAATCATCTCATTGTCTTAATGCTCAGAAATTTGTCAAACGCTGGCTATCAGCATACTAAAGTTGCGTTATATAGAACGTATTATACAAAATCTATCAGTACTATATACTGCGCAGATTTGGCTGTTGTGAACCAATTCACACATGCTCAGTAATTTCCTTTGTGACTCTACGTCCAACAGGAGCAAAGCATCAGAATGTGTGGAATGTACTTTGAGCAGACGAATTGGAAAATTGGAATCCTACTGTTAAATTGTTTTACACAAAACAATTAAATTACAAACAAGTTTTATGTATCTTCAGCAAAATGAAATTTCTGCCGCCCACACGAATCTCATCAAACCCATCAAAAACATAATAAATGTGCGAGAAAATATCATCAGCACTTATTAATTATTCCACCCCGCTTACAAATTAACAGGCGGGCTACAGATTAGAGTAATAAAGGCAGACACCACAATCTGCGAACACAGCTAAGATGACATAATCATAATTTTGAGGACACATATACAGACAAAAACATATTTATGTTTGAGTTTGTGAGTATATCTCATTGTTTCATAACAATTTTTATTATATTTATAAAAGTTTTTTTTTGCTATAAAGTACCTAAAAAACTAAGCATAAAATTTACATCGGTAATCGGCTAGGGCCGTAGACAAACCCTGCTTTCGTGATTTTCTGTATGAAAACAAAATCGCAAAACATTGCGAGGGCCGGATGGCAGATTGGCTCGTTTAAAGTAGAAACTCTTTGGTTCAAAATTACCAATTATCCAGTGGCAATGCGCTGGCGACAGCATACTTCCGGTAATGCGCACTCTATGGTTGAGTCTTTTATGACTCGATCTAACGAGATCAAAAATAGTATTATTCTAAATCCATTCCACAATTCTTGTGTTAACGAAGACCGTTTCACTACCAGTACAAACTAAACTTACGCTTATTCTTTTGTTTTTTTGTGTGCGGTGTCTAGTTTATTGTAGTCTGCCACGAGCTTATTGCGTTTGTGAGTGACAGTTAAACGATAGTCATTACCCTGCAGTAATGTAGAGGAGCGTTAAAACAATTTAATATGCATATTGACTGCTCCTGCTAGTTATTGCCGTGTCAATGAGACAATTAGTATTCATGGTCGAGATTGATGGACCGAAGGCAGATGTGATTTAATCGACCCAATTGAATTACAATATCAAGCTGGGCTTATTGACTTTGACGGATTAGTGGGCGTTAACTTTGGCAGAATTTGTGGTTGTGACGTTATGAATCGTTTTTGAGTAAAGGAGCTTTTGCAATGTACCGCAGCAGTAGTAGTGTGGGTCTATACTATTTTCGCTGTCGCGCAGCGGTGACTGTCACTTCTTGTGGTTGCCATCTCCTGTTTCTCAAGATCAGCAAAGTTTAAGATCCCTGTTTCTTCTCTCGAAAACAAAGATAGCAATGAAGATTGCCGACCTCATGAAATAATATGAGACGTCACTATTAACCGGAAAATATAAAATGTTCTCAGAGACATCAATAAATTAAATATTTATAGCGGTAAAGTTAAAAAGACAACTTCCAAAATTGTCAAGTCCGATCTATGGCTGGAACGTCTACAAAAGCTACAAAATGTTTCTCTAGATGAGTTCTTGTAAGCAATTTGCGCTATTGTTTTAGGGCGTTCAACACTATGCATTTTCGTAATAATTGGATAGTCTTCTTGGATAGACTTCGCGGCTATAGTGTGAAGCGGGCTTTACGTAATCTTGTAAATACATATTCGAAACGATGTGTCGGGTAAATGTCTAGTAATTTTGTAGGTAAATATTATATAGTAGCATAAACTAAGGATATCAATTTTGACATACAACGGTAAGGCCGTTGTAGATTTGTGGAAAAATTCCAGGAAATCCGTGGGGTCCAGAGGGATTTCCGGAGTAATAAACTACAAACTATTATTACATTTACGAGTATTTCACCATGACAGTCCGTACTTACCCTACTTGCCCCTTTTACTATCTGAACCACGGAATAAATAGGGAACAAGAACGTCCATGCTAAGCTTCCGAATGCCTGAAGATTTTTTTAAATATATTGGTTACCGAACTAGTCTTTAGGGCTCCGTACGCAATAGGTAAAAACGGAATCCTATTACTCCACTAACCTAAGACCTAAAACTTCACTGACTGTTCCTCTGATCCTGTATGTCATGCCTATAGTTAGACATTCATTTTTTTTTCAGTCGACATTTTCTCAGATGATGTATATCTGAAGCCACTATAACAACAATACTAAAAATAGAACAAAATAAATAATAAAAGGGTGTCCAATCTTTTATACAGTATGACCAACGAATTAGGGAAGTAAAGTGTGACACTATGCGTGTTTAGTTTGCTATTTTTATTTATGAAATTCGACTCAACAAAACTGCCCAGTTTTTTTTATGTTAGACACCTTAGATTTGTTTAATCTATGTTTGACACCGACACGTACGGAGATGGCCCGCGTGATTGTTTTCACTGACAATAATACCTGATCTAATGTCTGATCTTACCTCAATAAGTTATCTGGGACCTGAGGTACATACTACTTTGGAGCTCAATTTAACCCAAGCCCCAGTTAACTTTTCCTCAAAGTAAACTCGGTAGTAATTAAGAAGCGGTTACAGCTTTACAGATATTTTATTCGTACATATCATAGATAAATTCTACCAAACTATGTCGTAATAAATATAGACACCGCCATCTTAAAACAATTGAATTAACTGAAGAGCAAATTTTTTTTATATAAAGCGAGCCGTTTTTGCTGACGAAGTGAGAAGAAACGGCTTTCTTTTCAGATTATTTAAATAGATTTGGGCGACAAGGTGACAAAACATCATTTACTAGCAGCACATATGTAAATGACTAATCGAGACGTACTACCGGCTTAATAATAATTATTATTGTTATAATAATAATAAGATTTGCGCTGGCGGGAAAATGTTTTTTACGAGTAACTGCTCTATGCCATTTTGTTTCTTTGCGCGTGATGTCTGTCTTTATTTCGAGTCTGTGAAATCCAGTGCAGTAATTATGCAGCGCCCTTTGTAGAAATTTAATTAAAAGATGCAACTGACAAGTACGTGCCACGTTTTGAGATAAGTACTTTTACATATCGCGTTAAATAATTATGCTAGTACTAGTTGCATACGGTTTTATCCCCTTAAATGTAACTTGTGTTATTCTAAAATCTTGGCTGCCGAAACCAAATTACAATGAAATTAAAAGAAAATTAGAAATAAAGAGACATATACACACATAAACTTTCGTCTTAAGAACGTGGGTGTTATATTTTGAAATTTTGAATATACTTAAGTAATAAAAACAATCAATGAAATTTAGGCATTAAGAATAAAGTTTAAGATTTTACTAGAATTACAGCAGCACATAAGACAACATAGAAAAAATATACAAAAAGTTATCGTTCTTCATTTGTTTCCATTACATTGCCGATAGCCCAACATAATAATACCATCGCAAATTTGGATTTTATCCCGTTTATTTCCTAGTCATAAAAACTCATGTCCGTCTAGTCAGTACTTTAGCAATTTATTAAAAAAAAAACTATATTCAAATAATAATTAACCTTGAAAAGTATCGAAACGGTCCTACGAAAACGGGAGTAATTCGATTAATCAATTTTCGTTTACACGTTGATTGGGTGCAAACTCAATTTCCTTCATAATGTGACATTGTTCGTTCACCGCTTGCCGCATGCAAACTCACTATGGAAAGGGTTCATTACATGCTTCATGAATTATTATTGCAAAGTAAGCTTTTGCATAATAACGGGGAGGGTTTCCATGCGAAAACACTTAGCACTAAACATCAGGGTTGCTAAAGAATTTCTATTAGAAAATTTGAGGGATTTATCCCGCCTTCTGTTTATTCTACTACCATCAACGACTACCATATAATAATAATAATTGGGGTTTATACTCCAACAGAACAGGTTTTTCTAATTACACTGTCAGAGTCAATTCACAATTTATATTATAGGTTGTGTGGCTAACCAATATGTTGCAGTTTCAGGTCGCCGAGATTACTACAGGGCCTGCAACATGACCTAACTACAGCCTCCTTCTTATCTTATTGGAAACAGCCGGGACCCACAGTTTTACGTGCCTTCCGAAACACGGTAGCGTCCAGGCGAAAATCTTTGCCACACTGAGATTTGAACCCAGGACCTCCAGCTTACAAGCTGGACGTATGACCACTGGGCCACGGACGCTACCATCTATGCATCGTAGCTTAACCATGATCTCGCGTGATGTTAAGCGACGAAGCGGCCGTAGTTTGTAGCGGACTAAACCTAGATGGCGGGATAAATCCCTCCCTGCTGGCTTCACTGAACATCATGCCGGAACATGGTCATAATGACCGCTTGGCGACACAGTTTTGTCCTTTGGGTGGTTACTATCCACAGCGGAAGTCTACCAGCTGTATAAGAAGCGAAGAGGGTTTTTTATTACATAATTCAACCATTTTTTCTCCTCTTGACTTACTTGACGACCTCTGTGGCGCGGTGGGCTAATACCCGCTTGTAACGCAGAAGGTTGCGGGTTCGATTCCCGCATGAGGCAAATATATGTGTGATCCACAGATATTTGTTTCTGGTCTGGGTGGTTTTCAATATCTATTATAAGTATGGATTTACAAAAGAAAAGTATATAAGTATTATATCCGTTATCCTAATCACCATAATACAAGCATTAAGTTGCTTAGTATGGGGTTAGGTGGATCTGTGTGAATTGTCCTGAAATATTTATTTTATTTATTTGAAATATATTTTTAATATGCATCTGCCTGTCAATTAAAATGTTCATGGCCTGTGTTTAAACGACCTGAAATTTAAGTGCGGTCGAACTCGAACTTCTTATGTAAACTAGAAAAGCCTTGTGGCCTGGTAGAGGAAGAAAGGAAATATTGATTCTCGTAGGTCGTGAAATATTCAGTGGTATTCGCTAATTCATCGTGTGGCTTCCACTTCAATATTAACTTTTCATTCATTTTTTAATGCCACAATTAACCTACATTTGGATAAAACGTCGCGTCACTATCGCGGAAGTGGGAAAAATTAATAAGTTAAATACGCTATTAAGAAAGCCTATAATTTGCTAGGCGGTTTGTTTGTGTTTCAACCTATTTCCCGTAATTTAGTATGCATTGAGTAAATGTAATATTTTATTATTATATAAAACTATCTATGTAAAAAGTGGATTGTGAAATTTTCTTCCCAAAATGTCTACCATCTTCTAAATATATAAAAGGAAATAGTGGCTGACTGATCTATCAACGCACAGCTCAAACCGCTCAACGGATTCGCTTAAAATTTGGAATATAGATAGGTTTTATGATGTAGCCCTTCGCTAAGAAAGGATTTTGCCACGCGGGCAAAGCCGAGAGCATAAGCTAGTCTTCTCTACTATTCAAATAGAAGTACATCCCGATTAAAGGATGTTAGTATACTTTTCTCCAGCATGGTTTGCGTTATATCATATTATAGAGATACTTACATCATTGCTCAATACGAGTACCTATACTGATAAAATAAATATAAGTAAGCTGATTGTGATAGAATATTAGCGTATCATTATTTACAATGTTATTTGTTGTTCCAATTAAGAAAAAACATATTGCTTTTCTTTTTCGCCATTTATCCTGTAAAAGTAGTCTAGTAAAACTTTTAATTGCTTACAAATTGCGTTTTCAGTATATAATTCGCTAAATCTTCGGAGCGAATCAGAGGACGCTGTGGGATTATTGTATAAGCCCTTTTGTGTTTCAGTTGTGAGATTATTTTAAATTAGTTTCAGTGCTCTGTTTAAACCTAGTGTTATCATTTGTAAACGAAATATGTGTAACTTTACTACTTGAAAATTATAATAATATTATGAGAATGAATTATTCGCTTTAGATTTATTTATAAATTCATTTTCATTAAAAAAATATATTATAATGTCGCTCTTAAACACAGGCTAAGCCCGGGCCTTTTTTTAGGCGTGCACGAAGACAAAAAGTCCAACGCGCAGAGGCCCTTTTGAGCTTTTAATATAAATGTAATCATTATCATCATCATCTCAGCCGTAAGACGTCCACTGCTGAACATAGGCCTCCCCTTTGGACTTCCATATGTACCGGTTGGAAGCGACCTGCATCCAGCGTCTTCCGGCGACCTTTATTAGGTCGTCTGTCCACCTTGTGGGTGGACGTCCTACGCTGCGTTTGCTAGTCCATGGTCTCCACTCGAGCACTTTTCAACCCCATTGGCCACCCGCTCTCCGCGCTATGTGGCCTGCCCATTGCCACTTCAGCTTGCTAATTCGCAAATGTAATGGGTGACACTTATTGGAGTATATCTGTGAGTCCATATATATAAAATGGGCTCAATTATTTAATAATTATTATTGTTGTCAAGTAGACATTCGCTAAGAAAGTCAATCCAATCCAAGAAAAGGAAGGGAAAGAGAAAAGGGTAAAAATTGCTCTGCAGAATGACGAGACAGGCCAAATAATACTTAATTTGAAAGGAAAATAAAGAAACGGCAAACAAAAGAAGATCAAGCGTGTCTTGCCAGTTTTTGAGATCTCTTGACACACTTTTACAATGCATAGGTATCCATTGACCTCAATGAAGTCGCTGACAAATCTATCGGCACAAAACTTCCGTTATTACTTTGAGCTTTTGCCCCCGTTTTTGCTCGGAAAGAACATAAAATATTATGCCTACACTATTTTACGGGTATTTACTTATTTGACGTACATTTCATTTGTGTTTTTCTTAAAATGTGGAGCTGCATTGTCTTCTTTTTTTTATAAGCTCCAGTATTTTGCCTTTACTTTTTTGTATAATAAATGTTGCGGATAAAAAATAATTTCAGTTAGTTTTTAAACTAGTCTGTTTATGTGTAAACTGAGCATTTATAATGGAGTATTTATAGTAGTCACGCTTTGTAAATATTTTAAATTTTCATTTTTATTCGCTATTTCGATTAGAAAATTAAAGAATATTATTGTACATAACTGATTCAAATATCTAGTTAATAACAAAAAATTAAAGTATAAATCAAACATTTACAGGGTTGTAACTATTATTTACTTTAATCGATGATATTTATTACCATAATCGTTATCAGAAGAAAATGTCCAAAAATAACAAACACACAAAAACAATAAATGCACACATAAAACAATAAATGCTCAAAATTGTAATTCGCCAACCGAAACGAACACAAAATTGATAACAACGCCATTGTAAATGGTCAGAACAATCGCGTAGTTTCGGCAATGAAAAATTAAAATCCATTTTGTTCTTCAGAGCTCATCGCTCGAATGGTCGCACCCTCGCCAAATGACATGGGCGTTCTCTGGTCACGCACATAAACAAAAGTTATTCTACAAATATAGACCATGCTGATATAGATATAAGATCTATTTTTGTCCAGCGATAACAATATGCCAATGACCTAAATTATGCAGTAATTACAGCTGAAAATGGCAGAACGAAATAAATACTGATTTAAAGTTCTAATTATATTAAAAGGCGTTCGTTTTTTTTTTTAAGTTATGAAAGCATGAGCTCTTACGGACGTTCCCTTACGTTTAATTATTAACAAACAAAATAAATAAAACTCACCAAAGCGCAAAATTTCGTCACGCAAAATCATTCAAAGATAATAATGGATGCTTTACTAATATAACAAAAAGTATTAACTTTGTCTTTTTATAAATTTCATGTCTAAAAGTAATAAAAGTGTTGGCAGCTACAGCTTATAATAAAAATTTAGATTCCCTAGTTTTAGATTTTATCATAAAAAAGACAACAGTAATTACAAAGTTTGGACAGAAAAATGGAACAAGATAATTAAGGCGTAGAAGCAAAGTTTGCACGAAATGTTTAATTGGATTCTGATCTAAAAACCTGCCATTCAAAGCCTTTTTAATTGCCTTCAAATGACGCTGCGAAGTTATTAAATTGTATAATTTGAAAACGGAATGCCTTTTGAAGTCAAAGAAGTTTACTTCTTTGGTCTAGTTTTCAAATTAAAAGTTATGATGTTTATAAGCTGTAAATCCGTTGGCATAAAATGTTGTATTTCATTTCAAACTTTGAGCCATTCTTACGTAATTTACTATACTTTCGAGCACATAGAATTGTAGAACAAAAACTGCGCTTTTACATTTGCCAGAATTTTTTACTTTTTGGAAATAGGAAAAAGGCAACGTTGCCAACGTGTGCAGTGTAGATGGTTCGTTAACCACGGACAACAATATTTTGGCACGAGGATACCGAAAACCCAACGCAAGCTGTTACACTGCGGTAACTTCAGCCAACGAGGAATGATTTACTGAGACCAATTGTGTGAATCAATCAGTGTACTATGAAACGGGAAAAGAGTTTAGTAAACTCAATTTACAACTTTGTTAGCTCTGATTGTAATGAGTTTTGGCATCACTTAGGCGTTAGTCGTGCTTGTCTATTTCGTCTTACATAGAAAAAACGCGCTGAGTATAAAAGAAGTAGGGAATCAACAAAATAGCATTTTTGAATAATATTATGTAAAACAATAAATGTAATGTAATTGTACATATGTAATTTACTTTAAATTATGTGGATCAATAAAGAGTTTCTTATCTTACCTTAAAACATGTTACGCCCAAAATATTTATTTATTTAATACGTAATGCCCGTGGTCCGCATTACAGTTTCCCAATTTGCATTTTCTTATCTATTTCTAAAGTATTGAAGCTATCGTATACTTCTAAATAGCTAAGCACGGTGTTGGTTTTATTCTAAATTGGACTTGCACAAACTTTTATGTGGGGATGTGTTATCACTTTGGCTGCGACAGCGTTTTTAAGTGGATATTAATTTAGTATGGAAAAAAAAAGTTGACAAAACACAACGTTTGTGTCACATAACACACGTTCTTACTTCAAAAACACAGCTTTTGTGTCATCCACAGTCAATGTGTTAACCGATGTAAGGAACATCGAACTACTTCCCATTTGTCTCAATGCATACCTTGAAACCAATAAATTGAGAAGTGACACACCAAAGAAGTTATTTAATTAAGCGAAAGACGTTATTTCTCCTAATGAAATCGAAAGATCCCGTATTTTCATTCATTAGACATGGCCCGATCGTGGGAGTGACATTGACAGATGAATTGTTTGGATACGGAACAATTGGATCATTTGTTATTATTGTGTTTCTCTCAAATCGAATAAAACTTTACTTTGACAATCGAAAAAGTTTTAGAGACGATGTAGAAAATTTTCAATAAGTTTGCCGATTACTTAATAATATTTTTGTTCACTGCACAATCATGTTAACTAACGTAACTTATTTAACAGTAAAAAAGTATAAACAGCATAAGCAGAGTAAGATTCTTTTGAATTCGCTTTAATTAATCATGATTTTTATAATAAATCCATTTAAAATTGTGTTAAATATTTTTTCTTGTAAAGTAGGGCCGGATCCTTACCTACTTAAACATAATAAAGGATTCAAAATACCAATTCGTTTTGAATTTTGCTGTAATAAAGGCATCGGTCGTATCTTCAACAGGATTATGGATATTATGCTGTGCTGTGCTGTGTTATCTTAATAAAAAATATACTGTCAAAATTTTGAAAAATGCCCATGAAATATGGTTGTAGCACCGATTTCCCCTTCCAAGCCTTTGTTGCGTCTATTTGTCATCCATCCTTGTCGTTATAAGCGAATATACATCACTATGAGGCCCTCGTAGCGTACAAGTGATTGATTGATGCATATATGAACAAGCCTAATAAAGTTATCTGAGGCACATCCCTAGGGGTAATCAGTTGGTATATAAGTACATTATCTTCTTAGACTTTGATGTAACGAGTGAGAACATTAAAAATTAAATGTGTAAATCATTACAATTTTGACGAAAAAAAGATTTTGCTTGACGAGCTCAACAATAACCCTTAGCCCTATGTTTAATATAATGTTACCTTTTTGATAGTATTTTGATGGATAACGAAAAATAATAATAAATGCAATGTCCTACAGAATTTTTTTAAGATTTTTTTCGACTAAAGATATAAAAAGTTAAGTCAACTTAATAATACTTAGTAATTTCTCTGGCCACCTTACTCTTCAACAGCTCCAGCAGACAGAAAATAATATCATCAAAATTTATTTAGACGGGTTTTCGTAATGAAAAACCTCATTTCCTGTCAAATAACGAAATGTTTTTTTTTGCTGCTGCAAGAGCTTCTCACTCTCTTAAAATCACTTATCCTAATATTATAATAATTAGCCATCATCTTTACAATTACTTAATTTTTTCGATGATATTTCAGTTTTGTATTGCAAATTAATATTATTTATTAGGATTACCTCAATCATATTATCGGTCTAGCAGTTTTGATGAATACATTCAAAACTCGCTTCCAAGGCTTTGAAAATAAATTCACCGATTAGCAAAACCTGTCACTGGTGCCATTCGTGGACCGATTCTATTCAGATCACCCTATTTCTGTTGCTATTGATCTTTCACCGGCCTACATTCGTCTGGCGAGATTTTAATTTGAATTGAACTGGCCAAGTTGCAAATATGTATAATGGTGATTAGGACTGTTTTATGACCCCTAGATGAAAGTTAAAGTAACTCAAAAAGTATTTATTATGCAATTACAAATTTATCTATACTTATTTAAGATTGATATTATAAAAACATAAATGATTACGTTACTTTAGTTATCATCTAGGGTGCGATATGAGCGCCTGTTGTACTTATAAATTAGTAAAGACTAGCATTTTTTATATTATCTTAAAATGCCAAAAAATAATAATATCCGCAACAGAGCAGCACATTAAGTATTATTCGTATTACATGGTCTAAACAATGTTTATGTGTATCAACTGTTGAGTAAAGGGCTAAAAACTATAAACGACAGTCGTCGGATTTATATATATCAATCAGGATTTTACTGGAAAAAAAAAACAGTGTAAAAACTGAGCATCCACTTGTCTTCTTACTTCCACATACAGTAATTCCGTTGATCTTTAACATCACCATTTCCATCACCTTTATCACCATCACCTTTTATCATCACGACTCTATGAAAGGTAACTGAATAGAGTCTTGAAAGGTAGACTATCATATACCAGTGGTACCCTTGATATTTTAGGTATTACTGAAACCATTTTCTATAAGCCTATATTTCAATAATAGGCCTTCTGCTTGTTCACCACCTTTGAGTAAAATATAACTTAATATTGATTTTATATCAACGTGAAACTTGTACCGACTTGTCTTGAACATTATCTACTTAAAAGTTACGATCACGGAGCTCGAAAACAACCTCGTTACACATCCAAAGTTTTTGGTTTAGGTTATAACGTACTTTAATATATTCGATACATCTTCATGCCGAACATGTTATGATAAAGAATGATTCTTTTATTTCTGTCACGTCCAAAGTTTTCAGCAGTGGGGATTCTATATCAGTGTGTACCATAGAAATAAATTTTGGTAGATGACGTGAGTGTGACAAATAGTATGAAAACCAATCGTTACTTTGGAATGACACAGAAAAAAAAATTAGAAAATCATTAGTCCTAAATCTTACGTCTAAGAGTCGTGATCACCATTAATCACATGATTTTCATTTTTCAATCATGCCATACTTTCCCATCTCCAATGATCCAGAGCGCATCGTAAACTGTGAGGTCAAGAATAACACATGATTAATGACATAACCTGAAAAAATACGAGTAATACGATTTACATCATATATTATAATTGTCTAATTAATAGAGTTTATTGTATGTTGACTATATTTTAATACGGTCGATACTGAATCACTACATAGTATTAAACAAAGTCGCACTCCGCGTATGTCCCTATATATGCTTAGATCTTTAAAACTACGCAACGGATTTTGATGCGTTTTTTCTTAAATAGATAGAGTGATTCAAGAGGAAGGTTTATATCTATAATAAATAGTACACAGAATAGTAAAGAAACACTGATAATATTTTCTGTTCGGCGCAACAAAGTGCGGGCGCGTCCACTAGTAAATTATAAATTGAAAGTCGTTGTTGTATACACGGCATCCCTCTCGATAAAGGTTTGCGGTGTGTATCTACTTTCTACCTTTTCCGGGCAACTCTATTTGCGAAGGGTACTGAGTAATTTACATAAATCCATCGTACCCGGGGTTGAATGGCACATGTCCTATGCGTTTAAATGTGTATAGTGTAGCCTTTACCTGACTTAGGAATAAAAGAGGAAAAGAAAATGTACAGGCGGGTTACATTATGGGGATAGCCTCTCCTACATTTTCCAAACACACGAGAGAGTTAGTTTAGTAAAGTTATAAATAAATTGTCGGTAACATTTTGCTTGCTAGAGAAGTGCAATTTGAGAAATGTTTTAACTATGCCAAGCCTTCGTTATACTTATTTTACTTGTACGAAGCTTCTTAGAATTTTCGGCTTAATTTAATATTTACGGAAAAGCTACGAGTTCTTGATATTATTTTTTTATTGCTTAGTCTTTTTATACCACTTCATACTAAGCTTTGCTTGGATAGCTGTTCGCACGATCTTATTGGCACATATGGCACGGCAATAAGAAATCTAATTTCGAATGTACCCTATCGACCACGTGGTGTCTTTCTTTAAACTTATTATATTAAATTGTCGCATTAGTGCAGGCTGTGGCAAAAATGGAATAATAGGCGGAGGTGTTAAAAATGGAATTAATAATTGTTTATAGGTATTCCTACAATACAGGTTACCCTACAATACAGGTTACCCTACTTATATAACGTAAAAGAAGCATTCATATCATTTAATCAAGAGAAGAGTCAATTACAATCACATTTAAAGGATGTGTAGCCAACCTGCAGATGTTGCAGTTTCAGATCCCATGATTTCTGAATCGTATAGAAAACAGTCGAGATTTTCAATTTTACGTGCCTACTGAAACACGATAGTGTGCTGGTGGAAATTTTGCCTTACACTGAAATTTAAACACAGAGCTTCCGGATGTATGCAAGATTATATACGCAGGACCACGGATGCTACAAATGGAATAGAATGTATAAAAAGTAGGGTATATATAATATTAAGTGTGGTCATCATCAGGTCACTTGCCTGTTGCATTGATGCACCTGTTATTTCAATGATGATTTAAGTAGTAGTAGTAGCATTAATTTTATCAAGTTATTAATAAAAGAGTACCTACTGTTTTTGATAAGACGTTCGTGAACTGTCGATCTGAACCATGTCTCTAAAGACACGATTCGTGACCCCAGAAATTAATGAGCATTTTGTATAAAGACTTTTAAAATATTATAAGGAGGGCAACCCGGAAAACAGACGAGACAAAGCGTAGCGAGGAATACGAATGGCGCAGCTGCAAAATGAGGAATTAAAATTACGAGAATAATGTAATGATATGAATGCTTGGTGGTATCATTAAGAGTTAATGAAACATTATAACGGCAGCAGGAGTGCGCCTGTCTTAGTAATTGTCACGTTGGCTTTTTTATACAAAGGTTAATGACCCTTATTTTTTAATATTGTTCAGTAAAACCAAGGAGGGATTTATCCCGCTTTTTAGGAGAGCCTCCTGCCTTCACGATATCGTGGTCAAAGGCTTACCGATAATGATTAACGTATTTTTTACTCGAATAAGATCTAATCTCGATATACAAAATAAATTACTACCAGCGTTGCGAATTTTGCGTGGCGAGTGAGTTTGAAGGAGAAAGACCTACTTGTGGAAGGCTTACTATGTTTACCAGTTGATAAATGTAGCCAGCTGATGATGAAGCATGCTGAACACGTTGCTTTCTACTGAAGTAAAAGTGTTAAATCCTATTTTTAATCTCAAATTGTAGCAGCGGCCCCCAAGTTTTCCCCTAAAAAGTAACTTGTGTCATTCTAGAGTTTAAGCTACCTACACGTGCTGGTGCAGAGCGCCCAGAATTTTACATCATTGTGAAGTCCTGGGTAGCAATGTGCTGATATTATGGGCAGCGTTATCTATTACTAACAGGAGAACGTCTTGCTCGTCTTCTTACTTCTTTGCATAAAAAAATACATTTTAAATTTCAGCCTTTCAATAGGTTAGCCGTGGAGGGGTCAAACATTCATTCACCTCTAAATACATACAAACTAAATGTAATATTACTAGTTCGCCCAGCAGTTTTACCCGCTTTACAGTAGTAGCCTATATTTTATTATTCCAAGATCTAAGCTATCTCTATACCAAATTTCAGCTCAATCGGTCTACCCGTTTAGGCGTGAAAGAGTAACGAACATACATCCATACATACTTACAAACTTTCACGTTTATAATATTAGAAAGTAGTGGATTAGGTTTTGAATATAATATCAGATAATTTCATAACTTAAAATAACAGATAAATATAATTTAAACCAAAACGTGGTCCTTCACTATTGGCCTCATCTCGAAGCTCAAAGTCGCACAGCGAGCTATGGAAAGGGCTATATGCTCGGGGTTTCTCTACGTGATCGAATCAGAAATGAAGAGATCCGTAGGCGAACTAAAGTCACCGACATAGCCCAGCGGATTAGCAAGCGCAGCGTAGGACATCCACCCACAAGGTGGACAGACGACCTTATAAAGGTCGCCGGAAGACGCTGGATGCAGGTCGCTTCCAACCGGTACATATGGAAGTCTAAAGGGGAGGCCTATGTTCAGCAGTGGACGTCTTACGGCTGAGATGATGATGATGATGATAATATAAAAATTTTGCTTTGTTACAAATTTAACAAAGCTAATAAACATGAAATATGAGTGCAATTCGAAACAAAATTGTGTACGTTGGCTAACCAGTATCTAATATCTGACAATCTCCACAATTTCTCAGTCGATACTTTATATACGAATGACACCATTACGTTGTGGATCGCCAAAGTTTAGCCCTATTGGGTACGTGACTTCGCAGTCGTGTTCAGTATTATTGGTTCTCTCTAAAACGTTCAAGATGGTACTGTATGGTGAAGTCTAAATTAATTAACAGAACTTCTCAGATCTACTTCGAGATAATATTGATGCACTTCAGTCTTGATCGTCAATTTACTTTTTGAAGTGAAAACTTCTTTAGCGGCGCTGAGCACTTTTTTTTGTATGGGTAAAAACTTTCAAACTCGCGTCAGGGTCACGTGATGCTGATCGAAAAAGCGTAAGATCGAGGGGAAGGGAGAGGAACTAGTATCTCCCACTCTTTCTACCGTGCTTGAGTGTGCTGCTCTGTGAATTTGGTTTAACTATGTCAAATGATCGCAATTTTAGCAAAACGAAATACAAAACTACTATTGATGCGGTCTTTATTAGACACTTAAATAGGTTCGAATCAAAACTGTTTGTTTCTTACTTCAGTTATCATAAACCAATTGTATCAGTTGTAAAAATTTGCGATGATGATTCTGATAATAACGATGGTGTAAAAGTCGTCGAAATTATGGATGGAAGTTGATTTTTCTGAGAGATAAAATTTAATGTAATATATAAATAACGATATAATATTATAAATAACAACATATAAATTGTCATATTTGTGTACGATAGCGCAATAAATAAACATTGTATTCTACCTCATAAATGATAGTATTTTTATACTTATAATTAAACACAACGTTAATATTGAAGTTTTCACTTCTGCCGGCACTCCCGGAGTGCTACCTTTTTTTTTTTTGTTAGCATGATGTTAGTGTTGTGAAAAAAAAAAATTTTTTTTTTTTTTTTTTAAATAAATTTTAATAAAACATCGTCAAACTATGGAAGAAAAATGTGTCTGGATCACTCAGTTGGTTATTAAAGCTAATAAAAAATGCTGATATACTTAAGAACTAATAAGTGAATAATAAGTGCATTAGTCTTAACTTACACGCACCTTAATTTTTGCTTTTACATAATATATTATAATATTTGTCCAAATTTCAACATCGTCGTCGTAAATTATGTCCTTAAAGCATTTCCCGTCAAAACCTCTGCAAAAATCGCACTCGCTTATAAGTCTAAAAACGTCGCATTTTTATAGCAAACCATTTTTCAAGCCACTAACGTTCCGCACTAAGATGACATATAGCTTGACCGTCTGCATTTAATGAGCTTGCCAACGTTAAAAACGACAGAATAAAAATATATACAGCGTTGTTGGGAAGCATTTGGCAGCAAAAACTGGCTGTATCGCTGTTATTGTGACCATAATAATAACCGTTGGTAAAATGTTTTCAGTGCACGCTTCAGACAACAGTCGAGTAGGTCAGTTAGTACGGCATTTTAGTAATAATATTGGATTTTGTCATGCCCAAGTCTTATGATCTACGATATTCATTTTGAAACCAAAATCTTTATCTTTTCTTTTTTTATTGTAATTCTCCCTGCACGGTTGTCTGAAAGAGATCCTTTTGAGCGACAAGACCACCTACAACCACCACTATTGGTCCACCTACAACTTTATTTTATGTTTTTTTTGTGTGTGTGTTTGTGTAATTGTATACTTTTTTCGTGTATATCTGTTCTGTTTTTTTTTTTACTGTCAATAAATTGCTTTTCATTTTTTTTTTTAGTTTTATAATTTACTTTACATGTGGCATCAAGTCGTGTTAGTGATAATATTATTATCTGACCTTTTAAAACATGGAAAATGAAATATCAGCTTTAGAAAACAGTATAACTACTCGTGGTATAAGCTTTACCCGTGGCTAGTTACTATCACTGGAAAAAACTATATCGCCTAGCGGTCATAATAGCCGTATTCCGGCACAATCTTTAGTTATGGTAAAAGAGGATAGGCATTTATACCACCTACATTACTGATATAAGCGCCGGCTATACCACTAGTATAGTAATTGACCATTAGGTGGCGGTAACTACTTATGGTGAAAGCATATCTATCCGTATCGACCACGCTGAAGGAATCGCATTTTGAATTCTTCATAATATGAAATGTCATTAAACCTCGCACACTTATTGCCGGAGTTGAATCGTCCGAATCGGTAAAAGATTTCCTATACATAAATTCTTTCGGCGCGGTAGATGCGGATGATTGTGCGAGCACCATTATCATCAGGTGGGCCATCTGCTTGTTTGTTAGTCGTTAACATAAGAAAAAAATGTAAAGATTTTTCAGAAGTATTTTTCTAATAACAGTAATAATTGATAGATCAAGAACTATATTAAACAAAAGTTGTTCAGTTACGTTTAGTAACAAAGTTAAAATATAAATAAAACTAAAACGAAATACCAATCACATTTATATATATGACGAAGTATAACAATACGAGCCGCAGCTGAAACTCCAGTTTTCATTTTATGGATATTGTATTTTTCAGCCCAATCACTATTTGGAAACTCTGTTCTGGGAGTGAATGGAGATGTATTATTTTCCTGAATTTTTGTTACAAAAATTTCACACAATACGGCAAATAGAACCGCACAAACGAGGCGATATTATTACAGTTGAATTAATGTAGCATATCGGTATTTTTAGCAAATGATGTGTTTAATTTCTTTAGTTTAATGAGATTGTCAAATATGTCGGAAAGATCTGGATGAGTCTCGCACGTCGCGTCGTACAAAATATCGGAAGATGTCACATGATCTGAAAACCATATTATTAGGCTCATTCTCATTTTAGCTCAAATTTGATGGTCACACGGTTATATTTCCTAAACGGTTAAAGAAAGAGACATGAATTTTGGATAGGTGGATTAAACATATATTAAGCTACAAAATAAATAAAGATTGTCATAATAGACGCAAAAAATAATACTAAAATTTAACATGAAAGGTCGAAAACGGGGCCATTTTTCGAATTCTCATGGTGTCACACTTTCCGTTGCAGTGAAACATTTGGGCACTACTTTAACAAATTTCGGTGTATCTGTATATACCATATACCAAAATTTTCGTAAATAAATACACTTTACGGTATCTAAAAAAAGCCTGTCATTATTATTTTGAATTTAAAATGACATAATGCGGCGGTCACACGATTTTAGGTGCTTTAAATTTGCCTAGTTTAACGGCTGCTGTTAAACACAACATCAACAATCCAATACAGAGTTCGATTCATTTCAATGATGGCCATGTTCTGCAATCGTAGTAGTAGGATCTAGATCTTATTAAGCCGTGTGAAAAAATATAATTGCTAAGTTTTAATTTATTCATGGGTGTACCAATCACTTGCATGGACAACATTTTTATACAAATACAAATAACTTTATTTGACACAATAAATGTACATTATGCATTGTATTTTAGTTATTTAAATCAAAGCTAGCTTTTTGAAACGCCAAAATGTGCGAGATAAAGATGTTGTATTTAATTTTATACATTATATCTAAACTTTCCAGAATTTCATCAAAAAGGGATATTTTCGTCACCAGCGTGGCATCACTTTCATAGCGTTTTTTACCATGAAGGTGATTTTTAAGCCACAAAAGTGATTTTTTTGTATTGTTTTGTTTAGAAAGGGCCTTTTTACCAACTAAAAAGTACTTTATCTGTTATGATTGGGTTTTAATACATGCATACCAAATTTCTGACTAATAAAAAAATAAAGTGAAAGGTAAAGTAATATTTCAAATTACACATATTTTCTTCTGTAGTGAGGTTTGTTATTACGTAAAATGTCGTTTTATTGTACATTTTTGGTAGATTTAGTCTTTTAAATGAGTTTAACTTGAAAAAGTTGAGAAAAAATAATGACAGAATCACTTTCGTGGCGTCAAAAATTTCAAAACTGTTTTTCTTCGAAATGAGACATACGATTTAAATCATTTATATAAAAGTTTACTAGTGTTATCCAGCTCTATACAATATTAAACATAAACATTACAATTAAGCAATAAATAAGAATTGCCATGAAGGTGACGATGAGAATCGATTCCATGAGAATGAGCCATTATTAACTACAATAATAAAAACGGCACAACTCACGTCAAATATTGCCGAGAATATCTCGACCACGGTTTCGGACAATTACGATGTCCTTCATCATGATGTTGTGAGCGTCGGTTGCTGCAGGCGTGAACTCCTGATGAAGGACATCGTAATTGTCCGAAACCGTGGTCGAGATATTCTCGGCAATATTTGACGTGAGTTGTGCCGTTTTTATTATTGTAGTTATGGAGAACACTCGCGATAGTTTTAAAAATCGCATATTATTATTATCTAACAGCGAGCTTACTTTTCTTCTTCTCAAAGATGGAAAGAAAAAAGGAAGAAATTCAACTTGACTAAGACAAGACTTCACACACTTGGGTCCACAATGAGCAGATAGTTTTAATTGTTAAATTGGTGTCCCACTTTAACTTCACCGAATTTGAGGGATGCCTTTAGACGAGAACAAACTTATGCTTGCGGGTTTGCCCACATGGCAAAATCCTTTCTTAGCGGTCTACGTCATAAAACCTATCTATGTTCCAAATTTCAACCCAATCCATCCAGCGGTTTAGGCTGTGCATAGATCAGTCAGACAATAATTAGTCACTCTTTCTTTTTATATAATATTTAGAAGATAAATCTTAACGCTAAGTCCATAGGGATAGATGTCTGATTTTTTCGGCCATTGACTTCGGACCTTGTAGATCAAACATAAGGTTCGATGTTGATCGTTGAAGGAATCAGATATCTAACCTAACCTTATGTTTTTAACGCCCAGATATTATGAGGTTGAATAGAAACCTAGAAAAATTACAAAAACAGGTTGTTTCCTTCAAACAACCTTCAAATTAGGTAACAGTCACTGCTTGCATGTAATAGATACGAGTATATTATTATAATAATAATATATAAACATTTTGTTTGAAGCCGTAACTTTAATTAAGGATTGGTTAGCATGCGACAGCAAAGTTCAACATTTCACGGGTAAAGTGGTTTGGATTACTTGCAACGTGGGACTTGCGAAGTTCACTTCGAAATTAATTTCACATAATATGATCGCATGCCAAGAAAACAGTTACTAGGGGTATGTAAATTAGTACTGGTTTGCTAAAGTGCTTAAAATAATTTTGATTTGAAAATAGATTTACACCCTTATTTATTCTGGACGTGTCTTTGCCATCAACTCTGCTCTATTTAACAGTTTTTTGAAAAAAGATGTATTCAGAGCAAAATACGGTCGAGATGATGACATTGTTTTTCTATTATTTTTCTTAATTTTTGAATTGAGTAGAGTAGAAAATAGGACGAGGAGTCGACTAAAATACGTGTACTGCCATTTATTATGTATTTTATATCTATCTTTGGTCGCGTCGTCGCTTAAGACCAGGACAGATTTTAGTCAAAATCTCAGAAATTCTAATTATTATTAAGGTTTAACAATAAGATTTGATTGATAGGTAATATAAATCACCAGTAATCTAACGAAATAGAATTGTAAATAATGCAATTAGTTATAAGAAACGGGGTGGAATAACATTTTCTTCTATTATAATAATTGTTAAATTTCTTGAAAGATAAAGATAAAAATTTATTTATTAATAATATTTAAATAAATATTAAACAATGTGCACTAAAACTATGTAAACATATTATAAAGAAGCAGTAGCCTTCGTGTACTTTGTAAATATTGCGCCACACTAAAATATTAACAATACCAATATATAGAGAAAAATTAAAGTTTAACCGACTTAACAGGTAGTTAAGTACTGATAATCCCCCTAGATTGAAATTTGAATAATGCAAAAAGTTTATGCAGAAGCCCAGTGGAAAAACTAGAAGCTGGAAAATTGCAAACGGTCCCATGCGCCAACCTTATCTAATTAAGATCTCATTTCTTTCCGTCCACTCTAACCTCAGTTTTTCTTACGAAGCAGTAAAGAAAAAGTTTACACCAATCTCTGATTATGTTTTTGGTGGATATTTTATGTAAGAGATGTTGGGAAATTCGGAGATACAGATTGCCTGACTTGTACAGAACATTTCACATACCTATGGACTACGGGGATCAATTGTTTTTAATTGTACGCCCCATCCAAATTTTGAAGATGTTCTTGAAAGGAAAGACACAATTATTTTAATAGAAGTTTAGTATAAGAAGTTTTGTTGGTTGGATTCACCACCCATCACCCAAGATTATTGCCTGTATCTTCTATTCTTTTGAGAAATCTAGAAAAACATGTTTTGAATCTCTTTTCGAACTCTCTTTACCTGACTATAATATTATCTTTATTCTTGTATTTTATGGTGGTGAGATCAGTTAAGTGCATTTCGCTACTCCACTTTCTCTCAGATAGTGAAAAAAAAGTGTACGTAAATACGTAGTTTTTGTACAGAACGCTTTGGCAAATTCCAAGATAAATAAACTAACTTTGGTTTGAAAATCAAACTTAAATTTCCCCAATTTCCAGACTCAATTCTGAGTCAATCTGACGTTAAACATTTGGTGTTTCAGCTACGGAAGCCGGTGTCGACGCTCTCGATCCCGGGCGCTATGAAAGCGTACTCGGGCGGCGGGCGGGATGCGGCGGGTGAAGAAGCGGGTGTCGCACTAGTCGGTGTCCACAGCGAGTACCCCCGCTTCGGCGAAGAGCGGGCGCTCGGCGGCGGCACCTACAAAGGCGGAGGGGCGGCCAAGCACAAACCAAATATAGGATATAGGTTCGTACCATTGTCATTTTGCTAAGACTAACTTTCAGTTAATCAATCAATAAAAAATTAATAACTTTACCCCACCGGTAACCAGGCATAAGTATAATAATATTATGATGTATTGTATCAATCAAATTGTTAATTAGCTAGGACTACATGTTGAGGTATAGTTCTCCATGACATTACCTTAATCTTAGATACAATGTAATTCGATAATACGAATATAAGTGTGAAAGGCGCATCGCTGTAAAAGCAGGCGGTCGTTGATGGGGGATGTTAAGGCTCTGCCGGTATCCTAGTTCTCTATTACAAAGGCTATGCGGGAGTGCCGCTGTTGTTATCTATAGTAGATATACCTATGCACTTATCCGCGTGGGGAGTCAAACATAACCCTTTCGTACTCCCGACAGGAGAATACGCGTTTTCAGCATCAACATAAAAAACGCCAAACTTTTAAATCAACTCGTATCATACTAATTTCCACATTGAGGCTAAATCTTTGTCTATCAGTTACTTAGCCACAATTAAGTTTTAAATTTAGAAAGTCCAAGATTACATTATAATAAATGAGTACTAGACTTTTTTCAGCACCAAAGACTAACTTCAAACTCCCTTAAAGGCTCAAGACCATCGATCGTTGTCGTAATTTGGCAAACCTTAATTCTCTGCGTAATTTGCAAAATAATGACTCTAATTTATTTCTGCCCTGGTACGAAGTCGGAAGCTAGTCTTAAATTATGATGGTTTAATTTTGATAACAGAATACGTTTGAACACAGTTGATTAGCACGAAGAAAGAAAAATGTTCTTATTTGATGAATAGTGTTTCAGTTCTTGAATAGAGCCTAGGTGGGCAATATCCGGGAACGGCAAAGGTCACTCGACAAACAATCAATCGTAGTAATCTTTCTTTATAGGCGACCTCGATTTTTATGGTTTGCCATACAGACGACGTGCCTGAAAAATATAACTCGAATATCAATTTTTATACAAAATAATTAACAATTCAAACTATTGAAATTTAGACACCAAATAATTAGGTATCATGCATTTTCCTGTTACCTACTCATTTGTTTTGATATATAGCATTTAGTTCTCTCTTTTGCAATCGGTGGATGCGGTATTCGTTTTCTGGACCTTGAGTCATCACGTACAACGGAATACCAATAACAACAAAAAACAGTTAATAATTTGGAAACGTTATCACGGTCATTTTACTCCTCTTGTTAACCACAAATCCTCTTCTTTCACACAGTTCCTCGAAACCTTCTTAAGGCGCATACTTCTCACATAATATTCGCTTACCATGAGATTTTCGTGAAAAACTGTGAACATATAAAAATGGAATTACCTACTACCGCACCATGTGCACGTTTTGCGAATTAAAAAATCAATGTTATTTGTTTAAGAGCGGTATCGCTAGAATCAAATTCGCACGGCAAAAGCACGGTTTTGTTAGTTGAACCATAGATTTTCCGCGCGCCCTATCGTATCCGTGGCACAGGGAAGGCACGTATGAAGGCCAAGCACCCAATGGATATACAACTCAAATATAGGTTGTGTGCCCACAGATTACTTATGAGATCAGATCGGTTATGATAGTATTTATGTATCAGAACCAGTGTAAACAGAAAATGTGACTAATATGACCGAATATTGACTGAGATGGCTAGGACAACGCTCACGAAGTATTTTTTTAAACAATAAGCCTACGTAAAACGACGATGATGGCAATGCGTACGACCAGTTCCAACGGCCAGTTCTTATATAAAGTAGAAGTAAGCGACTGACTGATGCTTGCTCACACTTATATCTCTCTTCATTCTCATCATCATCAGCTATCAATTTTCCATGTTGGGCCTCCTCGTGACTATGCCATTCTCCCTTGTCCTATTTCACTCTCATCACTTGCACAAAATGACGTGGCGTTAGGAAGCGTTTAATGGCCATTCCTCTACCTTATAAATTCTGTGGTATGTCCAATCCTATTGCGATAATTGGAGGACCGTGCCGGCTTTTCATCGGGAGGTAAACGTGTTGAAGGTAGAATACTGTTCGTTTAACAATGTGAATACAATGAGGCTTCGTTTCCTTGATGTTTGTTATGATTTTACACTAATTGGTATAATAGTACGACATAATTTATTAATTCTTTATTACACCTATTTATTTAAGAACCTATCTATTTCTTCAAGACACAAGTGATTAGGGTACCTTTCTAGGCATCTTACGTGATCCATCGTCAACAGCATTTTCACTTTCCATCCGGTGGTATGTTGTCAAACGTAGGCCTATTTAGTATAAAAAAATACAATAATGAGTAAATTATTCTAACATAATTTTTGAGCCATATTTACTATTATAAAAGAGAAGTCATACGTATTTCCAGAGCGTTACAAGTTGGGCATCTTCAACAAACGAGTGAATAGGTACCAGCAGGTACCTTTCTATGCATCGTATGTTATTCATCATAGACCGCATTTGCACGTTCCATCAGGTGGTATGTGGGGTGCAGGTTCGTTTTATCATCTTATATCATAAAAAACGGGTTCATTAGCGAATATCTTTTGCCATTGACGACATAATATCTGAGCTGTCGCATTTAATAACAATAACAACAAAAAATAAATTGTCTTAAAAATAATATCAAGATACACTCCCCTTGCATGTTAATAACTTCTAATTAACAGCAAAATGCACTAATTAAAATCATTTTCTACTCTAACAAGCGTAGTTTTTATACCCATATAACCATAACATGAAACGACTTCAATTTGAATAACACCGTGGAAAATTTACATTCGTAGAACATGCAAATCGGAACGAGCGCAGCCACAAAAGCGCATATGATATTTTTGATATTTTTCAACGTAAAACTTTCAGAGGCTGAAAAAACGTACCTTCGCTAGGCATGAACGACGTAAGTTTTTTAGCGGGCTAACTTTTCTCACTTGAAAGTGCTGAACCTAGGAATTACTTATTCCACTTATTTTTAAATTTTAAACGACTTGTGCTGTATTTCAACGATTATTTTAAATAGATATAAATGGTGAAGTTAAATGGATCCACATTCTACTTATAATATTATAAATGTGAAAGTTAGTATGTATGGAAGTATGTCTGTTACTCTTTCACGACTCGTATATCGATAAAGTAATAATAATTATTATATAATAATTTTATTGTAAGAATGAATCAAATCTTCAAATTGATGTCTTGTAAAACGTTCACGGATCCAAGACATCAAATATTTTCTATTTTTTTTATTTATATATAGATACTATAATTTTGGAGTGCCCTCAGAATTCTGTTCCTCAGTGTCCGGACATATTTCCCCTAGATAACATAATTTGATCACCGAACACCTAATTCACTCACCTCAAACGTGTCTGAGGTGTCCGATTGTCGCTTTCCGGCATCGGACACCTTAATGTAGAGGCAAACACTTTACGTAAACATACCTTGAAAGAGGTACAGTATTTTTCTTCGCTAGATTTTGATATAGTATGTGCACGCGGAGAATCCAGCATTATAAAAATAGTTAAGTTTAAAATCCAAATACATCTGCCTTTATCCAAGTAAAGTGTTAGACTTCGAGTTCTTTTTCTTCTTCTCCGAAAACTGGTCCCATTTACTTGGGGTCGGCCTTCCTTGTCCACTTTTTTTATTCAGCACGGTTTTGTGCCATGCCTGATGTTATACCTAGCTTCTTGAGGTCCCTCTGGACGGCCGTCTGCCATGGGTGGTCTCCCATGAGAGCGCCTCATGATTGACAGATCCAGCCAGCTTCACCATGTGATTTTCCGGGCGTCTTTGTATGTGTCCGAACCAACTCAAGCGCTTCTCTTTGACTTTATCGGCTATCGGGGCAACTTTAGAACTTCCTCTTATATCACTCATTTTACTCATTGCGAATTTCGTCCAGAAAGGTGAGACCCGCAGACCAGCGCAGCATTCTCATTTCTGCTGTGTGTTTTGCTCAGTGATAAAACTTTTTTAGGAGTATGGTGCCTAACTGGAGGTTGTAGCGAAATAAATAACACGCTAAGTCAGAAAGCTGAATGTGGAATAATTTTATCTTCAAACAAATCTACAGTTTCATTCATGCCACACCGCTACGATTTATAGACCACCGATTTAGGTATCATTTCGATACAAAATTTCCATTTTATACTGAATCTGATATTGGCTAACCATTCAGTTTAAAACAAATATTAAATGTAACAAATGCCGCTTCAGATTTAAGTTCGTGTAACAAACGTGTTTTGGCTTCCTGTTGTTTATCAAAAAAGCCATAAAATGCGCGTGAAGATTTTTTAGGTTCATTTTCTATACAAAATAAAAACTACAATGGAACTACATAAATCATATTTCTTTTGCCATAACGATAAAATAGGGGTTCGATTTTTGTTATGTGAAAATCTTTACAATTTTGGGTACATTATTACATCCTTAAAGACATATTATCCTAAGACTTTTTATGCTTGGCCGTACAAAGCCGTTTCGTGTTTTCTCGTAAAATATATCACCACTAGCACCCTCTTAATAAGAAACTTAATATATTAAGGTCCCTATAACTTAGTTCATTATTTTTCCTGCGTCTCAGTATTTTCGTTAACCCTCTTGGGGTTGTATGAAACCAATAACCGACGTAATAAAGCTGAGGTCAATCCTTCGCCGAAAGCCGCAGAGTTTATTCCCCTGCGATCGGAATACATAAACGATGTATCATCTTTGTTGAGTGTTGGTTCACAAGACGGATTGCGAATCTGTGTCGATGAACGAGATTCCATTTTAATATCACTTTTGTTTTCGTCCACACTTTTTATTACGGCATTAAATCCCCGCAACTAAGTAAAAAGGAAAGGAAACTAAATTCATACGCTTTCACCAAATTTATGTTTTCAGCTCTGTGACAAGTTGAGGTACGTATTAAGTGTAATTTATAACTTTCTTTCAAGAAAATTATTGACGATGGAATATAGTAGTTCGATAAAAGTGTAACGACCTCTATAAATCTATGTGTGTTTGAACTCTTAAAACTTATTTAATGTTGTGGGATCCAATCTCCATTCAATAAATGAGACAAGATGATCAGAAAACTTAGATATTTATTCTTCTTTGTTGCATTCCGTTTTTCTATCTTAGAAGTGAGTGATGTTCATTTGACAATATCTAAAAGTGATATTTTCCGCGAAGAGTTCCCAATGCAAATAAAACCATAAAGCATAGATCAAATGAACTTCACGCAGACCAAAAATACAAAGGAAATATTTAAACTACTTGGTTATAAAGCTAACAGTTTGCTGTAAACCGTGTTAAGCTTTTTGCCGCAATTGAAACTAGATATTGATAGCTGATTTATTATTATTATTTACTTTTTAATTTTTTATTATGCATTATATGTATAATTTTTTTATTGGGTTACCAGAATTATGCTCCAGTAAGGCACATCTCTGTAATAAAGGGACAGCTCCACTCAGCACGTGCTTGCCCGCAGGGTCAAATATCAAATACAAAAAATCAAAAGTTCTGCATGAAAGGTAGTGCAAGTTTTACATGTGTACAAAGTGGAGCGAGTATTACAGCGAGTGGGCAAAATTTAAGTTACTTTTTAAAAATACAAAACAAAAGACGGTCGTAATTTATTTAAATCTAAATAAGATCGCCAAATGCCAGCATATTCACATCTCCTCGTATTACCTACAAGGAGGTGGGAATAGTTATATCCCTCGGTGACACCCAAAGCTCCTCTGAACATTATTATGTGTAGTTTATGGGTTCCAAGCGTGCCCCTATCGCGGCTCACGCCTCTCTACTTTGCACCCTATTTAGGAGATATTTTGCGGTACAAAAGTATGTAAGGTATTATGTTAAAGCTATTATGGGCAATTTTTTACGAATGGGTAAAAGTGAACCCTAATCGCAGACTTTAGAGGAACATTTACTGGTTTAGCGATTTTTACCTCTATACATATAAAGGTAAATTTATAATAGATAGTTCACTTCCTTATGCAACTTCTTAACATTATCATCTCCCTACTGATTTATTGTGGCGCAGCGATCCATCTCTCGATATCTAGGCTCTCGATAGGTACTTAGTACTTCCTTGTTATAGTCTAGTTCTTGCAAAGACTCAGCTTGATGTCGTCTTTTAGTAGGACTTCTAATCGGCCGCTCTTCGCTTGGCCATATTATCCGCGTTAAAAGATTCTTACCTCTATTCTCTTTATGACCAATGGACAAGTCAGTGAATGCCACAGTTCTATTTGTTATTCCATAGACTCGCTCGCTACTAAGAGAAGAGAAGTGATCCCTCTGAGCCATAAGACTGCCAATTTGTACAAGGAAGCTTTAATTTTTGTTGTTGTGAATAGATATCTGTCTTTATCTTTATTACCTTTACAGGTCTACATATTCCACTATTGATTCCATAATATATGATTTACTAGCGGCCCGTCCTCGCTTCGCTTCGGGTGCCATTATATATAAAAAAATAAAAAGAAATACTTACGCAATACCTAAATATTTCAATGACAAATCTACAGATTTAGTATAATACCATTGCTAGAAATAGAAAATGATCACGAACATTAAATTCTCATCTTAACATGAATTTAGTCTTTTACAACTTATGATCCTATTTATGATATTTCTATCTTAAAATATTCTAGTAGCTTCTGGTGCTTCGCCGGCCACTGCCGCGGCCTTTACAATGTTTGGAGATACTACAAAGATTTCAGGGAAATAAAAACTATCCTATGCTACAGAGCCCAGGACTCAAATTATGTTAAAACTTATTTCCCTAATTCGTTGGTTAAAACCAAATGAAAGCTACGTCAGTTCGACGGATACTGAATCCTTATACAAACTCTTAAATGCCTGGTTTCCTATCTGAAAGGGCGGTTTTAGGGATAAAAGATATTTTGTGTCCTTCCTGGTACTTAAACTAACCTTTGTAGAAGTAAAAAAAAGCTTAATTGGCCTAACGAATATAGATAACTCATACAAACTTCACCCCTGTTCCCCTTCTAAAAGGGGATTTCTAAAATATAAAAACTATCCTATGTCTTGTTTTGGTATACAAACTACCTTTATTATACTTACTAAATTTCAGGCCCAGAGGTATTAGAAATTTCAATACAACATTTGCCCCCACTTTTATAGGAGAAAAATGGCCCTCTTTTCCCCCTATAAGAGGGGAATATCTGAGATAAACACTATTTTACATCCTCTCCTGGTACTTAAAAACCTTTGCATGCAAAATTTAAACTCTATCAGTTCAGCAAAAAGATAATAAAAATATATATGTTTAGGTATTAAAAAGAACCTATAGGATAGGTATTCCAAATTTTATCATTCTAGGTTTAGGAGTTTCGTCTCTACTGTGATAATGATGAGTCAGTCAGATTACCCTACAGAGTTTAGTGTAGTCCCACATATTATGTTAGTTAGGTTGGAAAGTATCCACAATGCGCAAATCAAGCGTACGAAGCGAGAATGAGGCGATGCGCTTGAGCTTGGGAATCAAACAACTTTTTATACCAAATTTCAGCTTAATATTCCCGTTCCCATAGGAATATTGGGATGAATAAACAATCCATTATCGTTTCTTGGTAGTCAAACTACTATTACACCAAATTTCAAACTATTCAGCTCAGCGGTTACATTTTCCATATTAGTCCCGTTCCCGTGGGAATTTTGTATTGAAAACTATCTTGTATTCTTTTTTGGTAGCCAAACTACCTTTGCATTAAATTGCAGCTTAATTGGCCACGTGGTTACAAATTTCTGTATTATTCACGTTCCCGTGGGAATATTGGAATGAAAACTATTTGAACCCTTTCCTCATAGTCAAAATACCTTTATACTAAATTTCAGCGTTATAGGCTTAACGGTTACAGATTTCCATTTTGTTCCCGTTCCCATAGGTATTTTGGAATGAAAATGATCTTGAATCCATTCATGGTACTCAAACTACCTTTATACCAAACTTTAGCTTAATAGGCCTAGTGTTTACAGATTTCCATTTTGTTCCCGATCCCGTAAGAATTTTGGAATGAAAACTATCTTGAATCCATTCATGGTAGTCAAACTACCTTTACATCAAATTTCAGATTGATAGACTCAACGGTTACAGATTTTCATTTTATTCCCGTTCCCGTAGGAATTTCACAAAATTCCTTCTTATAGGTCGCCAACGTTACCTAAAAAACACGCTGTACAAATTTCAGGTCAATCTGTCCAGCGATTTTATCCCTGCGATGATAAGTCAGTTAGATTTCCACTTAAAATTTTGGCATAGACATAGATTGTTCCCGTTTCTGTAAGAATTTTGGGTTGAAAACTATCTTGTACTTTCTTGGTAGCCAAACTACCTTTGCATTTAGTTTCAGCTTAATCGGCCAAGCGGTTACAGATTTTCATATTATTCCCGTTCCCGTGAAGAACCGTTGTGAATCCTTTCCTGACAGTCAAACTACCTTCCAAATTTCAGCGCTATAGGCGTTACCGCGATTTCTATTTTGTTCCCGTTCCCGTAAGAATTTTAAAATGAAAACGATCATGAATCCATTCATGGTACCCCAACTACCTTTATACCAAATTTCAGCGTAATAGGCTAGAGGTTACAGATTTCCATTTTGTTCCCGTTCCCGTAAGAATTTTGGAATGAAAACTATCCTGAATCTTTTCATGGTAGTCAAACTACCATTATACCAAATTTCTGCTTGATAGACTCAACGCTGACAGATTTCCATTTTTTCCCTTTCCCGTTGCAATTTCGCAAAATCCGTTCTTATCGGTCGCCTAGGTTACCTAAAAAACACACTGTTTAAATTTCAGCTCAATCAGTCCAGCGGTTTTATCCCTGCGATGATGAATCAGTAGATTTCCACTTTAAATACATATTGGTATAGAGTATAGACATACTCGTAGATTGTTCCCGTTCCCGTGACATTTTGGGTTGAAAACTACCTTGAATCCAGTCATGGTAGTCAAACTACCTTTCAACTAAATTTCAACGTAAAAGCGGTTACAGATTTTCAGTTTTGTTCCCGTTCCCGCAGGTATTTTGGAATGAAAACGATCTTGAATCCATTCATGGTAGTCAAACTACCTTTATGCCAAACTTCAGATTTATAGGTTTAGCGGTTACAAATATCCATTTTGTTCCCGTTCCCGCAAGAATTTTGGAATGAAAACTATCTTGAATCCATTCATGGTAGTCAAACTACCTTTATACAAAATTTCAGATTAATAGGCCTAGCGGTTACAAATTTCCATTTTGTTCCCGTTCCCGTAGGAATTTTGAAATAAAAACTATTTTAAATTTTTCCATGGTTGTAAAACTACCTTTACACCAAATTTCAGCTTGATAGACTCAACGGTTACAGATTTCCATTTTGTTCCCGTTCCTGTGGGAATTTCGCAAAATCCCTTCTTATTACCTGCCTATGTTACCTAAAGAACACGCTGTCCAAATTTCAGCTCAATCGGTCCAGCGGTTTTGTCCCTGCGATGATGAGTCAGTCAGTTTTCTATTTTATATAATAGTATAGATTTTTATATTATATAACTGCCGTCAAAAACGTATCTTATAATTTATACAAGGAGTGCAAACAGTTATGAGTCTCACTGAAATTGTCTATAATGTATTAATCATTATAATCGGAGAGTGTACGCCTCGTTCAAACCAAATACCTAATCGATTTAGCCATTTGGGCGTGAAATGTTAACAAACAAACGTACACAAATTTCATAATAACATTAGTTACTACCACACCACCATAACTACCACTGCATAACCTTTCTTTTGTCATCTTTCATAACATTGTTCTATGAAACTTGATAAAATATGCTTCACACAAAAACTGTTCTTAGAATCGCTTCAATAATTAATGTAGCCTTGGACGAACTGAAATAACTTGCATCAGGGCCGCATCGATTTTGTTCGTCTTCCGTTTGTGGCTGCATTCGACGAGTTAAAATTTACAATATAGTGCTGTTATTATCGGTAATTTGTATGAATATTTAACGTTACAAAGTCATACATTTATAATAATATAATTATTGATTTGTGCTCAATATAACCAATACAAGGGTTATGTGTCTAGCAATCATAATTTTCTTTGTATATAATATTATATTAGAGCAATCATAATTTGCTTTAGTTTAGTTATTAAGTTGCATTGTGTCGTTGAGACAGAATTTAAGGCCATGGTATGTCTGACCCATAAAAAGGTCTTTTAGTATTATCAACCCTTTGAACAGGTTCATAAGTTTCTTCATAATGATTTCTACTGAATTTAAAAGAAAGTGTAGCAATGATGCATAATTTGAAAAACGCTCGAATAATTTCGATTAAATTTGTATGAGACCACCTCGAAAACATAATGGTGATCATAAAAAAGATTCAGTAGTTATTTTGAATCTTTCTACATTTAATTGAATACAAAAATAATATGTTTTGTTTTCTGTTTCAGGTTAGGTAGAAGAAAGGCATTATTTGAAAAACGGAAACGAATAAGTGACTACGCTTTAGTGATGGGGATGTTTGGTATTGTAATTATGGTTATAGAGAATGAACTTTCAAGTGCTGGTGTTTATACTAAGGTAAGAATAATATCATTTAATTTAAAATATGGTTTAAAAAGACAAAAGAAACTACAGCTTTGGTTTGAAATAATATCACCAATCAACCTGAGGTCACAGACTTGGGGTCTACTCTTCGGGTGAATGAAGTAGTAATACAATTTTTGTATAGCGATTTGTGTGTGTGTGTGTGTGTGTGTATTTGTGTGATGTATGTTTCGCTTGGAGTGATTAGAGAAGAAATATAATAATAATATTATGTAGTGAGATACCTATTCCCCGTACAAGCCAATTGGCGTGCTATAGGAAAAACCTAAGCCCATCAGAGGATTATAATAAGCCAACGATAAAAATGGTGATGCACTGGGCTCTTTGGTGTCAAATATTTCTAACATTTATAAACGTGAATGTTTGTAAAAATGGATGTCAGGATGTTTGTTACTCTTTCACGCCTAAACGGGTAGACCGATTGAGTTGAAATTTTGTATAGAGATGCTTAGATCCTGGAATAACACATAGGCTATATTACAGCGGGAAAAACCGCCGAACGCAGCTAGTTATGATATAAATGTGAGTTTTTATTATGATTTTATCATTACAGGCGTCAATATATTCACAAGCGTTGAAGACGCTTATATCAATGTCGACTGTGATTTTACTTGGCCTAATCGTCGCGTATCACGCTTTAGAAGTACAGGTAAATATAACTTTCTTAACATTTTAATTTAAAGAATTTATTGAATTAAAACAAGAAAGACTACTGGGACTGTTATTGAGCTTGTGTCTAAATTGATGTGTTGGTGGTATAAAGTATGATGCACAATTCGCTTCATACTAGTCTTGAGTAGAAATCACGTATACCTAAGTTGTGATCTCAAACCACGTACAGATATAAACATCACGTTGTCCAGCGTCAACACGGAAGAGACTATGTCTTCCTTATTAAATTAGTTGTAAGAATAATGGAATCAATAAACGACAGTGATGGAGTAAACTTGTATTTCATTCTTCATCTCCATCACCCTTCGCTCCTACTATCAACACCAGCACACGAAATTTCATGGCGACCCTGTCAGTCCTCTCCGTATAATACGACATTTCAGTGGATAACCAAGATGATCATCCAACGTAACCTAAATATGGCTCCGTCTTTCAATTTCTTCTAGAAGACTATTTAATTAGCCACGCACCATTTGCTATGACTTAGTAACTAGAAGCATAACACTATCATACCTGCAAGTGTTACAAACCCAATAATTTACAAAACTAGCATCGTAATCTATAAAGAGAAATTGAGGTTATACTCCAACAGAACAGGCTACCTTAATTACACTGCTAGAGTCTGCAAATCACAATTAAAGGTTGTGTGGCCGACCTATGTCTTGGAGTTTCAGGTCGCTATTCCAAAGGAAGTTTTATCACATTTATTGTTTAACTTTTAACAAAAATACATAAATCCATATCAATAAACAGGTATCCCTCCAAGTTTTCACTGAATATCATGCCAAAACACGGCTACAATGACCACCTGGCTATACGGTTTTGTCCACGTCATGTTATTATAGTAGTTTAATAAACTTAATTCTTATACACACTTGTATCTGGTTCCAGTTATTTATGATAGACAACTGCGCTGACGACTGGAGGATAGCAATGACCTGGCAGAGAATAGCCCAGATCGGCCTAGAGTTGGCCATCTGCGCCGTACATCCTATCCCGGGCCAATATACCTTCACGTGGACCACCAAACTGGCCAATAAAGGTGGCGTTATTGGTGTTGAAGTTGTAAGTATTCGTCTATTTACTTCTTATATTTGATACGGTGTCAACTTTTCTCTTTCTCTTCTTTATAGTTGTGCTTTTAGAAACTCAATTCTTGTTTACTAAAATGTTTCTAATCTTTAGTAGAACACTAATCTCATCATCAAAAACAGTATAATTTATAAATTAAATTCATCTTTTTAAAGATTGTAATTTTTTTGCAAACTTATTCTTATGTTGCCGAATTCTATTTCAATCAGCATTTCAACTTCTTTCAAAACTCGAAGTTGCTTTCTCGAGCTATTTTTCGATATTCGCTCATTCTTAATTTTGGAACTGATATTGTTTTTACATTTTTCTCCTTAGGGCACGATGTATAAGCAAATCCAGGTCTGTATTCATCTAATTGAATAAAGTTTTAAGTGATGTTAGAGTCCTCGTCTAAAGCATGATTTTCGTGAACAATGAGTTTGACTCCACTGTTGTGTCCGTGATTTGTTTGAATTGTGTGATTGAAAATGTATGTAGCCATTGTCTTGAATAATAGTTATTACAATATTTGTTGGGGCAAAATTATTTTGGCATACGAAGGCTTATAAATAAAATCAGGCCATGCTACGTAAGAGCAGTTTTATTGTAAAATAGATTGGAATCCATGCATGTTGCCGTGTTTCAATTATTGTGAGTGAGATTTATATAATGCTTTTACGTATTGATAAAATCACTAAAGCACGAGAGCACATTGGTTTTGTTGATTTTGATTCTAAATTTAATATAAAAGGGATGATATAATTTATCGTGAATAACTGACATCACTTGAAATGAGACGAGACAAGTTTGTATTGATTCTGTCAAAGTTAGTTGCGTGCCTTAAGGTTAACAGAACATTTCATGGATAAAAGAAATTACGCAACTGAGCCTGCTAAAAAATAAAAAAAATGAGGCAGCATAGTAAGCCTACTAGTTAACATAAGTACATGCACAAACGCATTCTGCTCGCACACAACACCTTGGTGTGCAAGCGTATTTACTCGTATGTGCGTTCGTAAATGCTATTATGTAACGAAACAATAACTAAAGGTGCTTAATTTTTAGGCTCAATTTAGTAGTTTCCTTCATCCATGATACACGTCCTATAATTTCATCATATTCGTTCTAACATTAAACAAATTACTACCAATCTTGTCTTAAATTTTCTCCTGTTCTGATTCCAGGTTCCCTATGACGTCACCCTGTCGTTGCCGATGTTCTTTCGACTGTATCTCATATGCAGGGTTATGTTACTCCACAGTAAATTGTTCACGGATGCCTCATCGAGAAGTATAGGAGCTTTAAACAGAATTAATTTTAACACTAGGTGAGTGTGACTGATTTTTAAATTTTAACTTTATTTTTCACGTCTCGTTCGCTAAATCAATAAATCCTAGCAACTTACACCAAGTCAATCATTCGAAAAAATTGCTAAATAAAGAAAAAGCTGTCATCTAAATGAAAAAATTAGAGAAAATATTTATTTATTAAATTGCTGTGTCCATAAGTTTTTAATTCCTTATTTAGTTTTGCTTACCGTTTTTCTCCCAGCACATCATAATATCATACGTATAATAATACTAAGAATAATATTTACTGCATAAAATGTTAAACATATGAAATTATTCGCGTAATTAATTAATTTGCCTATATATGTATATGAAAAATTAACTACACGAATAATAAATAAGCATTCTGAATTCATGGACTTGTTCTATAATTATAAATTAATATTGTCATTGTAACTGTTTCAGGTTCGTCTTGAAGACGCTTATGACAATTTGTCCTGGCACTGTTTTATTAGTTTTTATGGTATCCCTTTGGATAATTGCGAGCTGGACCCTCAGACAGTGTGAAAGGTTAGTATCGCTATTACGTGTTGTGAGTGACGTATTAATTATTTTGCATAAATTATTTCATACATTCGAAGAGGAACACATCAACAACCCTATAAATTAACGTGGTCAGGTTTCAAATCTCATCAAAAAGATTAGTTAATACCATGTCCTTTTGACCAGTATTTTGCTTCCACTATGTTCAATTCATTCTGTGTTACCTACACTTAATGAAGTTTCTACGATCACCAGTGTTGCCTATGTGGGCATGCTATTGCTTTTGTAATGTGACGTTGTATATAATGTTGTTTTCGCTTTTTATTTCAACCCACTTTATTTTTTCTGTCTTTAAAACGATAAATTTAGTAGAGACGCTAGGTTCATAATCATCACAGAGATATACAAGAGTTTGACTTTGAATATGTTCGCAAATTTAGCTTCAAATGTTAACGAAACACAAATTTTGCTATAGTTTCTATTTTCTTAGTATTATCTATGTGTTAGATGTAGACTTCGTAATCGATGTTAAGAAAGAGGGTGCTTGTTGTGATAAATGTATTTAAGTATATTGTGTAGTAGTGTTTTAAGCAATTTATTTTAAACTTTACGTGAAAATTCAAGCTGTATAAAAGCGCTGCTATTTATGAAACATTATACTGAATACAGCTGAATACTTAATTTTAGAAAGTCACATATCAGCACCGTTCACTCAATGAATACAAACACTAATAGTTTTACACTTGAATACGTTACACAAATAATAAATGTTCTGCGCACAAAATGGCTCTAGGTACAATAACACTTAGAAAAGCTTCTAAACACGCACAAAACCATTGCACTATTCCATAATCATGCATCAAAACAAGTTACCTCTTCCCGTTCTCAGCGAATAGCTTGTGATGTTCTCACTTTACGTGTTTTCCTTCTTTCTTCTTGCCAAATTTTCTCTCAATGTTACAATCTATGTTTCCTAAACCTTGATCATTTATTGAGGTAGGTATCTTCAATTCACGCATGGCTATTACAAGTATCACTATTTGGTATTGAATCCAGATAAATGTTTAGAATGCACGTTGTATTTAAAGTCTTTATTCGATATTAGTACATTATCTGTTTAGTGAGACGGTTTATTTAATTATAATCGACGTTATAGGCATGCAAATTGTTTGTTGTGGTACTGAAGTTTTTTTTTTATTGAAAACTTTAATTGGATGTCAAATTATATGAAAGTATTTTAAAATCAGTTACAAGTTTATATTAGTCTGTTGCGACGTATAACGAGTATTTAGCTTTAACGTAAAATTAGTGGATCGGTTATTATCTGTGAGTCTTGTCGGGCATTTTGGCTCTCAGGTTCCACGATGAAGATCATGCCAATTTGCTAAACTCAATGTGGCTGACAGCTATAACGTTCCTCTGTGTCGGCTACGGAGATATCGTTCCCAACACTTACTGCGGCCGCGGCATTACCCTCACCTGCGGTATGGTGGTATGTATTAACAAAGTAGGTTATTTGGGTTGAATTAAGAGTTTTATAATATTCTCGTATATCTTCTTGACAGAACAATGGTTTTCTAGGCATCGCAAGATTTTGACTCACACTTGCTTTGTCTAGCGAATAGTCATAGGTCGGTAAAGGTGAGCCATTTTATGTGTTGTTAACATATTCACGAATCTTTGAAGCAATTTCACATTCGAGATCAAAGTCAAACTCTTTGTGACACGGTTACTCTATTTCTCCTATTTATTTTTTGTTTTTTTCTTCAACATCCATACAAAGTTTGAGGTCAGCTTGCGCGCTATGGTCGTTCCGGGTTTGTGAATGAACACTCATGAGTAGCATGATAGGTTTCGATATAAACAAGTCAATAAGTAAAGCGTTGGAATTTATTGACGATTCAGGTTTCACGATGAAGAACACGCTAACCTTCTGAATGCGATGTGGCTTATCGCGATAACGTTTCTCTCCGTCGGTTTTGGTGACATAGTGCCAAACACATATTGCGGCAGAGGTATCGCCGTTAGCACCGGCATTATGGTAAGTTCTAACAAACAGACTTTATTAATGTTTGTGTTGACTGACACGAGTTCAATCTTTCGCACTCTCTTTTCTATTTCTTGAAGATGTGCAAAAACACGCCAACATCATGTTGGAATGCTTTCGCCTACAAAACTAACGCCGCTTACAATAATTGTGAATAATTAACAAAAGTAAGTCAGTCAACACGTATGCATATATGTAACAAACAGTACACACACAACACAGAAATGCTTCACACGAGGACAGTTCAAGTCCACAGTTGGGTGTATTCGATGTTATAAATAACTGAATGTTCACAGAATCTGTATAACCAACGTTGTATGTATTGATGTTTATTATTTGAATGCAGTATTAAATTTATTGTAAACACACAATAATTTATTTATCACGGTATCTGTTATCACATTCAGTGTACACTTTGTCCTGATTATAGGGTTCCTCTCAACCGTAATGAAACAATTGTTTGTAGTATTGCAGGCAATATTAAACTTTGGAATATCTTTATCAAGTTTCACAAGTACGGTATTTGAAAATTTATTTTATAAAAGTATACGTCCATTTCCCTGTTAAAGCCAGCTATTAGAACTATATATTTTGTAGTATGGAATGCTTCATTTCTCCTTACTATTTCTAGTTCTCTTTTCACTTCAATATTTCACTGAAATGCACAAATAAGTTTGTTTTTAAAATGGCTCACTTTTCCTAAAATAACTTCTAACAGAAGTGTACAATAAAATTCATTGCACCTGATAATAAATAGTGTTTGTGTTAACTGTTAATCCAGTAAATAATACTTAGATGTTGTTTTAATGGAAGTAAATATAATAAATAAAATGTTTGTGCACAAACTAGATGACAATGCACTAAATGGACAAAATTTACTTCACTTTTCATGTAACGCATTATATTATCAATTTACTAATAGATTGAGCTCATAAAAATAGGAATGTCACATGAGTCTTCTAACAATACTATACGTTATTATAGATACTAACAAAATTAACAAATTATTTAATCCTTCTTTTATCAGCTCAAGTTAGAATTGGTTCTTGGCACTAAAGTTTTGTAAACTAAATAAAAGTGTTTTAAAAGATGAAATAATGTACTTAAAGTCTATTAACTATATTTAAACAGTAACATTAATGGAGGGTAATCGAGGCAATGAATTTTTATTAGTAATAACAAAATGCTTTGTATGCTTGTATAATATTTACCTTTGTGTCTATTATCCTCAATTTTAAACTAAAATTAATATTCCTTAAAGTTAGCACATAGCTGAAAAATTATAATTTCATTATAATTTCTAGCCTTCAAAATTGCCTAATTGGAATGGAAACTCTTGAATGCTTGTACACGTTCGCTTGCATTTTACATTAAGATATTCACTTAACAGGGAGCTGGATGCACAGCGTTATTAGTCGCGGTTGTTTCAAGAAAATTAGAATTAACTAGAGCCGAGAAGCACGTTCATAACTTCATGATGGACACACAACTTACTAAAAGAGTAAGTATTGATGTGATATAATTTGATCACAATTATTGTTAATCTAATTAACAGGGGGCGGGATGTACGGCATTGTTAGTGACAGTTGCCTCGAGAAAGTTAGAGTTAACTAGAGCGGAGAAGCATGTCCATAACTTCATGATGGAGACCCAACTCACCAAAAAGGTAAGGTGACTGTTACATTAGTAACAGATGGACTTGAGGTAAGACCGTAAGCTAGGTGCATAAAGGTAAATATAAACGTGATTTTTTTAACTAATTGTGCCGTTGGAGCTAATCACAATAGTATAGATACACATAATAAAGAAATTCAAAATAACAACCTAAATAGTATCGAATAAAATTAAAAAGAAAATGTTAAACGTTTTTGTATCTAACATTTGATTACCAATTTAGTATGCTAATCACACAAACACTTTATGTGCTAGAGGAATAGCTATTTGATTAATAGAATGCTTATTTGCTATCGAAATGTTTGCAGCTGAAAAATGCAGCAGCTAACGTGCTTCGAGAAACGTGGTTAATATACAAACACACGAGGCTTGTGAAGAGAGTTCATCCTGGTCGCGTGAGGACGCACCAAAGAAAATTTTTGTTAGCTATTTATGCGTAAGTACTAAGCCATTCCTTTAAGGATACGGTGTTAGCTAAGATATATTATCATGTTTCAACTCCTATTCATATACTAAGTTTTATACTTGCCAAATCTCATGGGCATATCTACAAATAAGACCGTGTCTTTAATACACTCATTTAGAAAAACACTACCGAAATAAATTGTCACCCCATTTCTTTCAGCTTACGTAAAGTAAAAATGGATCAAAGAAAACTAATGGACAATGCCAACACAATAACAGATATGGCAAAGGTAAGCAAAGTTGTGTGAATTAGTTAGAAGCTATTGCTACACTCATTCATATAACACAGTCCATTTAGCTGTAGATATTTTGTTAGATGGCACTATAGAAAGCCCTTCTAACCCCAACGAATCAACGGTAGGTAATTCTATAGATCGTAGTGATTGTTACAAATTTAGAAACCCGAGTGCTAACCTTAGAGATTAGTTGGTTATTGGTTTTTACCAAATATCATTTTCATCTGCTTGGCGCATGATGCTATCCCAAATTCCTTTTTAAAACTTAATCATGCATGTTAGATTGTAGGCAATTAGTGAATGTAGATGAAAATGATAGATGTAATAAGATATTTGGTAAGAGATCAACAAAATTACTACATACATGCATAATTACAAAAACCTCACACATAAACAAAAACACATACGCGATCAGGCAAATTACCAGGTTACAAGAACAATTAACACTAACAGAAACAATAAAATAGAACCAACAGTGAACAAAGAACTGCAAAGCGATTGATATTAGGACCCCTTCCTATTGCAGACGCAGAACACGGTGTACGAGATTGTATCAGATATGAGCACCAGACAAGATACCATTGAAGAGAGGCTGACTAGTTTAGAAGAAAAACTTACTTCATTACAGGTAATTGTGAAGATTTGTTGTATATCACACATTCTATCAATGACCTATTCCTTGAACGTTGACATTTGCGGTTAGATTGTTAGGTATTCCGTAGGTGATTATAGGTAAAGTTTTTGGGATTTCCGAGCAAATTTTCTTGAATACACAATAATTATTTAATACGCAACTAATAGCTTAAATTATACCCATCAAATCATAATTAACAGCCAATCTTTATCCAATGCAGGACATTAACGTCTCCTTATACCTATAGAACGCCACTCACCTATTATGGGTCTGTCATTTTTTTCTAAACACAAAAGAAGACTTTATATAATATAATAATTCAAAATGTTAAGAATTAATACCTACGTTATATGACTAATACTGTCGATTGTATCAGACCTGCGTAATCACTTTCTATATTAAGACGAAGAAGAGCATTATCCTGATCTGTCTTCTTACAAAAAAAATAGAAGTAGGTACACATTTAAGTCTGTATATTTTCAGGAACAAGTAAACAACCTTCCGGATGTAGTAGCTCGATGTTTACAACAGTGTTGGGAGCGAGCGGAGCAGCGTCGGAACTTCCTACATCCTGATACTGCTGCTGTGCCAACACCACCTTCTACTATCACTCCGTATGCCAGGTTAGTAGGTAGTAATATCACTTCTTCAGAAATTGCCTAGCGTTAAGACCGATTGTTTGCCTAACATTAAGATCTATCTAATTTAGTCTCTTTGTAATTGTTTGGTATGCAATAAAGTTTTATTCTTTTCTATTCTATGCAGTTTATTGTCTAGTGTCATCTGTTTCGAAATAAACGAGTACACTGTATTAAAATGAATAGTTAACTCACCGTCCTTTGATGTCTCTCTCCCATGTCTGCAAAGAAACACTTCATAATACAACTCTAAAAGTCCCTAATACAGCTATATAATTGTGTGATACATTTTCTTTTCTTATTATAGAAAAGTTTAATCTCTAAAATTCTCACTATAATGTCGGTTTGCTCTATAGGATTTCAAAGACCGAAAGCTGTTATTATCGTCTTTTAAACTAGTTTTTGTTTCCTGACAATATTGCTACGTTTCAGAACGATGGGCACCACGGTACCACACCCGTGGCCACCGAGTCCGGTCTTGCAAACAGGTGGTCGGACGCACTCGGCTCCTGAGAGTGCCATCACAGGCCATACCCTCACGCCACAGCCCTCAAGCCCCGCTCCGCACGCCTCACGCCCGCCGTTGCCCAGCTGAGTACCGCTCTCCAACTCCGAACTCCTGTGCTGAACTCGACGAAACTCGGCTCCCGTACTCTGACCCCCCCTTATTTATACCTATCTGGTTATCGGGAAAATCGTTTTACTTGGTGGATGTTCTTTATGTTAACAAAATTATCGATTTGAAAGTGCTAAAATTAGTTTTAAGTTTTCAGTTCGCATCCATCAACTAGATGGCGCTTATACAGATCCTGTTATTTTTGCGCTTGTAAATGTAAAATTAATTTCGAACATAACGTTAGAGCCAAATATTATTAGCAACGTTTTAAAGACTGAAATTTAAAAACACGATGATGTAATTACTGTAGATAATAATGACAAACCTTTGAAATCCTTGAAGCACTTATACTAATGTAATAGATATCTAGATTCATAAACCTTTTTCTAGTAATATAACATAGTAACAATTCCTATTAGAATTCATGTATAATATTTAAATTTTCATCCAATATTACCAAAGTAAACTTTCTAAATATAGAATTCCACAGTTCCAATAGTTTAATAGAGCAGATGTAAATAGAAGATAGACTAACTTCTTTATCTATTTTCACATTTGAAATTTCACTCCTAACAGTTTTAATATCTACCTTTTGTCCGTAGTCAAGTTCTTTGCCAAATTCAATTTCTTCTCTTGAAGTGTTAATATTCTCTCTAGTGTATCTCTTATCTTTTGAATCTTTAATATTGTAAAACGATTTTTCCGGCACGCCAGCGGACCACAAATGGTGCGAGACAAGGCCGTAGTTTCCCTCGCTGTTCCCAAGTTTCGGAAGTGCCAGACTGTTAACTAGTGATATTCTTTAGATAGTTGAATAAATTGACGCGGAAGGACTCGCTGTTGTGATTATACAAAATGCTTTATCTATAGACGCTTTAGCTGATAATTTAGACGGTATTTTGAATACATAATTATCAACAACATAGGTTTAGGTAACACGATCACGATTGTCTGTTTGATGAGGACCTTGCACAGAATTTTGCGTCGCGTCGTTGGTTCGTATCGCGCTCTTGTAAATTCCAAAGTATAAAATTTGATCTATCAAAATAAGTTCCATACACAAACGATAGCGGCGCTGCTCAATATTTCATACCTACAACTAAAGTTTCGACGCAAAATCTTGCGCAAGGCCTCAGATCACTGTTTTTTACGAAGCGTGCAATTTTAGTCAACTCGGTTTTATTGTTTATACTGTCTTAATTTTGGAATTAAAAGTCTATGTAAATCATAATTATAATAATATTAAAGAAATATACGCAACGTTTGGAAATTTAATAGGTTATCAATGTAATGGAAATCACAATTAGATAAATTGCAATGTATCAAATCCGCTACTTATGAATTTATTTTCACTAGACCAACCATAGAAATTGATTCCTTGTAAATTAATAATACGTAAATAAACACTCATAGAAGATCAGATTTGATTAGTATCACAGTTGGTATAGAATTACGATTAAATTTTAAGTCGTGAATTCACTAGGAGACAAATTCCGCTGAACGTTATTTTCATCAGTGGCATCGGTCGAAGCGACGCAAAGTTGCGCATATCATTCCATCCACGTTTCTAGAATAATGCATACGTTCCACTGTGAGTGGAAAGGACCCCTTTCCGAGATTGTGGGCTTCGCTTAACTTATAACGATGGTTTTTCATACATGTGCTTCCACCAAAGCGGAGGTGAGTTGAGTGAGAAAAAGAGTCATATACGAGGTTTGCAACGTGAGGTTCCCGAATTTCAAATATCTTGCTTAAGAATAACAAAACGTTATCGTCATTTTAAACCCCATTTCGCTCAATTCCCTGCCACAATAAAAAACTGGCATAAATATTTAATAATTTTACATAGTACGTTGTAAGATTGCTGACTCATTTCTCGTGTTGCGTTAGATCGTCAGATACCAATTTTAATCGTTACTCTACCTTGACGTATTATGAGCGAAAAATTGTCTTCTGGTGAATCCCCGAATCCCGAATTTAGAAGATACTATAAAGCTTTTTTTATCAATAATGAATTTTAGGTTTTATTTAAAATGTGTGTATACAAGTTTTTTTTTAGGTTTTAGACGGAATAACTTGTTACTGCCTGCCTATTGACATGTAGATTGTAAAGATTTTTCTAAGACTAGATTTAAGCAAAGCTTTTTATAAGAATTAAGATTGATGGCTGTCTAAATAGTGCCTAAAACACTACGAAATTTCGATAATTCGGTTTTATTATGTAGAGTAACTTATGAATTTGTAAATAGGATAAATATGAGAGTATAATTATTAAATTTATTATATTCTAAATTTAGGTATATGTGAACACGTGATGGGATCAAGTTTATTTCTACTCTCTTGTTTAATTTCTTTCATACTATTTTAATTTTGACTCCAACGAATCCTTTACACGGAAGTATTCATTAAATATAATGTGTTCAATTTCATAATAGATAATTTGAATGGTATGATTTTGTTGCTTCGCTTACAAAATTTGAGGTTATTTTCTACGCAGCTAAAACGATATAATATATATTATTATAGGTTTTACTGTAAAAAAAATGTTTATTTCCTTTATTATTTTTTTTTCTTTATTGTTTTTTTTTTGTATTCCAAATTGTCTTTCAAGATATATAAAGATGATTTCCTCCAATCGTAAAATAAATTTAAATTTTAAACAAAGACCAAAGATAAAATGGAATGAGAGTTTTTTTGCAAGATTATATATTATATAAGATAAAATGCCTATAAAATTATTTTTTGCATAGCTGAAATATTGTTATAAAAAAATAATATAATTTATTTCTGCATAGCAGGTCATAGATAAAATATTAAATTGTTGCGCATGATTGTTAAAAAAAATTCGTTATTATTTCACTACGTAAAATTTCTATTATTATTGTAATAATTATTTATCTCTTAATTAACTGAACATGTATTTAGTTATCTATAGAATAACATAACTTATTTAGAGTTACATTGTAATCCTATTAGGTATTTTATACAAAAACACCAATTAGATTAGGTATTAGAATAAAAATTAGCATAGAAATTAGTTATTACAACATTATATTTATTATATCTACCCGTTATTCTACCGTCTTATTAAATTTTAATACTTACAGTTTGTAATATTTCTATAAAATAAATATTAAAATCCGTAGTATTGGTAACTACCTCGAAATTTTACACATAATCCTTATAAAATATTTTGCCACTCCATATAAAACCTTTTTCTAATAACTTTTTTAAATTATTATTATCAGTTTTGAAATATGAGTTTTAGTATAAATATTATTAACATTACAATGCAAAAATACTTAATAAAATCCTATCAATAAAACCAAATTAAAACCTGTGGTGGAAGAATTAGAAGCTAGAAAACTGGCGGCATTGACCGTTGAATACAAACACAATTTCAAGGGCAAAATATAAGATATTTGATCACATTTCGCCCCCACTAAGCGTTTGGCCAGTTTTTCATTAGTTATTGAAGAGTTAAATATAGCATTAATTATAATTCAAGACGGATGCACTGCCGGCGTTAATATTTCTCGAGTAATGGGATTCTTCACGTGCCAGTGAAAAGGCAGACGAGATAATATATCCTTGACCGCATCTATACTTTCCATCTGGTAGGGTGTGGTTAAATGTTAATAGGTCTTTTATTTATATAGAACAGAAATAAAATAAAAAATAAATCAATTTTTACTATTGCTTTAGTTTCTTTTATATAACGTCATGTTTCCAAAAACGCACAATAAATTCAGAATAATAGAGTGGCATTTAGCATGATTAGATAATACTAAGCAGTCTTTACCGTACTGTAGCCTAAATTTATGTCCCCATTTAAATTTTTAATATCTAGTCATTAAGAATTAATGATTGCTTATAGTTTATTATTAATAACCATACGACATTTTTTGCAAAAGTGTATATGAAATTTAATAAATAAAAGTTCATCATCATCATCTAACTGATGGGACGTCCATCACTGCTGAACGTAGGCCACCTTTTTGGAAAATGGTAGAAACAAGTACTCGTACATGCAGTCACACTAAAATATTATAATATTTGAGTAGAGGCATGAGTTTTTGGTTAGATCTAGTATTTAATTTCATTCTTAGCACTTTTGCAAAAAATGTTTTCAGCTGAATTTTGAAGTAAACTATTTATTTATTAGATAAGAATTGACCAAAATGTCGTTTAAGATTGATAGATTTAAAATTTTGTAAATAAAAAAAAACCAGTAAGACATTATGTTAAATAGTGTAAATACAAGTTGTTTTTGCGAGTTTTAATGTAAATATTGTAAGGGATCGTTTCCAATAAAAAATATTTTTAAATGGTATGTTCAATCGTATAATAATACTTTGAGTTGTATGCCAACAGAATGTTCTTTGCGGTGCGTAAACAAAAGAATAGGAACCTTTTGTGATCATTGTTAATGAAATGAAAGTGTAACTTCGATTATATGAGCTGTAGTATTTTTTAACCCTTGTTTTTTATTTCTACCAACATAAAGTGTACTGACACGGTAAAAAGATATTTATACAGTATTTTTACTCCATAGAAACGGTCGAACACAAAGTCACACGAGCTTCGCAGTCGACAGGGCTTGCTTGCTAATAAGCAGCGAGGTGCCAAATAGACTTTATTATTCTGAATTACTCAAAATATAATCATTGTAAATAAACGGCATAAACTCACTTGTATTTACTTCGGCTTCGTGCCAACCATTTCGTTCGGGGCGCGGACGCCGGCGCGTAACCGCAGCTACTCTCTGAAGAAGATCCTCGTACAGAATCGAAACGGTCGGCATGAAGCCGAAGTAAATACAAGTGAGTTTATGCCGTTTATTAAAAAAGATGAATCTAAATACTCACGAATCGTTTAGTGTAAAAATACTCAAAATATAAAAAATAATGAAATTATAATGTTAATATTAATAATAATTACACGGAAGCTTACTGCAACAAGTGCAATTTATAAAAAAAAATATTATTACCATTTAGCACCAAAGTACTCATCAAGACAAATCAAATGAACCTAAACTCGATGGGGTTGCGTCGTTTAATTACGGAGTTCCTATACACACCTTCCAGCTCCATCATCAGATCACCTTGATGTCATAATAATATTGCATTGTCATCTGATTTATACACGCATGCAAACTTTCAGCTCAATCGAAAACCGGGAAGTGGGTCAAATTAAACTCGCAAGCAACGCGATCTTAGAGTTCAATCGCTTCTATGGAGTTAAATACTGTATATCTCTTTACCGTGGTACTGACGTAACTTAGTACTTTAGATCTATCAGCACTATCCCGACGGGGAACCACTCAACTTTACAAAATCCCTTTAGCAGGGATTTTTTACAGAGTAATATTCTGCAAGAGGTTTTGACGATCAGTGCGAGAATAATGCTCAAGCCGGTTTTTCAACCCTAAGTAAAACAATTTAGAAAAATTTATATACAGACAAATGAGTTTCAGCTTTCTTTATTTGAAGTTTTTTCACCATAGTGCACAAATTACTTAGGCTAACAATTCTACTATTATTACAAAAAATGAAGTGTGTATGTGAGTGTAATTTGTTGCCCTTTCACGCAAAAATCTTTGAAACCAATGGTACGACTCTCGGTATGTTGATAGCTGGAAGAAGAACTTTTACCCAGTTTTGTTATGAAACCGGGACTTACGTACAGTCAACTACAAAGAGATGTATCCATGTTAGTCTTACAAAATGAAGGAACTTTTAGTATGCAAAAAATATTTACCCTTACTTCGTGATATTTTCAGTATCCACCAAATCGTATACTAAATTCGATTCATTTTAAATGCTATTATTATAGTGGGATACATCATTGTTGCATATTAAACGAGTCGATGATAATATAATGTGTTGCTACTAGAAATGTCACGAACCAAGGGAGGCTCATTGTGGCAAATGAAAATTTACTTCATTTTGTAAGCCTAACATGGATACATCTCTTTGTAGTTGACTTTACAAGGGTGAAACCGAGTGGAGCACAATTTCTATTACAAGTAAGTAGTTAACAATGATAATCAACATTAAATTTTTTTATGTAAGTGGACGACCCACAGTAATCCCATGATTGTTTTGTGAAAAAAAATACGCCTACCCGTAATATTAAAACGCAAAAGTTTGTAAGAATGTATGTATGTTTTTATTTTTTTCACGGTTTAACGGGTGGACCGATTGAGCTGAAATTTGGTATAGAGATCGCTCCCTAGAATAACATACAGGCATAATAGAATAACGTACAGCGGCTAAAATCACTGGGCACAGTTAGTAATATATAATAAATTATTTATTTTACATTCGTAGGTAACTCTCGTAAAATTTGGTATTAAAATAAGAGCAATTAACCTAACACACACTGCGAAAAGTCACAGTCTTCTTCTCTTTCCTGCCCTTATCCCTCTAGATGGGATCGACCCAACAAGTCTTCGTCCTCCATTAGACTTGATCATCCGTCATATCTTTATTCACTTCCTTAGCCTGCATATCTTCTTTCAAACTTTTCATACAAACCTTTCGCAACCCTATCAAGTTTGGGCACATTTGATTCGTCTTGGACGAGTACTTTGGTGCTAGATGGTAATAATAATAAAAGCTTGTTTTTTAATAACTTTTTTTATATTTCACTTGTTCCACTTACTTCACCTCATTCGTTGCCTTTTTTACCACATAAATTAGAATGTTACCAATAAAATCAATAATAGTTTAATTAAAATCCAAAATTGAATAAATATTAGGTTTATTGCTCTTCTTTTAATACCAAATTTTTCGAGAGTTACCTACGAATGTAAACTAAATAATATATTATATTAATTACTAACTGCGCCCAGAAATTTTAGCCGCTTTACAGTAGCCTGTATGTTATTCCAGGGTCTGAGCTATCTCTATAAATTTCTACCTGTTAAGGCGTGAAATAATAAAAACATTAATTTAATACATTCTTAAAAACTTTCGTGTTTTTAATATAAATAGAATATACAGTCACCTATCACATGCAGTGTTTTCCATACCTTGCGAAGCTGTCACATCAATTCATCCAATATCACTGACTACGCAGATTCTGTTGTCGTTTCCGTGAACCACCGCGTCTATTTTCTCGATATTAGTTTTTGATATGACTTGTCATACCAATAACTTTGTTACAGATGGTAACGTCATGTTCGTGTAACTTTTGATAATATAGTTCTATTCTCTTTTGGAGTATTGTTGAAGGTAATATTAAATTTATGATAGAGGTAATATTATTATCTTCGTAAAGTCCAATAACCTAATTTTATGACAAAAGTATTTTGTAACTCTGTAGACAGTCTGTGTACCGAGCTTAAAATCACCACAAGGCTCTCTCATATCTGTTTCCAACATATCCTGAGTTACGTTGACCACATTACTCGAAGGGATCCAGACAACCTCGAAAAGTTATTGGTAGTCTAATCTAGTTCTTGGTAGGTAAGTTTGGGGGAATAATAATATATAACCTTTTGGAGGTGGGTTACCAACGACTCACCGCAAAATAGTAACCCCGTTACTCGTTGGGATAAAAATCTATCCAATTCCCATCGGAATTGTAACCCTTTATGTTACTCGTTGGGAAGTTTTTATCCCAACGAGTAACGGGGTTACTAGTTTGGGGTGACTCGTTGGAAACTCACCGAAGACGGTCATCGATGCGATGGGCGGACCAAATAAAATCCCTTAATGGCTTGCCAAGCCATCAGCGACGAATACAATCTGGCAGAGTGCAATTCGAAGAGTTATGTTAAGCCCTGCAGACTAGACATATTCACTTCGTGAAGAAAACGACTATCTTTATGAAGAAGAAGATCCACTTCAAGAAGAAGATCTAGATGACTATAGACAATCGTAAACCGTTATAGTATTTTGTAAATTGACTTTTATTTCACGCATCTGAAGAAATTTGATCAAGAAATACCTGTTCCCGTTCAATTTTCCTTTATCTTCAGTTAATCAACCAAGTAGCCTTGAACTAGCAATAAAGCTCGGCAACTATTATAATGAAAGTTAGTTCAAAACTATCTCCCTTTCCGAAGAAAGGCTCCCATTTATGTGAACAATTAGTGAGGTACAATTGACTTGCGCAACTTCTTGAAATATTTCAATTTCCCAAACATTTAGGACAAGAGATTGAAAGTTTGGAGTGTTTTGTAAATATTGATTAATTGCGGTTTTTAATTAAGTCGTAGACTTTAGAAAATTTAATTAAATAGGTAAATACTTATTATAATTAATTATACATAATACAGGCACAGGATTGAGAGGCATAACATGAAGGCGGCCTATGCCCAGCAGTGGGATGTAGAGGGAAAAATCAAATATTAAATAAATAGACTGGAGAGATTCAAAATGGGCCATGTCGGTTAAGTTAACAAAAAAGAAATCTTATGTCCTATGCCTATGTATTGTATAATGAATCATGAATATTAGCCCATAAGTAAATTATTCTACATAAAAACCTTAATTCTACAAATTAATCAAAATTATAAAGAATTTTGTATTCCAAGGAACGATTATAGGCAATATAGCGACTATAAATATTAGGTATATACTAGTGGACCCGCGCGCACTTCGTCGCGCTTAACAGAAAATAATTTTCATTGTTCTTCTACTATATTATGCATGTGTTTACATATAAACCTTACTCATGAATCACTTTATCTATTAACGAAAACCGCATCAAAATCCGTTGCGTAGTTTTAAAGATACATAGGTGCGTCTGTATGTACAGACGCGGGAAGCAACTTTATTTTATACTACATATGTAGTGACTCCGAAGACTGCTAATTCATGAAATGTGATATATGTACCTGTACCTCTAAATAGAATTGCGACATAATATTGGATAGGTCGTCGTAACTAACCCGTTTTATGAGATTTCGTATAGTAAATCTCTCTCTTTATTATAGGTTAGTTGGCTGTTCATTTTTACAGTATTAATCATTATCAACTGAGCTCTTGGTTCTATATTATTTTTTATTCATTATAGGTAAGCCTTTGATCATAATCTCGCATGATTTTAAGTGACCATGAAGCTGAAGATTATGGTAGCAGACTACACCTATAAGGCGGAATGAACCCCTCCCTGGGTTATCTGAACATCGTGCCGGAACAGTCGTAATGAACACTTTACAACATAGATTGGTCCAGTGGGTGGAAACATGGAAACATGTATGTGGTAGTAAGACACGACTGAAGCCTTAAAGTCAGTTATAGTCTATTAAGATTTAATTTCGATGATCCAGAATTACATGTGCATAACATGACCCCGTGGCCACAACCGCTTCAAAATTCTATAAAAGATTCATGAAATCCTTATTCATAGTTTGGGACTTCCGTGAATAGCTCGTAGAACCGTATTTTAAATGCACATAAACATAATAAAGAGGCAATGTAACGTTGGTGCGGTGCATCAAGAATTTTACATAATTTCTAAATCTTTACCTAGGCAGAAAGGTGGATATAGGAGGTTTTCTTTCCCTAGGTAGAATGTACTGATCAAGGGCAGCGTTAGCTCTTACCATCAGGAGATCGTCTTACTTGTCTTCTTACTTATTTTCTTTAAAAATATGTGCATGTCTTATGGCGGCTCCAGATTAGTGCCGTGAAGCCCCGTGAACAGGTGTGAACGTGAATGTGGACGGTTTTCGCGGGGTTCACGCGCATTCACGCCTGTTCCCCGATCAGTGTCGGTATTTTGTCCCGCAACAAAGGGTTCGCGCCCCCTTCGCGCGGCGTTCTTATCTTATCTTATATAGGGGGCTGACGAAGTCAGCAACACATCGACCCATTGGGATCTATTGTGTTCACCCCTTGCCTACCGTTTCTTACTCCTCGAAGAAGTGGTTTATTAGAGTGGTGATCCCACTAAGGGAAAGAAACCTGTACTCCTCCGGTTTGGGGTACGCTGTCCCAAGGAGGCTCATGCGTTTCGTAGCTAGTACGTCGCATTCGCATAAAATATGCTCCATGGTTTCTGTACCCTCGCCACAGGCTCTACAATCGTTTGTTGTAGTGAGCCTCATTTTGAACAGCATGTCGTTGGTTTCATAATGCCCAGTTAAGGCACCAATGATTGCTCTTCCTTTGTTTCTTCCATTATTCAGAATGAATTTAGAAGCACCTTTGTAGCTGTTACCTAGGAATTTCTTCGAATGTCTCAGCCCTTGACTGTTTTCCCACTCTTGCGTGTGTCTTAAATCAGCATATTCCTTTATGGCCATATTGATGGTGCATGTAGGCAAGCCCATACTAGGTTCAGGTCCATGCATAGCATTTGCTGATCCCCTTCTAGCAAGCTCATCAGCCTTCTCATTCCCTTCTATACCTACATGGCCAGGTACCCAAACTAGTCGTACTGTGTTGCTGCGGCCTAATTTATTAAGGGCCTTCACAGCATCCAGGACCAGCTTCGAGCTGACTCTGCAGGAATTTAGGGCCTTTAGTGACGCTTGACTGTCACTGAGAATGTAGATGATCTTATCTTTTACATTCCTCCGTATGTTTTCTTTAGCGCATGCTATAATATATAGCATACATCTCTGTCTGAAAGACGGTAGTGTATTGACCCAGACTGTTCCAGAGTTGGATAGTTTCCGAGTATATACCTGCCCCTGTACCGGATCCGGTTTTTGAACCATCCGTGTACCATATGCAGCATTCTGCGTCTTGTGTGCGTAGTTGCTGCTTCCAGTCTTCCCTTGAGGGAACATGTATTTTGAAATTCCTTTTGAAGATTTTAATGTGCGGCATTACGTCGCTGATCATACTCATCTTCCTTTGTAGCTCTTCATTGAGCTTCATTTTTGTGTGCCTTGTTGTTGGCCTATTAAAGTCATGAGCTCCTGTAGCTTGGAGTCTGTATAAGGCTTTGATTGCCTCCTGTTGAATGATTAGATGAAGAGGTTTAAGGTTTAGGATTCTATCTAGCGCCTTACTGGGCGTAGTCTTAAACGCTCCTGTGATAGCCACAGTGGCCATCCTTTGAATTTTGCCTAGTTCCCTTTTACAAACCGTAAGTTCGGTTCTAGGCCACCATACTACGCTGCCGTATGTTAGTATTGGGCGCACCATTGAAGTGTAGATGAAGTTAAGTACCTTGGGCTTAAGTCCCCAGGTCTTGCCATATGCTGATCTACACATATTGAAAACTCTCATAGCTTTTTCTGTCACCTTTTTTGGCGTGCAGATTCCATGTGAGCTCCTTGTCTAAGGTCATACCGAGATATTTTACTTCGGTAGCCCATTCTAGCTCTGTGCCAAATAAACGTAACTTTTTCAAATTACCTAGCTTCCTCTTCCTTGTAAAAGGAAGAATCGTAGTTTTGCTCGGATTTATGGAAAGATGGTTAATATCACACCATTCTTCCACTATCTTTAAAGCCTTTTGCAAAAGTTCCGATACTATTTCCGGAAATCACGTCCGGAATCCGCGCGGCGTTCACGCGTACACATCCACATTCACGGCCCCGTGCCAGTTTCGTTGTCCAGATTTTTGAAATCGTCACCCTACAGGAGGTTTTTTTGTTTTTGTTTTTTTTTTTAGTTTTCATTGACGTGATGTTGGCATAAATGTTGTATAACAATTTGCCATAAAAAAAAAATAAAAAAAAATACTCCGGACTACAAAGGCGAACGGACGTATGCAGTTTTGCTGCGCAAAATGGAGTGGCGCGCAAACTTTTGGAACTAATCTGGAGCCGCCATTATACCTATATATTGCCACAGCAAACAAAGTTATTGCAGCAGCAGCTTCTACGTCCATTTCGCGGCAGGTTTCAGGAACGATTGAGAGCATCCCGTGAATGTGGAGGGCACGACTTGTGCCGTGAATTCACAGCGAGAATTCGCGCGTGAATTCACGGCACTAGTCTGGAGCCGCCAATAGAGTTACGTATAGAGAAACAAAGTCGAACAAAACAAAAAAGGATAATATATAAATAGATAGAAAAGGAAAAGACATATATTGTAACTGTTTTGTAACCGTCTTTGGTTGACAGGTTTGTAGGAGTTACCTGAAAAGCCCTACCTCAGTATTTTGATTTTTAACAAATCAAAATTGGTCACGGGTTTTTGGTAGGTACGTCAGTTGTTGTGATGTCTGTTTATCTACGTATATTCTAGACTAGCTTATACTCGCGGCTTTTCCCGCTTGTATGTCTTACATGTCCTTTCTTAGCACATGACATCATGACTACGTCATAAAACCTATCTGTTTTCCAAATTTCAACCCAATCCGTTCAGAGGTTTTGAGCTGTGTGTTGATAGATCAGTCAGTCAGTCAGCCACTCTATCCTCTTATATATTTAGATATTTGGTAAGCAATGTACAATATGATATGGGATCTTATCGAAATCTCATATTATTAATTATCTATAATAGGCAACATTTCCTTAGTAACTACTAAATTACAAAAAATGATTCTGACATTGAACACTAAAAAGATTTTGTACGAATTTATGGCCATATTATTACGCTTTGAGGTAAATTACAATGAAACCAATTAATTTATTGAATATTATTAGTCCGATTGTTTTATTATTAAGAAGAGGATTACCAAAAAGTTTAATTTTACGTTTAAGTGGGATACGTTATAACACACTACACGTTATAATAATATCTTAATAGGGGATCGGACAAGGTCAAAAACATTAAAATATAATTATAATAAAAAAAAATATAAAAAAAACGATACGTATTTTTTTTTCGTTTCAGAATAAGGTATAAAATGGCTGAGATACAGCGCTTCTAAGTTTTTCGATGATGACGCGTGACGTCATATGTGTGTGTGTGTATTTTCTATCGACTCGAGCACACACATATGACGTCACGACCCTTTCCATGTAACTTTAGTGGGTTGTAAATCACACGTCTTTTATAAAAAAAAAAATATAATATATTAAAATTCCAAATAAAAAAATACGTGGCCAATATTTTTTAATAATCTCCATTATGGACAAAAAACTTTTTTGTCCGATTCCCTATTGAATGTATAAAAGTGTTTTATAATAAGAATAAGCCTCTAGGTATAAGTATTATTTAATAATATGTTTCGTGATATAATTAAATATATTCATTACATCTGTTAATAAACCGGTTGCCTTTCGCTACCGTGAATGTTCTCACTTTTATTTTAAAATAAGATAAATCACATAAGACCTTAATAGCGTGAACGGCATATTTATAGGCTCCTCAAGATTGCTGTGAGTAAGGAAGAGCCCAAGCCAGTTTTTAATAAACACTTAATATTTAGCGTCCAATATCGTAAAACTGTAACCTCGAGATAAGTCAGTCCATTCAGAATCATAATGGACTGCAGATGTGTCCACTTAAATATTTTAAAATAGTAAAACATACGTGTTATTATCATGTTGACAGTTTTGTGCCGTGAAAGAAATGTTTGTCGAAAATATCTGTGATTTCGCGTTACGTGTGTTTTTGTGACTTGTTATAACATTATTCATTTGGTTGTGAAGAGTTCTTTTTTTTCAAGTTTAAATTAAGGTAAGTTAAAATAATGAGCTTTTGTTAAAGTTACTCGTACATATTGATTTAATAACAAAAAATATAAGTATTATATTTTTTATCAAGTTTAAATTATTACGGTTAGTAAAAATAATGAGCTTTTGTTAAAGTTACATATTGATTTCATAACAACAACAAAAAATCAGTAGACTTTTTAAAATCTTTTATTACAGAATAAATCATCACCGAAGATTTTTTTTATGTCATGTTGCATGATCTTGGTGACCTGAAACTGCAACATATAGATTAGCCTCACAATCTATTATTGTGAATTTGGTATTAATTTGACTCTGCCAGTGTTAATAGGGTAACCTGTTTAGATGGAGTATAAACCCCAATTATTATTTTTATTTAATATACTAAATATCTCTTGACTTCACATTACCAAATTTTTTTAGCATTCAATTACCAAACTAAAAAAAAAAATTCAACTAAACCTAAAAAAAAAATTCTTCTTGCATAGAAATCATAATAATTTTAATGTACATAATAATACTCACCCACATAAATCATTATCAACTTATTACATAAATAATTGAGTGAAAATAAAATAAGAAACCCTTTGAACTCTGGAAATCTAAGAAGCTTCAAGGAATATCTCTATTTATAGACACAAAACCTTAATAGTGAATTTGTAAGGAATTGAATGGTAGTTAAGTAAAAGTTAGATTTTAAAAGTATTCGATTTTAAACACCGCTGAATGGTGGCTCTTGGATTTCATCTAATTTTGTTTTATTAGATGAAATCCAAGCCGAAACACTCATCCGCGGAAGTAGCTGACCCCCTCCATGAATTAGAATAGAATAGAATACTCTTTATTGAAACATTTCAAACATACAGAAAACTTAAAACTATAACAGAAAATCACGACATAAGTGTAACAATTGGCGGTGAATTGTAATTTTATTTTTTTAGATTTTTCTCAATAAAATCAATTTGCCATATTAAAAAATAAATAATATTATGTAAAATATAATATTTAGCTTAATTTAGGTAGGTACAACGAATTGTAGTATTATGACAGTATAATTTTATTATTAATATATTAAAAATAGTAAATAGCATATATTAGGTTGGTACATATAATAAGTACCTTCCTAATCTATATTTCCTTTATGTTTTTAATAATTATAATTGTTTAAAGTTTGCAGTTTGAATTTGAATAAAAGTCGTAGTTGTTCTATCTATATAGAGATGTATAATGTATTATTTACATGTAGATATCTATGCCTCTGTATAAATTTGTTACTTACAATGTTTACATTTAAATGCTAATGTTAACTTATGTAAAAGAATTTAAATAAAGTCATTATTACACGTATTATTAGAGGTATATTGGTGACATCCATGAGTCTCCATTTACAAAAATATACAGTAAGAATATTGCACAAAGAAACAAAATAGTTTTTGTTTCAGATATTTTTAAAGCAGAAACACTTGTTTAACTCGCAAATAAAAAATATAAATCGTAAAAATAATTGCTTTGACCATCATCAAGTTTGGTAATACAGAATAATCATATTTTATAGTTAGTAATTATGCGGTCATTAAATCAGTCATAATGATTCATACATACGTGCCGTCATCCGTGTTTCCCAAGCGATACAACTTGAGAACACACACACACACACACACACACACACACACACACACACACACACTTTCCATCAGATGGGATGTGGTCAAACGTAGGCCTATTTAGTAGTTTAGTTTAGTATAAAAAATATCGACTCACTAAGAATATCCCAAGACGACGCGTCAGAGCTCAAAAACTTTTGAAATAAAAGAAAAGCTTACCCATTCTAAAACCCTTTCTATCATCATCATCTCAGCCGTAGGACGTCCACTGCTGAACTTAGTAAGTCCAAAGGGGGCCTCCCCTTTGGACTCCATACATACCGGTTGGAAGCGACCGCTGCATCCAGCGTCTTCCGGCGACATATATGGTCGTCTGTCCACCTTGTGGGTGGACGTCCTACGCTTCGTTTGCTAGTCCGTGGTCTCCACTCGAGCACTCTGAACCCTCTGTACAGAACTCATTTAAGAAATAATCAATCTGTTTAACATTTACATTAACAAAATCTGTTTAAATAAACTAACTTGATTAAAATTGTTTTCACGAGAAGGTACCTTCTCGTACGTACTCGTATGGTCCAACTCAAGATAATATGAACAGCTCGCTCTTAAATTTTGTTAAAAACACTAATTCCATTGAAAACATTTTATTATATTTCATATTCGTGTTATTTTGGTATACGTACGTGACATATGGCTCAAATAGATTCATAATTATCGAAATATAACATTATAGAGGTATAGGTATGAATTACGAAATACTTTTATCGAAATGTTTCAATTGCAAGACCTATAATAATTGTAATTATCACCACTCTATTTATTACCTTACCTTAATTTCAATAATTATTGATTCTGGTGGGAAAAAGATTTAATAACTAAAAAACTTAATCGGTAAAAACTTAAAAACTAAACACTTAAAAACTAAAATTAACTACAAAACTTAATCTAATAAACAGGTGGAGGGGGGAAAGGTGGCAAGAAGAAGTGCCCCGCTGAATACATAAACTTATTTTTTGAGCAAAATATAAGCCAGCATTCTTGTCACCTGAAGCCTCCACCAAACGTTTAGCGAGGTCTCTGTACATTGATTCTGATTAGATATTTTATAAATATTTTTAAATGAAAGTACAGAGCGTTTCCTCACTACATCCCATCCGCATTTTTCAAATGACGTTTAGCCGTAGTCATAACATTTTATATTATTTTGTATGAATATAATAGAAAACTCTTTATTGTTCACACAAATACAACAATATAAACTTACAACTAAGATTACACAGAAAGAAGTGTTACAATTGGCGGTCTTATCGCTAATAGCGATCTCTTCCTGTATGGTGTTCTCTTTTTGTATGGTATGGCACTTAAGCTTTTCATTAGAAGATAGATCAGTCAGTCAATTAGTAATGCTTTCCTTTTATGAATTAATGTCTTTAATAATGATGATGACTATTATATTTTAAATTATCCGTGTGAGTATATCGCTCACAATATAATCACACATCACACACACACACATCACAACACATACATCACACCACATACATCTCCGCTTAGCGATCTCTACTGGAGCGGTATGGAGACGAGACGTATTAATAACGAAATTCTATAGGTTGTTTAAAAAAACATCTCTCCGCTCGTCTTGTCTCCACCTTGGTGGAGTCCGGGCCGAAAACTGTTATTTTTTTGGGCAATATACAAGCCAGTATTAGTCACCAAGATTAAAGTCAAACAAGATTACATTTCTTGCTGTAATTCATGACTGTAATGAAATAGTAGTAGCTATTATTTACGTAATTAACAGACAGTGGAATTACTAGTAATAATTAATGAACCTTGATTAAAAATAGCCAAAATCATGAGTAATTTGAGTATAAAAATCGGTCGTTATGTGAATTTATTTCGACGCTTTGTGTATAGGTAAAACATAAAGCTACTAAAATTATGAAAACGAAAGTATTGAAATTTGTGTTGATGAGTGTTTTAGCTTGATTATAAAGATCGCTATTTGCGATAAGACCTCCATTTGTAACTCGGTTATGTGAACTATGACGCTGGGTTTACATTTTACATTGACTCGTTTCAACCACAAAGAATGGAGAATGCGACGTGAACACCAAAATGAAACAAGAGAAATGATTGAATATGGACCCCTTCCCCTTCTTACCTTCTTGGTTTCAACTTTACGCTCGTAGTATAGTGAAACTGTTATGACAGTCAGTATTGGTAGACGGATGATAATATTATAGTCCTACTATGCTAAAGGGGCAGCTACATGAGCATCTGTGCTCAATAAGAATGTCCTAAAAATAATAATATTACGTCGTTTTGAAATCGTCTAGGGTATTGACCCTACGCCTTAGGTATTGGTTTGCTGGGTTATTGATAACCAAGCGTCATTGTTGCCAGATTAAACGGGTTAACCAAACGTGAAGTACTGGTAAGGACTAAAAAACAAAGGTATTGCTTAGGAAGTTTTATAAAACTAAAGACTTTATGGAAACGTGTTTAAAACAAATTTTTGTTTAATAAAAAAAATATATTATATACACCTATCGTGTACCTACCGCATTTTTTATGAGCTATTTTTACCAAAACAGGTTCGAAATCTAGCCTACTAGTATTTCTAGTTTTAACAATCATTGTTTTGTTTAACTAAGCGTAATTAATTAAGAGCGCTTATACAATTGGACGCTCTCTTGCTCGCACTATTTGATATAATAATATTTTGAAATATAAATTCAAAGAATTTACTTTTTGAAAAATCCTCAAGCGAAGACCTGCATAATGTTAATGCACACAGTTAAAAGTGTTTTCAGTTAGATATTAAAAAAATGGAATGGGTAAGAAAATTTAAAAAAAATTAAATCTCCCTGTGGCATTTTTTAGTATATCAAACTGGAAATACCGCAGTGCTCACGTCTTATATTGGCTGCTTAATAGGTACTCGTATTATAAGGAGTATTATGTCGTCATTTAGAATTGCAGGAGTGAACTCTTGTTGAAGAACAGATTGTCCGAAAGCGTGGTTGAGTTATTATTATCTATAAATAATATCAAATATAAACCGATTATAAGTAATACAGATGTTTTCATATCTCTATAAACTGAAGAATTAAAAGTGTCAACATTTTTTATTGAAAAAAAAAACATGTAAAACGTGTAAATTTAATGGATCCACAATCTTTTACCGCATTCTATATGCAAACTACTTATAAGCAGAATAACTTGTTTGCGAATAAATGGACTACTTGTTACAACATTGTTTTGTTTTGTTTATCACAATCAACATTATACATAGTAATATGCAAACATATGTATATTACTTGATAAGATGGGATCGACCTTCATAATATATTTACATCAGAACCCGCCTTGCTAGTTTTGTAAATGAGAATGAGATAGCGTGCACAAGAGCTACTAAAAAACTAAGAACTACGAGGTGACTAGTTTAACATTTTAGCCGGTGCTTCACTTCCTACTGATTAAAATGTATTATGCCAGACGTGGTGGAAACGCCGTCGGGCCGCCGAAGAGTGGTTCGGCGCACCCGCTGCCCCGGCATTATGGCGTCCCGCAGAAACACCCTCAGGTTTTTCAGTAGGTATCTCCGCCGCGCCTTTCTTCCGGGGGGAGTCTCACATACCAATCACCCTGTGCCTCCCGGCGTGCGGTAAAGATGTTTAACGCATTTTTCCTTGCTCCAAAAAAGGGGTATGTTAACAGTGGTGGTAGTAGAAAAACAATACATCAAACTTTAAAAATACTTTATTACTTGTGTTTTACAAGTACCTAATAACACCTCAGTATGATACTCAAGAATTACTGAACTATCTCTATGTGACTCTTACGCCCTTATACCTAGATTGACCCTAGAGGGAACCCCAGTCGACCGTTAGACAGACGGCATCAAGAGAGTGTCGGGTAATGTATGGATAAGAGCGGCAAGGGACAGGGGTGAATCGCATTTTTTTTCTATTTTTAACTGTTAATAATTATATTTTAAAGGACTTTTATTTTTAAAAGGAAGCCCTATGCTCAACAGAGGGTAATTGAAGGCTGATGATGATGCTATACAGCTATGTCTACTACAGTTACTCGTAGTAGTAGTAGTGCTCGTAGATACCGATTCCAATCTAGTAGGTTATACCTAAGACGAGCCTAATTGGTCTATTGTGTGCATGATGCATGAAATTAATCTTCAGATGAGGATGCATTCATCATGATGTAACGTATTCGATTGATTAAACTTGAATAACAATTATACGTATCAACTTTACAAATGAACTATATAAATAAAATCGGCTGTTTTTGGAATGTAATAGACGTTAGTTCTCAATTCATTGTACAATGCATGAGTGTAGAGCTCATGCATCGCGCAAGGACTTCCTTGTCTTGCAACTTTTTTTTCTTTAATTACTCCACAACACATTAATAATATTTTATTACCGATTTTGTAAAGGGATTATCCCTCTTAAATTAGGTATTCTTTCAAGCGTATGTCCTAACGGAGCTCACTAGACCATACATTGCTTTAAACATACATACACACACAACACATTGTTTTTTGCCTAGGGCACTAGAAGTTTAAATACCTAATAAGTATTGTCACACAGTAAAAACTTTTCTTTTAGAATGCTGGCCACAAAAAAGTTTATTGAATTCGAATTTCGAATTGTTCATGAAAATAAAAATGTATACTTTTTAGAATTTTACTCATTTTTAAATATGGAGTGGACGCTTAAAGAAGACCGTGTTGCAGTTATTGCGTTGCATCGTTGCGGTTACGCGCCAATTCAAATTTTTGACATACTGAAAAATTTTAATATAACCAAAAGATTCGTTTATCGTACCATCAAACGATACAATGAAGACTCTAGTGTAGATGACAGGTCAAGGTCAAGTGGTCGCCCTTGGTCTGTTAGGACTCCAGCAGTGATAAAAGCTGTGAAGGCGCGAATTCAAAGAAATCCCAAACGTAAGCAGAAACTGTTGGCCCTTCAGATGGGGTTAAGCAGAACCACGGTGAAAAGGGTGTTAAATGAAGACTTAGGGCTTCGGGCATATCGAAGAAAAACAGGACATCGTTTAAATGCTCGTCTAATGGACCTGAGACTGAAGAGATGCCGCGCTTTGTTGAAGCGGTACGCGAGAAAAAAATATCGAGAAATTCTTTTTTCGGATGAAAAAATTTTTACCGTAGAAGAGAGCTACAACAAACAAAATGATAAGGTGTACGCACACAGTAGTGAAGAAGCGAGCAACCGTATTCCGCGTGTCCAACGAGGTCATTTTCCATCCTCGCTCATGGTATGGTTGGGAGTTTCTTATTGGGGCTTAACAGAGGTACATTTTTGTGAGAAAGGTGTAAAAACGAATGCAGTTGTGTATCAAAATACAGTCCTGACGAACCTTGTGGAACCTGTTTCTCATACCATGTTCAATAACAGGCACTGGGTATTCCAACAAGATTCGGCGCCAGCTCATAGAGCGAAGAGCACACAAGACTGGCTGGCGGCGCGTGAAATCGACTTCATCCGGCACGAAGACTGGCCCTCCTCCAGTCCAGATTTGAGTCCGTTAGATTACAAGATATGGCAACACTTGGAGGAAAAGGCGTGCTCAAAGCCTCATCCCAATTTGGAGTCACTCAAGACATCCTTGATTAAGGCAGCAGCCGATATTGACATGGACCTCGTTCGTGCTGCGATAGACGACTGGCCGCGCAGATTGAAGGCCTGTATTCAAAATCACGGAGGTCATTTTGAATAAACTTTATTGTCATAAGAATCTATGTTTTGTTAAGTTCATTTTGGTATATAAATGGTTACATAATAAATAAACTTGTTCCAATAATTTTATATTAAACATGTGACAGAATTTATGACCTGACTAGGTAGAATTATAGGTACGTACGTATCTCTAGAGTGATCATTCTTATCGTAGCGATTCTACTATGATTCGTTTATTAATAGAGTATCTAACTAAGTACTGAGTAAGTGGCAGTTTTTTTTTACTGGAAGGCCGTGGATAGAGACATTCTGAAGAAAACCGTGTGACAAGCAGTCATTATGATCATGTTCCGATATTATGTTCAGTAGAGCCAGCACCGAAGGTATTTTATCCCGCCTACTTGTCCGAAAATACATCCGTAATTATTAGAGTCTTAAGGTATGAGAGTACTTGTCCAATTTATCAAATAAAAAACGGAACTTAGTTAATTATCATAGTCAAAGTTCACGCTCAAAGCGCTTACGTTGAACGTGTTGTGAAAGCTAAAGCGGATTACGGATATTATCTTTTGATTGAATTTTTTGCGCATTCTTTTTGGCAGTACAGAAAATTTTATATTTTTTTATTCAAAGCTTAATACTATATTTGCTGTTCAACAATAAGTTGAATATTACAGTCGAGCATAATCGTACTTAGTGCATTTTATAATGTCCGTCGTCCTCGAAATGAATAGTCTCCTAAGTCCTATAATTTTCTCAGCCTCTACCGTTATAAAAAATACTTTCCTTCTAGTCCAGTCAATTTAGACATTCGAAGTTACATAAAGTCCCAACAAGCTGAATTTCTGTGAAGTTTTTCAAAACATAATTATAAACAATGTCTAGAAGTTCCCCATCATTCCCCTGTAAGGAAAAAATTTAATTCAAGGTCAAAGGTCAAAACAATAAGTTTTTTTGCGATTTTCAGCAAAACGGTAAGTTTTATCATAAAAACATCTTAGACAAAATTGTAGATCACAAAATTGTCTACAAAAAATTAGGCTCAAACTATGTCTAAACCAAATTGTAGCTTAATGGGGTCATTAGTTACTGATTTCGTATTCAAACATTGACCTCCTTTATCCCGCCTTAGAGGTTGATTTTTGGAATAAAAAGTATCCCATATCATTTTTTAGGACTTGGTCTACCTATGTACCAAATTTCAGCTCAATAGGGCCAGCGGTTCTAAATTTACCATACAAACTTTGACCCCCCCTTACCCCCTCTTTAAAGTTAAATTGTGTCATAAAAACTATTCAATATTCCTCAACACAATCCCAACAATCATTTTACAAAATTTCAGCTCAATCGGGTAAACGGTTACGGATTTGCATACAAACGTTTTTCGGGAATAATTCCTTTTCCTGAGGGAATTTCAAAAAATCGCTTCTTATTGCACGATGAAATCTTCCAAGGAATACGCTGTCCAAATTTCAGCTCAATCCGTCCGGCCGTTTGGGCTGTGCGTTGATAGCACGAAAGTGTACGAACGATTTTATATAAGAGATTACAACTTTTTGAATCGTTATATCTCAAAAACGGTGGCTCGTAGAAAAAAAAGTATTAAAAATTTTTTTGTAGACAATTTTATGATCTACAATTTTGTCTAAGATATTTTTATGATAAAACTTACCGTTTTGCTGAAAATCGCGAAAAACTCATTTTTTTACCTTTGACCTTGAATTAATTTTTTTCCTTACAGGGGAATGATGGGGAACTTCTAGACTTTGTTTATAATTATGTTTTGAACAACTTTACAAAAATTCAGCTTGTTGGGACTTTATGTAACTTCACTCTCATTTTTTGGTCTAAATTGACCGGACTATTCTATGATCATTTATTATATTTTACGTCGTAATAGTTTAATAATAGTAAATAGATGCTCGTATTTTTAGATTAATACCCTTTATTTGAAAAGTTGACATTATAACGAGGGACCAATATTTACTGAAATAAATCCCTAGACATAAAAGGCACGTTTTGAAAGGGAGTATAAAATCTAACATAATAAAAGACGTAGATTTCACCCGAAAATTTCCAAGAATAATAACAAATATTGACATACTTTTGCTATAATTATCTTCAATATTATATAAGGACACTGAAATTTCTATTAGTTATTGTAACAATATAGTGGTGGCCTTTGTTTTCATTTCTTTTTTAGATAATACAAGCTGCTTCTGGCGGTTTTATCCGCTGTATGTGCCTTTGTGTTATTCCAGGGTCTAAGTAATCTCTACACTAAAATTCAGCTCAATCGGTCCATCCGTTTAGACGTGAAAGAGTAACAAACATACATCCAGACATCTATTCTTACAAACTTTCACGTTTATAATATTAGTAAAATTATAACTTATTAAACAACATAACTAGTAAGAAGCAAGACGATCTCCTGCCGGTCCATAATCAGAGTATAGTATTTTCGAGGATTTCAGAATGATGTAAAATTTTAGGCGCGCACTACCAACGCTTCTTGTTCAAGAGTCATAAGATGTTAAGACTCTTCAGTCCAGTAATTTCACTCCTCAAATTTTGTATAAGGAATACATTTATTACTCCTTGTAAATGAAACACCTTCTTAACGAAACCCTTTTTTTTTTTTTTTTTTTTTTTTTTTTTTTTTGAATGACCTACGCTGTTGGTCTCAGATTGAGACCTCTACAGCTTTACCGGGCGTGTGGTGAGCGCAGGAGGCACTCGACCCAAGGTTTTAGTGGGCGACTAGCTCAAGGGCGCCTCAGATGGCACGAACCTCGGCTTGGGCCGTCGCCAGATACGGGGGCTAGACTTGCCCTGGCACCCCTGAAGGGGCGTGTCCTAGGGCCCTAACAGTATTTTGATCTGTTTGATTATTTGGAGAGAATCTAACTGATCTGAAGGATCTCAGAGGTCTTCGACCGCGCCGGCGCGGTCGGTGTCGTGATTGTGTTGGTTGGAGGATCTGGTATCCGGGACCAGTACCGAAAACGGAGCGACTGTTGCGCATGGTTGGCGGATTCGGCGATCCCAGCGCCGCCGATGTGACGGCAGCGATGGGATCGTCCGGATCGTTCAACACGTTTTTAGGGCGACGACGGAGGGGAGTGGAGGCCTGATCTACAGAGTAGTTCGAGGCTTGGACAACGAGGGGATTGGGGTGGTGGGGGGCCGCGTCAAAGTAGCGGCGAGAGCAATCCTTCATGAATTGAAGGATAGAGGGGAGTTCGAGATCGCAATGCAGATCGGAATTGCGCTGATACCATTCAGCTCCGACTGCTTTACGGAGAAAGCGATTTTGAATCACTTGAAGCATGTCTAGGGTGGAGAGAGGGGAGTGAGCGAACACCACGGAGGCGTAAGTCATGACGGGTCGTATGCAAGTTTTGTAAAGTGTCAACTTATTTCTAAGTGACATTTTACTCCGCTTGCATAGGAGGGGACTGAGTCGGGCCAAGAAGAAGGCCGCTCGGTTGCGCACGGTTGTGACGTGTTTTATGAAGGAGAGTCGACTATCAAGGGTCACCCCGAGATATTTGGTATGGGAGGCCCAAGGGATGGGTCCGTTGTGGAGTGAGAGAGATCGCTCCCTGCGGGGCTGTTTGGTCGGATGAAAGTACGAGTACATTGCTGTACTCTTATCCGGGTTTACCGTGATAGCCCACTTCTTGAACCAATCGCCAAAAAGGTGAAGGGCTCTTTGAAGTGCCTCTATCTGACGGATCGGTCGCCACCCTCTAGAGTAGAGGGCGGTGTCGTCCGCGAAGAGAGCGATCTCTACATTCGGGGGGCGTGGGATGTCGCTAGTATAAAGCGAATAGAGGAGAGGGGAGAGCGCGGAGCCCTGAGGGACTCCGGCTCCGATGGGGTGGGGAGAAGAGCGGTCTCCCTCGACGCGATAGCGAAAGCTTCGAGCCCTGAGAAAGTCTTGTATTATGAGTACAAGACGGTCTGGCACTCCGAACTGATACAACTTGTATACCAGTCCGTTGTGCCAGACTTTGTCGAACGCTTTAGCAACGTCCAGGAAGACAGCTGTTGTCCCCATAGGACGGCCAAAGTTGCCGGGTTTCGAATTGAAACCTTCGAGGATGTACTCCGTGATGCGGTGTACTTGTTGGACGCATGAGTGTTTGGCTCGAAAGCCAAACTGCTCGTCTGGAAGGAGGTTTTGGGACAAAGTTATGGACCATAAGCGCTTCACAAGGAGGCGCTCGTAGATTTTCCCCAGAGTACTGAGGAGACTGATGGGGCGGTAGCTAGAAGGCTCTGATGCCTTCTTGCCTGGCTTGTGAATGCCGATTACGTCGGCATTCTTCCAAGCGTCGGGAAAGATGGCGTTTACCATGGCCGCATTAAAGATGCTGACCAGGAGGTAGATGAGAGAGGTGGGAAAGTGTTTGATCACTTTAGTAGTGATGCCATCCGCACCGGGGGCTTTTCTGGGGCGGAGGCCTCTGATAATCGACTCTACCTCACAAGCCTTGACGGGCTCGATGGGGTCAGAGGGAGGGAGGGAGGACTTTTGCTCGACAACACTGTTCACCTCAGCGAGGTGAGCAGGGTCGACTAAATTGAGATTGGGGCTGCATTGTGCCTCAAGGCTATCGGCCAGACATTCGGCCTTTTCCTCGTCGTCAAACGCGGGAGGGAGGTTCGGTCTAGTCAGAGGGGGCATAGTGGTCAAAGTATCACTCTTCAGGGATCGCGCCAACTGCCAGTAAGCCTGGTGAGTGGGCGCGATCTCTGAGAGCATGTGGTCCCACTTCTGATTGCGGAGTTCAGTCATACGTTTGCGAACAGAACGTTCGCATTGCCGCAGCCTGACTCTGTTCTCTTCGGTGGGACCATAGTCATACGCTCTCGTGGCTGCGTTCTTTGCTGTCAATAGTTCCCTCGCATCCTCTGGCAGGGACCAGCGTTGGAGATCCTCGGCTGGTACCTGCTTAGAGGATTCACCAATGGCGGTGCGGAGGTGACTAGTGAGAGCATCGATCGAGCACGAGACGTCGTCAGGGGAGACGATGTCGTCGGGGATAAGGTCAAGAGCGGGTGACTTGATAGCTTTTAGGGATTCCCCTAAGCGCTGCCAGTTCACTACCGTCTTTGTCTTGGTCAGTCTGTCAGATGGGTCCGGTCCAAGTCTCATTAAGACGGGACGGTGGTCAGAATCAAGTTCGTGTAACACTTCTAAAGAGCGCAACTGGAGAGTTACGCCCTTCATAAGTGCTATGTCGAGTACCTCGGGGTTATGATCAGGAAAGGGGAAGCGCGTGGGAGAGCTAGGGACAATAACTTCAAAGTCGAGGTTAGTCGAGAGAGAGTAGAGATCGTGACCGTTCGTATTGGACCTAATGCAGCCCCAGAGGGTTTGCTTGGAGTTGAAGTCGCCAGCCAGAATGACTGAGCTTCCAAGGGAGAAGAGTGACTCGAAATCACTCCTGTGGACTTTTTTGTTACCAGAGAGGTAACAAGAAGCGATAGTGATGGCCTGGTGGCCGGACATGCCGATGCGACAACAGGACGCTTCGAGATCGGTAAGAGGAGGAGTGGTTATGGGGATGCAGTGGAGAGAGTTCCTGTAATAGATAAGAGTACCGCCCAATCGGGCGGTAGTCCTATCATCACGGACCAGCCGGTAGTTTCCGATCTTCGGATCCTTCCGGCTAGGTTTTAGGAATGTCTCACACACTTGCAGGATGTCTACCTGTTGGGTAGTTAAAAATTGATGAATAAGTTGGAGTTGGTTCCTATCGGTCCCTATGCCTAAGCCGTTGGCGTTGTAGAACGCCAGGGATAAAGAGTGGGGCTTAATTCTCTTAGCTGTACTATCCATAGTGGAAGTATAGTTAATAGCGATAGAACGCGGCCATGACAGACTCTATCAAGGCTCTGTTTTGGGCAAAGAGGACCGTCAGACTATCGAAGTCTTTCCGTTGCTGAATAGCAACAAATTCGAGCGCGACTTTGTTGAATGCGTCCATATCGACGCTGCCGTAAAACGACATGAGCCTACTCATGGCGGACGTACCGTTAATAGGCAAGGGGATTTGGGGGGCCATAGGGGCCTGAGGCGGTGGAGGCACGAAGGCCGGAGTGGGTGGGAGAAGCTTGGTCGGCGCAAGAGCGGGGAACTCGGTTGCCGACCAAGCATTCCCCTCGGGGGGCGGGGCGGGCACATAGCGACGCGGAGAAGCCAAGGGCGCTCCGGTTCGCTTGGTTGGACGAGACGAGAGGCGTCTCTGGGGACCTTTGCCTTTGGGGGCCTTGGGACACCCACGATAGTTCGCGGGATGTCCGGACCCCAAGCAATTCACGCAAGAGGGCGGTTCGGGATCCTCCCTCTTACGGGTGCACTCAGAAGTGCTGTGGTCTCCTAGGCACTTAACGCACCTAGGGCGGGCATGGCAGAAGCGGGCAGAGTGCCCGTAATATTGACATCTATGGCACTGGGCAGGAGTGCCATTACGATGCGGGGTCTCAATAGAGAGACCCGAAAGGCTACAGACCATCTTCAAATTGAAGATGGCCTTACCCTCTGGGGTTTTCTCTAGTACGACCAACACAAGGTCGAAGAGGGCCTTGTTTCGGCCATAAAGGCGGTGGACTTCCCTAACCGGGAAGCCCTGAGCCTTGAGATCCGCGGAGACCAGCTGTACATCGAGCTCCTTGGGGACTCCGCGGATGACCACCCGAAGGTGTTTTTCAGACTCCAAGGCATAGGTGTGGTAGCCTATGGCCTTGGAGCGGAGTAAGGATGTGACCTTACGGTGAGAGTCGATTGACTTCACCTGCACTCTTATGCCCAGCTGAGTGTTAGTCGCCGATTTGAGCTCTATACCGAGCTCGGCGAAGGAACTGGACAGGTCGTACCATCTTTCCTTGTCATGGACAAGGAAGGACGGGGGGAGTTTGGACGAGCCCGGAGGTCTAGAGACGGGAGTCTCGGAGTCGGAGGACGCGGAGGAAGGCATAGAGCCCGAGGGAGGGCAGATGGCCTTAGCGGGGAGGGACGGAGAAGACGCCGCGGGACGTTTTTTACCCTTTTTGTAGACGACTTGGGTGAAGCCGTCATCATCGGGTGAAGCGAGGGATGGAGTGGGAATGGGATCACACTCCATTTCGGGGTCGGGAGACTGCGGTGAGTCTGAGAGGGCAAAATTAGTTGATTTGATAGGGGAGCGCGAACGGTCGCGGGGGGCGGGGCTCGCGGGTGAAAAACACGGCGAGGGCGAGCGGGCGGGTTGAGCGCAAGGGAGGCTCTGGGATTGGGTCGCGAGAGAGCGAGAGGGCTGAGCGCTAGGAAGGCTCTGAGACTGCGCGGGGGAGCGAGAGGGCTGAGCGCACTGAAGGCTCTGCGATGGCGTCGCTACGAGTGAGCGAGAGGCCTGCGTGCGAGAGGGAGAGCGTGACATGAACGCCGGGCTCATATCATGGCGGACGTGAGGGGCCACTTTGGGGGCGCGCGAGGCAGCACGCGAGTTTGCCTCGGTTGGGACAGGCGCCGCGGGGCGCAGGGAAACATTTTTAACCGTTTTGAGAGAGTCGTTGTACTCTCTCAAAATCGTGGCATATTTCTTCCCTAGCCAGGATTGGAGATCCATGGCTGGAGAGAGGTTAAGGGCCTACGTGGCGCCGGGGGAGGAGGTCCCCGGCGAGCGAAACCCTTGAACTGGGACTGTATTTATCTTTTAATTATAATAATCGTTAAATATTTTGCACAACGAATAAATTAACTTATACCTCTAATATTTATTAGTGGATTTTTGCTATAAAATTTGATAAATAAACATCTTCTATAACTTTACTTTTTATTTTTTATTTGAAGTTGGCACTTTAATAACCTCTAACTGTTGTTACACAAATACACTGTACATAAATTACAATACTACTACTACTATTACTGTTGGTGCATACATTTTCTATTTAATAACTCTACTTAGACATGCAAAACTTAACAAATAAAAGAAAATGGAGTGTACAGGACTATCTAGTAGTTATATAAATCCATTTTGGTTAAAGGTGTCAATTGGCAATCTAACCAAAACTTGGCCATGGGCCACCTAATCTATATTAGAGTAGGGAATAAAACTAAAAATAGAATCTAATTTTAAATGTAAAACAAAAGTCTAGAGACTTAATTTGAACCTGAAGCTCGCTAGAATTGTGTCACGTGTTTTTTTAACAAACTTATCTCAAACCTATCTTCATAATGTAAATTTTCACAGAATTCATTCATTTATTGCAACATTAAAAATTCCAAATAACGATATTGTTAAAACATATTTTCGCAGAGTTAATTTGCGATTTGCATTTATTAATTTTGTAATTTTTAACAGTACCGAAGTCCCATGTTTCTGCCCTTAAAGAGTTGTTATGTTGGTGTATAAAGAAGGTCAATAAATATACATACATAGAATATTATCTTTCTAAGTACCTTTCGCTTATATTTTATGCTCATGGCCCATGCAAGTGTACTTATAATGTTATGTGTAGGTTCATTCGTTTGCAGAGATATAACTTTTTTTTTTTATTTGAGATAAATAATATTATTTTATTGGGATTTCAACTGTTAACAGTTTTCTGAATGTTTGATGAGTGAGTTGAATGAGTTTGAAGAATTATAAAATAAAAACAAATTATAAAAGACTATAAATATAAAATAAAGTAATTACAAAAATCACAATACAACTTCAATTATTAAAATCATGGTACTAAAGCTAAAACACAAGTCAATCACAATTATTCTAGAAACTAGCCACCACAACACAGGGTATCCTAGTGTGGGGCTAGTGGACACCTTTGGTAATGTGTTATTCAGTTAAGCAATCTTTGTTTTATATATTATTTTAATGTTACCATGTACTACTTACTTGAATAAATATATTTTTATTTTTTTTTTATTATTATTATTATGTTCTCGTACATGCTCGTATCAAAAATAGCTGTGTAATTAAAATTTTATTTGATTGCTATATTTATAAAAAAAATCCTAGAGTTTAATTGATAACGGTCAAAAGTTTTGGAGGTTTTTCCCCAAACTTTTTATATTGACCTTCTTTTCATAGTTTTCTACTATTTTTGAAGGATCTATCGCTTAATTTCAAACACTTCAAGGGTAGGTTTTGGAAAGTCCGCTAGATGAGTACCTATATATATAGGTTCAGTATCAAGCAGTTTGTTGTAAAGTCGTGAAATGATTCAAATCAAATAGATATTCTCTCAGCTTGAAATTCGAAGGCCCTGGGTTCAAATCTCAGTTTATGGCAAATTATTTCCCTAGATGATTAAGTTGAACTTTGAAAATTATTTAATCGTTCTTATAACTTAGAACCACGTCTCCAGGTATAAATCAACAGGTAGAAAATGCTGCTTCAACATTAAGTTAGTACTAGCGTTGGGCTGAATAATAAAATAAATAATAAGTATATAGGCTTTCACTAAGAAAGGATTCCTTCACGCGGGCAAAGCCGCGAGCGCAAGCTTGTTATTATCTTTAAGTTTTCAAAAAAATCAAAAAAATCACTCATCACACTGTCAATAATTAGAAAAAATGAAACTTAATACTTTAAGAAGGGATTCCGCGCAGTGTTGGTTTTCAATCTATCCCATGCTCAAGGACATTAGTCGAGTTCACAAAAACAAAGTCCTTAGAGGAAAACAAAATATTTCTCCCGGAGAGAATCCTCTGTCAACTAGTGAAGTTACCCAACAAAGTTCTATAAATTAGACTTGTTGACCGGCCAATTAAGCCACCAAGTTCACCGTACTTAACTGACTTACCTAGAATTTTTCCAAGTAATCAGTCTCCTGTAAACTTATTTGTTATGACATTTTGATTTGAAAATTTATTCATATCTATTGTTTACTTCATTATAGGGATTGTAGCTGTAGAATCTCAAAAGTTCAGGGACGTAAAACAATTCCATATTAACATTAATCAATCTAGTACACTCAATATCTTAGATCATAAATCCTACTGGATACGTAACTGACAGGCGTCTTCCGCTGCAAAAAAAAGAACCCATCGGGCATAAAACTAGATGTACACACAGTACAGGTTATCCCTGTGTGTGTATGTACAGTATGTTTGACAATTTTGTCGAGTGCATAGTGACGTAATCGAAAATGCATTAGTGTGGTATCATTATTGGCATTGCGAAGAAACTGGCAGTTTTTTCGCAAAGGAATCAATTTTGACGCCGTTTCCCGTTGGTTTTATTTTCTTGATGATATCAATCAAACTCCGACATTTGAATACACATTTAAGAAATATATGAATTATGTCTAAAACTTGTTCACAATATTGACCCACTAAACTTGTTATTGAATTTTAGTATGAATGGTTGATTTATGGGCACTTATGACTAATTTATTCACGAGATTATTGGCAAATTACTACGAACAAATTAATACGAGCTTATGAGATCACGTGTGATACATACGACCTCTGTCATTACGAGGCATAATAATTTGTTACCTAATCAATTGGACTACGCATCACACACCCATAAAATACTACGAGTATTTTATTAGCCATTAAGTTTTTTTTTACTCAAAATGCTGTCAATAATAATACAGGGTGACTGGCACCACTTCACTAAAAACTTTAAGGATAAAATAATAAATTAGAATAGCTTCTCAAAAAGTATGGTCAAATTGCGCCTGGCGAACAGCTGACGCTCCAGGCAAATAAAACAAGATAGTGTTTTTATCTTGCCGCTGGACTGCAGAGCCTGGTCGGGTGTGAGAGGTCATACGAGGACATTACGAATAGTTTACATTTATTAAATAGAATATTTTTGTCAAAATAAGTACTTGTATTTTTTATTTATTTCGAGTGAGAATAATAGTATACTGTATACTGAGTACCCTGTTTCATGGTTCTAAGTGTTTATACCAGTCCCCAGTATAAATAAATAATACGCACCTGTGGTCGGGAGTAATATACCAAGACACGGATGAGACAAAAAAAGTACGTAAAAATATAAAAGACATGCGGTTTATTTTATGCTTTAAAAAGCTTAATTTATGTTCTAGGATGGTATTTAGCCTCCTGCTACTAAAATGAGTAAATATTATGAACATCGTGTCTTTGTTGATTTAATATAATTGCATGCTTTCAACATTAAGTATTAAGTACACTTTTTTTAGCCAAACATGTTGTTTCTCGTCAAAAATAACATGTTTGTCGCAACGTCTCGCTTTCTGTATGACCTGTAATTTAAATGTTTTTTTTTTATTTAAACTATACGAGTTAATCGCAGACTCACAATAGATGTATAAAGTGAAATACCTGAAGTTCTATAGAAAGGCTCTATGTTCAGTATTGAACGCCTACTAGTTATTGACGATGAAATCTTAAATTAAACGTGTTATTATTGGTACTAGGTTCTTCTCTCTGTGTACCCTGTCGAAAACTAATACCCCACCTCAGCTTTCCAGTCCATAATTTTCTCTAAGTAATGGTAAGGCGGCAGTAGGCGGTAGTTTATTTTTTTACGAAACCCTCGCTGAGCGAGTCAGACTTGCACTTGCCGGTTTTTATTTTTTTAATGACTCTGGCGTCTCAAGTAAAGCTCTAACTCAATTTAAAATGATTTCAGCGTTGCCGAAACCGGTAATTCATTAACAAGTAGCGCCCAAAGTCTGCGAGATATACCATACTCGCACATATAATCACGCCTGGTTCCCGTTGGGGTAGAGACTAATAAAATATAAATAAATAATATATTTCAGGACGTTTCACATATCGCCACCTAACCCCAAGCTCAGCAACTTAATGCTTGTGTTATGGTGGTTAAGATAACGGATATAATACTTATACACTTTTCTTTTGTAAATACATACTTGTAATAGATACAGAAAGCCACCCAGACCAGAAACAAATATCTGTGAATCGCACAAACATTTGTCTTATGCGGGAATCGAACCCGCAACCTTCTGCATTGCAGGCGGGTATTAGTTCACCGCGCCACAGAGGTCGTCAAACTATTTCCCTCATTTTGGTACGATCCTAATACACCTCTTTCACTGTCTCAACTGTTTCTATTTTTGCGAGATCATACAAGTGTCATATCAATAAAGTTCTAATACTAGTAATTACATCATTAGAAGCCCAGTTAGTGAATCGCCGGAGGAGGCACCATAATTCATTGATATGATTGTACCTTATAGATCTAGACAGCTGGAATGGCTGTCTTATTAATTTGACTTATTAAACTTGAAAGTCAAAGTACATTGAGCTATACATGTCACTTGTATGAGCTAAATTTTGCACTGAAATAAATAACAAGAGAATATACATTTTTACTAAACACTTTTTTATATGCACTTTTCAGGGTGGAAAATACATATTTATAATACACATGAATAATACTTAATACTCTTTATTGAGAGCAAAGTTTACAAAACAAACCTAAAACTAAATGAATAATATCTCTATATTATACGAGTAAGTACAACTACAAATGGCTACAAATGGCTGGCAAATGGATGGTATCAATAACTATAAATGGCCCCTAGAGAAAGTAAACGTGTAAAACGAATAAACGTATTTTTATCTAAAAAAATGTATTTCGCCGATTTCCACCAAAAATAGCTAAGAACACTTTTGATATCAATTCACTTAACTTTTCAAACAAAAAACACATTCACACACACATACACACACACACACACACACACACACACACACACACATACACACACACACACACACACACACACACACACACACACGCGCACACACACACACACACACACGCGCGCACGTACGCACGCACGCACTCAGACAGACGTGTCAAACTTATAACACCCCGTCTTTTTTGAGTCGGGGGTTAACAAAAACGATTCAGTGGCTGAGTTCAGTGGATTAGTTTGAGAAGGTAACAAATTATAATAATTCAATTTAATTTTTATCAGGCATCATAATATTATTATTATAATCAATGGACAGATATTATAAATTCAAGGTTGCAAGGTTGCAATAACCAAACTTGACAGATAATAAAATCTGGAAATTGCTAAACTTTAATGTGTTTGTGTGATGACATTTTCTTTGTGTTAGATTCTATACATTGACTTAAATGACCTCACACTAAGCTCGATAATATTATCATACGTACTGTCAAGTACCTACACATGCTTTAGCATGTATTATTTCCCTAATTCGTTGGTATTATCTCTATAATTTGACATTGAAGGAGGAAAATTTTGCTTAAATTCACAAGGATGAATTAAAATAATTAATGGGGACTAAGTAAACACAAACTCACATACATACATTCATACGTTCATTGGTTGTCTGGAAGAAATCGCTTTTTAGCGATAAGACCGCCGCTTGTACATTTATTTTTTGTAGTGAATAAGTCCCTGCTTGTAATGTATTTCTTTTGTGTGGTGTACAATAAAGTATTATCTATCTATCTATACATACGAGTAGGTACATATTATTTAATCACCCCTGGTTTCCGCTGGGGAAGGCAGAGACAATTTCCCTCTACTTGTTCCGATCCTGACACACCTCTTTCGCTTCTTCAACTTTCAACACATTCTCCATACACGCTCGCCGGTTCTTGGTACTCTTGACCTAGCCTTTCATTAGAACGAAACACAAACTCAGCCAAATTAATTAATGACTAAGCTATTTAATATATGAAAGAATATGGTAGATGGGAAGGGTATAATAGTCGTGTAGGTTTGCTCATATTTTTATGTCTACTTAAATTTGGGGACACTAAACAGATTAAAAATTATAAATATTCTATACAGACTGCTACAGACGATACAAACCTTGAACCTTTATAAAATTAGTGCAGTAACGTTTGGCGAGAGATTTTATGTCCAAAATTATAAGTAGGTATATCAACCTTGCTTGTTCAAAGATATTTATTATAAATAATATTGTTCTTACACACGGTTGCATTAACATCTTACAGGAGTTCATAATTCACTTCCAAATTACGTGGAGTGTTCTGCTTTCAATATAACGGCGGTTTAGTGACATTTGCCATTAGTAAATCAGACCGATTGTTTATAAGGAAACTGGGGCATTTATGACGCAGTTGCATACATAAAATATCCCTTTTACACACAATAACCATATTTATCATACACATATTTTATGAACAATACAGTTCTACTGATAATAGTATTCTTTGCAAAATGATAAACGCAATTTTAATTACAGTGTATTCAAAAAGTATCCCTTTTTTAAATATCGCTTATTATTGTTTTAATATTTTTTTAGTTGAATCTTAAACAAGTGAAATTTAAAAAATACTTTTTAAAAACAAGCTTTAATTATTGTTATTATCTTGAATCATAAAGTACTTGTCAAGACGAATCAAATGAGCCCAAACTCGATGGGGTTGCATTGTTTTATGACATAGTTCCTTTGGCCACCTTCCAGCTCCATCATCAGATCAGCTCGATGTCATAAAAATATTGCATTGTCATTCGATTTACACACGCATGCAAATTTTCAGCTCAATTGGAAACCGGGAAGTGGGTCAAATTAAACTTGCAAGATTTGATTACAGACAGACAGACAGACAGACAGACAGACAGACAGACAGACAGACAGACAGACAACAGACAGGTGAAAGTAATATAAAGCTTGTAAAAAGGTAACTTAATTTAAAAAAAACGCATAAAGATTTTAAGGCCTAAAATAATTAAAATAGATAAAGATAAATTATTATATAGATAAAATGCTCAAAAATCGTGCGTGAACCATAATAAATAAATCTTAAACACTTTTTCTATTTCGCATTCTCTTTGTAACGCAAAAAGTAACCTTTGTGCCTTACAAAAACAAACAAAGTAATTTATGAAACTCGATGTATTTCCGCGTTTTACATCAACTGACCCAATCCTCAGACGTGCTCCACTTACACTCAAACTTACACAGTGTAAACTACTCTATTGGGAAAAGGGCTCTTGAAATCGACCTTCCTTTGCAGAAAAATTGCGCTTAGGGCAAAGTTCCAATCGTATCAAATAAAGAAATTAAGATAACTAAAGTAGATTTATAGTATTAGTCTATAGTGTGAAATAATGTAAAGTAGTATAAGTGCTACAAAAAATATGCAAAAAAACACATGAACAAAGTGACTTCCCTTTAATAGAGATAGTAAGAAAAGTGTTAATGGACACAATATAATTAGTTTTAGTCTACCTAGCAAATAGCAAAATCACCTAATTGCCAAAGCCACAGTCTATGTAGATTCTAGATTGTAATGTAAATAGAGAACAACAAAAAAATATAATATTTATTGTGATCTAATAAGGAATGTACGAGTACATTCGTAGGGTCTAATCCCACCATTCGAGGTCTGCACTCCAATCTCGTAGCAGTCCACCACCACCTCGAGACTGATAAACCCGCTCTCTTGTTCCTCACGGAGACGCAGATAGGTCCGCCGTCAGACGTGTCTTATCTTTGTTATACAGGGTTCTCCCTGGAACACAATTTTAAGCCACGTGCGGGGGTATGTATGTACGCCCGCGACGACATCTGCTATCGGCGCCTCCGGAACCTTGAAGATCCAAGTTTCTCCGTGGTGTGGGTGCTGGTAGATACCGGAATAGAGAAGATTCTCTATGCCTGTGTCTACCGGTCGCACAGCGGTGATTGCGAGATGACCAGGTTGACCGATTACCTGTATGAGGCGGCTGATGAGGCTCAGCAGAGGTATCCTACGGCCCAACTAGTGTTACTGGGGGACTTTAATTCCCACCATCAAGAGTGGCTCTTCCCATACCAGTGCACTGACCATGCGGGTAGAGAGACGCGAAGGCTCGCCTTAGCGTTAAATCTCACCCAGCTGGTTAATGGTGCGACCCGGATACCCGATGTTAACTCTCACACAGCTAATTGCCTGGACCTTCTACTGACAACAGATCCAGACAGTTACTCGGTGTCGATATCATCGCCACTTGGCAGTTCAGACCACTGTCTGGTGAAATCTGTGTCGACCTACACTCCGCTCGACTTTTGCCCAATGGGCACTCGGCGGATTTGGCGATACAAGTCAGCAGATTGGGACGAGATGCGTTCTTTCTTCGCGTCTTACCCTTGGTTGCCCACTTGCTTCTCTTCGCACGATCCTTCGACTTGTGCGGATGCAGTGACGGATGTGTTGCGTCAGGGAATGGAATACTATATCCCATTCTCAGATGCCATTGTCTGTCAAAACCCGACCATGGTATGGAGCAGAATGTAGACTCGCTGAAGCGAAGAAACATGAAGCTTACCTAGCATGGGCGGAAGCGCGGAAACGCAAGACGAAGGATATTCGTAGTAAGAAGAGAGCCTATAACAGGGCAGCCAAGTCCTGCAAAAAAGCTTTGCGGAAAGCAAGGTTCAACCGAACTAGGCGTATTGGGAACAAACTGGCTTCTTACCCGGCGGGTAGCAAAGCCTTTTGGACTCTGGCCAAATCGGTGGAAACTAATTTCTGTCGCCCCTCATTTCCTCCACTACTCAGGCCTGACGGATCGCTGGCTCACACTGCCAAAGATAAGGCGAATTTATTCGCCTCTCTTTTTGCGGAATCTTCACGCCTAGATACTGCTGGCGAGATACCTCCAGTCCTGCCGGATTGTGGGACTTCAATGTCTGACATACACATCCGGCAATCAGAGGTTCGTAGAACGCTGCGGTATCTTGACGTGAATAAGGCTAGTGGACCGGACGGAATACCAGCGATAGTGTTGAGGACTTGTGCACCTGAGCTCACTCCGATCTTGACACGCCTATTTTGCCTCTCTCTCAAAACTGGTGTAGTGCCCAGTTCTTGGTAGCTTGCCAACATGCAACCAGTGCCCAAAAAAGGCAGTCGTACTGACCCATCCAACTACAGACCAATCTCGGTCACATCCATACTCTGTAAGTGTATGGAGCGTGTTCTGAACAACAGGCTTGACATACCTTGAAGCGAATGATCTCCTCAGTGATCGGCAATACTGGTTCCGTCGTGGCAGATCTACTGGGGATCTTCTTGCGTATGTCACCCACATCTGTAGTGAGGCCATCGAGAAACACGGAGAAGCGATCGCTGTTTCTCTTGACATCTCGAAGGCCTTTGATAGGGTCTGGCATGACAGCCTTGTCGGTAAGCTTCCATCGTTAGGGTTACCCGTTGGCTTATGCGCGTGGATTTCAGACTTCTTGAGGGAACGATCGATTCGAGTAGTCGTTGACGGCAGCTCGTCCGATCAATTAGCTATTAATGCTGGGGTACCTCAAGGGTCAGTTCTCTCTGCTACACTTTTCCTGCTGCACATCAATGACCTGCTTAAGCCAGGTATTGTTGGGTATGCAGACGACAGCACGGTAGTTGAGCGATATACATCTAGCGCTAGAGCCAACGGAGATGAAATCCAGTCATGCAGAGAGGCCATGGTTGAGCGTATGAGCTTGGCCTTAAAAGCTGTTTCCGATTGGGGAGTAGCTAATTTGGTTAAGTTTAATGCTACAAAAACCCAGGCGTGTCTATTTACCGCTAAAAGGAGTCTATTCAACGAAGCTCCTTCTTTCCAAAATGTTTCTTTACCGATAACTAACCAGCTTGAGTTACTAGGAGTTACTCTCACGTCTGACCTTAATTTTGGGAGTTACATCGAATCTAAGGCTCAATTGGCTGCCAGGAAGCTGGGTATTTTGGCAAAGGTGAGGCAATACTTCACACCGGGACAGCTGCTAACGCTGTACCAAGCACAAGTCCGGTCGTGTATGGAGTACTGTTCTCATCTTTGGGATGGTACTGCCAAATACCAGCTTCAGACACTGGAGTCGATTGAGAGACGTGCCTAAAAGCTCGTAGGTGACCAAAAGCTCACGGAATCTCGGCTGCCAGAGCCTTGAACACCGTAGAATGGTCGCCTCGTTATCGGTCTTCTATAGGATTCATTTTGGAGAGTGTGCGCAGGAATTACACGAACTAATTCCTCCAAGCCCATTCTACCGACGGACGTCGCGGCAGACGGCAAAGCGGCATCGGTACTTAGTGGCGTTACCTACTGCCCGCACCAAGCGTTTTGCTTCTTCGTTCTTAATGAGAACTGGTCGCGTTTGGAACACTTTGCCGTCATCCGTGTTTCCCGAGCGGTACAACTTGGGTATCTTCAAGGCACGAGTGAATAGGTACCTTTCTGGGCATCTTACGTGATCCATCGTCGACCGCATTTTCACTTTCCATCAGGTGGGATGTGGTCAAACGTAGGCCTATCTCGTATAAAAAAAAATAATAATAATAAATAAAAGACAAAATAAGATTAGGTACAGCCTCCTTCTACACAAATTTTCTAACTAACATAACATATTTTGCAGAATGCATTAACGTTGCTCTCTTACCTTTTCATCTTAAGTCTATTTTTATATTCACTTTTACCTCAGAATCATGATTAGAATATTTTATTCTGCCAAAGTATCAAAGTGTCCTCAAATATACGTTTCGAGCTTAAAAAGTTGTGATTACTTCTGACCGAGTTCGTCTTCGATTTTATTTAAACATGCCCTTGAATACAAGGACTCTTTTTACGTTCGACCGAAGATATTATCAACGGTTAATCCCTTTATATCTCAAAAAATGCATAAAATTGCCTACTCTAGAAAAAACGCCCTTTTCTACAATCAGTCAGATATAATATAATATAATATAACCTATATACTATGTACGTGTAAATTAGAATAAATTGTAAAATCACACTGAATACGAAAGTTTGTGAGTGAGTGTGTATGTTTGTTACTTTTTCACGCCTAAACGGGTAGACAGATTGAGCTGAAATTTGGTATAGAGATAGCTTAGATCCAGGAATAACACATTGGCTATAGTGTAGCGGGTAAAACCGCTGAGAGATAGAGATATTATAACCAACAAAAAGCATTATCTTGCCGGATTTAGTACCAACCATGCTTTTTGCGGAATTCGGGATGGTGACAAAAACAGCCCCTTAATGAATAATAAATAGGATTCATTGATTTATGAGTACATTTATTTAAGAACGCTACCGCACTAATATTTGTGTGAATTTGTATATATAATGGGTTTAGGTTAACAGAGTAATTTTCGAAAAAGCGAAATTACATATTCAAAAATTTATATATAATAATTGAATAATTAATTATAATTTTTAAACGGTTTTATTTAGCTTACTCTGTTTGTTTTTTTTTTTTATTATTATTCTTTTTTCTTTTTTCTTGGGTCAAATTTAGTAAATGAAATTTCACCCTCTTCCTGTCAACCGATTGATTTGAAATTTGGTATACGCCTTTGGTTCTGGTGACAATACAATTATGTATATTCAATATTATTGTAAATCCAAGATGGCCGCCGCTACAAAATGGCGGATAACGTTTTTTTTTAATCATATCAATATGGGTATCAAATGAAAGGGCTTGATAAGTAGAATACAGTGCACAATACAAAATTAAAATCCAAGATGGCCGCCGCTACAAAATGGCGGATAACCTATTTTTTTTTCAATTCCATCAATATGGGTATCAAATGAAAGGGCTTGACAAGTAGAATACATTGTACTAAAAAGCCTTAAAATAAAAAAAGTAAAAAAATGTTTTTAAGTTAAACGTTTTAAACATGTACTAAAAGCTAAAAGTAAAATCGTGAGGCACGTCAAATATCTAAATCTCTAATGAACATTTTCTCTGACAATTGTAGATATTTGACGTGCCTCACGATTTTATTTTTTAGCTTTTAGTACATGTTTAAAATAAAACCGTTTAACTTAAAAACATTTTTTTACTTTTTTTATTTTATATATTGAAACACACACAAAATAATAGAATAGAATTGAATAGAATAATACTTTATTGCATACCAAATAATTACAAAAAACTTACTGTGCTAGATATCAACTAGGCGGTACCTATACAATCAGCGGATAATATCAGAGTATAACTAATAAATAAAATTAAATCTAATTGCAAAAGCTTAATAATATACGCGTTTAAAGATTAGGTAGGGCGTAGCATATCTACTCCGCTATTTAATTTTTTATTGAAATTACGGCCAGCAACTAAACTTATTTCAATTGATAGCTAACATCAATGTTAACAAAACATATTCTGACACCCACCCTCGTATAGTGTCAGGAGTTATTTAATGTCAAAGTTTATCACGCCCGTGATTTCTATTTAAATAGTGGAGTAGGAAGATCAATGTATGGAGCGTGCCAGAAATTGATTGAATATTTTTAGGCAGATTTATAAAATAAATTTATGTTTTTTTCTCTATACATAATATTAGGTATCAAATTAATTAAGAGTCGATTACGGGATAATTATAGAAATCGTGGGGTCTCAAGTGATATAAGAAGCTCCTAACTCTGAAATTCCTCTTGAAGCTGTTTATTCCATAAAAATAGAACTGTCACCATGTAAGGTAAATTAATAGAATAGAACAGAATAGAATACTCTTTATTGCAACCAAAGAAAATTACAGTTTTACTTAATATTATCACTGAAATACAATTTGGTCCACAATGGCCTTATCGCTGTGTGCGATCTCTTCCAGGCAACCAACCTTTGTTTGGAAAAGTTTATCGAAAGAGTAGAGTGGGATTTGCTACAAGAATGTGTAGATACATATATTTAACCAAATACTATAGGTATAAGTATATAAAGACAACATATACACACACATACTGAGCAGTAACGTGCAAACATTACTGTGCTTCGGTAGGAGGGCACTGTAGCTAGTGAAATTACTGGGCTAAAGAGTCTTAACATCTTATGACTCTTGAGTAAGAAGCGTTGATGCAGTGCACCTAGAATTGCGCATAATTATTGTGAAATTCTGGGTAGCACTGTACTGATTATGGGCAGCGTTATCTCTTAACATCAGGAGAGCGTCTTGCTCGTCTTCTTCCTTCTCCACATACAAAATAAAAAAACATATAAATAATTAATTAATGTAACATGAGGTAGATAAATAAGCACTAATTTGGTGTAGTATAAAATAAATGTCAAGGTCGCACAACACCCACGCCCTACAAGACTTTCCGCAATTATCCTTCACAGTGAAAGCAATTGTGACACGGAGGCATTGTATCAAAATTAATGAATGTTGTTTTTTTTTTACAAGCTTTTATTTACTTGCACCTGTCCTGTTGCTGTCTGTTTGTGATCAAATCTTGCAAGTGAAATTTGATCCACTTCCCGGTTTCCGATTGCGGTTCACCAAATACATCTACTTACCAAGTTTCAACAGTATAGTTCTTATAGTTTCGGAATAAAGTGGCTGTGACATAAGGACGGACGGACGGACAGACATGACGAATCCATAAGGGTTCCGTTTTTTGCCATTTGGCTACGAAACCCTAAAAAGTACATCCGTAATTGGACATAAGTGTATAGTTTTAGATAACTTAGTTTATTATTTATTAAGGTCTGTGGATGTTATGGTTTGAATAAATAAATAAAGTGCTTACTATGGAATTAAGCACTGTTTAGTTTGGTCACTTTTGAAACGCTTACGGAAATATTGATGCCACCAAAAACATAACTTGTAAAAAATACCAAGTCTCGCAACTGCAGTTCTTCTACCGTAATTTTTTTTTACAAGTTATGTTTTTGGTGGCATCTCACTACTTTTTGTTTTTTTTTATTCGTTATAGGTTTGCCTTTGCCCACGATATCGCCTGATCTTAAGTGACGACGCCCGTAGATGGGAGCAAACTAAACCTAGAAGGCGGGATAATCCCTCCCTGGCTTTATACATTATTACGGCATATATATTATGCCGTATTATACATTTATTCGGGATTACAAAGTTATTTATATTATTTATGCAGTTTATATATCTCGAAAACTAGACCGAAATTGCATGTTTTTTTAGTTTTCCTATGGTTTATACAATAAACTCTAAGTATGTACCAAGTTTGAACCTTCTATGTTTGCTAGAAGTGCCTTAGACTTTTGATGATCGGTCAGTGAGTGAGTGAATGAGTGAGTGAGTGAGTGAGTGACAAAATTACAAAACTTTGACTAGTTATAATTTTTAAACGACTAGTTCAAATTGAATGAAATTTGGAATAAATCGTGTTTATACAATGCATACACGGTTGTTAAAAATTGAAGCTGCTAGTTTTTTCCACAACGAAGTTATAGGGCGTCGAAAATGGTCTGAACTACTTCCAGAAAAGGATGGTACGGCCGCGCCGCTTTTTTTGCTCGACTTGGCGGGGGCACTGCCGTGTCCCCAGATTGAAGCCCTGGAATAACACAAAGCCTAATGTGCAGCGAGTAAAACCGCTGGGCGCAGCTAGTCAACTGTAATTTTGGGTTGGTTGGAGTCATTAATGGTGGCTTATCTGTCTGAAGTCTGAGTCCCCCTCACCTCCACCTTGCCTACGCCCATGAATCTGTCCTTTTACTTTATAAAATCTTATTAAGTAACCCTAAAAGTTTATCCTAAAAGGTTTCAAAACCAACCGTAATGTACTTGAATATTTCATGATCTCTTCCTTAATTTCCTTAATGCTTCCAAACTTACTAAGTTGACATTTAAGTTCAAGTAATTAAGTTGGCTGTCCTATCTTAATTAAATCATTTCTGGGTCTAGCATCTGTCATCTCTGTTAAAGAAAACACATAAAGATTAGCAACAGAGATAGGTTTTCAATTACATAAATTATTAAATTCAAATGTACGAGTATATTAAAATAAAATAAATAAATATTTCAGGACATTTCACTCAGCGCCATCTAACCCCAAGCTAAGCAACTAATGGTTGTATTATGGTGGTTAGCATAACGGATATAATACTTATATACTTTTCTTTTGTAAATGCATACTTATAATAGATATTGAAAGCCACCCAGACCAGAAACAAATACCTGTGGATCACACAAACATAATTAAGAATAAAAAGAAAAGAATGAGTAAAAGAAAATAGCTTAATCATTAGCATCGCATTTCATAAAACCTCTAGATACCACCTCGTGCTAAGTGACGATGCATTTAAAACAGAATTAGAACAAAAAACGTTTTGCTGCAACGTGTCAGACAGAAAAAATGGAATTTTATTATTATATTCCGTAATTTACAACATATTTTTGGAAAACAACTTATTTAATGTGTCATATATTATCTATAAGATTAGTGCAAAATTAATATTTTTTTATAGATTTTCTTTTTATTTAGAACAAAATTGAACGATTAATGATGCGCCACCCTATATGAGTAGAAAATTAGTCATATTAAAGTTCTTTATATTCTCCATAATTTTGTTTTGCTATGCCCTTGTTGCAATAAATGAAAGTTACCCAATTCTATAGATTAGATAAGATATCGTATTATGAGCTATAGAGCGAGTTATGCTCGGCGTCTCTCTAAAGGATCTCATCAAAAATGAGGTGAGAACCAGAGAGAGGGAATTCGGCAGAGAACCAGAGTTACCGACATATCCGAAAGGATTAGCAAGCTGAAGTAGCAATGCGCTGGTCACATTTGCCACAGAACCGATAACCGATGGGGTAGGCGTGTTCTTAAGTGGAGACCGCGTCTAGGCAAACGTAATGTAGGGCGTCCTTGGGCGAGATGGGGTGACGATATCCGAAAGATCGCGGGAAGCGGATGGAGGAGAAAGACGGAGGACCGAGTTGAGTGGCGTGCCATGGGGAGGTCTATGCCTAGCAGTGGACGAACGTGGGCTAATGATGATTTTAAGATAGCTCTGTAATATAATTATTCGAAGAAAAGCCATTACGTTTCTATATTTCGCAGATATTTTTTGCACCGTTTTTAAATCATCGTTTGAGTTTATTATTTCTCGTATTTTTCCTGTACTTTATGAGAATACTGGCTTTCAATCATAACCATCATTACCTTTGAGATAAAAAAGAATGACTTTGTTATTCAAAACCCGTTTTCGGGAAATCCTATTTCCTAATCGATTCTAATCACAAAAGTAAGAATTTAACGACCAAAACAAGTTATGATATTTTATTGCTTATTCTTAATTAACTTTATGATTATTGATGTCGTACGATTAAACAGTTCAACCATTTATATGTTGAATGACAGATCCGAACAAATTATTCTTCTTGTATAAATAAAAAAATGCAATTCAAAAGTGCTCGAAATGTACCCATCGATTGTGCTTTAAATTATATTATTCATAAAATTTTAAAAGGCACCTTAATAAAAATAGGTGAGCCATTTTCCTTTTTTTTTTGTTTATTAATGTTTTAAGACCGCAGTTTAAGTTTTTTATGTAGCATTTTAACTGTTTCTTATAAATTGGTAATATCGGTTATATATTCTATTTTTTTATACAACGAAGTAAGAAGACGAGCTAAGACGCTCTCCTGATGGTAAGAGATAACGCTGCCCATAATTAGTACAGTGCTACCCAGTGCACTGCACCAACGCTTCCTACTTGAGAGTCATAAGATGTTAAGACTCCTCAGCCCAGTAATTTCACTAGCTACAGTGCCCTCCTACCGAAGCACAGTAATGTTTGCACATCACTGCTCAGGCGGTAGGATAACTGGCACTGTTGGGGTACCCACCTAGTCGACCTTCTGCAAAGGAAGCCTACCCCCGGTAAAATTATATTCTAAAAGCTTAAAACATTACAATTAAAATCGCAGCCTGAAAAGCAAGCCTATATATTATGTATCTGAAGTCTAATTAAGGTTCATTAGCATTCAATGTTGAAGGAAAGTTAGAATGTTACTCATGCAAATAATAGATGGTTAACCCTTTAACCGCCAGACTTAAAATCACTTGTCGTGCCCCTAGCGCCAGGCAAGTTTTTTGAATTATAAATACCTACAATAAAAGTGATGTCTAATATTTATTCTATTTGGGAGAGAAGCATAAAACCAACTGTAAATCATAACTTCATTCACTATTTATCTAATTACGAGTACAGTTTTATAAAATACAGTGTTATGACTTAAAAAATGTAGATTTAAAGTGCAGTCGGAAATATACGACTCGTCGGAAATATACGACTCTGGCGGTTACGTAACAGAACAGGCTTGTCGGATATATCCGACGGTGGCGGTTAAAGGAACAGTTTCCAGATACAGTGCCAAATATATATTTTAATTGCTTCCAGAAATAGAAATTTATAGAATTATTTTAATGATTATTATAGTAATTGGATTTTATCTTCCATGAGAATGGTTTCCCAATAGTATTGGTAGAGTCAGTATGGACATTCTGCCTAAAATTTGCGCGAACTTAAGGAGTAGAAGCTATAAAATAATATATAAAATTAACCTGTTATAAAAGTAAGAAGGATCTATAGCTACACATAAGTACAAAAAATCAAAAGTCGGAAATGTACACATTGGTATTTATATTTTACGGCTTACAAGATTATGAAATAAAGCAAGAAAAAGTGGTTTTGTTCATTTTTAAGTTTAATTGATTTAATGTTTTATAGGATAATGGAGGCATTGTTAAATAAGCCGAAGCAGCATTTTTTAAATTTATACTTTAAAAAAATCTAGTAATAACATTAAAAATGATTATTGGAGTTCAAAGTTATGCTGTTTTCGGATTACTAAGTTGATAGATTGTAAACACTTAACGTCTGCCCCGCATAAAACAATGAGATCATAATATTATGATATCATCAAGTTGGCTCTTTAATCTGAGTATGATATACCTCTAATTTATCGCGCCTATTAAAACATGACCGCATTTTCACTTTCCATCAGGTGGGATGTGGTCAAACGTAGGCCTATTTAGTTTAAAAAAAACATAGACAGAGGTGTGTTAATACCGTACAGAATGGTCACTCATCCAAGTCACTAATCTTCTTACAGCATGGTATTCAGGAAAGTGATAGAATATATTTTCGCTGGCAATCTAGGTTTCAATCTCATTCTTTCTATAACTGCATCGTCAATACCCGTTGTACTGTAGCCTTTGTATTTTTTCCAGGTCTAAGAAAATAATAAAAAAAATGCCATTTATTGCCAGAAAAGAGTACAATAATCCTAAATCTACTTTTTGTTTAAGCAATAGGGGTACATTCAGCATGTGCTGGATGAATAACTATAATTTAGATATTCATCCAGCGCTGGTTTTCATTGCTTGCTCGGGCTAAGATGTTTGCCGAGAACAATAGATAAGTGTTTGCGGGTAATTCTATACTAAACGGACTCGGTCCACCCGTTTAGGCGTGATGAAGTAACAACTCACACACTTTCGCCTTAATAATATCTACCTATTAGTGTGATAAGGCAACATTATAGTCTAACTAGCTGGGTCCAGCGGTATATTACCCGCAGTGAAATAGCCCACTTAAAGTGTCTTTCCACCAGAGATATACAGTTACTATGTAGCTATGCTACGAAGATGTGAAAGCTACGAAACGCTACGAAACTATGTAACCGTTTCCACCAATGTTGACCTATGCCTATATAGATGCACGCACACCCCTCGCGACGATCTATACGATCTATAGCACACATCAGTAGCACGGATCCTTCCATACAAAAAACATAGCTTAGCTAAAACCGTTTCCACCAGTGCTAAGCTATGTGCACCAATGTACATGATTGATAAATATTAAACGATTTTGGAAACTACCGTGAGTGTTATCCATATTATAAATACGACACGGCTGTACTCACGTTGACTTTTTTGTTGAGATATGTCGCAACCACGGTTTCGGACAATTACGATGTCTTTCATCAGGAGTTCACGCCTGCAGTAACCGACGCTGACTCAGCGTCAGTGTCGGTTACTGCGTCTGCGTCGTAATTGTCCGAAACCGTGGTTGAGACATATCTCAACAAAAAAGTCAACGTGAGTACAGCCGTGTAGTATTTATAATATAAATATTAAACGCATCCTTGGCAACGTAGCATAGCATATCTCTGGTCGAAAGGCACCCTTATTGTTCTAGAGTCTAAGCCACAGAGTACTATGAATATACTGGTCTAAGCTACATTAATACCAAACTTCAGCTCAATTAGCTTAGCAGTTTTAACGAGAATAGGTAACAAACACCGGTATACTCCCGTATTTATAAATACTTATGCTTGCGGGTTTGCACGAAGGAATTCTTTCTTAGCAGAAAGGTTTGGACTGTGCGATGGTAGATCAATAATTAGACACAATGTCTTTTTATGTACCTATTTAGATTAGTAGGCTTTACAGCTTTACTTCGAATTAGGATTAACAAATTTATGTGGAGAAGTAAGAAGACAAGCAAGACGCTCTCCTGATGTTAAGAGATAACGCTGCCCATGATATCAGTACAATGCTATCCAGAATTTCACAATGATGTGCAATTCTAGGTGCACTGCACCAACGCTTCTTAACTCAAGAGTCATAAAATGTTAAGACTCTTTAGCCCAGTAATTTCACTAGCTACAGTGCCCTCCTAGCGAAGCACAGTAATGTTTGCACATTACTGCTCAGGCGGTAGAATAACTGGCACTGTTGGGGTACCCACCTAGACGACCTCCTGCAAAGGAAGTCTACCCTGGTTAAATAGTCTTATATTTGTAAAGATGTTTTCCTGTTCTTGTATTCATATTATACTATTTCTGTAAGTTCATTGAGCTGCTAAAATGAAGGAGTACAGAAAGTTCCAATAGCCGTCGGAATTAAGCCTATCGAATTTTTTTGTGAATTGATTTATTCAATAAGTCCTTTAAGCGACAAAAACTTGGGTATCTCCCTACTTGAATGGAATTGCTTTTTTCCTGATTAAACCTACCAACTCGTCACTTATATTTTATATTTATTACTAGCTGCGCCCAGCGGTTTTACCCGCTATACTGTATGATGCTGATTAATCGTGTTTTTTAGGAAATGTGTTATTCCAGGGTCTTAGCTATTTCTATACTAAATTTCAGCTCAATCGGTCCACCCGTTTAGGCGTGAAGAAGTAACAAACATACACACTCACACACTTTTTAATATTAGTGTGATAGACTAAAAGCAGTAATTTGAGTTATATTAAGGTGTATTCATATTTAAAAGTAAGTACGCACGCATAAAATTTATATTTTTATAAAAGAAATAAATAAAATATTAGGATAACGGATATAATTACTTATATACTTTTCTTTTGTAAACACATACTTATAACAGATATTGAAAACCACCCAGACCAGAAACAAATACGTTTGGATCACACAAACATTTGTTCCATGCGGGAATCGAACTCGCAACCTTCTGCGTTGCAGGCGGGTATTAGCCCACCGCGCCACAGAGGTCGTCAAAATGTTAAGTAAAACGAATTATATAGCTTTGCTGGTAGCTAAACGAGTCAAAAAGCTCTGCCACACTATTGGAAATGTTCGATGTAAACAAGTGAAAATTTAAAAATACTTTTTAAAAACAAGCTTTTATTATTATTACCATCTATCATCTAGCATCATAAAGTACTCGTCAAGACGAATCAAATGAGCTCAAATTCGATGGGGTTGCGTCGTTTAATTTCGGAGTTCCTATGGCCACCTTCCAGCTCCATCATCAGATCAGCTCAATGTCATAATAATATTGCATTGTCATCCGATTTATACATGTATGCAAAATTATAGCTTAATCGGAAACCGGAAAGTGGGTCAAATTAAACTTGCATGATTTGATTACAGACAAACAGACAACAGACTAGTGAAAGTAAATAAAAGCTTGTAAAATTGTTATTGATCTAGATAAAGGTATGATTTTGATATTATTATGCGGATCAGGCGTGTTTTGACACATTCGCAACGTGAAAATTGCACATCGTCACAGTAACAAAATGTCACAGTCGCAAATTGTCACAGTAGCCATTTGTCACATTCGCAAATTGTCATTGTAGCAAAATCTAATAGTAGCAAAACGCCATAATTGGAAAATGTCATAATTAGAAACCCCAATTTTCATACTTTATTTTTTTAAATTATTATGCTACCATAATTTTCTACAGTGACAATTTGCGAATGTGACAAATTGCTACTGTGACAATTGGTGTTTTATTTTAATGTCAATTTGAGAATGTGACCAAACACGCCTAATCCAATATTATGCTTTGATCTAGATAACATGCCTATAGATAGTGTTTATTGTTATTATATTATTGAATTTAACTATCGAAAGCTTTGTTTGAGACGAGTAGTTATTAGATATACTTTTTTTTACTTTGCACATAAAAATAAAAGTATAAATGTTTTTCTACTTGAAGAACGATTGTTTGCCAAAAGACGCAGTCAAAGCTTGCAAATTTTATTTTATTAAAGCAATAAAACATATTCGTATTATGAGGTGAAAAAAATAGTAACAAAATAACAATTAAAATAAAGTCACCCTAAGACCTCAGGTCTAAATAATTAAACTACAAAATAAAGAGGTCTCTTCAAAATTTTATTCGCAATAATTTTAACGTGTAATTTTCTATGTTGAAGACTTATAATTATCGTTTAACTCTAGCATAAAGGCAACCTTTGTTTAAGTTAAACCCCAATTACAGTCTTAATGTTCAGCTTACTAATTAGAAAATTGTATAAACGTGAAGAAATAAGTAAATACATACAAAAATAGTCAAACTTCCTACATACAATATTATATTATGAACAAAAATGTAGTCAAACTTCCTATAGGACCGGTAATAGTAATTAAGCAAAGATTTTTTGTCTGACATAATATTTAATACAAAAAGCCTCCCGAAATCTAGATGTAAATAATAATTATTACGAAGAGGCAAAATATGATCTCAATAGCTTTGATATTAATGATCCAAATTGAACGTTGTTCAAAAACTAATTATATCCAACTACCATGTAATTAGTACCGGAACTATATAAACAGTAATTAAGCTGCGAATTATAGCTATACAAAAAAATACCCACTGTACCAATAAATTATAACACTGAAAATTATGTAATTAGAAAGGGCAGAACAAAATGATAATAATAGAATAGAATAATAATATTTTATTGCATACCATTATTGACGATTGTCTGCAGTGACAAATTTGCGAATGTGGCAAATTGCTACTGTGACAATTTGCGACTGTCACATTTTGCTACTGTGACATTTTGCTACTATATAACTATGTGCGTTCTTTTTTCATGTCAATTTGAGGATGTGACCAAAAACTCGTGATTCACTACGAGGCGCGTCGCGTCGCGTCGCGTCGGTAACTGTCATGGATATTTTCTCTATGGCTGTGACAAAGGGTTTATTAGGTTACATCATCATTAGGTCATTACGTTAGTTTACTCTCCTATATTGTGTGAAAGCGATATCTTGGCTACGAAACGCATGAGCCTCCTTGGGATTGTATATCCCAAACCGGAGGAGTATAGGTTTCTTCCTCTTAGTGGGATCACCGCTTTAATGACCCACTTCTTCCAATAGTAGGACGTTTCCTACTGGACGTTTCCTGTTTGGTAAAGTAGGGGAAAATGCAATAGATCTCAATAGGTCAACGTATTACTGGTTTTGCCAGCCCCCTTTAAAAGATAAGATAAGATAGTTTACCCCCAAGGGTTAGTATCCAATACTTGTCAAGATACAAAAACCAAGCAAAAATTTTGACGCGAAGAAACAACAAACTTACCTACCAGAGGCATAAGTTGAACAGTTTTGTCTTTTGTAACGTTAAACAAAAAACAAGTTAATGAATCACCAGTGAATGACCGTTTTAGAGCTATTGTATAATACGAGTAGGTATGAATATTCAATCACGTTCACGACCTTGTCGTCTGTTAATCGTACAGGGTAAAATGTTCATTTTATTTTTAAAATGTTTAAATCCAATATGGAGGTACATATTGCATGAAGTTTCTTCATCTTTGTTGTTAGGTCGTGCGTAGGAGATTAAAGTGCAATATTTTAAACATCTTCTTTTCTAAATATATGAAAGGAAAGAGTGACTAATTAATTGACTTATCTTTCAACGCACAGGCTAAACCGCTAGACAGATTGGGTTGAAATTCAGAACACAGATAGATTTTATGACGTAGACCTCCGTTAAGAAAGGATTTCGCCATGCATGCAAAGCCTTGAGCATAAGCTAGTCTTATATAAAGCACATGATGTACCAAAAGATGATTCTACAAAGCAATGGGTAAATACTTCGGACGTAGTACTCTTAGCAATAAACCTGTCGAAATGCGCCCCAATTAGATGAGATTAGAATAACATAATATATAAAAACTTACGAGTATATAGAATTGAAAAGCAAAACAATGAAGCACATGTAAAATGTAAGCGTAAAATTGTAAAATACAATGACGTCCTTCTCAGCAAAGTCGCGAACGGACGGACGTTCAGACAACCCGAAACAATAAGGCGTCCTTGCTTACTACGGAAGCCTAAATGATAATAATAACAATTATATGAAACACATAACATGATCAAAAGAACATTAATTATAATTATAGGCTTCGGGGTCATTATTACGTATTTCGCTCATAGATCCGTCTAGGGTTCTGTATGTCTAGACACCTAACTGACAATTTTCCTATGACGTAATGAAATACAATTTTCAATTTTCCTGTGACTTATTGTTGTGATTACACACTAATATTAATATCACACTGTTTACATATGTTTATACACGCGCGCGCGTACAGTAAGTAGTAGTAAGTCCCCATTAGCGTCGTCTTAAAACACTGATTTCCACAAACAAAATGGTAAGCCAGTTGTCGGCGCAAGATTAGTAATACGACCGTCATTTATTACGAAAGCCTTCTGACCAAATTGATTGATGTCTTACTGACCTTTGTGGTAAAGGCGTAGAATCTTAGGAATGGTAAAAGATATTGCGGTTGAGATTCCTTACTATAGAGGTATTATGTAGCCACTAGCTGCTGTGCTTAGCTTTAGTTTTATCTGCAAAAATGTACCCTATTTGTTATTTCAGGGTATCACGTACCTACTAATTTATGCTTAATCTGTTCAACCATTTATGCGGAAAGAGATAACAAATTAATAAGCACTCATAAAATTTTCCATTCATAATATTTGTTGGATTACAATTCCAATATTTCTTTATCCAAATTGCTTTTAAAACGGATTAGGCGCGATTTGTCACAAGCCTTGTTGGACAACTAACGCGCAAATCGTCGACAACGCATTTTTAACCCCTGGCGCAAAAACGACGGGGTGTTATTATAAGTTTGACATGTCTGTCTGTCTGTGTTTGTGTGTGTGTGTGTCTGTATGTGGCATCGTAGCTCCCGAACGGATGAAATGAACGAATTTTGATTAAGTTTTTTTTTTAAAGTAGATTTAGGCGAAAATGTTCTTAGCTATGTTTGGTGAAAATCGGTCCAAGATGTCCGCCGCTACAAAATGGCGGATTTTTTTTTCCACGACCCCTTCAATATGAGTATCAAATGAAAGGGCTTAACTAGTAGGATACAACGCACTCTGATAAATTTAAAATCAGCGATGGCCGCCACCATAAAATGGATAAAATGGTGAATTACATATTATTGCTTTTGACGTAATGCTCTTTTAACCACTTGCTTGGGAATAACCCCCAGTTTTCCAATAAGAGTGCGGACAAGGTCAAATAAATTAAAATATAATAAGTCCGTAATTTTAATAAAAAATAATTCAATACGTATTTTTCTGTTTGATAATAAAATAATAAATGGCTGAGAAATAGCGCTTAAAAGTTTTTCGGTGAGAAAGCGTTACGTCACTTGTAGATGCATTTTGTATCGACTCGAGCATCCACAAGTAACTATCCCTTCCATGTAACTTTGGTGCGTTGTAAATCACATGTTTTTTTAAAAATAATAGGTAAATTACAAATAAAAAAAATACGTGTCCAATAATTTTTAATAATCCACTTATGGGCAAAATCTTTTTTGTCCGATCCCCTATTGCGCTGTGACGCCTTCTGTTTCGAATCGTTTTACAAACTTAGTTGTTTTTTTTAATACATGAAAGACTTATTTCATACAGAAAACAGTACCCCGATTAGTAGTATTATATATTAGGTCGTATTGTAATACCTCAGTCTTCAATACAAAACACTGCACCTACACAACACTGCACAAAAAAATCGCATTGAAAACATGTAAAACATGTAGGAAATACCTTAAAAATTCAATTGTATATCGAACCTACATCTGTAACTTTCACCCGCATTGCTTATCTTTAATCACGCAGGTAGAAGGTTTCGACCTCTTTTGATAAGATCGTGTGACAAAACACTAATTTCCTATCTACCATTATTTTGTACGTATAGATACGTTTTTAAACTAAATTAAAAATTCTTTATTCAGACAACATAGGTCCACTGGTTAGTACTTAAAATAAAAACTTAAAGACTAGAGTTAGTAACACAAGGTTTTATAAAAATCATTCAAAATGTACTTCTGATTTATAATATACAATATTGTAGACACCTTGTCCAGATGAGACCAGATAAAAAATCTCATATGACCATCACCCTAACAAGGTGTCTCAGCACAGGTGCCCGAGCTCAGCGACCACCTTCAGGATGCTATTGTGACTCCCTCGTACTCTCCTCACCAACGAAGCGACTTTTGTAACTATATAGACCTCTAATTTTACTATGGGTTGACTTTCATTGCAGGAGGTCGACTAGGTGCTAGTTACAGTTATTCTGCTACCTACGAGTAAGCAGTGATGTACTAACATTCTTAGGTTGGAGCGCAATGTAGCTAGTGACATTACTGGGCTGTAGAGTATTAACATCTTATGATTCCTGAGTAAGAGCCGTTAGTGCAGTGCACCTGGAATTTTACGTCATTGTGAAATCGGTTAACTAACATAAAAAGGTTCCGGGCAAATGAAAACCTTTTTTGAAATTAGTAAAACAAGTTAAATTAAAAAAAAAAACATTTTAAAAACAAACTTTTATTAGAATCTAGCACCAAAGTACTCGTCAAGACGAATTAAATGAGCCCATACTTGATGGAGTTGCGTCGTATAATTACGGAGTTCCTATGGCCACCTTCCTGCTCGATCATCAGATCAGCTCGATGTCATAATAATATTACATTGTCATCCGATTTATAGAGGTACGCACATGCAATTAAATAAAATAAAATTAAAAAGAGGTACGCAATTTCAGCACAATCAGAAACTCGGAAGTGGATCAAATTAAACTTGCAAGATTTGATTACAGACGGACAGGAGAAATTAAATAAAATCTTGTAAAAAAATATTGTCTAAATTGTTCTATTAAAATACTATTATACTTGTCTGTATCTCGAGTGCCTTAGCCAAACTACTACGTCTACGTCACTCCCTGCGTCACATTATCAAATTCTCAATCGAAAGCACTCTACCTAAGAATAATTAGGTAATTATTGGGGTTTTTACTCTAACAGTACAGGTTACCCTACTTACACTGTCAGAGTCAAATCACAATTTATAGGTCGTTTGGCTTACCTATATGTTGCAGTTTCGGGTCGCCGAAATAACTACAGGGCCTGCAACATGACCTAACGACTGCCTCCTACATATCTTATAGGAAACTGCCGGGACCCACAGTTTTACGTGCCTTCCGAAACACGGTAGCGTCCAGGTGAAAAACTTTGCCACACTGAGATTTGAACCCAGGACCTCCGGTTTATAAGTCGAACCAACGACCACTGTGCCACGGACGCTACATAATGTGAGATTATGACTCTGTGACTCTGTGACACACATACACGCTAAACCTCAATTGACGAGCGCATCGTTGTGTTAGGTCGATAGTTAGTGGTGGGATAGAATATTTATATTTATTATTTACTAGCTGCGCCCAGCGGTTTTACCCGCTGTACTGTAACCTATATGTTATTCCAGAGTCTAAGCTATCTCTATGCCAAAGTTCAGCTCATCGGTCCACCCGTTTAGGCGTGAAGAATTAACAAACATACATATAATACTTACACACAAACTGTCGAAATATTAGTATGATATTCTTAAGACCGCTTATACAGTTGGACGCCCTGCACAATATTATTGCACACATTTTAAAAGTGTTTTCAATATGATATTTAAAAAATGGCCTGAGGAGCAAAATAAAATAAATATATAATAACAAAAAACTCCCCAGGCCATTTTTAATATAAGTATATGAGTATCAAACCGGCAATACTTTTAAAATGTGTGCAATGATATTGTCTCTTGAGGAATTTTCTAAAAAGCTAATTCCACGAATTTGTATTGCAAAACGTATTAGATAGTGCCAGCAAGATAGCGTCCAACTGTATAAGCGCTCTTAATTACTATTGAATATCTTTATACAATGAAGTAAGAAGACGAGCAAGACGCTCTCCTGATGGTAAGAGATAACGCCGCCCATAATAAGAAGCGTTGGCGCACTGCGCCAACGCTTCTTACTTGAGAGTCATAAGATGTTAAGACTCTTCAGCCCAGTAATTTGGCTAGCTACAGTGCCCTCCTACCGAAGCACAGTAATGTTTTTGCACATCACTGCTCAGGCGGTAGAATAACTGGCACTGTTGGGGTACCCATCTAGTCGACCTCCTGCAAAGGAAGTCTACCCCCGGTAAATAAATACCCCGGTATCCCCCGGTATTGAATATCTGTGGGAACAATAATACGACTGTCATACGCCAGCGATATCGTGTCACAACAGCGAGCGTCAAGCTTAACTATTAATCGCTTCTATAATAATTATGGCGTCATAAGTTTACAAACAAACACTATCCAGACTTTTATCTTCTTTGAAGTCTGTATTAAACTGTCTGCGTATTAAAATTTATTTTATTTATAGAAGACAAAACTTGCCAAAGAACTTTATATTATAGATATTAAATTTTTTAAAGGAAAACTTACTGCTAAGAACATTATTTGTGTAACTATTAAGCCAATAATTTGTATAATTATCTCATTCGCACATTTTAAATTTATCCAACCTTACTCGTTTATAATAATAACACAATAAAATATAATATTTTGTACTTGAGCAGTCTACAAGCCTAACTTGCTATCTAAATTATATATCTAAGCACTCCATGCCACTAACAGATAAACCCACAACACATATCTACACGTAAGGAAATATATGTTTTATTTCTCGCTAACCCCATATCATCAGCCTGAGGCTTGAATGTGAAGAGAACGCGTTTTCAGTGATAATTTCAGGACATTGCATTCAGTCTTACTCCAGACGTCGACACGCATCGTCGTACGCAGTGACCGATCGCGCACAGTGAAAAATATCCGAAATATCGGTTATCTTTCCGAAACTAAGTGAACTGAACAATTAAATTACTTTGTCAATAATAAATGTAAAGTCAAGAATCAAGAAAAAATTGCGAGTAATATGCAAGTAAGTAATAAATTAAATATTTTCGCATTTTTGTTATGATCGTTAAGTTTGAATTTTTTGGGTGTTTGTGAGTGAGAACATGAGAATTAGTGACTTATGTCTATTATTCTACATAGAAATTGGTCTTATTTTAAACACGTATTAGGGATTTTTATAAGTCAAGACGACACGAAGTAACTTTACAAAGAATTAGATTTTTTTCTTATTGCATTGTTTCTGTTGATATTATGAAAGTGCCCTATGGAAAGCATCATGATCGCCCATATTATGAGATCGAATTTCGTAATTGAAAACGCTGTGTAATTATAACATCGGTCCTCGTTATTTGTTTCTGTAGATAACTAATTTAAATGAAGTACAAAATATGAATATTATCAATAAAATAATACTTTTGATAACAACGAGTATGGGTACATCGAACCAACTCGTATTTACATTGAAATCATTTGTTCAAACAAGAACGTTTTCTTTGAAATTACAGGGTCACTTATACTTGTAACGAATTTATAAAATTTAATTTCCTTCAGGCCTCCCAGTTATTTTTTTTATTTACACAGCTTTATTCGGTTTACAATGCTTACTTTAATGGATGTATTATAATGTGAGGTTATAATATTTAACTAGCTGTCCCCATGACGCAGCTTTAACTTTGTAAAAAATAGGTAAAAATGCTGAACCAATTCAATTTAAATGTCTTTAATATCTTTTACAGTCATGCTGAACATGTACCAGCACATTGTCAAATTTTCATTAAAAATGATTTTAACGTTTTGTATTGTTTGAGAATTCACACTGAAATTACACTTTTTTGGGCATGCCATAGCATATGGTGTTTTATGTTGCTGTCAAGTTAATTGCCATCCCAAACATTTTGTTCATGACAATGAATAGAATAACAATTTAATTTAATAAATACGCCAGCATCAGGGCCACTAATGCTTAAATTAAAATCTTCAATAACTCTGCTCCAATTAATATAAATGAAGCTATTATGAATTAACTCACTTTTCTTTTTAGAGTTCGCTTACTCCCAAGCTCATTTTATTTGAAAAAAAAAATGTATTTCATTTAGAATAGGTACTATCAAAAATTTATATATTTGTTTAAAAGTTTTAAATTTTTTTACTATATTAGAAATAAACGTTGCACAGTGCATGAAATGTTACTGGATATGCAATTTAATTCCGTCGAAGAAGCCGAGAAAGAAATCCTACAAATATTACTCTCGAAACCCACGTCGTCATCGCTAATGATACAGTTTGGAAACAATATTGTATCCATTATCATGGTAAATGCGTAGGAAACGGTTCAATGGATCGCAATTTCGCTCAAACCATTTCAAATAACTATCAATAAAGCATATTAGGTGGAATCAAGTTTACCAATAAGTGTTTATTGTTAATTTATTTTTACGACTTGCTACGTTCAGGGGTATTATATGTTGAATTGTGCATTGTGCTATTGTGATTTAACCATTTGGGTACGATGAGGTAACAAACACTCATACATACACAGTGTGTGTTTGTGACCTGTGTGCGTGTGCGTGTGCGTGTGCGTGTGCGTGTGCGTGTGCGTGTGCGTGTGCGTGTGCGTGTGCGTGTGCGTGTGCGTGTGCGTGTGCGTGTGCGTGTGCGAGTGCGTGTGCGAGTGCGTGTGCGTGTGCGTGTGCGTGTGCGTGTGCGTGTGCGTGTGCGTGTGCGTGTGCGTGTGCGTGTGCGTGTGCGTGTGCGTGTGCGTGTGCGTGTGCGTGTGCGTGTGCGTGTGCGTGTGCGTGTGCGTGTGCGTGTGCGTGTGCGTGTGCGTGTGCGTGTGCGTGTGCGTGTGCGTGTGCGTGTGCGTGTGCGCGTGCGCGTGCGCGTGCGCGTGCGCGTGGCGTGTGCGTGGCGTGTGCGTGTGCGTGTGCGTGTGCGTGTGCGTGTGCGTGTGCTTGTGCGTGTGCGTGTGCGTGTGCGTGTGCGTGTGCGTGAGGGCGTGCGTACTAGCGTGCGGGCGTACGTGCGTGCTTGTGTGTTTCAAAATTTACTAGAATAGCTTCAAGGCATACAAAATTACGATTCCCCAAGTGAAATACCCTTTAACCGTACCATATAACATGTCAATATCAAAAGAAAAAAGGATTTCAAATCGTGAATCAGCACACGTTTTCAATACTCCGCGGGATAACCAATTTTGTATACATCCAAAAATGTACAATTTAACACGTACCAGTAAATTTTTTATACATAAATACAATTTTGTCTGTGTTTGTTCCTGAACTAGTTTTAGATTATCTATCTGTTATTTTATAGGATAACCCGTCAAAGGTTTGTCAAAGTGAATAATAAAAACACAACCGCCTGTGGTTAATAAATATAATAATATACTGGGATGATAGCAGTTGCTAACGTTCGTTTTTGGGCTTCCGTATTCAATAAGGCCTTATAGTTTCGCTTTGTCTGTCCGTCTGTCCGCGCCTTTACGGAGAAACTATAAGTCCTCGAAAGCAGAAACATAGCACAGAGGAGGGTAATTATCAGGGTAAGAGAACGGTAACAAAAAATAATTTAAAATTAATTAATTTAGGGTACCTCCCATATACGTAAGAAGAGGATGATTTTTTTTTTCTCTGGATCATCCCATCATGTTTATCGTGGGTAGGTAGGGTATCGTTAAATAGGTATTTTAAAATGAGGGATTGGTTGCTAAGATAACTTTTCGAACTACTCTCTCTATCTGAACTACTAGCTTTAAAAATCTGAAATAATCTAGAGTAAAGTAATAATCTAAGAACTTTGCAGGAAAACTATAGCAGTCAAGATATCTCTTAATTAGTATCGGATATCGTTAATGAAAGTTAAGGCTGTTAATATTAGATTTGCCAGCATACTATTGCGCGTAGCCCGACTAGCGCTTGGCCTATTTATTTTACTACTGATATTCCAGCTTTTTTTAAACTTAAGCCACAAACATACCACCATTAGGTCGAGAGTCATTTAGGTAGACAGGAAGGACCGAAGAAATACTTTTTTATAAATTTCTATAATGACGTAGCATCCCTGCTAGATAAAATAGTACCATATGAATCATTCTCATAAATTTCCTACAATGCGAGTTTCCTCTTCATTCATGCCATTGATCTCAGATGACAATCGCAAAAGTGATAGTATTATTTCCAATTCATCGTATTTCCGGTGTTTGGTCCGAGAAACGACGAGTCCGCAAATTCGATGCCACCGAAACTCAATATCGCCAAAATTTACTTCGTGTCACTTTTGTTTACATCGCGGTATATGAGAACGGTCAGATTCTGTAGTGCATTGACTCCTTTGCTATGTCTAAAATATTATATTTTTAACATTCATGATTTATGAAGCTACAAAAATATGATTTACTGAAGTGTAAGGACATTCGTGACTAGATATTGGATGTGCATAATGTTATGAAGACGTTTTCCAACTTCAGGTGTACCTATTTCAGAAACTGTCTGACACCCACTTTTGTACTGTGGCAAATGGTATTTTATCATGCGATATTCTTTAAGTTTTCTTTTACAAGTAACCTGAATTAAATAGTTTATGTTAGATGCTTAAAGCTAGCTAAGCTTAATTTATCTTTTTTTTTTTCAAAATCTGTGTTTTTTTATTAACTTTAATTGACTACTCTCCTCAAGTCATATTTTAATATTAAATTTTTTTATTTATACCAGCGTAAGTCATTGGGATATTATTGAAGTATTTTTAATTAGTATACCTACTTTTCCTAGATTGGAAACCTTACGCTCGCATTCAGACAGATTGTTGTTGATATAATTTCATAGGTTTCTTCACGTCAGCAGGTAAACTGAAAATCAAGTTTAAATTAATCTTGAGTTATTTAGAAGAAAATAGTCTCTGTACCTTTTTCCCTAGGGTTGCTTCAACTATGAACTAGAAAAAATGTTTTCCACAAAATCTTTGAACGAAGTTTTCAAAGGAATGAAACAAAAACTAGAAACTTATAATATCAAAGTCTGTCTTGCACTTACTATTATTTTGATTTTGGTTACTTAAACTCAAGATTTTTCTATTACAAAGATATAACCAGTATAACATCTTATTTATGTAAGTTTTACATGAACATCGTTTCAATGCGCGTAATCTTTTTTTAAACTTTTTTTTTAATTTTTCTTTTATGTTAAAAAGTACGAAGACGAGCAAAACGCTGCACACTTTTTAATTAACAAAGAACTCCAAATTTTCTATGGGTGTTATTGATATAAGTAGACACTATAATCTGGCGCATCTGGCGTCCCTTACAGAAATCCGTTTACACTGGCGTTATGTAGGTAACGAACCTTCCATTTACATCAGTCTTTTTTTATTCAAGAAGAAAATCGTTGACAAAACCCCTGTCACTGGAATAATATACCGACGCGTCAAGAAAGGTCTAGGGTGTCATGCCTTTCTTTACTTTTTGTTGGTCTGAGGGTTTGAATATTTTTATCATCTTTTCAAAGCGTACGTTTAGGAAAATGATTGATTGTCTATAATAATGGCTTCTTTAGAGACAATGTTTAGAGCAAAGTAAAGAATCCTGTTTTTATTTAATTGAGTCAACGTATTGTTCTGCTAATATTTTTAACTGCTGAGATGAAATTTAGTATATTAATCTACGTTACGATCCTAAAACAGCTCTAATAAAAGTTTTTTTAGCAAGTAAAACCGCTGGACGTAGCTTGTTTGTGTAAAGTCCACAAGTTCAAGTCCAATTTTTGGAAGTTTCTAAAATAGGAAAATATATTAGAAAGGAAAAAGAAGGAAAGGAATAGGATAATAATATATTAGTTTATATATTAGAATTTCATCAAATGTCCCCACGGAGTAAATAAGAACGGGTTTAATAAAAATATATGAATAGGCACCTCTGCCTCTAGAACCGTACGTGCTCTATCTGAGAAGAAGCGTTTGAAATAAAATTACTAAACACACAGTATTTTCGAACATAGGACACAAAACCAGTATTCTAAGAATACATTTGATATGATTTTTACGCAATTCACACGTGAACGATACCGTTGTTAAGCTACACTAATGAAAAACTCCATTTTATACAAAGAAGTAAGCAGACGAGCTAGACGCTCTCCTGTTGGTAAGATATAACGCTGCCTATAATCAGTACAGCGCCACCTAGTATTTCACAATGATGTAAAATTCTATGCGCACAGCACCAACGCTTCCTACTCAAGAGTCATTAGCTGCTAATAATGTCATTAGCTACTGTGACGATTTGCGACTGTGACACTTTGACAAAACACGCCTGATCCATTTAAACGCGCATCGTGAGTCGAGACCTCTAGTTCCATCCATGACCTTCATACAATGATGCACCTTATTCTGTCTCTGGCTATTTGAAGAGATTCATAGAAGTTTGACTTATTTTTGGCATGAACAAAGACCAAACGCTAGTAGCTTGCGATAAAAATCTGTTTTCCTCAAAATTTTCATATTTTTAGGGTTCCGTAGCCAAAATGGCAAAAAACGGAACCGTTATAGATTCGTCATGTCTGTCTCTCCGTCCATATGTCACAGCCATTTTGTTTCTAAACCATAAGACCTATACTGTTGAAACTTGGTAACGTACATCTAACGTACATCATAATACTTCCACCGAAAATTGGTTTAAACTATATTTTATTTGGTTTCCTTTTTTAATACGTCATAAATCGTAAACCACAATTTAAGTTACAACGAACTACAAGAACTTTTGTTTTATGTTACTTGCCGCTACGGAACCCTTCATGGGCGGCTCTGACTTCTTTGCAGAAGGTGGTCTAGCAGTGCCAGTCTTTCTACTGCCTGAGCAGTGATATGCTTACATTACTGTGTCTAGATAGGAGGGCACTTGGCCGCTTTTTTTTTTTTTTAAATATGTCATAATAGTAGTAAAATACTACGCGTATTTTAAGTCAAGCTCTTTCATTAGATACCTATATTTAGTCGGTCTGAAGAAAAATATTCAATCCGCTATTAGGCACTATAGGCAGTGGCCATCATAGACCGGTAGTCATCAAACATAGCTAGAAGAACACTACTAATTCGCCTCCCAAAAAAAAATCAAAATCGGCTTATCTGTTTGGGAGGGGTGCGTAACAGTTGTTACATACATACGGCTAAAGTCCGAAGTGCGGATTTTGCGGGGTTCGAAGGTTGTATATCTATGACAATATCATAGATATATTCACAAAAACTGTTATATCCGATATAACTTGTGATATATATCAGATATATTATGAAAAATATCCGATATATATCCAATTTAAAGATATTGATCCTTTTAACCCTGCAAATTAGCTAAAAAATTATATTTGTTTTTGAAACGTAGTTATAGGTTTAACCCCCTAAACTTAGGTGTAGCCGCACTTCGGACTTTAGCCGAAACATATAATAATACCAAATTATCTATATTTTTATTTTATGAAATAAGGTTTAAAGTTACTATTTATTTTGAATTTCGATCTAAGGTGTATTATGTCATATTATGTGTTGTATATGAATAAGCGTATTATTATAATAAGTGGTATTTTTTAACCCCCGACGCAAAAACGACGGGGTGTTATAAGTTTGACGTGTCTGTCTGTCTGTCTGTCTGTCTGTCTGTCTGTCTGTCTGTCTGTCTGTGTGTGTGTGTGTGTGTGTATGTGTCTGTCTGTGGCATCGTAGCTCCCAAACGGATGAACGGATTTTGATTTAGTTTTTTTTGTTTAAAAGTAGAGTTAGTCGAGAGTGTTCTTAGCCATGTTTGGTGGAAATCGGTCCAAGATGGCCGCCGCTACAAAATGGCGGATTACTTTTTTCTTCCATGACCCCCTCAATATGGGTATCAAATGAAAGGGCTTAACGAGTAGAATACAGCCCACTATATAAAATTTAAAATTCAAGATGGCCGCCATGAAAAAAATGGTGAATTACGTATTGCGTTGGGGGTTTTTTAAATTTTTAATTTAATTCACTTGTTGTCTAAATATATTTCTAATTCCCCGACGAAAAAGCGACGGGGTGTGATCGGGAGTGCTCTTAGCTATGTTTGGTGGAAATCGGTCTGAGATAGCCGCCGCCACAAATAGGTGTAATGCTAATTTTTTACAACAATATGGGTAAAAGGGCTTGAATATTACAGTATGATAAATTTCAAATGCAAGATTGCCACCACCATAAAGTGGCAAATTACACATTTTTATAGCGTAAGGTTTTTTTTTATTTCGCTTTAACATTATAATATGATTACTTTACTCGTTCGGGAGCTACAATGTTACTGACAGACACACATACTCGTACACACAGACAGACACGTCAAACTTATAATAACGCGTCGTTTATGCGTCGGGGGTTAAACATTTGCAAATTATATAGCAATTATTAGCTATTATTTAATATTTAGTGTTAATTCCGCTTTAAATTCAATAAGAAATAATAATTTAATTTTTTTTTTAATTTAGAGCGGAATTAACATTAAATATTAAATAATAGCTAATAATTGTTGTGATGGATTTCCGCGAAAGTAACGCCTAGTTCCATTAATCAAATTATATAGGTTAAAAAGTTGTAAATCTGCCAACCCTTACTACTAAACAAAGTTCAGACGTGAATCGATCGAGAAAATACCACGACATTTTGTAAAGGTTTCATTAATAGATCCGCATTTTTACGGAATCACTCTTTTGATTTTCCGGTGCGATGACAGGCTTCTTAAATAAAGTTCTTTGTGTAACGTTTTAATTTGGGTTTTTTAGATACCTGTAGTAATATCACGGTAAAGAGATATACAGTACTTTGACTCCCTAGAAGCGGTTGAACTCAAGGTCACGCGAGTTTGCAACAATTTGGGTAGGGTTTGGTAGGCAGCGAGGTGCCGAATAGGCGTTATTATTGTAAATTACTGAAAATATCAAAAAGAATTAAATACTTTGTGATATTTTTCAAGTTTTATAAGTCAAAGTACAGTATATCTCTTTACCGTGGTAATATTAAGATCCACATTTGTGCATCAGTGAGTGCATGCCTGAGTGTGTGTGTGTGTGTGTGTGTGTGTGTGCGTGCGTGCGTGCGTGTGTGTGTGTGAGTAAATTTGTATGTTTGTTACTAATTATTGAAAAAAAAATGTACAATAAAACGTCAATAATATTATTATTAAGATACCTAAAATGCATGTGTTACTACTAGGAGGCAGTACAACTGATGTCAGTGGCCGTAGCATGACACATGGGATCCCGCAAAAATGTCAAGAGTAAAACAGTCATCCCATACATATTGTACTATTGTGAATGTATGGGATGACAGTTGACTTGAGAGCAAGACAAGTCTACCCATTGTACATGCTAGAGGGGCAGGTCCAGACATGTCAAAAGTGTAAGAGTCCAAGCTTTTTGTCCAGCATGTAAATTAAATATCCATTTTTAGGGTTCCGTAGCCAAATGGCAAAAAACGGAACCGTTATGGATTCGTCATGTCTGTCCGTCCGTCCGTCCGTATGTCACAGCCACTTTTTTCCGAAACTATAAGAACTATACTGTTGAAACTTGGTAAGTAGATGTATTCGTTGAACCGCATTAAGATTTTCACATAAAAAAAGAAAAAAAAACAATAAACTTTTGGGGCTCCCCATACTTAGAACTGAAACTCAAAATTTTTTTTCAGCAAACTCATACGTGTGGTGTATCTATGAAAAGGTTTTCAAAAATGATATTGAGGTTTCTAATATCATTTTTTTTCTAAACTGAATAGTTTGAGAGATGCTTCCAAAGTGGAAAAATTCATGAGTGAGTTCGACTCGCACTTGGCTGCTTCTTTTTTATTCGTAACATTCATAGGCAAACGCCGAAAACAAGTACTGTGCAGAAACTGGGTACTTTTTGATAGCGGGCATTATTAGGATCATAGATTTATAGATTGGGATGGACCACCCGCCAAAGTGGCACCAACTAGCGGCGTAAATTTTCGTGAAAACCCTTATTGGTGGTCGTTATCGCTAATAATATAGCGATCTCTTCAAGAGAAGATCATTGAAATTCACACGGTTTTATAGTCGAATATTTTGTGTTCAGCGGGTACAATTGTTGGATATAGAGAGTCAAATAATAATATACATTTCTTATAATAACAACATAGGAAAATATACAATCTTGTCCAATTATATTTTTATAACAAACGCTGGTATTCGTAATACGAATAAGAAATGTATTGTAATTACTAATTGAATTTTCTTAATACTCGTAACATGACAAGAACACAAATCACTATTTGATTCTTGATGAAAGACTACTACCAAATTTTTCTTTTGTTAGTAGCTACATGGTAGCTACACACAATTAGGGACCTGAATGGTCCCACATAATATCATAATAAGCGCAGCAGTCATAGCACATCGCAACATTGACATAAGAGTAGCAACTCCCGCCCACTGTCAAGGTTAAAGTTTGTAAGAGCACAATGACTTTGGGAGTAGCAACAAATTGAATGCAATGACAGTGCGAGCAGCAAGAGAAGTAGCGTCTTGATATAATATTATGTCCGATTATTCTTGAATTATTGTCAAGCGTTGCTTCTCTTATGTCAATATTGCGATGTGCTAGGACTAATAATAATTATGAGATACAAAACGTCAGAAGAATTTTTATAAGAGCTTGATAACGCGCGTGTACATGCACAAAGTGGAGATCGAGGGTATAGGTTTCCTATTTTTTGGCGTACATTACACTTTACTTGCCTAATTTGTAAAACGTTGATGGCTATAATGTTCATATTATAATATTATTCTCTCAATTACCCGCCTTCTTTTGAGGAACCTTTAAGTTGATCATTTCAATTATCCTTTTAGTTCCATACCAAATGTTCTTGAAAGTCTTTATTTTCATAACAAGATGACTCGATGTAAATGGAAAATTTTGTCTTATTTGCTTTAAACAGGTACTTTGATAAATAACCGTTTGATAAATGTATTAAATACCTCTACGTAATTTGTGAAGCCTACATAATATTTTAATTTGATAAATTTAGACCCCGTTTTATTTCTTGGAATTTAATACTGTCGAAGTTATTATGGAATGAAGAATTTTAAGGTGATTTCACAGGTAAAATTCCGAGCCATCAAAATTTACTGGAGCGCCTAGAAGCTCGTTGAAAGGAAATTTTAAACTATGGAGAAAGAATAATCCTTCTGATATTAACCCTTAACCACCAACCACCTATTTCCTTATGTCCCTTAACCACCTACGTGTATTCCTGGACCGCTCATTGATCATTGCCTCTAATTAGATACTAAGGTATTAAATAAACATAGATGAGTAAATGGTTATTAAAACTTTTGAGATTTATTTAAGGAACTAAATAAACATAAACTGCAGTAAAATTTCCTTATTTTCTTGAATCTTAACGAACCAACAATTTTAGTGACGCAAAAATTAAAAATGGTAATGTAATAAATTAGAATGTCGTCTATCATTAGAAAATGGAAATTTACAATTGTTGGTCTTAATTCTTATAAATTGATGAAATAAACAATGAAATAAAAACAAAAAATCAAACATACCATAAATAAATAAACAAAGTTACAACCCTTGAACTTTAACTATGTTTTGCGGCAATTATTGCATAATATCAATACAGAAGAGCCAATCTCATGTCATGTTCTCGATGTAAATTTAAGTGTAAATAAAGCATCCCCTGGTAATTCATTGTAAAATTAACTTTGTTGCATCGTTACTTCTTCATCAAACTCAATTTATGAATTAGATTCATAATCCTCTGCCACCCAATTTTGTCAACTAAATTATTCTACTTCACTGCAATCCTAGTTTGGCATAATGTTCCTCATCAAATATTTCTTGTTGCAGTCATCTTCCAAAAGTTACATCGTCTTGATTCATTTTAACGTTAAAACAAAAAAAAAAATGAACTTAAAAATTCAAATAACTCGGTAGGTGGTTGTGTGATTTTTTTTGATGACAGCTGGTAAAATATTTTTACTTACCCTGGCTAAACGTGCGCATGTTTATACTCGCCAATTGTAAGTGCAGTAAAATAAAATAAATAAATAAAATAAAATAAAAATCATTTATTTCGGACACATCGCCCATAATTTACACAAAAATTCAAAATAATATATAAATTAAATTCAATTACAATTTGAAATTAATCAAGTAGTACATCAACAATCAAGCAGTACTTATCGTATAGAAAAGCAACAAGGATGCACATTGTCGCACATCATGCATACACTGAAATATTTGAATTGAAACATTATAATTTGCGGTCTGTGAGACCGATGGTAGGTGGTTAAGGGTTAAAACGGTGAACGTTTGTATAATACTATGTAAATGTATGTTTGTTGCTTTTTCATGCAAAAGTATAACGATTATGAAACCTTTTAGCAAATAATTAAACCGCCGAAAAACTGTGAAGCAAAACTTAATAAAACAATAAATGTTAGTTTACCTAAGTAATTGGCGTAAAACAGGCAAGTAAGAAAATGCTAAGTGTTCACGAAGCGCCGACTTGAAATTACTTAGGTAGGTACATTGTATACCTACTAACATTAGTTTATTAATTATTTTTTGCTTTTCAGTTTTTTTGTGTTTTAATATTTTGTTAAAAGTTTAATTTTATAATTTTTATTTGATTTTCTTGCAATTAGCGAGTGAACAATCAACAATCCCCTGTTTTTGTAATCTTAGGGTTGACGACCTCTGTGGCGCGGTGGGCTAACGGCTAACACCTGCCTGCAACGCAGAAGGTTGCGGGTTCGATTCCCGCATGGGACATATATTTGTGTGATCCACAGATATATTTGTTTCTGGTTTGGGTGGTTTTCAATATCTTATTATAAGTGTGTATTTACAAAAGAAAAGTATATAATATAAAAGTTTTATATCCGTTATCCTAACTGCCATAACTCAAGCATTAAGTTGTTTAGCATGGTGTAAAGTGGCGCTGTGTGAAATGTCCTGAAATATTTATTATTAATTATTTTCCAAATTTATGCGTAATATTATATTATACGCGTCGACTTGTAAACCACGTCTGTTGTTTTTCGTCAGTTGAAAATCGGTATGTATGAAATCTGAAAAAACACATTTTACCCAAATTTTCCCACTGGATTGTGACTGACGTGAAATCCGCTGGGTGCAGCTAGTAGAGATGTATGTAAATATGCGAAGAATAAATGAAGTTTGGAAAATAATGTGAAATAGCTTACAGACAATAAAAGCTTAGAAACTATTAATGTCGTCCAGTATTTTTGTGTGCTATAAATTATTAGTGAATTCGAACAAACACGTTTAAATTTAAAAGTAACATTATAATTTATTGCGATTGTTTTATATAGAGATAGACTAAATATCCATTTGAAGTGATTTAAATTGTTTATAGTCTGTGTGGCATTTCCCATAGATGATTATACAATACAAATTGTACATGTTTGTAAATTCAAATTCTTTTATTGCGTGAATAGAGGATAGAGGTAGATACGATATTGATATATTAGCAGATAATGCATTATAATACACCACACAAAATGAAATACATTACAAGTAGAGATTTTTTTAACAAAAATATAAAATGCACAAGCGGTGGTCTTATTGCTAAAAAGCTATTTCTTCCAGACGACCAATGAATGGAGAGGATTTACAGTCAGTTAATCACGGGACATTATACTTGTACGCAAACTCGTATTTCTTATGTCATCAATAAAATGTACGATTCATTCATAATTTTAGCAACATTTATTCAATAGGCATAATATTATAAACATACAAAATGTAAATACATATTATAGAAAGAAAGTAAGAAAACACATACTGCCGTGCAGAGACTAAAACGCAGTAAGTGCAAAATCGTGGTTTCGAGATAATCGCGAAAAACGTTTTGAAGCCGTTTTTTTGACGTTTATGAATAAAAATTAATTTATATTTTTTTGCTATCGCAACAAGATACCACAGTAGTATAATTTAAGCACAAAAAAAATACCAAAAATATTTGTTTTATAATATAGGAAAAAAATACTTTTTGAAAATGGTGTCAGTTACTACAGGTAAATTTGTATACATTAACGAATTAAAATGCAGCAATAATACACATTACTGCAAAATGTCTAATTTTTACAATACATTACCAATTAATTTGCAGTATCCAGCTGAACTTACTGCATTTTAATTTTATGCCTTGAATAAATTTTTCAGCAGTATGTTATTTATTTAAGAACTATCAAATTAAATGTGGCAGGTTTATATGAAACATATATGAGTTTCTATTTATTTTTTTAATTTAAGTTGCATTTCAGACTTTTATTAATGCTTTCAGTCTTTTCTTGTCAGATTTTGTCTCCAATTTCAGTTCAGATAGTTTATACTGTAGATGGATTATACTTTCAAATAATTGTTGTATGGAAATCAGAAAACCGAATTCTTAGACTTGGTGGCTCACTTCTTTATTCTTGTTCAAATTATTGTACAACTTTAAGGTTTCTCTATTAAAGATAGTATAGCGAGGTTGTTTCTATAATTCCACGTATGTTTTGTATTTGTAACAGCTTTAGAAACATTTTTTAGACAATTGTCACTTATTAATATGTTCTAAGCAGTTTTTATACTAAACGATTCATAAGTATTTAAATTCATCTTTTTAAATAAACGGCATAGACTCACTTGAATTTACATCGGTTTCGTGCCGACCGTTTATATCCTGTACGAGGATCTTCTTCAGGGAGTAGCAGCTGCAGTTATATCCTAAGCAGTTATATTCGTTATCATGTCATATGACTTTTGTACCATTTAGCAACCATATTTATTTATTAAAAACATCTTGTACATAACTTATCTTTTATTATATCTGCAGAGTCTAATAGCGAAATTGGAAGAGATGGCAAGTTGCTATGAGAATGGTGTTGGGTATAGCTACAGTCATACATTATTTGATAGGATTTTTTTACAAACAATATGTTATGGTAAAAAGAACTCCAGAACGTAATACTATGAAATTTGGGTTAACCCTTTCCTGCATATTGGCCTATATATGAACCAAATCGTATTTTGATCCATATTTCCTAAACTTCGCCGAGTAATAGCATTTTGTGCATGGTGGCTTACATTTGGAACGTACATGTCCATACAAAACACTAACCATGCCATCTCTGATTGCGTTCCTTAACTAAAACTCAGTTGGAAGTTCGTCGAACCGGTTTCAACAAGTGCGCGCCTCAACAGCTATTTCAAAATTCCCAAAAAAATAGTTTTTGCACGAATTTCTTCAGGAAAAAATACTTATTGGATGGAAGACTCTGATATTTATTAGGTGAAGGTAAGTCTTCTCGATTTTCGTAGTATTTTTTACATAAAACATGATATTTAGGTATGGACTAAATATGAACCAGCATGCAGATATAAATTTTACCTTTGGTCTTTTTTTGGCACATCATGCATTAGAATTATAAATACAATTTCTGATGCTCCTCTGTTGGTGATTATAGCACTGATGACGACCTATCTGACGATAATAACAATGCAACATTAGTGGGAAATCATCCTCCTGTTATAATACCTGAATCTGTTTTCTGTTATTTCACACAATTTAATTAAAATGTATGTAAATAAAGTATGTTTCCTGCATGCTGTGCCATAATTGGACCAAAGTGGAAAAACTTGATTATCTGAAGAAAATATGAAAATATTAAAATTTCAAAAAATACGTGTCTTTTTATTTATATTTTTACACAACATATATTTTTTTACTCAGATATAAAAAATCATGCAGGAAGGGGTTAAACTTGCATTTATTGCTTGTACAAGTTCAATTCCATTGACAGAAAATGATTATTGTTTTTCTGCATTATGCGAAATCAGAACGGTTTTTAGGTATTAATCCGCTTAAGCAGTGATGTGCAAACATAATATGCTACGGTAAGAAGGCATTGTAGCTAGTGAAATTACTGGGCTAAAGAGCCTAACATCATCTGACTCTTGAGAAAGAAGAGTTTGCTTGTTTTTAGATTTTCACATCATTGTGTAATCTTAAGTAGCACTATACTGATAATTATAGGCAGCGTTATCTTTTAACACAAGGAGAGCGCCTTGTTTGTCTTCTACTCCATCACATAAAAAAGATTGTATTGTTTATCCTAAGGGTATTCTGGCGGTTCATAAAATGAAAATCTGAATTGCTTCTAGATGCATCGATAAAAAAGCATATCTAATAAATATATATGTCATAATTTTTGAGTTTTAAGTAGTTTGGCGTTAAAAGGCTTAACTATGTCTACCTGAAGCAGAAGGCAATTCTCTTGGTATTTCTAAAGTTCCTTCTAGCCATCCTTGTTATTTTAGAAAGTTCTCCGCTTTCAATGGGTTGTGTTGTTATTTTTCTTTAGTTTATTTTTTCTTAAGAAACCTTTGCTTAAAACACTTTGACGTTTGTTGCGCATTTTATTTTACTCAATTAGAATGAACCAAACGGAACTTTTTTCCATGAGTTCAACACTATTACTCGTTATGATAAAAAATCGAACTATGTCGAAATATTGAGATTATTTCTATTACTGACTGTTCTATAGCTGTTTCTTGTGCATCTTTGAAGTCTGATAATTGTAATACTAAAATTGTGTACTATCTGAGTGAATGACTATACGCCATTAGATTTGACAGATAAACCTGTTTGTTAAATAAAACTGTTGTATGTAATGTAAATTAAATCAAATCTAATCTGACTGAGACTTTTACTACTCGACAAATCAAGGGCAGATGCATACTAAATCGCAGTATGATCTAGAACAAATGAAGTAAATCCCAGAATAACAATCCAAAATGCCGATTAGAATGCAGCAAAATGAGCTTAAACTACAAGTTAAGTAGTAGCTATAATTTTAAAATTTGTTACATAACCAACTGCAGTAAAAAAATATTTTACTGCAATTTTGTCAGTAATGTTATCAGAAAACCAAGATGCAGTATTATTTTTTTCAGTACATTATCGTGTTACTGCGTTTTCGTTTAATGCATCATTTTTGGTTTTTGTGTAAAAAACAGTACTATGCGTTATAGTGAATACGTTTACTGCATTTTAACTAGAGACACTATAGGTCGCAAAAGACGTAAATGCTCTTACTGTATTTTAAATAGTGTTTTGATAAAAAGTAGGCAAATGTGGCCCGCAGTAACTATTTACAATCAAGGTTTTTACTACCTTAAAGTTTATTAATTGACAAATGGGTTAGATTGGTGTATTCTTTATTTTGTGCGCAATAAGGTGGCATATATAACTAAAAATCGGCAAAATGTCGAATACTGCGGTTTAGTCTCTGCACGGCAGCATAGGTGTGACATTTGAAAATAACGCATTGGCTTTAAAAGTATAATTTATTTTAAGGTTAATCAACGGACTGCTTTGACCCCATTGAGTACCTTTCATAATTTGACATTTGAAAACGTTTTAAATTTAGAACACATGACTAATGATATAAAACGTATTACATACTTGTATAATATGACTAAATAATATGATTATGACGTGGTAAAGGAGTTCACCTTTTTAGGCTTCCGTAATAGTCAGCAAGGAAGCCTTATAATTTCGCTTTGTCCGTCCGTCTATCCATCCGGGAGAAACTTATTATAGTTTCCAGGGTGTAATTTGCACTGAGGAGGGTAACGATCAGGATAAGAGAACGGTAAACACACTAATATTATAAAGGTGAAAGTTTGTGAGTGAGTGTGTATGATTGTTACTTCTACACGCCTAAACGGGTGGACCGATTGAGCTGAAATTTGGTATACCAAAGGTCCAGTGTTCTAAGCTATCACTATTGTAACACATAGGTTACAGTACAACGGGTAAAACCACTGTGCGCAGCTAGTATTAAATAAAAGCTAAGCAAGTTACCGTAGCAAATGCTACCTCGTGCTAATTACTACATACCTATATTACTTCTATATACGAAAGTATATAAGTGCAACCGTAAACCAGTGTCTCTCTCGCAAAGGGTAAACCTTAATGGAGAATTTTAATGATGCATAACTTTTAAGACCACAGGGAATGGATAGAACTAAAATGCTAGTCCTTTTATTACTCTGAGGTTGGGATATTAGGAGCTGCAAACTTTAAAAGCATGTTAATTGACATGAGATGTAACAGTGTTTTTAACACAACGAAGTAAGAAGACGAGCTAGACACTCTCCTGATGGTAAGAGATAACGCTGCCCATTATTAGTACAGCACTGTACTAATTATAATGGGCAGCGTTACCGCGCACCCAGGATTTTACAAAGGTAAAGTTCTGGTTGCACTGCGCTAACACTTCTTACTTGAGAGTCATAAGATGTTAAGATTCTTCAGCCCAGCAATTTCACTAGCTACAGTGCCCTCCTACCGAAGCACAGTAATGTTTGCACATCACTGCTGAGGCGGTAGAATAAATGGCACTGTTGGGGTACCCGCCTAGTCGACCTTCTCCAAAGGAAGTCTACCACCGGTGTAGAGGTAGTAATGTGTGAAAACAAGTTTTAACAGAAATATCCCACTCCATAAGTCGTGGTTCTCATTTCTGAGGGTCGTGACCCCCTTCCATCAATGACTTTCGTTCGAACAGTGGAGCATCAATTTCATTTTAAAACGTAGAACTTTAAATCGCAACTTGTATCAAATAGCAAGGAAGCGAACAAATTTTACTGCTCAAACTAAAATACAACATAATATCACTTAGATGAAGAAAACCAACAGACTTTGTTACAAAATTTATTTAAAAAAAAAAACAAGTAGGTAAATAAAAGATGCCATCTGCTCCTATCTCCGGCTACCCGGAGAGCATCGAAGACGGTAGAGTCGAGCGACACAGACAACAGAAATATAAAATGAAAATAAAATCACGTCTTCATCTGGAAGACGATACGATGGATCGAAAAGCAATGCATGTAATGGATATTTTTACTTGTATATTATGAACATTTTTACGGCTTCTGGGAAAAATATGCAGAACTAAATAAAGAATATAGTGATACAATCAGCATAATATTCAGATTGCTTAGCTGATTAATTTACCTTTAGTCATTCTACTCGAGCGATACAATAAATAATGTAGGAATAGCAGAATATATTATTATGTTAATGTTTTTTTTAAAAGTGGCTAATGCTTTTATTTAGAAAAACAAACTAACAATGTTAATGTTGTTATTGTTTAAAATTCGATAATATACTACCTAGTTCTAGTATTTGCAAAGTCCATAATATTATTTACCATTAATTTAATTTCAATGTTTATTATATTACGGTAGGTATTCATTGGCATTACATTTATTTTTCACAACTGGTGTGAGTCATTTATTTTTCATATAAAATACAAGAGATATTCAATACAATACGTCTATTGTATTATAATAGTGTACAATGTTGAATAATTTGCACATGAGTAGAAGTTCATTGTCATTTGGATTGTCATCTGTAATACTACTTGTATTAATAAATAGCTGCGCCCAATCCGCTGTACTGTAGCCTATGTGCTAATCTAGGATCTCCGCTATCTTGTCATCAAATTTCAGCTCAATCGGTCCACCCGTTTAGGCTGGATAGAGTAACAAACATACATCCAGACATCCATTCTTACAAAATTTCACGTTTATAATATTAGTAAGATTATTAGGATATTACAAAAGAAAGCCTATTATAAAATAAGCCAATACATAGAAGACAAAGATGCCTAGAAACCTCTGCAACCACCTGTAAATAAATTATGTAACCAAGATAAACATTGTAAACACACATTTAAAAAAACAAACCCTATGAGTTTCTTGCTCGTTCTTCTTATAGAGGTGCCTTGCGAATGAGCGGTAGAATATTAAAATAAAATTTAAAATTGACTTGCAAAAGTGCTCCATTGTAGCCTATTTGAATAAATAAATGAATTAATGCATTGTATAAATGTATTTTGAGTTTGAGTTCGAATAATACCGCTATCAAGCGCTATTTATCAGCGTTCGAATAATGTCGCTACCTCGAGAAACTCGTATTAGTGGGCAAAGTAGAGGGCAAGCGACCGAGGGGACGATCACCAACGCGATGGTCGGACCAGATACAGCAAGGCTCTGGAATGTCAAATGTCTCAGAACATGCCCAAGATAGGGTTGCATGGCGGACAGTGATAAACACCTTTATAGATAGATAACCATAAGGACACGACCCTCAGCGATGAGGACAACGACCAAGAAGAAGAATACCGCTATAATAGGACTACGTCTCGGAAAACGTACGAGTAGTGTAGGATGCCGATGATATTCGGAGGGTCGCTGGGAGTGGATGGAGGAGGAAGACGAAGGACCGAATTGAATGGCGTGCCATGGGGGAGGCCTTTGTCCAGTAGTGATGGATGAACGTGGGCTGATGATGATAATGATAATGAACATAGGTACTAATTGCGTTCTTTTGGGCGTCAATATTAAAGAACCAATTTTATCATCTTCCTGTCCATATTACCCACAATTGGAAGAGTCAATAGGTCGGAGTAATAGAATCCACAATACATACGAGGCAAGAAAATAATTTTAATAAATCCTCTAAACTAGAATAGAATATCATCTTTATTTACAATAAATAACAAGGTTCACAAAACATTGCAAAGACGATGATGTCCGCATTAGTTAAAATGTTCTGAATACCTAAAAATAAATATTAAAAACAAGGCCAAAGCCTTTTACCTTGTTTTTGGCTCTTCAAAAGGATATTGAATAAAGAATTAAATAGGTACTCGTAGATTGTAACACGCGGCAGTGTGTCTAGCCAAGATCAAAGAGATGGAACTGGAAGCGCGCAGTGTGTATATTTAAACGAATCATCAACAGCAAAGTAATAGTAATAAGTATTACAAATATACATATATACAAAAGCCCTGAATGTCACGTCAAAGCTATATTATAAAAGAAATCTTTTTTTAAAAGTTAGTCAATACATAGAATACAAATAAATAAGCCTGTCCCTTTAGTATCATAAACATGAATAGCTCAAATGCACAAAGGTTACCAAGCCAACCTTACAAAGGTTAATAATGTAGATACATATTAAAAATAAAATATAAGATTTTTTTCTGAGTTTTTCTAAAAAGTTAGTGAATCTAACAGTTACGAAAACAACAAAAAAACAGCTTCCGTTTTTTGTTGCACCTTGAATTTTTCGTCCGTTATTTGCGAATATATTTGAATAATATATAGCTAACGAATTAGGTATCAGAACTTTCAAAATTTTACCAAGAAACATGACAGGTTGTTATTAGTTATGTGGATTGTGTGGGTTAATTACAATTTGATTATATTGTGAATGACTTGCAACCTTCTTCTACAGTCCCAAGGGGAGTTGTAAAAGTAATTAAGCGTTTGATACAAGGGGAGTAAATGTATTTATTCATTTCTCTTTATAGAGGCTATGTTATCTTTAGATTTAAAAGGTTAAACTAATATTCCTTCGGTGATTATCGGTTAAATGAAATATTATTTTAACCTTTACTCGTATTTGCACGTAGGTTTTTCAATTTTGGAGAATGGATTTTAAGTGAGATCAGTAGATTTTACCTGAACCTCTATAACTTAATGGTTAAAAAATGTTAATCTTGGATTTGCGCCGAGGTCGACAGGGATTGGTAAGCAACGAGGTACCGAATAGGCGTTATTATTGTGAATTACTCAAAATATCAAAAAGAATTAAATATTTTGTGATATTTTTACTAATTCATAACCATTATTCGGAAGCTTACTGCATAAAAACGTCTATTTGGCACCTCGCTGCTTGCCGATCCCTGTCGTCCGCGACGCAAACTCGTTCGACCTTGAGTTCGACCGCTTCTAGGGAGTCAAAATACTGTATATCTTTTTACCGTGGCCAAGTCGATAGATGTGTCAAGGTCGATTTGGCTGTTATTGTGCTTCTTAAGAGCGCTTATGTCGCGGGACGCTCTCTTGCTCGCACAAGTTGATACATTTTGCAATATAAATTCGTAGAATTAATATTTTGAAAATTCCACAAAGGGGACCCTGCTCAATATTATTTATATTGCTCCCCATGTCATTTTGAATATTATATCAAACTGAAAACACTTTTGAAATGTTTGCAATAATATTGCGCAGGGTTCCTCTTGCGAGATTTTGAAAAAGTTAATTCAATGAATTTATATCGCAATATGTATCAAATGATGGAATGAGAGCGTCCCGCGGCATAAGCGCTCTTAAGTGTTTGAATTTGTCAACTTACTTCAGGGATTGCTCACCAGTGCGTATGTTGCGTTAGTTTGGCTAGATCTGTTTTCTTTGTAAATTTGATAAAAATATGTGAGATATAACGCACTAAAGTCGTCAGTGCCGTTACTGCACAAACTCTGATAAATGTCCGGTTCGTGTGGTGACGTCACGCGCCCAGAAACGTATATGAACGTTATATCAGCCATTTTGTATATCCACAAACCAAAATATAATATTATGTGTCTAATTTTTTTTATTAATACATTTACGGACAAATTACATTTTAAATTTTTTGACCTATCAACATTACTTAACTTACGATGAGTTCTTTTGCTTGGCCCAAGATATTCGTATTGCTTTGTAAAGTAGGGTAATTAGTAAGCCCTTAATTTACTCTTTATGAGTCACTTTACTATTGCAAGACTCTCCAAGACTCGAGATAATTATTTGAATAAAGTTTAACTGTTTGCGCTGTTCTTGTGGCAAGACCTAGGACAAGACGTCATGGAAAGAGTTAAGGCTATAGCGGGCTTTACGAGCACAGTTTTCTTATCTACAAAGTCGTGATACGCAAGTCCATTACTTCACAGTGCTTGTCAGGAACCAATAATCTGAAAACTGTAAACTTAATAAATAAATAGACCAAGCGCTATTAATATAGGCTTCCGTAGTACAGGCAAATAGGCATTTACTGTCATCAACGACATCTTTAAAAGTAATAGCTATCTTAATCGCTATAGTTTTTAAGCTTGAATATCTATCAAATGGATCGCTAAATCGAAAAAGTTTATTAGAAACTCGTCCCTCATTTTAAAATACCTATTCAACGGTACCCTACATGATGGGATCAGCCAGAAAAAAAAAATCATCCCCATCTTACCCGGGTACCGAGAGGTACCCTAAATTATTATTTTTTTATTTTATTAGATCCGCCAAACTGGCCGCTACACAGGAAATTATTACAGTAAAATTTTAACATAATATTGTAAAACATCGAATGTAAGGCCTACTTGAGGCAGATACAGCGAAAAAATTAATTTAAAATTAAATATATTATATTTATTTTTATATTTATTTATTTATTATTATTTTTTATTGAAGTGAAAACTTCTTTAGCGGCGCTGAGCACTTTTTTGTATGGGTAAAAACTTTCAAACTCGCGTCAGGGTCACGTGATGCTGATCGAAAAAGCGTAAGATCGAGGGGAAGGGAGAGGAACTAGTATCTCTCACTCTTTCTACCGTGCTTGAGTGTGCTGCTCTGTGAATTTGGTTTAAGTATGTCAAATGATCGCAATTTTAGCACAACGAAATACAAAACTACTATTGATGCGGTCTTTATTAGACACTTAAATAGGTTCGAATCAAAACTGTTTGTTTCTTACTTCAGTTATCATAAACCAATTGTATCAGTTGTAAAAATTTGCGATGATGATTCTGATAATAACGATGGTGTAAAAGTCGTCGAAATTATGGATGGAAGTTGATTTTTCTGAGAGATAAAATTTAATGTAATATATAAATAACGATATAATATTATAAATAACAACATATAAATATATGAACAACATATAAACATATGTCATATTTGTGTACGATAGCGCAATAAATAAACATTGTATTCTACCTCATAAATGATAGTATTTTTATACTTATAATTAAACACAACGTTAATATTGAAGTTTTCACTTCTGCCGGCACTCCCGGAGTGCTACCTTTTTTTTTTATTTTAATTTTTAATTAATTTTGAATAATTTTTTACACCCTTCTCTTACCCTTACTGTTGCCCTTATCCGTCCAAAATAACAGCTTTTTAGGACTTGTAGTTTCTTTGCACTACGAACGCGTAGAGGTATTAAATTGAAATTCATATCAAATACTCAGGTCTATAATACCTTTACGCTGTAACAAAATCAAACTTCTTTGTCAACGCAATCAAAAGAAACAGCAATTTTAGCAGCATATTTCCAAACTCGCAACTACTCGCAAGGGAATCAAAACCTACAAATACGAGTAATACCTATATATTGTAGCCATTTTATACTTAGGTGCTTTTACCTATGGATTTGTACGGAACCCTCGGTGCTCAAGTTTAATTCGTACTTGACCGGTTTTTATTTTTATTGGTTTATATCGAAACTCTTTTAAAAAAGAAAAAAGATAAATTTAGTACAAACAATGAGTTTTTATCGTAAACTCTTTGAGTACAAAGTTTGAAAAATATGCCAAAGATTTAATTGATTGCAGAGATTGGGCCAATCTAAACTGACATGCTTCTACGTCATGTTAAATGTTTGAGATGTTCGTCTATGTGAGTGCATTTTAAGACTTGTCGATGATTTCTTTCGCCTCCACATTTTTATAACTCGGCTAAAACAAGACACCAATGATGGAATTCCTTTACAAGCGGGCAATTTGGATTGAATGTTTTTAAGTCAATAAATGAAGGTGGGCTTAAATTTAGTCTCGTCACGACGTAGAAGGTTATAACTATTATCAATTTTATGTGGTTATTAAAACATAAAATCAACAAAACTAATCTGGACTGAATTGACTACAATTTTTTTTAGAGATTTATACAATAAAAATACTCTTTATTGTGACCATATTAAATGAATTTTACAAAAAATTTGCTTAAAAATAATATCGAGTATACAACGTTTAAAACTAACTAAAACTAAATTTAGAATACTGGTCCACAATGGGCGGCCTTATCGCTTAAAGCGATCTCTTCCAGGCAACCGACTTTGCATGGAGAGGTTGATTGGAAGAGTAGGGTGATATATAGTATAGGATAAGTTGAATTTATAAACATACACAAACATACATGAAATGAAATGAAATGAAAAAGTAATTTATTGACATTAGAAAAACCGAAAAAAGATACATATGAAAAAAAAAAGCATACAATTTTAACAATTCTATTGTCAAATGGGATAGACTCAGCTTTGTGCGGCACAGGGAGGAACCACTGCGCCGCGCTGGTTTTCAGTCTATCCCATACTCGAGCGCCGGCGTTACATAAATAAATAAATATATTTTACATAAATACATACATAATAATATACCAAATTTAATACACAATAATAATATATAAAATATTTTAAAATATTTATGGTTATTTATGAACAGTAACTAGCAGCTGCTAGTGGTTTGACCCGCCAATAAGTAATCTTTATGCTATATCTTCTAAATATATTTTTATATATTTAAAATATTTTTTATATTTTTTTAAGGAAAACGTGACTGACTGACTGATCGATCAACGCACAGCCTAAACCACTGGACGGATTGGGTTGAAATTTGGAACACAGATAGGTTTTATGACGAAGACTTCCGCTAAGAAAGGATTTTGCTACGTGGGCAAAGCCGCGAGCGTAGGCTAGATTTTATATAAATGTCTAAGTTTTTTCATATCAAATATCAGCTCAATTGAGTCAGACGTTTAGGCGTGAAGAGGACATTTTATTTTATTTATTAATGAAATCCAAAACACTTATAAAATACCTTCCTAAATAAAAAATCGCTGAAGAAATATTATGATGCTTGAAAGACTCTTTATTACTTTTGCATACTAAAATGCACTTTCCCATATTTGATTTTTAAACGTTCCTGCATCACTACTTACTACCACATTTTCCAAGTGAATTCAGAATTCTTCTATCAAAAAGAGACTTTGAGGAATGCAATTTCTGTTTACTATTTGCATATAGAGGAGTAACTATAACATAGCAGCATTGCAACTGCAATGATACGTTCTAGAGGTATATAATTTATTGACTGTTTCTATTCTCAGAATGGAATCAGAAATCTTACTAGGTATGCCAAATCGGTTGAAATTTTGTTACAGTACAGCTTGTATGTATACATACTCTTGCGATAGCGATTCTTGTATGTATACTAGTTTTTGTTGTAGTCAAAAATACCTATTAGTTTTAATTTTATAGGCATTCAAAGTTACGAAAAATTTTGAGTCCCGCTAACAGGCGCGTGAAATGGTGTGACGTCATTTTTCATACACCGCTTAGCTTAGTGCAGCGCTTAGAGCATTTTTGGTTTGTTTTCTGGTCATTATTATTTAATCGCATTTTGACGTCCTTTGGAATGGCAAAAAACAATTTGTCAGGCGCACTGGTGGTTGTATTTTTACTTTTTGGCAAAATACTTGATTTCCTAGTATTTGGATTGGACATTTTTGAAGGAACTTATAATTTCTAATGAAACGCGCTAAGAGCGCGAGCGGACTGTTACAACAGTCCGCTCGCGCTCTTAGTGACGTGTGTAATGTGACGTCATAGTACACTATTTCACGCGTCGAGTACGAGCCCGCCTCGCACGTTTTCTTCTATAAATCGAAAACTAATTATTGACGTATCGAAGTAATTCTTTCACTGGTATTTTTTATTTTTGACAGAGAATATGGAGAGCTAATAATCAAAATTAGTTACTCTTCTCCATTGCTGAAGCGAAAACAGATTGACCTAAGTATATTTATTAAACGTCGCGTCGTTTAAGATTAGGCGAGATCGTGGTTGAAGGCTAACCTATAAATAATATAAAATAATAAATATAAACATATCAAATTTGAATATGTAAATATTTAGGAGAAAATTGTAACAATAATTGATTGACTGGTATCATCTATCAACGCACAGCTCAAACCATTGAACCGCTGAAATTATAATGACGTAAACATCCGCAAAGAAAAGTTTTTTCATATGAAGCGAAGCCGAAAATAATAGAAGAAAATAAACTCTTTTATTACAAACTGTAAACGCAGTGTCCGCGTTGATTTTAATTTAGTGTTTTTCTTCTTTTATGGCTATTTTACGGCTATTCACTAGTAAACATCCTATTAAGAAAGGTTCAGCTGTTTCGTAGATTACTCGGAATACATAAAGAAAAATTTAGGTATGAATTAAGGGAAGCGTTCAACTGTGTATGTGATGGGTATTATAATATTTATATATCATCTAATGGGCATTTTATTATTATGTGAAATAACAGTTAGACTGTTAGTGATATTACTGGGCTGAAGGCACTTAACATTTTATGACTCTTGAGTAAGAAGCGTTGGTGCTGCGCGCCTAGAATCCTGTGTTACACTGTGCTGATAATGGGCAGCGTAATCTCTTACTAACAGGAGAGCGTCCAGTTCGTCTTCTTACTTCTTTGATAAAAAATAAGACATCTGAAAATGTATTTTTATTAAAAAGATACCATTATCACTAAAATAACAACTATGTGATCACCATTCAACATAAAGCGTCGTCGGGGTAGGCCTAGAAATCGCTGGCGGGACGAGCTTGACTCTCATTGTACAACCTCTCTCATCATCAAATCATCATCATCTCATTGTCACCAAACCCTAAAAGACGGTAGTAAAAAGGAACCCTTTTACAGCCAAAAGAAATTCTAGTGAACGCAGGTCTATTACAGAAGATAAGCTGTAATAGGTATGTTATTGTAATAGGTATCACCACAAGGCTTTATGGTCTTAATTTTGGGGATGAAATCACCGCACAAATTGCTCCAAGTCGTATAGTTTTACGCGAAGTTTTGTTCATTTCGGCCTCTATAAAAGGCCAAGGACATTACATATTATGCTTGTTTTCTCACGTGCAACTAATGTTATATTGCCAACTGCGCTGTATCTCTGCTTGATGTTTCCTTTGATGCAATTTCATCTATGTTTGTCTTCTGTGTACCTATCATTATGTAAATGATGTTGATGTTGTCCTAGCCGCTATCAAAGCAAATAAGGGATTGGATAATAATTATTAGATTAGTAGACCAGTATTATTCCGAAATTACGGCGGAGGGATCAAATTAAGACGTATTACAAATATAAGACTGAAAACGTATGTTTTCAGTCTTATATAGCGTATGTTTTACAATGACTTACAGTATTAGGCTTCACGTTAAATTAGCAAATTAAAACTTATAATATAGTGTTGTGTCGTCTAGCCAAAAACTTTAAAAAACACCATGTAATTGTTGCTACAAAAAATATGATCACGCTATAACATTTTACCAAATCAATATCTTTCATATTTATGTAAATCGTCAAAACACCTTTTGAAAGACAGAAATCTTCCCTTAAGCTCGTTACGAGTATTCCTCTTTTTGTTTGTCCTATCCGTTCGGTCCTTATTGAACGAATTATGCTGGCTGAAGGATTTCGAACATAATATTCAACATTCTTTTCGTCCGTTATGAAGAGTATACATAAATAAGTAAATTCACACAATTTTTCAAGTTATACATATTATAGTGTATTAGAAACAATTAATTCACTTAAGTACAAAATAATTAGAACATTTTAAAATTTGTTTTTTTTTGTAGTAGGTTAAAAATTAAAAGGTTTTACGAAATCAACAACGTTTAGATGTAGTACAATTTTGTAATGTACTAAAGTATATTTGAATCTACATGCATAAGGATGCCTTTCCACCAGAGATAAGCAGCTATGCTACAACGATGTGAAGGCTACGCTACGAAACTATGTAACCGTTTCCACCAATGCTAAGATATGTAGCTGTGCGAGGAAGATGCGCTATATAGATGCGCAGCCGCGAGGCAGCTGTGCGCGAACGATGCATAGCTATGCGATGCAGCTATTGTACCGGCGGTGGCATATAGCACACATCCATAGCACGCATTCTTCAATACAAAGACAAGTGAAATAAAAAAAAACTTTTTAAAATAAGCTTTTATTACCATCTAGCACCATCAAGTACTCGTCGAGATGAATCAAATGAGCCTAAACTCAAAGGGTCGTTTAATTACGGAGTTATTTCAGATCAGCTCCATGTCATAATAATATTTCATTGTCAGATGACAAAAAAAATCGGATGAATAAAAAATCGGATAATTTATTCATGCATGCAAAATTTAAACTCAATCAGAAACCGGTAAGTGGATCAAATTAAACTTGCAAGATTTGATTACTGGCAGACAGACAGACAAAAGACAGGTGAAAGTAAATAATAGCTTGTAATAGCACAGCTTAGTTGAATCCGTTTCCACCAGTACTAAGCTATGTTCACCAATGAATAATATCTAGGTAGATATTAAACGCATCCATAGTAACTTAGTATAGCACATAATATTATCTGTCGGAGAGGCACCTTAAGGCTCTGCCGATTCTCTACCATATCCTCAATTTGTCAGGTAAAGTGAACACTTATATAATCATCGTGTAAAAATCGGCACTTGTATTATGTGATCGAATTTACGCGAAAATTTCCAGAAAGGGAACTCAAAAATTCTATTAGCCCATTCCACCCCATTAGAATTTGAGCCAAATCGTTGAAATTGTCTTTTACAATATAATAAGAATACTCGTAATATTATAGTGAAAAGGTACCTTTATAATATTTTTGAAGGTGTTTAAAATGATATTTGAGGTATTTTAGTTCGGTTAATTTTATTTATATATAATTTGTATTTTAAAAAAGGTGTGTTAGTAAACGAGTACAATATCATAAAAAATACATATTGATCAATTAAATTCTATGATAGATTAGAATTTAATTGATCGTCTAAGATGAGTACGTACATACATATTTGGTTAGTTTTGTATATCTGTGCAACATGCTGAGATTTGGAAAGTAGTCATAACATTAAATTGGCATGGTGTGAGGGATCTTATGGAAATGTTAAAGGAATGTATTAAACCTGAGCGATAACTAAACTTCATATTATTATATCTGGTTTGTCTAACTACTAATGTCATCCCATACACTATCCCCGACAGTGTGTTAGATAGACAGTCAACTTGACAATCCCTCAGGACCCTGCTCTGCAACGGCTGCGAAATCAGTAAAAACGACTAACATATTATTAATATGCGCAGCCTTTCAGTTCATTACCTGCTATTACAAAAATGCTTCCAGTTACTCTGCCCGCATCAACTTTATCAATGAACTCATGAGCTGAATACCACTTATTTTGTTCCATTTCAGAATCAAACTCATTTAAAAAAGATTTACGCGTCTATCGAGTGTGCCGTTATTCGAGAGCTCTTTTTGCTGTTTAGACGAAATACGAGTATACGTCTTGTAAACAAGCTTTATTTGAAGGAGTTTCACAATGACATAATAGGAATGCGGGTCCATATTTGCTCACAAAGAGTCCTAATTTAAAATAGGTATAACGTTTTTTAGCCTAAACAAAATACCTAATGTTTTTAGGCGGTTTCATAATACAGCACAGATATGGACAATAGTAACTTTTGCATCCAAAATATTTAAAAGTCTTTTCTCAGAATATATTTAAGATTTTTGCATACAAGGTAAAGTAGGTATTATATTCCTATATAGTAAAGTTGTTAAAACAAGCACTTTATGTATCGAAGTGAGGACTAACTTGCGAGAACTTGCCAAAGTTACTGAAAGCGGGGAAACCTCAATATATTGGTGTTACTCAATGCCTTGGAAAAACTTATTTTAAGTAATATTAACTGGAATTATGGTCGACTTAATAAATAAGGTACTCTCTGGGAATATTTATTTACTGTTAGTATGCCTCGGCCGTAACTTAACCACCCATTGGACATCAAGCGGCCATTATGACCGTATTTGGACTCGATATTCAGTGAAGCTAGGAAGAGATTTAACCAATCTACTAGATTTATCTTGATGCCATCGACCATCATCGCTCAAGATCAGGTTTGATGTCACCTGGTCAAGGGATAACTATACTACGCTAGGTATATTATAGCGAATAAATCATTTTCAGAGTTACCTATAAAACATTGGCTAAAGAACTTCGTCTTTACGACTTGTGACTCTCTCGCTCGTACGATACGACGAATTTTGAAATATGTAAAATTCGTAGAATTTACTATTTGAAATTTTTCCCAATTTTTACTTAGTTTAGTCCTTTAGTAAAAAAGGACCTCGGTATTTTCATAGTCGTTCCAAACCGTTTTAATTTAATACAGTTAATTTCACCGATATCCTTCACTAAAAGGCTCTATTTATATTAAAAGCAATCTCGTGGTATTGAAATTAAACTGAAGCAGTTATACTTGTAGCTGTGTCAGCTTATTTCCCTAATTCGTTGGTATCAGCCTATATTTTAATATCAACTGTTTAATTAAAATCGGGGCGCAATGACACCTCAAATATCACCACTTTTCGCTCTTGTTAATAAACAATTTGTGAAAAAAACCTAGAAAAAGATACTTGTAATAATTTTAGAAAATATAGCAATATTAATTGAATGGGATTTATATCCCAACTTAACAGATTACCTTACTTATACTGTCAAAGTCAAATCACAATTTTATTTACTCCTTTGTGGCCGAGCCGCTGAACCCTTAGAACAGTTTATTTTTTTATTTCACATATTAAATTAAAATCATTGAAATGTAGTAATATTGCTGGCCGCAACTGGAATATTAGATATGAAATTTTATTTTTTCAATGTGTTTACTGCCGTTATTACATAGTCTGTGATCTTAACATCATCTGTAGCATCCGTGGCCCAGTGGTCATACGTCCGGCTTTTAATCCGGAGACCCAGGGTTCAAATCTCAGTGTGTGGCAAAAAGTTCGTCTGGACGGTACCGTGTTTCGGAAGGCACGTAAAACTGTGGGTCCCGGCTGTTTCCTATAAGATACGTAGGAGGCAGTCGTTAGGTCATGTTGCTGGCCCTGTAGTAATCTCGGCGACCTAAAACTGCAACATATTATAGGTTCGCCACACAACCTATAAATTGTGATTTGACTCTGACAGTGTAATTAGGGTAACCTGTTCTGTTGGAGTATAAACCCCAATTATTATTTATTATTTAACTATTACATTTCTAATTATTCGGCGTAGCCTCTGAGATCAATATTTGTTTTTGTTCTTTTTTGCCATGAATGTTTATTATTTACTAGAGGACCCGCCCGCACTTAGTTGCGTCGAACGGAAAATGATCACTATTTCTGTACTATATTATGTATCTATTATTATACACATTAACCTTCCTCTTGAATAATTCTATCTATTTAAAAAAAACCGCATCAAAATCTGTTGCGTAGTTTTAAAGGTCTAAGCATACATAAGGACAGACAGATGCGAGGAGTGACTTTGTTTTAAACTATGTACAACGATTTCTACACCTAGATAGCTTTCAGTCACAAATCAGAAGAATGGTCCACAAAAATAAACATTATATACCTACTCCCTGTGGAGTTAAACCGCTAGGTAAAATAAGGGTCGATTAATAAACTACTGATATAAAGCACCTCATTAATTCAGTAAAACACACGTCTTATTAGTAAAGTTTGAGACAGGCTCAGCAAAGTAATGAAACTTATTCGACGCCCGACGCCCGTCTTAGTAAAAGTGTAAAAGTTCCGTTTTCAAAGGACGACGACTTTCCGGAAGTTCTTACGACTGCGCAAACGATCTGGTTCCTAAGTCTAGTTATATTTACCTCTACAAAATCTTTGTTGATTTTATTTATTTATAGATAGATAGATAACTCTTTATTGCAACAAAGAAAACAATTAACACTAAATAAGTACATTTCAGTTAAGCAATATTACAATTGGCGGTCTTATCGCTAATAGCGATCTCTTCCAGACAACCAAGCAGGAAAGGAAAAATACAATTTTTTTAGAATGACGGTGGCTATAAAGATATATAGGAAAACAAAGATACATTATATTATAGCTTACAATACATAGAGAATAATGGGATTATAATATTAAGTGTATAATAAACATTGGTATTAAATATTTATCGGCAGCTTAGATTATAGCTACTTAGTTTAGTTGCCACATAGTTAAATTCGGGGGACCAGAAACGGAAGTGGCACTGTTTCTTGTGTAACGCAGGCTAACATCGTTTCGTGATTGGTAGACATGTAATGGGAGTGACGGGAAGTGACGTTAGCCAATGAGAGTCGAGTAGTTGCACGGTCGTCCGCTAGGGGCGCTGTTGTGAGCGAGCGGTAGGGCGGACGGGCGTGAGGTATTATATTGAGCTGTGTAGTCGACGGAGACTCACTTTACGTTTGGCTGGCGGCTGGGACGGTCACTTTACTTCGGGACGGCACCTCGGACGGACGTTATGTCCGAAGGGTGACTGGGACGGTCACTATATGGTTTGGGTATCGAATTAGGTATCGTAGCGTTCGTAGCTTTGCGGAACACTCGGTCCCCGTTAATATTGTGTAATATTGAGTAGTGTAATATCATCCCTCATCACATTGTAATGTAACTGTTTGCAAGTGTAATAAAACTAAACATATTGTGGTGTGATGTCTTATTCTTCTAGCCCGTTATATCCACGCTGTAAACCATGCCTGTGGGGCTCCAGAATGAGCGACAATAGAGTGACAGTGACACATATAGGCTACTACGCTACGCGCCCGGCATCCTGTCCCGACATCAGAAGTGGGATAAAGAACGGTGAAAGAATTTAACGTGTTTTTTTTTCAATGTTTCAGTTTGCCTGCCTTGTTCGCCGCACCTGTCTTTTCCTGTGGCGAGTGCTGAGTGCGCGATCTGCGTGCTGTGTTTGCGCAGATGTTTGCGCAGATGTCCACGCGGGTGACATGCAGTCCACTGCATGTAGCGCTTTTGCCGGCGCTCGTGTGTGCTCGTCTGTTCCTGCTTGCGTACGTGCGTGTATGCGTGCGTGCTGAGTCTGCTGCGCTGTGACCTGCGACGCTGCTGGTCGGGCAACGAGTCGACCTTGGTGTGACTGTGAACTTTTGAGTCGATCTGAGAGATCGAGCCGTATCAGCGATGAACATTATTTGGTGAGTCGATTCCATGATTTTTTTTGTTCATGCCTACTGCAGACTACGTAACCGTAGCTTGTTTTGTCTACTCCTGTAGTAGCATTTTAGTGTGCGATGAACGGTAGTGGAGAATTTGATGCCTGAGCTAAGTTTTAATGTCGCTCAATGATAATTACCTACCCTCACTTTTTTTTGTAAATAGTTGAACATGGCTCGCAGTGTAGTCAGCTTAGAACAAAGCTTAGAAGGGTTATCTGATAATTAATAAGGCCCTCGCGTTGTGTTAATGGAAGTAAAATAAGAAATTCTGAGATTTTAGTCTTAGACTGATTACAATAAATGAGGTTAGGTTTGAGTTAGGTTAGGTGCACTATTGAAAATTGCAATTTTAATGCCACCGGTTTGTGTACCGGTATAATACGATATTCAGAGATCTTAGGCTTACATTACAATTGAGGTTAGGATTGAGTCAGGTTAAGCAAACGCAATTCTGTGCTGTGGTTATCTTTATTACAGATATGTGGTTATGCGGCACGCTGTCCTGAGCATCGGCGCGTGTGTGCGGTCACTTGGCGTGCTGGCCTGAGTATCGGTGCGTGTGCGGTCACATGGCGCGCTATCCTGAGCATCAGCGCGTGTGGTCGTGCGACGCGCGGTCGTTCTGAGTGTGGAGAGGAGAGAGAAAAAAAAAAGGGGGGAGGAGAGACAAAAAAGGGGGGGAGGAGAGAGAAAGGATTTGTATCGGCTTTTATGTTTAGTCGCTAGGCACCATGTGAGAGAGAGGTCCAAACCAAACAAAACCAAAACCAAAAAAAAAAAAAAAAAAAAAAAAAATTTTGTTCTTCAGTAGACTTTTTGGTTGATAGCGAATCATTTTGCTGTAGTTCATGTGGTTTTTATTGCTGTTGTGTCACTCTGACACTCTTGACCCATTGGATTGTGTGACTTTTCTCAGTGAAAAAGTAAGAAATTAAACTGAAGTCGAATTGCCCAAAATGATGTGGTCAGTTTAGGGTGGACATGGCTGTTCAGTGTGTGTTGTGGGGATTCAGAGGTCTGCGAGACTCTGTTTTCTAGGCTATTGATGAGTGGAGTTTTGAGCAGTTGCGTGTCCCATCCGAAAAGTGATCACATCATCAGTCATTTTTAAGTAGTAACCTAACTGATTGTTTTGTGAGTGTTCTTGAGAAATGTGTCACAACCGAACTTGATGGCATACTAAGTCGCTGGGGTATATTTTCTAATGAGAGCCTCAATTATCTGTCACTTTTGAAAGAATTATGTCAGGATATTATGTCAGGATAATTATGTCAGGATGAACGAGCGGTGGAATGTGGAATCGATTAACAATGGTGTCTTTTCGTTATAGATGTGCAGTGAGATCGCGCTGCGAGAAGTCGCTCTGCAAGAAGATCGCCCGAGGACGTGCGAGCGTCAGGAAGGCCGTATCGGCAGCTTAGATTATAGCTACTTAGTTTAGTTGCCACATAGTTAAATTCGGGGGACCAGAAACGGAAGTGGCACTGTTTCTTGTGTAACGCAGGCTAACATCGTTTCGTGATTGGTAGACATGTAATGGGAGTGACGGGAAGTGACGTTAGCCAATGAGAGTCGAGTAGTTGCACGGTCGTCCGCTAGGGGCGCTGTTGTGAGCGAGCGGTAGGGCGGACGGGCGTGAGGTATTATATTGAGCTGTGTAGTCGACGGAGACTCACTTTACGTTTGGCTGGCGGCTGGGACGGTCACTTTACTTCGGGACGGCACCTCGGACGGACGTTATGTCCGAAGGGTGACTGGGACGGTCACTATATGGTTTGGGTATCGAATTAGGTATCGTAGCGTTCGTAGCTTTGCGGAACACTCGGTCCCCGTTAATATTGTGTAATATTGAGTAGTGTAATATCATCCCTCATCACATTGTAATGTAACTGTTTGCAAGTGTAATAAAACTAAACATATTGTGGTGTGATGTCTTATTCTTCTAGCCCGTTATATCCACGCTGTAAACCATGCCTGTGGGGCTCCAGAATGAGCGACAATAGAGTGACAGTGACACATATAGGCTACTACGCTACGCGCCCGGCATCCTGTCCCGACATATTAAATATACTAAAAATAAATATTACAATACATAATTAATAATAAATACACATATACATACATATTTAGATATTATAGTGTAAGGAAGTGAGCTTTGATTCTATGTTTGAAAGAAGCTAGTGATGGTATTTATTTTATTTATTTTAAGAAAGCTAACAGCTAGGTTACAGAGTAGGAGTATACATAGGTATAATATGAAGGCCAATTAATAGTTTCCGCAGATATACATATGAAATAGGTATAAACATATTGTCAGTACATACTAAATTAAATGAGCCATAGCCAAATTATAACAAAAAGTTATAACTAAAAAATTCCACAATAGTAAGAGAATAATTACAAGGCACTATGAAAAAGTGCTTTCAGCATACTAAGGACGACAAAATAGTTAATGAAAAAAACCACAATAATGTAATTTTAGAAATAAAAGGGATAATAATTAAAAAAAAGAAAACAATACAAAACACCGATATTTAGTGCCTAATCCGCCACTTCGAAATAAATGTTATTAAAGTATGCATTTAAGCATACTCGTCCTGGTGTAAAATAAATCAATCTCAGAATTAACCTTAACTAAAGAATTAAAAGAGCGGGATGCTCTAATTATGAAAGCATTCTGCCTATAATTTGTTTTAACGAACCTTACTTCATAAATGAACAAACTCAAATGTTTAGGAAATGTCTTTGGTATCTTTAGTTTTTTTGTATAATAAATATAAACTTGGCTGATTAATCTAACAAAGTACAGCTCAAATATTTTTTTTTAAAAATCTATTCAATTATTTTTGAGAACTTCCTCCATTTTGTTATGCGTGGTATTTATCTTTATTGTTACACTCTCGATCGAACCTTTAACTGGTATTGGAGCCGCGTAGGCCTACGCTTTGTTTTTGCGATCTGAAACCAAACACTGTATAAAGCTGCGATTATATCTAATTTTACTACGTCAGGCGTCATGGATGCCTCTTAGGCGTTTAAATTTAAAACATCTACCAGGACCTTATTTATTCGTAGACCAGGACCAATGAGTTGTTATAAGCTCTTTGACCAGAACTGAGATATTAACCCATTGAAATTAAAATTATATGTAAAGTTGTGTGGGTAAAATTTACGATACCAATATAATTTAATTAAGGTATTGAAATATATTCTGCAAACTGCTAATTAACCATAATGGCGTAGTGACTCAAACTGAGTTTTGGCCTCCGACACGAAAAGGCGGCACACCAAGCCTACCAAGACTCAGCTTGGATCACTATCAGGTCCTTCTCCGTTTCTAAAGAAAATTTTACCTAATAAATATTGCTAAGCGGTCACTCTGAACTATTATTAGAGACGAATAAAATTCGTCAAAGCTAAAAATTTTCTACGTTTTACGATATAGGATGTCAATTTTGAAGTGCGACCGGATGATCCATGTTACTGCCAAAATAGCCCGAACCGTGGTTGAGAAAATACCAACAAAAATTATAACGTGAGTACAGATGTGTCGTATTTGTAACGGATACGTTAAAAATCTAAGTCTGAGTAAACACTGAACTACGCAGGACTGGCCTTGACGTGGTTTTTTATTTTTATGGCAATGACTGACATGCTAGGAAGAAGTAATATTCGTAGCTGACAAGCCAATCAGGTGTCCGATGGTAAGAATCATAATTGCCTATATATAATATCAGACATAGCGCCGCCTAAAAGTTTACGGGCACTAAAGGAGGTAATTTGTGAACAACACCTTTATTTACAAAGTTGCTATCGCTCTACTCACGTTGCCGGAAATTGTGGTTACGCCATTTAACTACAGAAAGCACTACCGATTAATAGCATAACCAACAATCTAATTCCCTAAATAACGACTTAGGCGCACTGTAGTATTAAAAACAGAAACCGCGCTTCACAAAAATAAATTGACGCCGCGCCGTACCTTACAGTATACGAGTCGATTAACTCTTTATTGAAGCTAATAATATAATATAGTAAATTAATAATACATAGTTGCAGCAGAATTCGTTTTATGAGAACTATTATTTACATCAATTACATAATATACATCCCAGATACTAAAACTTAAAATAAAATAAAAACAAAAATATATGCGCTTAAACATTTTTCCGATAAAGCTCGTGCTGTTTTTTTGACGCTACGGTGCGGTGATATGACGCCGTCGCGATATGAATTTCCATAAAACTCTTTTGGCAGTTGTCCCACCGGCAACGAAGAGTGAATAACGAGTAGAGCTAGAATGTAGAAACGAGTTGGTGAGTGGCGAGAAGCGAGTGCTTAGTTCCGATAGTTGTGTAGCTCGGCTATAAGCGAGTGTACGAGTGAGACGAGTGATTACTCACACTGTAGAGAAATGACCCCTGGTTGCTTGCTCGGTGTGAGTTCTGCTAAGGCGGGAGTATCGCTGAACGAGTGTTATCTTTCATAGCTTTTGTCGCTCAGCGACAAGCTAGTGAAGCGAGTTCTCGACGGCAGTGTGAATATTATGTATATACCTATATTATGTAATATTTGTATATGCATCTCTTTTGTTTACACAGAATATCTTGTGTAAGTTTCTTGAGCGAGAAAATAGCCGATAGTTACTAGTTTTCTCGCCTTCGGTGGGACAGGTACCTTATGAGGTTACGCTTTATTTATAAATTTTGCTGTATTGCCATGTAATATTCTATGCTGAGTGACTTAGTTAATATTATCCTAAAGGCCTTGCCAAAGTGCTCGGGTGTCTGTTCAGCGGTTAAGTATACTTGTTTACTATTTGCCGTAATGTTGGAAAATTTGGTATATCTGCCAAATGTTTGCCAAACAACAGATGTTCGAGATCTAGACATTTTGTTAGATTTTAGTGTACAAAACACCGTACTATTAACCTTGATGGTATATTGGTTAATTCATAAATCATGTGAAATTCCTACAATTTTTTTTTCATTTGCGAAGAAACATCAATCGACCGACTTTATAATAAATTTGAGTGTTTTTTTACTAGACAACAGTAACTGCTGATCTAATGTGTTTACTCATTACCGAGTATTTGATAAAATAAGGATAATAATGCATAAAATATTGAGAAAGTATATGAGTATGCTTGCGTTATTTTTCCTTCAAGACTTAACGACTAAACCGATCAATTTGGAAGCAGTTTTTGAAATCTTTTTGTTTTATTCCTGACTCACACGTTCTTTGACCTTCATAGATACCCGTAATATAATAGGCCGTACAGTTTACAGTGTATATTATAATAAACTGCCAATACATTTATTTTATTTTATTTATCAACTGACAAAACATAATGTAGTTGACTCCAACATAATGTTGTGATATAGAATATTTAAAATGTACATATTAATTTGTTTATTTTTTATTTATTTCAGTTTGATTATACCTCTATATATTAAACACTGCACTTGCAAAATAATATTTATGTGTTACAACATAGGATACTTTTCAGCGTTAGGAAGCAGCTAATCTGAAATACAATCTGAACCTGCTAAACAATGGCATTAATAAACAAATTCTATTTATTTTCAAGAAGTTTGACATCATTACATTGGCTTGAAAATTGTGAATAAAGTTTGTCTCATCCCACATCGTACGTGACCCGGTTTGAAAACGAAAACGGACATTCGAGTTTGCTGAAGTTTGAAAGTTCTGTTATTCAACATTTCTATTCAGATGATGTATGTAATTCACTCAAAAAACCTTCAACTGAAACATAAACTACTAGTACTGTCCACTGGTAGTACTTTTACCGTAGCTAGTTACCACCCACTGGACACAATCATGTTGCTAAGTGGTCATTATGGTCGTTTTACATCACGATGTTCAGTAAACCCAAAGAGGGAAATCCCTCCGGGAAAATACCCACTGGGTATGAGATCTTCGGTGTGCCCGCTGCATCGGCATTATTTATTTATTTATTGAAATTAATACTACTAAGCTACTACTACTAGCGTTACAGCATGGCCAAGTCACCAACTTAGTCTAACAAAATGCTTAGGTATACAATAACTTTAATATTACCTCACACTAAACTAACACAAAAAAATACTGACTTTAGAATATTTACACTCTACATCTAGATATATATGCTAAAACAAGTCTAATGACTAGTAAATATCTAGTGTATGAATATCACTCTCAAATACGTCCCAATCTTGAACAATTAGCAAGTAGAGTATCTTGAGCTCTTACAACTGACGCTGAGCTTTAAGCTTCGTCTTACAATAATAAGGCACTGAGAACAACCCCTGCTGACTTTACTGAGTTTAGATATACCCAGACATGTCAGGTACTTACTCACAAACTAATTTTCTCCAGCATAGTAAGATTTATTAAGTGCCCCATGATTACACGAGCTATATTACCTCTACACCATCAGCGAAATAGTTTATGACGTCCCGCAGGAACACCTCAGGTTTTTTTTGTGGGTATCCCCGCTGCTCTCGTCTTCGGTGGAGGATGAAATCTAAACGCATTTTTCTCAAGTAAAAATAATTAAAATTGGGATTTACGACGCCTACTTGACCGAAAATGGGTCTGCTGTTATTTTAGTGTGAGTATATGTACATATATCATGTCGTATTCAATAGAGATGAAGTCCTATTGGAAGACCTTTGTCTGCGTAGCGTTCAACAAGGACTAATGTAATTTATCTTCTTGCATAAAAATGACCTTGTCTTTTACTACTTGCCAGCTAGGAGTAAATATTTACTAAGAAAACGCTTTTCTAACAGAAACTATAATGAAAACATTAGTATTCCAAAGGCTTTCCGACACAATGCGCAATTACCACACAGGGGAAGAAATTTACTTCCGATAATGTGCAATAGCTGAATGTGGTTACAAGTCACGAAAATGTTGATAAACTTGTTAAAACACTCAAAATGCTCAATAGCAACAATGTGAATTTTATTGGTTCCTGATATTTTAACTGGGCACTAATTTGGGGTTTAAGCTCCAACAGAACAGGTTACTCTACCGACACTGTTTGCGTCAAATCACAATAATTTTATGGGTTACGTGACCAACGCCACGTATAATAATATGTTGCAGTTTCAAGTTGGCACACAGAGATTTAAGCCCAAGGCCCCTGGATTACCAGCAGGACGTACAACTATGCGCTAGGTAGGTAGGTATATCAAATTTTAGCTTGGTCGATGTTGGTGTTTAGACGAGAAGAGATTCTGATGAGATAGTCTAATAATTTTGGCGAAAGAGAGGGAGAGTAGAAATTATAATGTAGGTTGATGTTAATCATTTTAATTTATAGGGTTTTTTATTGCAAATTATAAAAATCGGTGAATGAATGCCTTATTAACGCATTTCCGTAAAATAAAAATAATAAACCGGTAATACACATCAACTAATACAATTGCTATTTATATATTCCTTTAGTAGTAATTTGTAGCTATTTTATCTGTTAAGTGGTATTCGATGTAGCATGTCAATTTTATTTGAGTCGAAACAGTCCATCCACAAACTAACTTACCTTTTTACCCCAAAAGTTTGGTCAGTCCCTTATTAAGATGTATCGATGCTATCCCAAACTATTGAGTAGATTCGTTGGTATTACTAATACAAGATACATATGTAGTAGATAGTCGTGAAGTCATTATGTAAGTCTTGTCTTTTTGAATTTTAAATGAAATTATATAGTTTGATCATACACCTATAGTATAATTGTAATTTATTGACTCTCTGTTTAAGAAACCCTACTTTTGTGTGCAAATACAAAAATCACAGCTAATTTAAATTATTATTAGAAACTGACAATTTAATATTATCTCTCTCGTTCCGACAAATTCCTGCCACTCATATACATATAAGGAACACTTTGTGCGCGTTATAAGTGTTAATCAAGTGATTTCCTCTTTATGGTTCTGCCACCCTTTAAGAAAACGACTGACCATCATTGTTTCTCAACGATCTTGTTAATTAACAATTAAGTACTTAATTCTACTTATAGCACGAAGCAACATGAAATTGACTCGAAAAGAAGACGAATATCATGAATGCGAAAGTATGGATGTTAGTGGGTATTTTTGTTACCTTTTTAAATTTACCTTTTGAAATTTTGTATGATAGCTTAAACCTTAAAATGGGCATATTATAATAATATTTAAGCAGGTACCAGGTGAACGGTGATAGTCGCCTGCTGTAGAAGTCTGCAATACCAGTGGTGATTCCGATACGGTTTTAGTCATTGTCAAAGTATTTTTGGGACAAGTAGACGAGGTAAAATAATACCTTCACTGAACATGCCGAAACACGGTCATAACGACCATCACTTGACGACACGGTTTTGGTCAGTGCCAAAATCAGACATAGCCATACATTAATACATAATATAATCACGCCTGGTTCCCTTTAGGGTAGGCAGAGACTATTTCCCTCCACTTAGTAGAATCGTATTACACACCTCTTTCACTCCTCAACTTTCATCACATTCATCATACACGCTCGCCGGTTCTTGGTACATAGCCGAAACCTGTAAAAAATAACCCTTAGTTCAGTACACGTTAAAATAAGTGCGGAAACATCAAAGATAACCCACTTTGAAGCTTTCAAGGCAGCTTACAAATTGTAACTATATTATCCACAATATTTCAACAGTGCGTGGGTTGCTTAATGCGAGTGTACATCTGGGTGAGTTACCACTGCGACTTTGCCCAATATTCTGCCGGGATTTGTTCCGGTTGGCAAGGTAAGGATGTGAGAGGTGGAAAGTTGCGCGAGGAATATGTAAGATACTTATTGAATTCATTATAGTAGTTGTAGAGATCATTCGGTTTTATAGCATCAATCTAGTAAAAGTAAAGAATGTAAGGGTTCTATGATAAAAACTCAATACTTTATAGTTTTTTTATGAAGATAGATCTCTTATAATATACACATATTTTAGATAGATAGATAATTTATCTAAAATATTTTTTGAACACATAACAACATATTTATAATATTAACAACATATTAATTTAATAAATCTGTTTGACAAAAATTGGCGCTCCTTTCGCTTAAAGGTGATTTCTTTTAAAAAACCTAGCAAGGGAAAGTAAAAGACGGTGGCACTTATTTATTAAAATAAAGACTATTTACATAATATGTTATTGTGTATTAGTAACGAAGTAACATATTAAATTCTGTATTGTCTGCCCACGGTTATATCGTGGGTAAAGAATACACAAAAACAGCGCAACTCAGCAGTTGAGCATGGGCTTATAACAGCCTAAGCCTGTTGATGTTGCATGCCCGAGGCGAAAGCCACTTTCTTTGTTCTCCTCATCCAAATCTTTGTATACCATAAATGTGAAGTGCTATATTATCATACTGACCGCCTGCTCCAATTTACCGCAAATCGCTCTCAACATTATTTCTACAATTTTCTTTATAAGATTACATCAGCCATCTTAAGATTTTTGTATCAAAACGTCGTCGCTGACTCAAACGGAGTCAAAAAATGAGCAAGTTTTAACGTTTAAATAGTTCTTTAGAGTTTGAGAGCGCAACATAACCTTTGTTTTTCCTACTTTTTTCTGTTATTATTCCCATCCGCTATCTAAACACGACATGCTCGCGGTACTCTTTTTTTACAGTTAATGTAGTTTGAAAATAGTCATGAATGAACATGGTACAGATGACGATAATTTTATTATGATGGAAACTTTGCAAAACAAATTTTCCGATCAATAGAAATACGATTTGCATCTCAAAGCATTTGTACTATATCATTGCTTTACTATATGGGACAAACAAGCACTAAAGCGACGCCATTCTTTTCTAAGCTCAAGAATGGTTTTCGATACTTAAACTTATATATAATTTGTGATATTAAATTATTTTGATCAGCTGCAAGAATTTGATCATGCACAATAAAGTTCTAGATTCCATATGAAGTCAGTATCCACTTGAAATGGGTACAATAATATTAAAATCATCATTTTATCATAGAATACATACTCAAACACATTTAAAAACGAGAATTTCTCCGTGTCCCCGTATTGACTCTAACCTCGTTTTCCTCTGTCAATAATGTAATTACAAACAGATCTAAATATAAATATAAAATTTTCATAAAATGGTACCTCGTTCGTACCTTTAGCAAACAAAACGATATAAAAGCGTTCTGAATAAATATCTCCCAAAGATTTGTGAGCTGAAATTATCTCCAGCTGTCTTTTAACGTACTCCATTCGACGATATTGAATCACTGGACTGAAGTTTCAGTAGATATAAAATGATTGATAAAAGTGTTTCTACAGTTTATTCCATTATGATATATACATTTTTTTTTTATCTGTACTGTCCCACTGCTGGACAAAGACCTCCCCCAAATCTTTCCACTTATCTCTTTAATATAATTTACACATTATAAAATAATCAATTTCCATAATCAATTTTATAATTTTAAAACATAAAATATATTAATTTTTAGTAAGGTAGATAATTATTTAATGACATCACCTTAAAAATATAGATATCACTGCAACTTTATTGTTCTGGCTTATTGCTTTTAGTTCTCATAGACGGAACAACTACAAAAAAGTAACTAATTTATTCTCCTTTTATTCCGGACATTTTTAGGAATGGCGGTGATACCTTGATCTATTTTATTGTTGCCGGAATTTCCATTTACAATGTTTAACTCGATATTGAACCCTATTATTGGAATACTGCGAATGCGAACAAGCATGAGGGAATGGTCGGTTAAGAGAGCCAATATTAGAGATGTTAGTGTATATTTAGTAGCACAATCACTTTCTTTGTTTGTCTTATTCCTTACTCTACTCCACTACTTTAAGTCGATAGGGGTATATAGAAAGTATCCCATTCAGTTTTTCAGTTTATTATTACAGCAGCATGATGGTTTTGCTAGTTTTGTTTACATAGCATTTTTTTTTATTTTCGTCCAGTATTGTTACTGAAATACAATTCAAACATAGCGCCAGAACTTTTTTGGTGGATATACGAGTAGTAACAGCTCGACGAAGTGATTAACCTCGTCATCCTACTAATCACACTTCACACTAATATAAAGGCGAAAAGTTGTGATTGTGTGAATGTGTATGTTTGTTACTTCTTCACGCCTAAACGGGTGGACCGATTGAGCTGATGTTTTGTGTAAAGATAGCTTATACCCTGGAATAACACATAGGCAGTACAGCTGCCAAAACTGCTAGACGCAGCCTCTTCTTCTTCTTTGGGTGCTATCTTCTAACGAAGGTTGGCGGTCATCATGGCTATTTGAACCCTCGACACAGCAGCTCTAAATAGAGAACGCGTGCTCTTGCAGTACAATTGGCGCAGATTTTTAAGCCAAGATGTTCTTCTTCTTCCTGGACTTCTTTTTCCCTGTATCTTTCCCTGTGTTATGAGCTGTAATAGCTCATATTTTGGACTACGCATTATGTGGCCTAGGTATTCCAGTTTACGTCTCTTTATGTTGTTAAGAACCTCAACCTTTTTTCCATTCTTTGCAACACTACTTCATTTCGTATTTCGCTGGAAGCAGCTAAACGCAAAAAAAACAAACAAACAACACACAACGCACAAACGCTAAACGCGAAAGTTTTTATGAATTTATGTTTGTTACTCTTTCACGCCTAAACGGGTTGACAGATTAAGCTGAAATTTGGTATAGGCATTATACAGCGGATAGAGCAAGACGCGGCTAGTTTATTACAAGAACGCTGCAGAGTGAAACTACTATTACGGTAAAGAGATAAATATACAGTAGTTTGACTCTCTAGAAGCGGTTGAACTCAAGGTCGCGCGAGTTTGCAACAATTTGGGTAGGGTTCGGTTGGCAGCGAGATGCCGAATAGACGTTTTTATGCAGAAATCTTCCGAATAATGGTTGTGAATTAGTAAAAATATCACAAAGTATTTAATTCTTTTTGATATTTTGAGTAATTCACAATAATAACGCCTATTCGGCACCTCGCTGCCGCAAACTCGCGCGACCTTGAGTTCAACCGCTTCTAGGGAGTCAAACTACTGTATATCTCTTTACCGTGCTACTATCGTCGGTTATCCCCAAAAGCTATGGCGTGGGTTGGTTAAAATCAAGAAGGTTTTTACTGAACTGGCATGATCCAACTTAGGCTGCGTCGTCACTTACCAGCAGGAGATATTGCGGTCAAAACGACTTTTTAGTCGACTATAAAAAAGTAAAGCTTTTTCGCAAGAACTGCCTATAATAAATAGGAATAGCTGCTCACCTCCAAAGGAAATCCTGGAACCGCTACTGAGCTGTACCAGCGCAATTAGCGTAGTACGTAAGTTAAACTACTCGTAAAATTAAATACAGTTTATATTGCCTCGTGGAATACAAACGGTAATATTTTGATAAGGTAAATATACACTAACAACTTAATCTAACAAATAACGGAAGTAATTACACGCTAAATTTAATGTGAACATAAATATTTTATTCAAATAATTTAGAAATTAACATCTCCTTCACAAATTATATGTATTAGGCCCAATGAGTAATATCACACGGTTAAAGATGAATGCTAAAGATGGTGCAAGATGAATCTAAATACTCACGAATCGTTTAGTGTAAAAAATCACGGTTATAATAATTTCATGTAACAAATTACTTTGAAAGTATTTTTTCTAAATATTGTTTTTTTTTTTTTTTTTTTTTTTTATGTGATGAAGTAGAAGACGAGCAAGACCCTCTTCTGATGTTAAGAGATAACGGCTGCCCATAATCAGTACAGTGTTACCTAGGATTTCACAATTATGTGTAATTCTAGGAGCACTGCACCAACGCTTCTTACTCAAGAGTCATAAGATGTTAAGACTCTTTAGCCCAGTAATTTCACTAGCTACAGTGCCCTCCTACCGGAGCACAGTAATGTTTGCACATCACTGCTCAGGCGGTAGAATAACTGGCACTGTAGGGGTACCCACCTAGACGACCTCCTGCAAAGGAAGTCTACCCCTGGTTACACAATGTAACTATAGTGATACTAGCTGCACTCAGTGGTTTTACCCTCTGTGTAGCCTATGTGTTATTCCAGGGTCTAAGCTATCTCTATACCAAATTTCAGCTCATTCGATTCACCCGCTTAGGCATGAAACAGTAACAAACATTCATCCAGACATCCATACATTCTTACAAACTTTTATGTTTATAATATTAGTAAGATGATTGACTAAAGAGTAAACTAGATATCTATAAAACTAGCGCCAAGCCTATTAAAAGCTTTCTTGTGTATTTGTTTTGTCTGTGTACGAGCCAATAATATGTTTGGTAGGTAAGACTTTAGAATAACACATTATGACGTCACTCGACATAATCTCATCTAAAATTTACTTTTATTTCTAGGTCATACATCTAATTATTATTAGGCAGGGTAAGAGGACACGTGCCCGCCATGCGTACGCCACCATTATTGTTAATGTGCCATAAGACTAAAGTCATGCTTAATAAATTTAAAAAAAGTAAAGCCAGGTACACATTAAACCATACCCTGCCCCGGCATTATGGCATCACGTAATAACACATCTTCGGCAGACGAATCACACACCACCCTGTGATAACGATGCGTAATATATTTTTTTCGTAAAAACGCAAAGGAGTTAGTTTATGTGGAAGACATAGCGATACCTTCATAACACAATAAGCATCAGGGCGTACGAAGTGAACGCTAATAATTGTCATTAATAAATAATAATAAATATTTCTGGACATTTCACACAGCGCCACCTAACCCCAAACTAAGCAACTTAATGCTTTTATTATGGTGGTTAGGGTGACGGATATAATATTTATATACTTTTCTTTTGTAAATACATACTTATAATAGATATTTAAACCACCCAGACCAGAAACAAATACTTGTAGATCACACAAACATTTGTCTCATGCGGGAATCAAACCCGCAACCTTCTGCGTTGCAGGCAGGTATTAGCCCATCGCACCACAGAGGTTGTCATTTGTTGTCCTTCGTCGGTTTAACCCACTGGTAGCTAGCATTAAATGCAGATCATAAGCTTGAGCACGGGTGCAATAGGAGGGTTCAACGCGTGTGTGGGCTATATAAGGCTATCAGCTAGTGAAAGCAATTATATGGTTACATTTTCTCTCATTAAAAACGCATTTAAATTTAATTTATACCTAAAATCTAAGATTTTAACATTTTCAGGGAAATTGGGTCTGCGAGGTCCCAGTTGGAGGAAAACTACTGGTTAATTAGTTTATAAAATACAACGAAACGTAAAAGCAATACCGCAATACACCAAACCAAAGTGGATCTGAGTGAAATTGAATTCAGCTTTTAATTGTTTCGCCTTGGCGTGTGAATCAACCCTCTTGTCATTTATCCATATCCATCCATACATATAATAAGAATGGAAATTTCTCCCCATTCATTGTGATCCTTTACTAAGATGAATCGTGAAAATACGCATATGAACAAAACGACGCGAAAAAGTCGCTTGCGCGATCTAATTCGTAAAACATTTTGTCAATTTTTCCAAGGGAAACGTAAAATAAAATGATAAAATAAATAATAATCATTTATATCGGACACATTGCCCCTAATTTACATCAAAAATTCTAAATAAAAGTAATAGAATATAAAGTAAACTCAATTCAAAAAAATATGGTGCGACAAACTGCGACAAACTAAAAATACGCCATCTATCGATGTGTTTGTAAACGAAACCTTTAATTTGGGCTAAATTTGTAAATAGTTTGTGTCACTGGTGTGGTTAAACAACACCACCGATTTGAATAAAATTTTCACTAATACGTTGCAGTTTTCTCTACTTGAACCTTAGTGTTGGTTTTAGTCAAATCGGTTCATAAATAAAAGAGTTATATCAATCTAAAGATTCGCATATAAAATGCTAATAAACAAGAAAGGTAGTCATAGGAACCGCGTAATCAAAAGACAAAACCTCATCGAGTTTGGGCTCATTTGATTCGTCTTGACGAGTACTTTGATACTATATAGTAACCAGGGTCCGATGACGGAGCTGGAAGGTGGCCATAGGAACTCCGTGATTAAAAGAAAAAACCCCATCGAGTTTGGGCTCATTTGATTCGTCTTGACGAGTACTTTGATGCTATATAGTAGCCAGGGTCTGTACATAGGTAGGTATCAGGAAACAAATTAGAATTCATTTAAATTAGTAAATGTAACTTATTTCTCATATGAATCAGCGCCAGCGGAAAATAATGGAACTAATCTAATGTGCGCATGATGCGTGTAAATATCAGTAATAAATATCTTTTTGCTGCTTATTTTTAATTTCTAAAACATGTAAAATCATCTGAAGATAAATAGAAAAATTCATTTAAAGTTCATTGTAAAAGTAAATTATTTTTCATACAAGCTAGCGCCACGGAAAATAACGGAACTAATGTCCTAAGAAAAAGAAATATCGTTTATTCTGCAAACAGTTTTAGAAAAGAGTCCCGCGTAACCTAGCGGAACTAAATAATAGATTTATAATTACTGTGAATACTTCATTTATTATATATTTTTTAATTGTTAGATTAATTAAATATTATGTACCTATTTAATTGAGAAATTAAATATGAGAAATTATGAATTGTTAAAAATCTGTAGATATTTTAACTTAAAATCACGCGATTGTGGCGCTCCATCTAGGGGGATCTTTTGTAAAAATCACTGGTTATCCGGAGACACACAGACATAAAATCTGTTCACACCCATTTAGGCATACATCCAGACACAAACTTTCACGTTTATAATGTTAGTAAAATTTTGCAATGATTATTATAGAACCTTTTATCTGTGTTATAGATAATCATAGGCGGATTTAGGGGGGGGGGGGCAAGGGGCCAAGCCCCCCCCCCCCCCGAGTCATTAAGCAAGCTGCTCGCGCACATATTATAAAGGATGTTTAAGCTTTCTTACTGCTCAGAGCGAGTAGGCGGATTTAGGGGGGGGGGGGGGGGGCAGGGGGCCAAGGCACCCCCAGAAGCATTGTAGAGTTACGAATTTCGCACATATTTCATGGTAAAGATTAATTTTTTTTTTCGCTCGCAGCTAGCTGCTCGCGCACTTATTGTAATGGATGTTTAAACTTCCTAACCGCTCACAGCGAGCTAAACATACACTTTTCGTAATAAAAATTATAATATTTTTGCCCGTCTGCACCTTGCCGCCCCCCCCCCCCCCCCCCCAAAACCAAATCCTGGATCCGCCTATGATTTTAGGTATACACCTCAGTGGTAGCACGGTAAAGAGATATACAGTAGTTTGACTGAGCGTGATTTTTGAACATAAATACCTACAGTCTCGCGGTACATGCGCGAGTCATAGGGCTGCCGGGCAGCCGCTGCCCGCATACAGTAGGTACCTACCTATTTCATATCATCTACTTACTTGAGCTAATATCTAGATGAGTTATTATAAATTAATTATATTATTTTTGTACATTTATTGATATTTTTTTTACAAGCTTTTATTTCTATTTCATATTACCTACCTATATGTACCTTACTACGTCCGCTTAGGAACCACTGAATGTCAGTTACAAAAATGCAACAGTCGAATGAGATTTGAAAATGTATTGTATCAAACTTAGTACACGCGGGATGAAGCCGCGTTTTTTGCGGCTATGACTAAAAATACCTAAGAACACTTCCGCCTAACTTACTTTTCAAACAAAATCTAAATCGAATCTATGAGACAGACACGTCAAACTTATCACACCCTTTCGTCTTTGCGTCGGGAGTTAAAAATAAATACGATTGATCACTCTTCAATTCAATAAAAAGTAGGTACATAATAACAGGTAGATTAAAACTAAAGTTGGTTCATAATTAAGAAGCCTAATCTGGGAACTACAATAGGTTTTATTCCAGCATAGTATCCCTACTATACCTACCTACTTACCTATCATGTCATGGCGGCGTATATTGAAACCCAAGACAAGAGACAAAACAAGACAAAAGACAAGACAAGAGACAAGACAAGAGACAAGACAAGAGACAAGACAAGAGACAAGACAAGAGACAAGACAAGAGACAAGACAAGAGACAAGACAAGAGACAAGACAAGAGACAAGACAAGAGACAAGACAAGAGACAAGACAAGAGACAAGACAAGAGACAAGACAAGAGACAAGACAAGAGACAAGACAAGAGACAAGACAAGAGACAAGACAAGAGACAAGACAAGAGACAAGACAAGAGACAAGACAAGAGACAAGACAAGAGACAAGACAAGAGACAAGACAAGAGACAAGACAAGAGACAAGACAAGAGACAAGACAAGAGACAAGACAAGAGACAAGACAAGAGACAAGACAAGAGACAAGACAAGAGACAAGACAAGAGACAAGACAAGAGACAAGACAAGAGACAAGACAAGAGACAATACAAGAGACAAGACAAGAGACAAGACAAGAGACAAGACAAGAGACAAGACAAGAGACAAGACAAGAGACAAGACAAGAGACAAGACAAGAGACAAGACAAGAGACAAGACAAGAGACAAGACAAGAGACAAGACAAGAGACAAGACAAGAGACAAGACAAGAGACAAGACAAGAGATAAGACTTGGACTCTTACTCACACACTTACTTGGTCTCTCACTTGCACTCTTACTCGGACTTTTACTCGGTCTCTTACTCGCACCCTTACTCAAACTCTTACTCGGGCTCTTACTCGCACTCTTACTCGGACTCTTACTCGCAGTCTTACTCGAATTCTTACTCAGATTCTTATTCGAATTCTTACTCGGACTCTTACTCGCAGTCTTACTCGAATTCTTACTCAGATTCATACTCGCACTCTTACTCGGTCTCTTACTCGCACTCTTACTCGGACTCTTACTCGGAATCTTAATCGCACTCTTACTCGGACTATTACTCGCACTCTTACTCGGACACTTACACGCAGTCTTACTCGAATTCTTACTCAGTTTCTCACTTGCACTCTTACTCGGACTCTTACTCGGACTCTTACTTGGACTCTTACTTGGACTCTTACTCGGTCTCTTACTCGCACTCTTACTTCAGCAGAATACTTTTAAAAATAAAAAAAATAACTTCTTACTAACTTACCTCAAAAACAGCATAATATCGCATGCTATTTTTTTGACATTTTATATAATTTATTATATTATGTATACATACGTCAAAAGTAAATAACGTAAATTACACTAAATACTTGCAAAAAACTATCGCGACGTCCGCCCGTCGCTGCGTGGCACCCGCTTCTGTTAGCAGTGGTCTACGTCATGAAACCTTTCTATGTTCCAAATTTCAACCCAATCCAGCTAGCGGTTGAGGCTGTACGTTATACAGATACATCAGTCACTAGCTTATTCTCATGGCTTTGCCCGCATGGACGGGTTACGTTTCATAATACCTACGGTCGTTTCAACTACGGTCGATATAACTACGGTCGATTCGCATAAGTTCATTTCACATATTGGACGACTCGCTTACAGTGCAACTCGCCTGCGGTTGATTAAACTATGGGCATGTGAACTAATGGGCGATTCGGCCAATGTTCATTTGATATATTGGTTAATTCAACTATGGACGACTCACCTACGGTTTATAAATTCTTTGCTACGCGTGTTTTTAGTACAGTATTCAGGGCAAACCGAAATCTGTTGGTTAGGTTAGGTTTGAACAGTGACCACAATGCGCGAGCCGAGCGAGCGAAGCGAGCGTGCCGCGGCAGCGGCCGGCGAAGCGCCAGATATTTTTCTTATTACTGAATTATTTATCCTGTGTCATGGCATCTTCAGGCATTTTGGAATCTTCTTTCATCTACCTCATCATGGCAAAGTGGCATAATAAGCTGTCTGCGCACCTACAGATAGAAATCATTCAGGTATCAAAAACAACACGTTTCTGAATTCTGTACTATAAACAAGTATTTTTAGCTGTCATACCTGACTAGCAGCCGGAAACATGGTCTAAAAATACGTGAACGGTCCGTTAGTTCGGTCAAAAATAGGCAAATCGTCCAATAGTTTAATCAACCATAGCTCAATCGACCGTAGCTGAGTTAACCGTAGGCGAATCGTCCAATATTGATTTCAACCAATAGTTATTATGAACGTAGGCGAAACGTCCAATAGACATTTTGAATAGTAGGTGATTCGATCGTAGTTACATATTGGCAAGGTTTGCCAGCCTTTACTAATTCTACGCCCATTAAGTCGCAGAAAACCCGTGAATTGAATCCCTCTTTTCCGTGGAATTGGAAATCGAATTAAATGGTCTGCATCAAATCCATACATATAATAAGAATGGAAATTTCTCCCCATTCATTGTGATCCTTTACTAAGGTGAACTGTGAAAATACGCATATGAACAAAACGACGCGAAAAAGTCGCTTGCGCGATCTAATTCGTAAAACATTTTGTCAATTTTTCCTAGGGAAACGTAAAATAAAATAATAAAATAAATAATAATCATTTATATCGGACACATCGCCCCTAATTTACATCAAAAATTCGAAATAAAAGTAATAGAATATAAAGTAAATTCAATTCAAAAAAAAATAGTGCCAAAAACGCTACAGACGCCATCTATCGGTGTGGCTGTAAACTTGTGGTTGACCTTTAGTTTAATTTGGGCTAAATTTGTAAATAGTTTGTGTCACTGGTGTGGTTAAACAACACCACCGATTTGAATAAATTTTTCACTAATACGTTGCAGTTTTCTCTACTTGAACCTTAGTCTTGGTTTTAGTCAAATCGGTTCATAAATAAAAGAGTTATATCAATCTAAAAATTCGCATATAAAATGCTAATAAACAAGAAAGGTAGTCATAGGAACCGCGTAATCAAAAGACAAAACCTCATCGAGTTTGGGCTCATTTGATTCGTCTTGACGAGTACTTTGATACTATATAGTAACCAGGGTCCGAAACGGAGCTGGAAGGTGGCCATAGAAACTCCGTGATTAAAAGAAAAAACCCCATCGAGTTTGGGCTCATTTGATTCGTCTTGACGAGTACTTTGATGCTATATAGTAGCCAAACAAATTAGAATTCATTTAAATTAGTAAATGTAACTTATTTCTCAAATGAATCAGCGCCAGCGGAAAATAATCTAATGTGCGCATGATGCGTGTAAATATCAGTAATAAATATCTTTTTGCTGCTTATTTTTAATTTCTAAAACATGTAAAATCATCTGAAGATAAATAGAAAAATTCATTTACAGTTCATTGTAAAAGTAAATTATTTTTCATACAAGCTAGCGCCACGGAAAATAATGGAACTAATGTCCTAAGAAAAAGAAATATCGTTTATTCTGCAAACAGTTTTAGAAAAGAAGTCCCGCGTAACCTAGCGGAACTAAATAATAGATTTATAATTACTGTGAATACTTCATTTATTATATATTTTTTATTTGTTAGATTAATTAAATATTATGTACCTATTTAATTGAGAAATTAGATATGAGAAATTATGAATTGTTAAAAATCTGTAGATATTTTAACTTAAAATCACGCGATTGTGGCGCTCCATCTAGGGGGATCTTTTGTAAAAATCACTGGTTATCCGGAGACACACAGACATAAAATCTGTTCACACCCATTTAGGCATACATCCAGACACAAACTGTCACGTTTATAATGTTAGTAAAATTTTGCAATGATTATTATAGAACCTTTTATCTGTGTTATAGATAATCATAGGCGGATTTAGGGAGGGGGGGCAAGGGGCCAAGCCGCCCCCCCCCCGAGTCATTAAGCAAGCTGCTCGCGCACATATTATAAAGGATGTTTAAGCTTTAGGGGGGGGGGGGGCAGGGGGCTAAGGTACCCCCAGAAGCATTGTAGAGTTACGAATTTCGCACATATTTCTGAAATAAAAATTTTTTTTCGGCGCTCGCAGCTAGCTGCTCGCGCACTTATTGTAATGGATGTTTAAACTTCCTAACCGCTCAGAGCGAGCTAAACATACACTTTTCGTAATAAAAATTATAATATTTTTGCCCGTCTGCACCTTGCCCCCCCCCCCCCCAAACCAAATCCTGGATCCGCCTATGATTTTAGGTATACACCTCAGTGGTAGAGTCCTTCTCACGAATGAGGTCCCGCGGAATTTTGCGGAACTAAATTACATTTTTTCGATAAATTCTGGACTTCATGCCATAAATAATTTTTCACCACTCTCGCACGAAAATAGTGTCTTTGGTCATCGATTTCAGTGAGCAAAAGCCGTTTTTGCTCTCTAGAGAGTAGAGAGGCAAAGTGATTTGAATTTCGAACACAATTTTATTGGCTATGAAGAAGTTGGTGTGTTCTGAAACTTATTTGTGTACAATTTTTATTTAACTGAGATGCACATAATTTTTAATGTTATTTATTGAATTTTAACTTTATAAATTGTATTTTTTCAATAATATTTTAAATAAAATACTATTATAGAATAATAAGTCGTAAGTGAGTTTTTTTTTTTTTAAATATTATTACAATTTGTTTTTCATAAATGTGTCACACACACAAATTTCGAACGCAACTCTTTTAATAAAAATAAAAAAATACAAAATGGCGGGATGTAGAAGTTTAGAGTTTACAGTCAAATGGAGAATGCGTTGTGACGTCATCGATAAATGCCATCATTGTATGAGGTAAGTGAGATGGCACTTATAGTTGTCATTTTTCTTGCGACAGTGGTGTTCACAACACATTTTCCATTTGGTTCTAAACCTCTTGGTAAAGATTCAACTAAATATTTTCAACTTAAGTTGTAAACTTTTGCAAATTTCTATTTGTGATCTAATAGTCTGTTTAATTACAAAGAAATGAGTGACCCCAGTGATGAAGGTAGTTGTCTTACGCCAAAAAAGTTGAAAGAACAAGTTTCGAATGCCGAGTTCAGCTATTTGCCTGAAAAATCTAAAGTGAAATATGTAAAGGCGTACGAATCCTTCAATAATTGGCGCCTCTCAAAAAATGCAAAAACATATTCCGAGACCGTGATACTATCATATTTCATGGAACTATCTAAAACAAGAAAATCCAGTACATTATGGAGCATTTTTTCTATGATAAAAGCTGTCTTGAAAACGAAACGTGACCTTGAAATAGAAAAATTTCTGAATGAAGAACCAGACAGTAAATACCTCGCTTTAAAAGTAAGTAAATTGATACAAAAGCTAATTTATTTCAAAGAAAACCTATCTAACTGTACCTATCTAAAAATAAGTAAACTAAATTATTGTTATTTTTTACAGGTTGTATTAATTATTGGCATAAATGGTGCGTGCCGCTCAAATGAATTGTTGAATCTTAAGGTAAACGACGTTGAAAAGCATTCGGACAAATTAATATTAGTAAAATTATTGAATACAAAGACTAAAATCGACAGATCATTCGTCATTAGTGAAGAATATGTGAATGTGGTGGACAAGTATATGGCATTACGACCCGCTAATACAAAAACTTCAAGATTTTTCTTACATTATGATAATGGAAAAAGTAAAAAACAGCCCATAGGCATCAATAAAATCGGTGATATGCCAAAAACGATTGCTAAATTTCTTCAGCTTCCGGACTCCCATCTTTACACTGGGCATTGCCTGAGGCGGACGTCAGCAACACTCTTAGCTGACTCAGGCGCTGATATTACAGTTCTTAAACGCCATGGTGGCTAGAAGTGTAACAAGATTGCAGAAGGATACATCGAAGATTCTAAAGTTATTTAATATGCTAACTTTTAAAATTTGCGATAGTGGCGCCCCGCAAAAAGAACTCCTTTTGTGAAAAGCACTCTACCTATCAGTCACAGTTCCCGATTGAGCAGAAATTTTGCATACCGGGAATCGGATGACAATGCAATAATTTTATGACATGGAAGTGATCTGAAGTCTGATGATGGAGCTGAAAGGTGAAATTTGATAGATATATTGTAATAAATAGTTTGAGTACGTAGGTATATGATAGTTTCATTTCAGAAAATTTCATTTTAGTTTTTTTTATACAACGATGTAAGAAGATGAGCAAGATGCTCTCCTGATGGTAAGAGATAACGCTGGGATTTAACGAAGGTTAAATTCTGGGTGCACTGCTGAGTCATAAAATGTTAAGATTCTTCAGCCCAGTAATTTCACTAGCCACAGTGCCCTCCTACCGAAGCACAGTAATGTCTGCACATCACTGTTCAGGCGGCAGAATAACTGACACTGTTGGGGTACTAGCCGATCTCCTGCAGAGCAAGTCTACCCACGGTAAAGAGATCACCATTAAATGACGCCGAAAAGAGTCAAGAGTAACTGTACGGAATCAAGCTGTTATTATTCCGTATTTTTATTCGTTTTTCTGATTTTATTGATAATTTGATATATTTTTGTTTACTGTATTTAATCTTGATGTACTTTATGTGTAAGTGGTAATTTATTGCCGTTCTAATTTGTACTGTGGTATAGGTATAACGATAGTTCTGGGACTTATCCCAGGACGTCTCTGAAATCTAAGTATTATTCACAAAAAATGTTTCATAATATTATTTACTAGCTTATGCTCGCGGCTTTGCCCGCACGGCAAAATCCTTTCTTAGCAGTGGTCTACGTCATGAAACCTTTCTATGTTCCAAATTTCAACCCAATCCATCTAGCGGTTGAGGCTGTACGTTATACAGATACATCAGTCACTAGCTTATTCTCATGGCTTTGCCCGCATGGACGGGTTACGTTTCATAATACCTACGGTCGTTTCAACTACGGTCGATATAACTACGGTCGATTCGCATAAGTTCATTTCACATATTGGACGACTCGCTTACAGTGCAACTCGCCTGCGGTTGATTAAACTATGGGCATGTGAACTAATGGGCGATTCGGCCAATGTTCATTTGATATATTGGTTAATTCAACTATGGACGACTCACCTACGGTTTATAAATTCTTTGCTACGCGTGTTTTTAGTACAGTATTCAGGGCAAACCGAAATCTGTTGGTTAGGTTAGGTTTGAACAGTGACCACAATGCGCGAGCCGAGCGAGCGAAGCGAGCGTGCCGCGGCAGCGGCCGGCGAAGCGCCAGATATTTTTCTTATTACTGAATTATTTATCCTGTGTCATGGCATCTTCAGGCATTTTGGCATCTTCTTTCATCTACCTCATCATGGCAAAGTGGCATAATAAAAACAACACGTTTCTGAATTCTGTACTATAAACAAGTATTTTTTAGCTGTCATACCTGACTAGCAGCCGGAAACGTGGTCTAAAAATACGTGAACGGTCCGTTAGTTCGGTCAAAAATAGGCAAATCGTCCAATAGTTTAATCAACCATAGCTCAATCGACCGTAGCTGAGTTAACCGTAGGCGAATCGTCCAATATTGATTTCAACCAATAGTTATTATGAACGTAGGCGAAACGTCCAATAGACATTTTGAATAGTAGGTGATTCGATCGTAGTTACATATTGGCAAGGTTTGCCAGCCTTTACTAATTCTACGCCCATTAAGTCGCAGAAAACCCGTGAATTGAATCCCTCTTTTCCGTGGAATTGGAAATCGAATTAAATGGTCTGTATCAAATTCATTAATATATGAATAATTTACTGTCACGCGCTACGAAGTGCGCGCGGGTCAGCTAGTTCATTAATATATGAATAATTTACTGTCACGCGCTACGAAGTGCGCGCGGGTCAGCTAGTTGTTAATACGACTATACACTTTACATAAAAGGTATTAGTGACTTTGGTTGTTAAGTCCTTTGTGGTTTTGAGTATGGCACGTATATGTTACCACTTTATACTTAGTACATACACGAATATATTCATTATTTGTCGAAGAAAAATATAATCGTCAACACAATACGATTATACCTCGTAAGAATTTATAACATTGAGAAAAGTGACCAGTAGGCTGTCTTGATTTTGAGTTTTAATTATTATGCGCAAAGTGCATTTCAGATATTTTTCCCAAGACAAGCTCTTGGGAAAAATCTCCGAAATGCACTTTGTCCGAAATGCATGATTCTGCCGTCTCAATTTTACCACTGAACATCTAAAGGGACGGCACTGCGCCATTGCTATACCGTCGATATTCCGTTTGTCCGCACGAAGTGATTTGGTTCGACCTTCATTATCCGGACGGCGAAGGTTCGAACTCCCTACCGGCTTCAGTGTCTCCTGTGAATTACAACTCGAGTGTCTTCAGGTCGAGGGTTAATAAGTATTTTCTAGGCCTGTGTGTAACAGCTTCGACCACGTCATCACTTGCCAACAGGTGAGACTGTGATCAAACGCAGTCCTATTTTAATTTTTAAACAATCTCACTAGCATGTAAAACTCGATTGATATAAAGCATATTTTACTATCTAGAATATTATACGTACATAGATGAACAGACATTCCAAAAACGTGTGATCTATTTTGATTTGTCAAAAATCTAAATTTTGTGGCTCTAGTGACGAATTTTCAGGCATTTTTTTCAGACCTGTCATCTAAAAATGGGCGCAAAATAATAATTGTAAAGCCAACTATTGTTTTGCTTTTCTATTTTTTGTCTTGTTAGGCTTTATAACTCTACACTTTTGCAACTTGATTGCGACTTTGCTCATTTAGTAAAATCCTTTCTTAAAAGATATTTAAGTAATTTTCGTATTTACCTCTATACTAAATTTCATCTCATTTCGGTTTGAGTTTCGTCAAAATACCTATGTATATAAAAGGAAAGCGAGACTGAGGTCTGTCTGTCTCGTTTTCCTTTTGAAAGCACTTTCCTTTTGGTTGATCAGCCAATTATGACTAATTGACTGATAAATCAACGCACAGCTTTAACCACTTAACAGATTAAGTTTTAATGGGCACAGAGATGGATATTATGGTTTTTTTGCAGAGAAGTAAGCAGACGAACAAGACGCTCTCCTGATGGTAAGAGATAACGCTGCCCATTGATCCCCATGATTATTTTTTAATTTTAATTTTGAATATTTGATGTTGTTTAAATACTATTTGAAATGCATGCTGTCTTCAATCTTAATTATTGCGACATTTAAAATGATCTTTTTTTTTGTAATAATTTTATATTAATGTATTAGTGTACGCAATTTGATTGATCTGAATAAATAAATACAGTGCCACCCAGGATTTCACAATGATCAAAAAAAAAACAGAACCATAAGATCTTAAGACTTGCCCAGTAATTTCAGCTATTATACCTATATATAATTTCAGCTACAGTGCTTCTGCCTGAAGCACAGAAACGTTTGCACATCTCATCACTACTAAGGCGGCAGAAAAACTGGCACTGTTGGGGTATCCACCCAGTCGACCTCCTGCAAAGGAAGTCTACCCCCGGTATTGTAACAAAGCAAAAGTGTAAAGGCAAAGCCGTTTACATAACCTAGTGTTACATATAGAGAAGAAAACAGATTTATGTGGTATACATAATATATTATTAAACTCAGCTTTAATAATGTCTTTATTGAAGTGCACAAATGCGTGAATTTAATACCCTCAGACAATATGCCGAGCTTCTTTGAGACGTTCATATTAAATTTAAGGTTCCTTGTATGAACCACATATTTTATTATGTCAAATTTTTTCTTATGGCGGCTCCAGATTAGTGCCGTGAATTCACGCACGAATTCTCGCTGTGAATTCACGGCACAAGTCGTGCCCTCCACATTCACGGGATGCTCTCAATCGTTCCTGAAACCTGCCGCGAAATGGACGTAGAAGCTGCTGCTGCAATAACTTTGTTTGCTGTGGCAATATATAACTATTTAGACGTCCAAAACAAGAAACTTACAAGAAAGCGTTGGAAACAAGTGAAATTTTAAAAATACTTTTTAAAAACAAGCTTTAATTATTATTATCGTCTTGTATCATAAAGTACTCGTCAAGACGAATCAAATGAGCCCAAACTCGATGGGGTTGCGTTGTTTTATGACGGAGTTCCTATGGCCACCTTCTAGCTCCATCATCAGATCAGCTCGATGTCATAAAAATATTGCATTGTCATCCGATTTACACACGCATGCAAATTTTCAGCTCAATTGGAAACCGGGAAGTGGGTCAAATTAAACTTGCAAGATTTGATTACAGACAGACAGACAGACAACAGACAGGTGAAAGTAATATAAAGCTTGTAAAAAAGAAGATGGTGGATGACTGAAATACATCGTAACCGATCCAGGTATGTTTGCTGGTGTACCTAGTGAATTAATGAATTTACTTAGTAGGTAAATGATTAGAACTGTCTTTATTAATTATATAAAATTCATTTCAGACTTTCTATGGAGAAGCAGTTATCCTCCTGTAGGGTGACGATTTCAAAAATCTGAAAAACGAAACTGGCACGGGGCCGTGAATGTGGATGTGTACGCGTGAACGCCGCGCGAAGGGGGCGCGAACCTTTTGTCGCGGGACAAAATACCGACACTGATCGGGGAACAGGCGTGAATGCGCGTGAACCCCGCGAAAACCGTCCACATTCACGTTCACGCCTGTTCACGGGGCTTCACGCCACTAATCTGGAGCCGCCATTAGGATGCCATGACAGCGTATAAAACTTTGAAAAAAATAGAGTCTAAACAAGCGAAATTTAAAGTTTTAAAAAAAAAAGGCTTTTTTATTACCATCTAGCACCAAAGTACTCGTCAGGACGAATCAAATGAGCCCAAACTCGATGGGGTTTCGTCGTTTAATTACGGAGTTCCTATGGCCACCTTCCAGCTTTGTGCTTGCTAAAAGCTTCTTTTTAAAGAGTGTTTTTTTTATTTCACTTCTTATTACTATAACCCTATAGAGTTACTATATTATATGCTTCTAAAATCAAGGTTGATTTATTATAATAAACTTTCTTTGAGATATAATTAGGACCTGGCGTCGTGCCAATTACGAAATTGAATAGGTTTCATAAAATATATGAATGAAACATGTGAAATAAAAAAAAAAATAGCACTCCGGGAGTGCCGGCAGAAGTGAAAACTTCAATATTAACGTTGTGTTTAATTATAAGTATAAAAATACTATCATTTATGAGGTAGAATACAATGTTTATTTATTGCGCTATCGTACACAAATATGACAATTTATATGTTGTTATTTATAATATTATATCGTTATTTATATATAACATTAAATTTTATCTCTCAGAAAAATCAACTTCCATCCATAATTTCGACGACTTTTACACCATCGTTATTATCAGAATCATCATCGCAAATTTTTACAACTGATACAATTGGTTTATGATAAATTAAGTAAGAAACAAACAGTTTTGATTCGAACCTATTTAAGTGTCTAATAAAAAAAATATAAATATAAAATATAAAAAAAAAAAAAAGGTAGCACTCCGGGAGTGCCGGCAGAAGTGAAAAATTAAATATTAACGTTGTGTTTAATTATAAGTATAAAAATACTATCATTTATGAGGTAGAATACAATGTTTATTTATTGCGCTATCGTACACAAATATGACAATTTATATGTTGTTATTTATAATATTATATCGTTATTTATATATTACATTAAATTTTATCTCTCAGAAAAATCAACTTCCATCCATAATTTCGACGACTTTTACACCATCGTTATTATCAGAATCATCATCGCAAATTTTTACAACTGATACAATTGGTTTATGATAACTGAAGTAAGAAACAAACAGTTTTGATTCGAACCTATTTAAGTGTCTAATAAAGACCGCATCAATAGTAGTTTTGTATTTCGTTGTGCTAAAATTGCGATCATTTGACATAGTTAAACCAAATTCACAGAGCAGCACACTCAAGCACGGTAGAAAGAGTGAGAGATAGTAGTTCCTCTCCCTTCCCCTCGATCTTACGCTTTTTCGATCAGCATCACGTGACCCTGACGCGAGTTTGAAAGTTTTTACCCATACAAAAAAAAGTGCTCAGCGCCGATAAAGAAGTTTTCACTTCAAAAAAATATCGGGCGCGCGCTTGTCTAAGCCCCCTGTGCCGCCTAAACAGAGCAGCACACTCAGGCACGGTAGAAAGAGTGGGAGATACTAGTTCCTCTCCCTTCCCCTCGATCTTACGCTTTTTCGATCAGCATCACGTGACCCTGACGCGAGTTTGAAAGTTTTTACCCATACAAAAAAGTGCTCAGCGCCGCTAAAGAAGTTTTCACTTCAAAAACTTTTTAAAAACAAGCTTTTATTATTAATCCATCTAGCACCTAAGCACTCGTCAAGACAAATCAAATGAGCCCAAACTCGATGGGGTTGCGTCGTTTAATGACAGAGTTCCTATGCCCACACTCCAGCTCCATCATCAGATCAGCTTGATGTCATGATAATATTTTATTGTCATCCGATTTATACATGCATGCAAAACTTCAGCTCAATCGGAAACTGGGAAGTGGGTCAAATATAACTTGCAAGATTTGATTACAGACAGACAGACCGACAGACAGACCGACAGACAGACAGACAACAGACAGGTGAAAGTAAATAAAAGCTTGTAAAATATAGACATTTTCACGTGGACAAGACTTTTTACCGTGGGACTTAATCAGTGCTGTATTATTTATTTTAGTTTGACTCAGTGAGTGTGAAATGCGATCGATTTAAGTATAAGGCTCGTATACGTGCCCAATGGTTCGGGAAAAGGTATCATGAATTCTCAGAATCAACCCTTATCTGTCCATAACATTGCGTTTACGGCTAAAGGTTCTCAATTAAACTGCTAATAAGAAATATCGATAAAGGCGTTAATATTGTTAAGTGAGAGAGAAATTACTGGGCTGAAGAATCATCTTATGACTCTTGAGTAAGAAACGTTGGTGCATTGTACTGATTATGGGCAGCGTTATCTCTTATCAGGAGAGCGTCTTGGTCGTCATCTTACCGTAACACGCACTAGCGGTTAACCTCGGGGGCGGCAAACCCGTCTTTAAGCCGCCTAGGCGGTTGCATATTAAACCAAAAAAGCGCGGTTACCCGCCCCCGTGGTTTAACGTTAGTGCGTAGGAGAGCTTACTACATCGGATAAAAAAATGTAATAAAGATGGAACTAAGGTGCTTTAAAATTGTTGGCTACACGTCCATGTTGGACTATTAATGACGTCGTGACGTAGCAATGAGGCCTTAAAACCTATGCACACAGATTTTATTCACTAAGCTATAAAAGTTGTAGAATATTTAGGCCAAGCGCTAGGTAGGCTTCCGTAGTACTGGAAAATCGTACATTAACGGACTTAAGTTTCATGAACGATATCTTTAAAACTAATAAAGAAAATATTATCTAAACCGCTATAGTTTTCCTGGAATTCTCATAGTTATAACCATATTCTTAATTTTTTTCCAGATTTTTAGAGGAGGGGCTCAAAAAAAAGTTTTAAACATTAATATTATCTTTCAAACGGAACGCTAAATCGAAAAAGTTTATTAGCAACCCGCCTCTCATTTTAAAATACCTATTCAACGATACTCAACATGATGGAATCAGCCACAAAATAAAAAAGACGTGTGGCACTCGGAGACTGCTGCGGTAAAGCTATTGCATAGCATTTTTTATCAACTTATGTAATAGTAATTATAGTATCACCGCTGCGCCGGTCGGAGTGGGGAGTGTTAGGTTTTTTCGTTACGGAATTTCTGGATTCGGTCCCCATGCTCAAGGCCCGCGATATAAGCTATGCAATAGCTTAAAATCATCCCTATCTTAGGTATATAAGAGGTACCCTAAATTAATTAATTTAAAATTATTTTTATTACCGTTCTCTTACCCTGATCATTATCCTCCTCTGTGCAATATTTCAGCTTTCTTAGTCTTATAGTTTATCCGTAGAGCCGCGGACAGACGGACGGACGGACAGACAAAGCGAAACTTTAAGGCTTTCTTGTTGACTACGGAAGCCTAAAAATTAACGAACATTCAAAAATCACACAGTAAATGGAAACAATATTATTTCTGTAACAAAGCAACACAATTCGCCTTGAGACTTGCAATGAAACATTAATGGAAGTCCACCATATTTGTTTAGGCTCGAATTGTGGCCTATTGTATCTTGAACATCTGGAAATGACAAGAAAATACAACTATTGTTTCGAGATAAAACATTTCTCGTCGAATATAGTCGCGTGTAAGGAAAAATCATTCGTACAGCAGTAGAATCCGTATATTATGAATCCACCTATACTGACGAATTTTAGGAGTGTCTTCTAGTTTTGGTTTAGCCTTGGTTTATAAGAGTAGAAAGTTTATGAAATGAACTTGGTAACAGCTTTCTTAAAGTACTAAGCTAAATAACATTAGTAAACTTAATCTTACTTAAGGAGTAAAACTTTGATCAAATTTGAGTAGGTAACTTATTAAAGGTCATTTAATACACCAGTCTTTGCTTTAGGAGCGCGTTTCCACCGATTCGAAGTGTATCAAAGCAAAGAGAGAATTGAGTAAAAATTAATGATTGTGATGCAAATGTTTTTAATTTTATTTTATAGCAGACTAAACAAGCGTTTGACCGCGATATCACCTGTTGGTAAATGACGATGCTGTCGAAGTTGTAGCACGCTTGTTCAGTAAGAACCTATTGACTCTTGATTTGAACAAACCCACGTTATAGCATTTGGGAAACACTGAGGGTGATAGCGAGTTTAGTTATAGCTTCGCAGTTCTCATAATGAAACACGAAGCAAATAATGTCAGAATAAGCAAAGAAGTAAGAAAGCGAGCAGACGCTTCCTTGATGGTAAGAGATAACGATGCCCATTATAATCAGTGCATGTTCATGTGTACTTGTTCAGTTTCACAATGATGTAAACTTCTAAGTGCACTGCACCAACGCTTCTAACTCAAGAGTCATAAGATGTTAAAATTCTTCAACCCAGTAATTTCACTAGCTATCGTGACCTCCTACCGAAGCTCTGTTATGTTAGCACATCACAGCTCAGGCGGTAGAGTAATATTATTCTAGCTCGCTATTCCCACTCCCAGTGCATCCTTATTACGATTTATTTAATGGAAAAGTGCTTCAATGTAAGAGTGGTCGTTCTTTACCTAAGTAAGAAATAACATCCTATCTCTTTCTAAAGTCGTTTGCCCATGACTGTGGATCATGGTCATCACTGATTGAGAATTTTGGTGCTGTGATACGTATTAAGGCATGCACTGGCTGTGCCTATTCATAACACAAGTGAAATTAAAAAAACTTTTTAAAAATAAGCTTTTATTATCATTACTATCTAGCACCACAGTACTCGTCAAGACGAATCAAATGGGCCCAAACTCGATGGGGTTGCGTCGTTTAATTACGGAATTCCTATGCCACTTTCCAGCTCCATCATCAAATCGCCTCGATGTCATAATAATACTGCATTGTCATGCGATTTATACATGCATGCAAAATTTCAGCTCAATTGGAAACCGGAAAGTGGATCAAATTAAACTTGCAAGATTTGATTACAGACAGACAGGCAGACCGACAACGGACAGGTGAAAGTAAATAAAAGCTTGGAAATAATATATTATCATATCCATTACATCTTATAAGAAACCATAATATAAATACTTCTAATTTCTCAGAAGCGAACTAGGGTAAAGTTTTAACGCTAGTTGCACCTTTCACGAGAAATGTATTCTTAATGTTTTAAAGCTTCTTTGAAACTTATGTGGTCTTAGCTTGGTCTTGAAAGATGTTAGTTAAACTTGCGTGATACTAAAAATATTTTAACACCTTTCTTTTTCTACTAATGCGTGTTATAAGGTACATTGGCATTGAAATACCTATAGTATTTTGTTAATAAGTGTATTCATCATCAGCCCGTATTCGTCCACTGCTGGACATAGGCCTCTTCTAATACGCGCCACTGAGCTCGGTCCTCAGCTCTTCTCATCCAGTCTCTGCCAGCCATCTTCTTCAGGTCGTCGCTCCACCAGGTCGCAGGGCGTCCTACACTACGTTTACCTAAACGTCGTTTAATAAGTGTATTAGAATAATAAGTACTTCATTATTGCAAGCCGCAATAAAATATTCAAATTATAATTGATAAATTGATTTGGTGTTTTATTTATCGTATATTTTTGTTATTAATTTTTCATAATAACGACTTCTCAACAAAAGATTTTTAATTCAATATAATGTATGTGTGTAATATTGTTGGAACCAAGAGATATTATTTAAATGTGACAATCTTGTTAGGCATTTTTTAGGTAAATAATAATAATATTAAAAATCTATCTAAAAAAACTATTGATCGGTTTTTAAGTACTCTACCTGCTTTCAGTGTAGATAAAATTCGATATTTTTTTCCAAATTTTACATTTTACATATTAAATAGACACACAAACCGACGTTTGAACGTAAAAAAATTGATTCAGCTTACTAATATTAGATGTCTGGATGTATGTTTGTCACTCTTTCACGCCTAAACGGATTGACCGATTGAGCTGAAATTTGTTATAGAGATAGCTTAGACTCTGGAACAACACATAGGCTACATAAGTACTGCGAGTAAAACCACTGGGTGCAGCTAGTATTCCATAAATATAATCCTCAAACGAACCAAAATGAGAAAGTATTACTCCTTAAGGGGATCAGCGAAACATGGAGCTGAACTTTGAAACATGAGTTATGAAAACAAATCAAAAACTTCCTTTAAGTACACTCTCTTGGTGTAATCTTTTATTCAAATAAACCTCTGAGAGGTTATTTAACTTTCTAGTCGTTTGGGCAAAACCGTGTCGCCAAGCGGTCATTGCGAATGTGTTCCTGTACGATATTCAGTGAAGCCAATAAGGGATTTATCCCGCCTTCTAAATTTAGTCTACCATCTTCGGACGCATGATTGTTAAGATCAGGCGTGATCGTGGTCAAAGCCCTATAATGAATAAAAAAATACTCGATGTTCCCGTGAGAAAATCGGTTTAAAAAAGCCTAAGTGCTTTTTTTCAGAGATTACCACCAAGTTTCATCACAATAACTTATATGGATTTTGCGCCATTATTCAATATCATCCCTATTATAATTGAAAGTTTTTAATAAGCGAGCCCAAGACACATTATATCGATTAAGGCGTCTTAGTGTAATCGGTGGTTTTTTAACTCGTTTATTATAGTCATTAGTCATATCAAACTGACCTTGAATATCACTCCCGAGGCTCAAGATACAAGCCTAGAGCTCAGTTTGGGTCTCAATGGCAAATTCTTTAGCATTTTAATGTATTTTTTGTTTTTCATTATTGAAAAACAATGTATAATACTTTTGGCAATAAACAAATCTTATGTCTTGTAGTTCAGAACTTTTGCTTGTATATTAAAATTGTTACGACTGAGTATCTAAGTAACAATATCGTGAAGGCGCACAACAACAAACGATCAAATCGAGTTACGATAGAATTACCAAAACTTTGCTGACTTTCTTTTACTTGCGAGAAAGTAGAACATAGTTGACACATATGAGATAGAAGTTCAAAAGAACTTTCGTTTAATTACATTTAGCTAGTACCTATTTCAGTTAATTTAGTATTATTTTCTCACCTAAATATTTTTTCATATTATGAATGTGGTGTTACTGAATTTCACTTTATATAAAACCACGCGCACTTCGTTGCGCCTAACAGAAAATGATCAGTGTTTTTCTACTATATTATGCATGTTTTATACATATAAACCTTCCTCTTGAATCACACTTTCTATTAAAAAAACTCGCATCAAAATCTGTTGTGCAGTTTTTAAAATTTAAGCATACATAGGACAGACAGACACGGGAGGAGACTTTGTTTTTACTATGTAGTGATAGTGATAATAGAGGCCAACCGCGGTAGGTCTCGGTTGCAGAGGCCGCCAGGGGAAGTCCCACATCTTTGCCAGCTATTCTTCCGCCAAGCAGTAATAATATGCAGGCATTACTGTATTCGTGGGCATTATTATTGTGCGGGTGGAAGAGGATGACGGAGGACCGAATTGAGTGGCATACCATGGGGGAGGCCAGCACATACTGACACATACCTACTTAACAACTGCGGCCCACTCATGTACAGAAGTATCCATCTGAGGCGACAAATTATGCTCCCAGAAGAGATACAAGTCACTCCCCGAAACATCTGTAACTTTCTGGAGGCCACAGGTTTATGGAGTGAATTGTAATCTGGACTCTGGACTGCCACAAAAGATCAGAAATGGTCGAAGCGGCTTAAGGCCCTTTTGAGGTTCCCCTAATAATAATGGGGGAGGCCTATATCCAGCAGTGGACGAACGTAGGCTGATGATGATGACCACTGTATTCCGAACTAAATGGCAATATAACGAACAAAATTACTGGGCATGAAGAGATTAAACAACTATATTTATCATGTTATCAGACTAAGTGCAGGTGGTATTTTGTCTTAAATGAGTATCATGATGTTTACCATCAGGCATTTGATTTGCTTGGCTTTCATTTATAATCTAAAATAAAGTTTTTTAGCAAAAAATTAATACGGACAAAACATTGAATACACACTATTCTCTTGCAATCAGCGCCTGAACAAACAATTATCCCCTGTTTTTTTGTCTTTAGGGTTGGATTTTTTTTTTCCAAATTTATATGAGACCACCCGAGGGCGCCTCGAGAGGTACAATAAAAAAAATTCAAAATCGGACTGCTCTGTGAAGTTATGTGTGGGCATACATAAAAATAAAATATATTTATATATATACGCGTCGACTTGTAAACCTCCTCCGTTTTTTTCGTCAGTTGAAAATAATACAGTATTACAATATTTAATAGCATTATTTTTTTCGTTATTGTGTATTATACATGTTTTTATTTATTAGGTTCTCCCATATAATGCGAGTCATTCAAAAGGAAATAATTTCAAAGTAAGAATAAGATTGATATGGGGATAAAAGATTATTCCAGAAATAGAATAACCGGAGTCTCTAGTATACATTTTAATCTGTTATAGTGGTAGGTATTATCGCACATATTTAACTTTTGTAAATTGTTGTCCACAATAGTAGGTATGTTAATTTAAAAAAGGGTTGCAAATAAGGTAAGCGCTGAATATCAAGTAGGCCGTACGTTTGTATCCCTAAGTTCATGCAGTGACGTTACGACCATAAGACTGTATTTCTACCTCACACGTTTTATCAAATTTACAAAGAAAAAAGAAACATTCCCTTTTTTTAAAAATCTACATGGACAAAATATTTTTTCAGTCAACATCCCCATTGTCGGGCTATAACGCGAAAAGTGGTATTTTACAAACACTTTTAACAAAATTTTAAATCCTTTTATACGAATTTTTACGAATTACGAATATAATTCGACGTTTGAGCCATAGGGCTGGATGTTCGATTCCTTCAACAATCGACATTGAACCCTATGTTTGACCTATAATGTCCGAAGTCGATATCCTAAAAAATCAGACATCCGACCTATGGCTCTAACGTCGATAATTATACGAAAAACAGTCAAACGTAGAATTAAATCGGATAATTGTGTGTGTACAAGGGTAATTGATTTCATCCGATTTACGATTTGAGCCGTATAAGCCTATTGATCTAATTAATTGGGGATTCCGATTCTGTTCAGAAAGATTTTATCAACTAAACAACAACGGTACTACTCGAGTATCTTTAAGGCACGAGTGAATAGGTACCACCGACTACCGCAATGAGGACTGCCAGAATACCAGCGCTGGGTATCTCACACTGAGGCTACGTGGCGTATCTTGTTAGATATGTAGTTACATTATTCATATACATCACTATTGTTTAATTTCTCAATTAAGCCGTCGAATAAATGCATTTTTCTTACTTCTTGCTTACTTTTCTAGGCATCTTACGTGATCCATTATCGACCGCATCTGTACTTTCCATCAGGTGGGATGTGGTCAAACGTAGGCCTATTCTGTATAAAAAAAAACATCAGTAAAGGCGGTAATGCAACGAATAGCAAATAATATACTCCCTGCGTACATTTTATATGAACTGGCGCACCATTATACGTCATACGTAGGTAGATGATGCGAAATCCTACAATGCTACCCATTAGTACGAATTGTTTGGAGTTTTTTTTATTTTTATTTATTGTTCTTAAGAATTTTAATGTTTAAGTTTCAATTGTGATGTCACCACATTAAGGTACCAGCGGAAGACCAGCGTAGGTCAACTAAGATCTACACATGCTGAGCTGGTACCTTTTTGCGGCAGGATGTGATTTTTCTCTATATATTAATACTATGTTTTTTTCTCTTATGCTTTGTATATTATTATCATCTTGTGTGCAAATAAATTTATTTCTATTCTATTCTATTCTAAATCAGGTGCGGCCCACAGCTACAGTTAGCGTTTAAAATAATAAATTAAGCGATATTATGGGGCTAGCAGCGCTGGTAATTTATTGAATACTTAGAGGTAGATTAAAAGAAAATGGTAAGATGCATAGCGCTATTGTTGCTATGCCTCGGATGTTGAAGGATGTTGGTGGATGTTGGATCGGAAAGTGTCAGTTATTTTCATTAATTTATTTTTATACAGGGTTTTTTCATAACGAAAATATCATACTAAACATGTACACAAGAGAAACCACTTAAAACTATTCGGTTGCCGCGCCGACTCGCGCCGAAGTAAAATTGTGCCCTGGGCCTAATTGAAACAGACCATGGCACAAACGTCTTTACCGAATAGGTACATTTATAAAAATGGACCTGCATAGTATTATATGCAGCTGTTCTATTAAGACACGAGCAGATGGTTTATGCCTTCTTCATTTGTTTTTTTTTGAAAAGTTCTGGGTGCTATAAGACAGCTCTCTGTTTAATCTAGAATTAAATACTTCAGCAAGACCTGTGAGCTTTCAAAATTTGTTGCAAAAACATGTATATCCTTTAATCAAAATCAGGGAAAACATGTTTTGTACCATCAATTATGTAAACATATTCTAAAATAAGATCAACCGATACAGATTTTTCGGCATCATTTATCTTTACGCCAAGTAGAAGAAAATACGCGAGTTCGCGATGATTTTATTTCGTATTTTTACGAAATTGTCTATAAGCAGACATTGATTCCTTGTAAGTCTTTTACTAAAATATTCATAAGTTAAAAGCTCCTCTCACATACATTAAACATAAATATTGTAAGTCACATGACGAAAAATTTTAGAAACATGAGATATGCTTCAATAGCATTAGAGGAAAGGTTCTTACCATTTTCCTGATGTGGCTTATTACTCGGATGAACGAATAATTAGAATTTGCTGAGTGAACATTGATCAAAAACTTTAATTTTATTCATTTCTATTTACCTCAAATGTAATTATTTTTTTTTACAGAGTGTTTTTGGTTATTCAGTTCATTAGTGTATAAAGCATTATTGGGAGGTCATTAGGCATGATTTGAGCGAAATATATGTTCCGCAAAAAAATGACGGTTTTAGAGTTATTTAATTTTTTCGACGAATTATTGAAATGGTCACCTCAATTCTTCGAGAATTGAGGTGACCATTTCAATAATTCGTAAAAAAATAACCCTGTATATTTTTTTTTATCTCATTACCTAGATTAAATATCGGAGTAATATTGAGATTAATCAAATTATTAAATCTAATTCATCACAATAAAAAAATAGAAGAGTAGAAGTAAAATATTTTGGCAACTTTTATGAATCGCTTGAACCTATACTGCAAAACTTTCTCAAAAATCTTAAAATTTCATAATTGAACCCCTAGTTCGATTCTGAAAATTTAAGATTTTTTGAGACACGAAATTCCAACGCACAGAAAATAAAAAAAACTAGTGACACATTGGCTTCAGCAAGCTTAAATTGCTAATAATTTATACATCTAGATATTACTTACAAGCGAATAAAACAGACGAATAGAGAAGAATTCATAACCAGCTGGGCTATTCTCTTCTCCTGCAGGAAAACAAACCTGCGACCGAATCGATTTGATATATATGTCAAGAGTCAAAATGTATGAAAATGACGTCGTATTAAGTCGTTTCAATAATATTAATACGCTTGACCGAGTTAACATACATTAAGAAAAAAAAATCCAACAAATTGTAACTTTCGTAAAATTCCTAACTTTAAATTTCTTTACACAAACCCGCATGACAACAAAAGGTATATTTATCATATCCAACTACTTAGTTTGACATCTGCGGGTGCACACAAATAAATATAAAAATCACATAATATTGCTATCGTAATATTTTATTTTTATGACTTCGTTTATGGTTACAACTCATATCAGTAAGGGATAATCAAACAAAATGCCTATAAAAATATAGCAGTTACTAAGTATTGCGCAATATCCTGGTGATTCCATCCAGACCATCCATATAGAGGGACGGTTCTGCACCATCGCTACACGGTTGATATTCTGTTTTTCCGCACGAAGCGATTTGGTTCGACTTTCATTATCCGGACGGCGAAGGTTTGGAACTCCCTACCTTCAGCGTTTCCTGAAAATTTCAACTTGAGTGTCTTCAAGTCGAGGGTTGATACGTATTTGCTAGGCATTTGTGAAACAGCTTCGATCACGTCATCACTTACTAATAACATGTGAGAATGTGGTCAAACGTAGTCCTATTCTATATTAAAAAAGTATTTTAATTTAGGCCTCGGTTTTGTGTTTTATTGGTATTCCTTCTTGTGTCATTCACATTTCACACTGCACGTCATAATTACTATTTATTATGTAGAACAGTTTATTAGTCGAGACTTATTGAGTAAGTATTTTAATGTTAGTTTTACAAATACTTAATCTAAAATGAGGTTTCTCTACGCGATCGAGTCAGGAATGAGGAGATCCGTAGACGAACTGAAGACCGACATAGCTCAGCGGATTAGCAAGCTGAATTGACATTGGGGAGGCCACAGTGCTCGAGTGGAGATTACAGACTAGCAAACGCAGCGTAGGACCCACAAGGTGGACAGACGACCTTATAAAGGTCGCCGGAAGACGCTGGATGCAGGTCACTTCCAACCGCTATGTATGGAGGTCCAAAGGGGAGGCCCATGTTCAGCAGTGGACGTCCTATGGCTGAGATGATGATAATTTCTTTTAATTTTCATGACTCCTTTCCGCTTCCAATCGGAAAAATTGAGGCAAAAAATTTGGTAATTGCATGGACATCATAAAATTTAGATAGTAGGTAATATAAAAATGTCAGGTTTTTAATCTATTAAAAAGTTGATTAAGTCCTTACTGTTGTAATATTTACGACTTCAGTCACAAAGTCTTATACATAAACTACTATAATAAAGTGGGGTTTTGTTATCTTTTCTCACGAGTTTTATATGGATCATTACGAGTGTCACTTCGTGATTTTATTTATTTTTGTCTATGTTACTGTGTAGTCAGCGAAGAAAGCTTACGAGATTTTTATTTATCCTTGTACATTTTCTCGTGAATTACTCAGAATTATCTTAGGATAAAAAGAATATTAATTATATTGTGCAAACGAAATAAGTTACTATAAAATGTAAAGGTAATTATAACAAATTCCAACGGGTAGAGTTTGATCAAAAAAATCTACTACACGTCCTCTCTGTGTACCTTACCTCTCCTTCCTTTAGGTGGAATGTGGTCAAATAAAGGCCTAATTAGAATTAAAAAAATCTCATAACACAATGTGACGACAAAAGAAAGTTGGCCAATCTTGAGTGTAACTAAACGGTCTTACTCGTACACTTTCTCAATTTTTCACTTTATAATAATAGCATATTTTAGCCTAATATTAAAATTAAATAAATAAAAAAAATACTGTAGAAAATAAGTGTTGTTTTTAAAGGTAATGTGTAATAACTAAATTGCAAATTTATTAATATATGGATTAAAAAACCTTTTTTTTTGTAATAATTTTCAAAATCCTATCTGTAAATCAAGATAATATAGAGTACCTAAAGAGAAACAGACCCGACACATCCTTGAGACAAGATACGTGATATAACGAGTTTTGGCGAACAGCTAGAGATATGTTTTCAATACACTTTGATCGAATATTAAGCCCTAGAGACATTATATTGCTTAGTTTGACAAGCCCGTGACATAACCGCGCGCAAAACCCTAGCGCGGATGTCTACGTTATAAAAACTGTACCTGTGTTACCTGATTTTTAGCGGTTTGAGATGTTCGTTGCCACATCAATCAACCAGTCAGTCAGTCACGTTTTCCTTTTATACATTTAGAAGACAAAGCAGACACTTTGTAATGTTTACCTAACGCGGCCCGAATTGGGCCATGGCCATCGTTTGCACAAAATCACTTCCCTAGTAAATTTACACAACGTTAAATGTCTCTAAAACAGGAATGCTAAACAAAAGATAAGAGGGGGCGCAGGCCAGTTGACTTTGGGCATTACAGGCGTGAACTTCTAATGAAGGACGTCGAAATTTTCCAAAACCTAGCTTGAGATATTCTCAAAAATTTTAAACGTGAGGTTTTCTGATAGGTACTCGTATTTTTCATTTTACAAATAACACTCACGGTTATTTTTTTAATCGTAAAACAAACGAGTATCCAGCAAAAAAACATCAACAACGCAACCAACCTCAACCTTGACTGACCACAATGACTTATGAGATTGAGTAAGGAAAATTATTATTATATTCAATACATCTCTATGGTCATTAGCCTGAGTGTTATGTTTAGGATTAGATTAAAAGGTAAAGCTCTGTTGTTAATGTTTATCTTCATTAAATGTCTATATTATTAATCTATATGTCTATATGTGTTAACCCAAGGTCTAAGCTATCTTTATTCCAAAATTAGTCTCAATCGGTCCACCCGTTTAGGCGTTAAAGGGTGACAAACATACCTATACCTACATTCTTAGAATCTCTATTTTAGAATTCTTTCGCGTTTATAATATCAGTAGGATATCACCCAAAGCCCTACTCTACTTCGCGCAAATTATGTTCGTGAGCAATAGCAAATTTTCATTCAAAAAGTGGTTTTGGCATTTTATTTTAGAATTTGTCACTTTTTTATTTGTTTGAGAATGCGACACAAGTGTAGCAAGTCTATATACATACGAGTACGTATTATATATACGCTTTCGAATACTTTCAATTTTGAGTTTTCGAATCGAAAGCCCTGATTTAAGACAAAAATCAGCCTGTACAAAAAGTAATACCTAGGTTTTCTGCTGTGATTGTGGTTAGCTAATGATACAGCTTCATTATAAGTTGGGTAAGTCGCTTTTTCGGCTTAATTTCTTATGTAGCGTCCGTGGTCCAAGTGGTCGTACGCGTGGCTTGTAATCCGGAGGCTCTTGGTTTCAATCTCAGGGCAAGGCAAGTTGTTCACCGGGACGCCGGGTTGGAAGGCACAAAAACTGCGGGTCTCGGCTGTTACCTATTAGATATGTAGAAGGGAGTTGTAAAGTTATGTTGCTAACCTTCTAGTAATCTTGGCCTGAAACTGTAACATAATGGTTGGCCACACAACCTTTACTAAATTTGGATCGCGATTTGTATCTGGCAGTGTAAGTAGGGTAACCTGTTCTGTAGGTAGAGAATAAGCACCAATTATTTTATGTTACCTTTGACATCTCTTCACATAATATTATAATGATGCTGCTCTCAAAAATAATTATTGCCATGTCAACGAAATATGTAAAATATTTTGAAGCCATGTGACTAATAATGTAGAAAATAACATTCCAGTTCCTTCGCTTTTCATGCTTTGATTTCGCTTAAGTCTCGTAAAAACATTTATTATTTGAGATGTGGAACATTGTAATATGTTTTAATGTTTCATCCATTTTATGTTTATGTTTTTTATCCCTGACTTCTCATGTCATCTTAAAAAGGGAGAGTTTAATAAATACTGCAAGACAGGATGTTACTTTAAATTATAATTCTATTTGTATAAGTATTATATAATATTATCATTTTGTTTCTATATGTGGAAGCTTATTATTGGCTCTTCGTTTCCATTTTCTGTTACTAATAGAATATTTATTATAGCTGTAATCCTCCCAAATATGTAAAAATAAATTAAAAATTAATAAGGTCTCGAGCAGTGTATTTCGGCATTTCTATGTATTTTTATTATTTAAATATTAGCTTCTTTAAAATATTTGCAGTTTTTTGTTCAAATTAACATCCAGCGGTATTAAATCAATGGGCTGAGTTTAGCAATTGGTGCGTAATTATCAACATATACATTTGTTTCACAATAATTATTGTATTAATTAGTTATTTCGAGCCTAACCGTAAATGGAAACTATTTGCGAGATCGTGTCTGGTTTGCCACGATCTCAACCAATAATCTCTTGCAATTTGCTCCTATATCTCAAGATGACGAGTTATACAGTCCAGGACTTTGTACCTAATGAATATTTGGGTAACACTGAAGCAATCATGGGCAGCCGTTATCGGTTAACTACAGGCGAGCGTCGACTCTGCATCTGCATTCTCAAAATCTTACCATCTTACTCATATTATAAACGTTAAATTTGTAGGAATGTATAGATGTTGGGATGTATGTTTGTTACTCTTTCACGCCTAAACGGATAGACTGAGCTGAATTTTTGGCTGAAATAGAGATAACTAACACATAAGGCCATATAGGGTAGTACAGAGGGTAAAACCGCTGAGCGCAGCTAATGATACCGAGATATAAGTTGACTCACATATTATATAATAATTACGTTAATATAAAATAAAAAAATCAAATAATATTAATGTACACCCAAATTAAACAATCAAATTAAGTATCAAATCTTTTAACAAAATCAAAGCAACATTTTTATCAGATTATTTGTTTTTTTTATCAGATTATGAGAGCGTTTTCTATTTTTTTATAATTCCAGAATTCATCAAACCAAATGCTAGTTATTGAACGCGCTCAACCGATTAGGAGTGAATACAAAAATACACACCTACGTACATACAAAATATTAATTATGATAGATAGGGATATCACACTCAAGGGATAGGTACTATGGTAACTGTAGCTTATCAATTAAGCAACAGCTACTTGTAAATTAACCAATATCAATATTGCTTGTTCCAAACTTCGTCTCATCTTTTGAGTTTATTAAATACAAGAGAAGACAATATTTGTTGTGAATATATAGAAAAACAATACGAAGATGGACAAGTTTTAAGGTATACAATTTAAAAAAAAACAAGCTTATTTTATTGTTACCATCTAGCACCAAAGTACTCGTCAAGATTTGTTTTTGTCTCAAATGAAACTCAATGGGGTTGCGTCGTTTAATTACGGAGTTCCTTTGGCCACCTTCCAGCTCCATCATAATTAGATCAGCTCCCTGTCATAATAATATTGCATATTCGTCCAATTTATACATGCATGCAGCATTTCAGCGCAATCAGAAACCGGGCAGTGGATAAAATTTAACTTGCAAGATTTGATTACAGACAGACCCCTTTCCCCCTCATAAAGACTTATATTTCTGGGATAATGGTCTTTCCCGAGATTCAAGCTATCTCTGTACCAAACTTTTGCTAAATGAAGTCAGCGGTATTGATTTTCCATACAAATTTCTCAAAATTGTCTTTATAGGTTATCCGTAATCAATCAGCAACATAATATTATGCGTATACGTCTTTGGTGACCACTTGGTTTCTCAAATTTTTGAAGATTTTTATTTTACCTACGAAACTCTCGATGGGGGCGATTCAGACTTCCACTTGTCCGGTTTTATTTTTTATTCAATCTAATTACGGCTGCAGCGTTAATAATGATCACACATCTATCCGCATCGAAAGAATTTTTGTATAGGAAATCTCCCGATTTGAACGATTTGACTCCGACAAGTGTGCGAGGTTTCATGACATTTCATATAAAGAATTCTAAATTAGATTCCTTCGGCGCGGTCGATGCGAATAGATGTGCTTTCATCATAAAACTAACTGCTAAAATTAAAACAACGCAATTTAGATGTTTTACTGTTTGTGAACACCGAAACCCTTTCACAACTATAAAAAAATTGTGTCTTTTTTCCGAAACTTTTTAATTAAAAATTTGTACAATTTTAATCCTTGCCGAAGAGGTTTTTGTAGTATTTGTGTAAATAAAAGAACTTTTAAGGAATTTGTTTACTTACTTAAGATTTATATTATACACATATTATGTTAGTATCATAATGTCATGTGTTTTGTATCAATTTCTTATGATTTAAGTAAAGCCCTTGAATCTAATTGGCACTTCCGTTGATGATGATTAATATATCCAATCCTGTTCGTAATAAAATAACGCATAAAACTAATGAAACCACTAAGCATGTTACTGAAATATGTCTCAGAAATTGAATGAACGAAGAAATTGACTATGGTGCGACCGCTGCTTGAATACAAGCTATAGATATGGGTTACGCATTATAGTGTGGTGGTAGTATATAAAATCGGAACATCCGTCATATATTTTTTATAGTACGAGTATTGTCATGACCTTTGCGGCCTCCGATTTGCACGAAATATTTTATAACTTTTTTTTTATACAACGAAGTAAGAAGATGAGCAAGACGCTCTCCTGATGGTAAGAGATAACGATGCCCATAATTAGTACAGTGCTACCCAGTATTTTACAAAGGCTAAAGGTAAAGTTTTTTTACAAGCTTTTATTTACTTTCACCTGTCCGTTGTCTGTCTGTCTGTCGGTCTGTCTGTCTGTAATCAAATCTTACAAGTTAAATTTGATCCACTTCCCGGTTTCCGATTGAGCTGAAATTTTGCATGTATGTATAAAACGGATGACAATGCAATATTATTGTGACATGGAGCTTATCTGATGATGGAGCTGGAAGGTGGCCATAGGAACTAAGTTATTAAACGACGCAACCCCATCGAGTTTGGACTCATTTGATTTGTCTTGGCGAGTACTTTATGGTGCTAGATGGTAATAATAATAAAAGCTTGTTTTTAAAAAGTTTTTTTAAATTTCACTTGTTTTATACGCTTCTGAACTGAGCGACACATAATATTATAAAATATGTTATGTTTAACTGGTAGTAGGCTTCGTGGCTAGTTACCACCCACTCCACAAAACCGTGTCACCAAGCGGTCATTATGACCGTATTCCGGCATGTTATTCAGTGAAGCTAGGGATCAAGCGAGATCGTGGTCAATGGCAAACCTTATAATTTTTAAAAATAAGTGTTTTTTTACAGTTGTTTTATGTCATAACATTATTAATGTATGTAGGTGTACCTCTATTAACAAATATTACTCGTATAATATGATAATATTATGTAGTTGACTGTTGGTATTGTCCGCGTGTGTGTATACGTTCTTTATTAAATTTGCTTTGCCAAAAATATGCACCCAATTTCTAATATACACAAACTTTTAAAGGCAATAAACATTCATGATGAAAATTACGAAGCAGCGTAAAAATTCCTAAAATCTTTTCAAATTAATTTACCTCTTTGTTTGAACGGCCTGTTGTCTTAAGGAAATCGAGAGTTCCCATGGGGAATCGGGAATATTGCGGCCTACGGCCTAAGTCGTCAAGTCGAAAGGTCAGGAAAGTGTCACATTGAATATAGGTATACGTATATGTTACGGAAAGTGTCAAGGATATAGCAATTGTGTCATAGAAACTGATATTATGGCTATTATCAATCAGCCGGAATGGGATGCGACGTGGGTGAATGTGAGAGAACTACCCCTTAAATAATGTAACGGTCAATAACGAATGGTTATTATTTGTTGATAATCCACTTGAAATAATGTTTCGTGATATTATAGATAGAATAAATAGTTTCAGAGTGTTATAATTATCAGAATCGTATTGGAACGAAGTTCCTTATCGCGCTTTGTGAAAGGGGGCTAGACGGAAAAATTTCTTACGAAAAGTTGTCACGACACTTTTTCCAATAGTGAGCTCTCTCTCTCTCTCTCTCTCTCTCTCTCATAGAAAGCAAGCCAGATATTTTAATTTCTATTTCGCATTGAACAGTGTGGTGTCGCGACGATTATTTTTGTTGAGTGTATACAGGTTTTTTGTGAATAATAAATATAATTTATTATGACCACTTGACATCTCTCAAGTTTTTTCTTTTTACAACATATGTCGATACAACACGTGCCATAATGTGTTCGTATTTCTTACCAAATGTATGAAATCAGATTGATTCTGACGCGCCATGTCATAGTGTGCTTCTATCCTTATTCGGTTATTGAAATAATATTATGATTATTTTAAAAACAATTTTTATCTATACCTATACTATTATATAAAGAGGTAATCTGACTGGTGACTCATCATCGTACAGACGAAACCGCCGAACCGATTGAGCTGAAATTTGGAGAGCGTGTTCTTTAAGTGGCGTAGACGACCGATAAGAAGCGATTTTGCCCAATTCCTACTGGAACGGGAATTATTCCCGAAAAACGTTTGTATGCAAATCCGTAACCATACTGAATCGATTGAGCCGAAATTTCGTTTAACGATAGTTTAAGTTCCGTTAACGAACATTGAGTAGTTTTTATGTCAGAAATTAACTTTTAAGGGGTTCAAAGTTTGTATCGGAGATCAGTATCGGCTGAACCAATTTAGATAAAATTTGTTATGGAGGTAGCCGAAGTCATAATAAAGGATATACGAGTAGAATAGTTTTATCCTCAAAATCTTCGTTGAGAATAGGAAAGTGGGGTGCAAGTTATTTATGGAAAATCAGTAAACCGTTCACTTTATTTTGCAAAATTTTCATAAATGCAACATTTGTCTGAAAAATGATAGAATAATTTTAATTTCTAGGAAGGTATATAACTTGACTGTTACACGCTACGAAGTGCGCACAGGACCGCTAGTTTAATATAAGGCCACTACAAACCTGAGTAATATTCGCTTCAGCCTAAAATTCTATGAAGTTTTTTTTTCTCTACCGCAGGCGGAAGGGAATATCGCTCAACTTTGAACAGGCCTTTATTATTCTTATTTTTAATCTCACAGGCCAAATAATTCTATTATGTGGTTCTCACAATAATTTGATAATGTTCAAGAAATTACACACCAAGTTTTTTACTTCGTTCGGATCTCCCGTTGCAAAAAGTTTCTATTACATTGTCTAAGCAAATTACGACTACGCGTTTCGCATAGTATATTAGATCCGTAATTAGATATTTGCGAGGTTAATATTATTAATATGTAATACTAGCCCTACAAAGTTCCTAGTTGTGTGTCTAGAGGCAAATGTTAGTTTAATTAGGGTAACCCTAGACTAGATACGAGTAGTATTTAAATATAGTATGTAAAGTAGGCTTCTTAACCAAAATTAAAGCTTCAACATCCTTCATAGCTAAGTACTAAAATCTTTAGTGGAAAACGTCCAGTTTTAAAATGAACCTTTCGGTGATAATATAGAATGTTCCTAACAGTTGGTGGTACAGCGCTTACTTATATTCCGGACGATTTCTGCCGCAAATAAATCAAGTCGATTGATTTTATAACCAATTAATTTAATGAATAAAGACATACTTAAGGTAGATTATAACAAGTCACAATAAAGTCCTATGGTTAATTTAACTCTAAATAATACGACTTTCTCTAATCATACTAATATTATAAACGTGAAAGTTTGTAAGAATATATTATGGATGTCTGGATGTATGTTTGTTACTCTTTCACGCCTATTTATGCCTGTACACCACATAATATTAAAGAAAATACATTTTGTTGTCTGGAAAAGATCGCTATTACCGATAAGACCGCCAATTGTTACACTGTTTATATGTTACAAATTGTGTTTTGTTCTAAGTTCTTGTAAGTTGCATCTATGATTAATAAAGAAAAAGAGAAACAAATTCCAAATTCGGTTCGTTCGACTCATTCGGCGTATTCGAATAAGTGTGCATTCACCTTAATTCAGGTATTATTGTTTAAATTCACAAAACCATGAATATTCAATGACAAACTGCTTTCATTAAACTATTCTAACTGTTGTTTACAGGAAGCAGTTTCAAACATTATGTATGTAGGGTAAGTAGTATTTGATAACTCAAACGCAGATCTTAACTCTTTGAAGTGATTCGGGCGGTATCTAAGAATTGTGCTTCCAGTACCTACTGTTTATTTTGTACTCTCAGCGGGATAAGGACTTCTATTCAAACTGAAAATATGTTTGCTCAAATTGCTATTTGTTAAATATCAACCAGTGTGATGATAGCTATGGTGTATATAATGTTATTTCGGATTCTGAATCATTTAGTGATTCAGAAGACTACGAAGAATAATTAGCGGTTTAGGCTTTCCCCCTCTATAATGGAGAGAGACTTTGGTCGTGTCTAGTTACCACCCACTGGACAAAACGTGCTGTCTATCGATATTCAGTAAAGCCACCTACTTGAAAACTTGAAACATAACATTTCAGGAATGACCGACACCGCGTCAGCAACATTGTATTTATACTACTGACACGGTAAAGAGATATACAGTAATTCGACTCCATAGAAGCGGTCGGAACGCAAAGTCACGGTAGGTCGCGTCACGATCGACAGGGATGAGCTGCCGAATATATGTACATTATTATTGTGAATTATTCAAAATATTAAATAGTATTAAATTCTTTGTGATGTTTTGGGTAATTCACAATAATAATGTCTATTCGGCACCTCGCTGCTTGCTAATCCCAGTCGACCGCGACGCATCCCTCGCGCAACCTTGTGTTCCGAATTATTAAATTACTGTATAATATTGAGGGGTCTGAGGCGAATTGACTCAAGCGCCATTTCAGGCGATATTGAGTTATATATATCGTTGTACGGAGAAAAAATCGCTGATTACAACGATATATATAACTCAATATCGCCTGAAATGGCGCTTGAGTCAATTCGCCTCAGACCCCTAATTGTATATTTCTTTACCGTATCTTGTAGACCGCTCACTTTCAGACGGGCCATCTACTTATATGACTGTCCTTAACTTAAAAAGCACAATTTAGGAAAAATAGATAAAATAATTTAATACCTGTACTTCCGACATTTTTTTATAATTATTTTTGGTTTTTCAATAATGTGTTATGTATATTTATCCATCTACCTAGTACTACTACTTTATATAGACCGCATCCCTTAAAATAATTTAATAATCCCAGCTGTTTGTAAGAATTCGCTCTGAATGATAAAGATCGAAGATAGTCTTTGAATAGTTTTGTCCGATTACAGATTATTAAAATATTACCTAAATATTTTTGGAGACATTATTATCAATAAATATTAATTTTTTAATAGTCCCGCAGAATTATAAATAACATGTTATTGTACATTTCTTTAAATTACATATTGGCTTTGTATTGTTACAGATAAGTTGTCGAACTACAGTTGAACACGCATGACGAAACATGGACAACGAAGGCAACAGTACCACATTATATGACGATTTAGTCCTACACTCGAGCGAATACTCCCTTCAGAGGGAATTCAGTACTACAGAAAACTCATTGAACAACTACGTGACATGGCCTATAGAAACATGCATGAAAGCATTCTTCGTGAACATCTCAAAGACTGACGACATTACAAACCACATATTCGTATACAATGGCACTCAAGTCATGTGCCTTGAACATGCTCCAGTTCTGACTAAAAGCACTGTAATTAGAGCTAGTATTCTCTCTACTATGGCTGTATTGTCTTTCTTCGGTAACTTAGCAACGATAATAAGTATTCAAAGAGGGAAACGAGGACGTGGCAGAGCTAGACCTTCCTGGACGGCTATATATAGTTTAATATTTCAATTGAGCATAGCTGATTTGTTGGTGACGATATTTTGTATAGCGGGTGAAGCGGCGTGGTCGTTTACAGTGCAGTGGTACGGGGGGAACATTACGTGTAAATTATTCAAGTTTGTGCAGATGTTCGCGCTTTATTTGAGTACATTCGTCCTTGTGCTTATTGGAGTGGATAGATGGCTGGCTGTGAAGTATCCCATGAAGAGCATGGGGACGGCAACACGAAGCGGCAGACTAGTCATAATCGCGTGGGTGTTGAGCCTTGTACTCAGCATTCCTCAGGTTGGTACATCTTAATTATCTATATTTTAAAATAGAGATCAAATTTGTTCAGAAGTTAGTAAATCAAACAGATAAATGCAAAGTTAGCACTTCACTTTGAGGCAATTAAAAGTTTTATCTGAACGAGTCAATTAAGAAACATTGGTAATAGAGTTTGGTATAAAATTAAGACCGTTGGATCTTTCTGATGTTTCTTAGTATCTTGGTAAATGCTTATTATATATCACTAACCCATCGATAGCGATTAAGTTTCACTTTTTTCATTAGAAGGAGAAGGGAATCCAATTTCTTGCGTGGGCACCTATCTCAGTATTCCCCGAGATATTTATATAATATCCACAAATCTAGGGAAGACTGTAAACATGGCTGGGCCTACGTGTCCAAACTTTAGCTACGCCATCACTTATATTCTAATAGTAATATGGGCAAACGCAAACCTAATCAATCACACTATTATTAATGCGAAAGTGAGTATGTTTCTTCACGCCTAAACGGGTGGACCGATTGAGCTAAAATTTAGTATAGTGATTTTTTTTTTTTTTTTTTTTTTTTTTTTTTTTTTTTTTTTTAAATGGCAAATGCCTTTATTGAGAAAAACAAACTAACAATGCTACAGCTACTACAGCAGTAAAGAACACTTTTATTAACCACAGATCGGCCACAAGCCGATCTACAGAAAATCAAAAAAAAAAAAAAAAAAAAAAAAGTATAGTGATAGCTTAAACCCTGGAATAACACAGTACAGCGGGTAAAACCGCTAGCCGTAGCTAGTATAAAATATTGAACGTAATATTTGGTACAAATACCTGCCATTTCCTTAACAATGAAGTATCTTCAAAGTAATTTTCTACGTGTCAATATTTAACGTTAAGCGTGGATAAAAACAATGGCCAATGATTACGCTATAATAATTTAAATTTAAATACAATTCAAACAAATAACCTTGGTTAGTAATGATTATGTGTACACGTGGAATAAATATACTCGTATTTCGTATCCGTTTAAAACAAAGTCCAATAATGAGGGCGAATCGATTCGCATGACATAAGCATTGTGAAGAAATTGATAAGTAATTTTCTTTTTTTTATTATGCATTTTAGTTGCACTACGTACATAGTACATACACATTATTATAGGTATAACATAAATTACCTCTATAATATGAGTTTGTAAATAATTATAAACATATAGGGAATCTTCAACACTATAAATATTGTGGTTTTACATAAGTTTAAAAAAAACATAGATAAATCGATATTATATTGTACAAGGTAGTAATATGTATATTATCATAATATTTTTATGATGCGGCTACAACTAGGTTTAGCCGGTTAAACCTTGGTCTAGGCCATCACTATTGGTTAATGTTAGATCTATTAAATTTATTTTTGGCCATAACAAACGTGCGGCTAATTGTTATCAACTTGTATTATTGTTGTTGGATCTACATAAAAAAATGCCATTAAGTATTCCTAAATGATAAATTGTGAACGCTGTAATTAGAAAAAGTAAAGTTACATCTGGCGCATCGCTGGCTGCTACCGCAGCACGATTGTACGCTTTAGCCTTGACATATACAAAAATAATAATAATTAAAAATATAAAAAAATTAAACTACTAAAAACTAACTACAGTGTCAGTGCCCTCCTACCGAAGCATAGTAATGTTTGCACATTACTGCTCAGGTGGTAAAATAACTGGCACTGTTGAGGTACTCACCTAGACGACGACCTCCTGCAAAGGAAGTCTACCCACGGTTAAGTAATAAGTAAATAATAATAAATAATTATTAGATCAAAGAATTATTGCAATCCAATTTACTTCCACAATGTGATTCAAATGACGCTATAAAGCTATAAATAAACGACTAAATAATACAGCTTTAAACACCTTCTGCGAATAATTTTAACCCCATTGTTTAGAGAATAAACAATAAATAACAAGCTTTTCAGTTATTTAATGATAACAATGTTCTCAATTGCGCTCTCGCTCAAGTCTTCATTCACTTAAGTAGAAGTTCATCGAGTTAAACGTCTGTTTAATCGAGCGTTTTTGATTTACTGACGAACTGTCGTTTCAACTTTTAGAAATCCGACTTTGTAAATTAACGATTATTATTTTTCATCTTTTAGAGATAATGTCGTTGTATTTCTGTACCAGTACCTTTACAAGTTAATAAAAAAACGACCATAATCTCGTTTTGAATAAGCAACGGCAGTTAAATTCATCACTTGAAAACCGCTTGACCGGTTTGAAATATTTTTTTTCTTTTTTCTTTCGAATATTTGATCGGTTAAGGCGTCTTTTAATAATCGGCGAACATAAATAAAAATAGATTTTGAAGAACAATTATTATAAACCTCTGCTCCATTTTTGAATAGCGTAAAGAGTGTCTAATTAGTTTAAACGTCCAATTACCTTGATGCGACTTGATGCGACGATGCGGCTGTAGATGGTAGACATACTAATATCGTAATCTTACAAATATATCATAAACGTAAAACGTTTGTAAGAATGGATGTCTAGATGTTAGGATGTTTGTTACTCTTTCACGCCTAAACGGGTGGACCGATTGAGCTGAAACTTTATATAGAGCTTAGATCCCGGAATAATAGAATAGAAAACTCTTTATTGCACACACATATACAATAATATAGCTTAGAACTAAGACTACACAGAAATGAGAGTTACAATTGGCGGTCTACACACAACACATTAACACAAACAAAACAACATATAAATACCCGTAACGCACGTACGCTGCACCGCACCGCACGTGCGCCGTAGTGTACGTAAGGTTGGAATAACACATAGACTACATAAGTACTGCGGGTAAAACCGCTGGGCGCAGCTAGTAATATCATAATATCGTGCGAGCGAGAAAGTCGCATGCAAAGACAAAACTCTCAAAAGAGATTGCCTTCCGTTTCATATTATTATGGTTTCAACCATGAACTTTCCAGAAAATTTATAACGGCAAAGATAACTTTAATAGTTTGGGAAATATTGTCACTATGAGGTAAAGCAGTTAATATTCGATTTGCCAGTAGGTACTGTGGAAGCCTACATTGTGCGTAGACCGATCAGCGCTTGGCCTATTTATTTTCATTATGGTTTATAACCGTCAAATATAATATCATGAATCTGAGCGGAATTTTATCTTAAAATGAATGACGTTCTCAGTGTCATCAAATATTTTTGGCAAAATAAACCCCATTATTATAAAACGCGGATTCACGATAGTACTAGTATTAACTCATGTCAAATGTTTACATAGGACATGGTTTTGTCCAGGTGTTCAATTTTGAACTGGTGGAACTTTCCTTCCCTACCACGAGCGCTAGGTTTAAGTTCCGATTTGTCTTTCTATTTACAGCAAACAAATAAAACAGACAATGAATTGTATTTATATTTGTTTCAGACTATCGTATTCAGCGTGGTGAAAGGTCCGTTCATAGAGGACTTCTACCAATGTGTGACTCATGGTTTCTACACTGAACGATGGCAAGAGCAAGCTTACACGACGCTATCGTTAATATTCATGTTTATATTACCATTGATTATCCTCGTCTCCACTTATGTGTCTACAGTGAGAACTATTGCAAGTGAGTATCTATCTTAAGTCTGAGTAAAAAGTTAAGAGGTGTAATTTTACTATGATTATTACGGACTAGGAATTCTTGGCCCGGCCACGACAAAAAATGCAGTTTTTGTTGTGCCCTTTGGGGCTGCTTATCCCAGAAATTTGTGCCTTATAAATTTTCAGTAACAAGAGTTTGATTGTCCGTCGGGCTGGGAATTATATTTCCTGACCCGACCACAATCAGATCTAATAAAATATTAATGGCGAGAGTAAAATAAAACGAGTATAATAAATTATTCCTGACATTTTAAAGAAGCGACCTGCAGTTAATTTAAATGGTTAATTAAAGGTTAAAGCAGAGGAAAGATCTAGTATTAATAAAGTTAAAATTAGCCCTTCTTACATCAAAGCATGGAATGAATAAGGAAGTTGAGAGAACTTCGTCTTCGAAGTGGTTTTACAATGATTAAAGCAAAGTATGTAGGTGGAAAACCAAAGGCTGAATACCCAATGTAGTTGGCAGAAGATATAATCAAGTCTCGAGTAGGCGAACAACTTTGACCTGAGGGTAACAATAATAAAGTTATATGTACCTACATTGCGGTAATGTTAAAAGGTAACCCTTTATTAGCACGAGTAAATGTATATCAAAATATTGTGTACCCATTAAAATGAGGTTCATTAATATTCGTGTACGTTTAGCGCACCTGTTAATAAAACACGTAGAAAACTTAATGAGTTTTCTTAGACCTTGTATAGAAAAGGTAATAAAATTATTAATGAGCGCGTGTGTCGAGATCGCGCGATGCTCGTGAACGCAATGTATGCGCCTTGTACATGCCACGTAGAGTAAACGAATTCGTGCGAATCAATTCACAGCGAGTCAAGGTCTTACAAGATATCACTGGACGATATGTGTGTTTGTCACTTGTTTAATTAAAACGGATGAATACGGCTGACATTGTTACAGCGTGCCGCACCTCATCGGCGTGTAACAAAAAATCTCCTGTATCACTTTTGTAAATTTATACAAACCACCGCATACTTCAGGCTTGCCGCAGCTAATTGTATTGTCAGCCTAAAGTGTTTTTAGTTTATATAGGTAAAATTATTATAATCGGTTCTTTCTCTCGCTGTATTGGTAGGACTGCGTTCTAGCATGACATACATTTATCTCACTTTCTTGATTTAGTCTGCTACCATCTTCAACCGCATTATCGCTTAAGATCAGGCAAAATCGTGGTCAAAGGCAAACCTGTAATGAATAAAATATAATATTATGCTTGCTGTAGTTTACGCCAGCCGAATAACTTATAATAGTTGAAACTGTTATATTGATAATATCAAGTTACATACCTATATGAGAGGAGTATCTGTGGATATCTCTAAAGGCTGTGACAATGGTCCGATAGCAGGTACCGAAGTATCGAGTAAACGAGGGGATAAGTATCGAGGCGGGGAAAACAGGGTCAAATCTGCAGGTTCGACGATTCGTGCTATCGACTAGGAGCCAAGTACGTCGTACGTGTGAGTCCGATGTGACGTCAGCGGATATATCTAGTGAACTTTATTTAGAAAGGTGTCCCAACAACTAATGTACTATTTTTACACTAAACAATTCGTGAGTATTTAGATTCATCTTTGTAAATAAACGGCATAAATTCACACTTTTATTTACTTCGGCTTCGTGCCGATCGTTTTAATCCTGTACGAGGATCTTCTTCAGGGAGTAGCTGCGGTTACGCGCCGTCGTCCGCGCTTACTAATGTAGGTCATAGATAACTACACACGACGTTTCCTTCTTCGGAAAAATAAATTCAAAGGCATCGAAGCAAAAAAAAAATCATAAAAGAAGTTTAATTATTATTCGACTCATAAAATTAATGTCACAAAGTCACGAAAACATCGTAAATTAAATATTGGAACATATTATTTCGGGACTCGTAAATATTGAACATAGGACAGTAATTAAAGAATTCTGTAAAGTTCCGCAACAATAAATTGTGATCTGAGGAAACGTTTTGCGCTACGGAAATGAGGTCCTTTATTCAGGGTTTTTAGAATATACCATAAAATACTAAATAGCTCTACGTTAGACTGTTGATTTTTCGTGTTTTTTTCATAATACGTACTTACTAAATATACTTCCAACTTGATTGAAAGTGCAGATGATGTCAACGATCAATCACGTAAGAGGCCTAAAAAGGTATTTACTCATGCGTTAAAAATTCCCTAGTGGTATCGCTTGAAAAATACGGATGACGACCATGTGTTTCAAATGTGATCAGTTTACAGTGACCAGTTTTATCAGTAATCATTTTCCGGGTTTAACATTAAATTGGAGTTACACTTACGATTCTTAATCTCAAGATTTATTTTTTCGAATGAGAGTCCATTAAGTCCGCTCGTAACCGTCCATGTGATTACCCATTTGGGGCATCGGTACATTTTTGTGCTATTAAATTAACGAGACAAACTTCGCCGAATGTTAGGTGATAACGCCTGCCTATTACAGTCGCACCATTACCTAGGTGTTTAATATGGGTACGAATAATATAGGTAGGTTATACTTACGCAATACTCTGGATTCGTCCAGATACATAAAATAAACAGTCTCTTTAGCCGAGTAATTTCCCTGGCAACCCTTTTAACAGGATAGGAATAAAGCCAGTATTGGGTAAGGGCGTGGTAACTAACACAGACGGGATCTAGAATTGAATAACCATACCTTCTTAAGAAAAACATAATAATAATTAATCTAAATATCTATCTGAAACTGCACCAACACACATTAAGGAGTAAAATACTTATAAACTCGTACCAAAGCGTTCTTTTTTGCGATTTTTACCTTTAGTTATTGTTTCAGAAAGTGAAAAAGTATTCAAGCCAGAAGTGCGACGCCAGGAGAAATATTTTACGCCGGATATGAACCGGAGGAGGCTAATAGATAGAGCAAAGATGAAGTCCTTAAGAATGTCTGTGGTGATAGTGGCAGCATTCATGATATGGTGGACGCCATATTATGTTATGATGCTCATATTCACTTTCCTCGACCCGGATAAAGACGTAAGTATTTTAATTTGTCGATGAGATTGATGCTTAGGCATCCCGGTCCTCCTATAAAGACAATGCGAAGGTGCCACTGAGTCGATTAAGTTGGTAAACCCGTGCAGTCGTCCTACAAGGGAAGTCTCACTTAACCTTCCCATAGGTACTCCCAACGGACGCGTTCTTTTTTTCAGTGAAAAAGTTGATATTTCTTTACGACAGCGGAAAATGTTACAAAATTCAGAATGTAGGTCCAATTTTATAGCTGTTACATAATATTCGTAGACAGACAGATTCGTATGGTTTTATTATTAACGAATGTTTTCTCATAAAAATCTGGAAATTTATGATCCATTATTATGATGCGCCTAAAATATCACTGAGAATGATTCACGCTGTTTTTCCCTGTATCCCAAATATTTTCATATTTAAATAGCGAAGTCAGCTTTTCAAGAAATAACTGAAATTTTACTGCGTCATGGTGGTGATAAGGCTTATTATACATGTCAGGCGTTGAACGTCTATTACTGACTAAATTTCTGTATCAAAATGATAATAACTTCGCACACCAACAGTAACCGGCTACACCTAAGGTAAGGCGACTAAACCTAGGTGTAGCCGAATTCTGTCTTTAACCGAAACATATACATATAAAACATAAATTATATCTAAAATATGCAACACATTTCAAAGTGGATTAAACGCGAATGTGAGTGCATGGCGTTGGCGTGGAGAGCGCGTATCATGTGAACACGTCCTTATTCTTACTAATATTATAAACGTGAAAGTTTGTAAGAATGTATGGTTGTCTGGATGTATGTTTGTTACTCTATCACGCCTAAACGGGTGGACCGATTGAGCTGATATTTGGTATAGAGGTAGCTTAGACCCCAGAATAACACATAGGCGGGCAGCGGGTAAAACCGCTGGGCGCAGCTAGTATAAAAATAAACAGAAATATTATAACGATCTTATATATGAAATTTCTATCTAAAATTTTGCTACATAATATTTATCTTGTTTAATATTAAACTGAATAGGTAAACGTACTTTTTTATAATTTTTCGACCTTATAACCTTTGTAAGTTTTGTGTAAAAGTTGCTGTTTCACCAAAGGATTTATGAGTACAAAAAGTTTTCACAAGGTATTTGAATAAGAAATTTGCTGGCTCATTTTGGTAATCGTCATTGCCTAAATCTGTCCATCACTCGGGCTGAATACCTTACCTTGCTACTTAAACTAGTAGGGTGTAGGTGGTTTCATAATCTCACATTTTGTATGCGAAAGTGCTCATGACGAGGCAGAAAATGCTTATGAATATAAAAAGTAAATTCGTAAATTTCCTACTAAAAAATTCAAAATGTAGGTCAGGGTCTATAAACAACTAATAGGCGTACTGAAATGTTTTAGGTTCCTAATAGCTCCAACTGCGTATCAAGTATCAGAAAATGCTTTTAAATATAAAAACTACATTAGCAAATTTCCTGCTAAAAAGTACACAATATAGGTCAGGGTCTATAAGAACAACGAATAGGTGTATTGAAATGTTTTAGGTTCCTAATAGCTCAAACTGCGTATTAAGTATTATTATACATTATATTAGTTCCAGTTATTCTACCGCCTGAGCATCAGTGATGTGCAAACATTACTGTGCTCCGGTAGGAGGGCACTGTAGCTGAAATTACTGGGTTAAAGAGTCTTAACATCTTATGACTCTTGAGTAAGAAGCGTTGGTGCAGTGCTCCTAGAATTTCACATAATTGTGAAATCCTAAGTAGCACTGTACTGATTATGGGCAGCGTTATCTCTTAGCATCTCTGAGCGTCTTGCTCGTCTTCTACTTCATCACATAAAAAAAAATACATTTTACTAGTTCTAGCTGCGCCCAGCGGTTTTACCCGCTGTACTGTAGCCTATTTGTTATTCTAGGGTCTAAGCTATCTCTATACCAAACTCAATATGTCCACCCGTTTAGGCGTGAAAGAGTAACAAACATACATCTAGACATCTAGACATCCACACATCCATACATTCTTACAAACTTTCACGTTTATAACATTAGTAAGATTTGTTCAAGGGAAAATTATAACAAGTTCCCATCCCTACAGTTATGAGAGACGTGAGTTAAAAGGATATAAGATGGTTCACGAGATCTTCCAAATGTATAAAAGGAAAGAGTGACTGATTGACTGACTGATCTATCAACGTACAGCCCAAACCACTGATCGGATTCTGTTGAAATTTGGAATACAGATAGGTTTTATGACGTAGACCTCCGCTAAGAAAGGATTTTACTTAGTCTATTTATAAAACAGAACTCATGCTAAAGAAAAACATGAAAAAAAACATCGGATTCCTAAGCAAGATGTATTTTTACCGACAATTTTTATTTTACAAAAACGACACAGCTGTACCTACTCACGTCACACGTACCCATTCATTATATCGACCAAGGTCTCGGACAATTATAATTGAAATTGTTTTTTTTTGAGGTGCTTCAGCATAATAAGTATTACGATAATCGTAATCTACAGATTTAATAAAAATGAAAAGATTGCTTTTTGGGATAAGACCGCCGATTATTTACCTCTACTTTTTAGTTTTTCATATTACGTTCATATCTATTTCTTGTATTTTGGTATGCAATAAAGCGTCAGTCTATTCTATTTTTTTGTGTATGACCACGCATTTTTTTCGTCAAAATATTCCAATTGCTATTTTTAAATATTCATGCAATCCCGGAACGCCATAATCCTCACGAGCCGGTCTCAAAGGTCCGGTCAAATTAGCCTCAATAAATCACGGCCGAACTCCGTCGTATAATATAAACATTACCGCATCGATAAATTATTATTTTTGATAGGTTATTAATCCATGGATACTCCATCCCCTCATCAAACGCCGAATTGGCTAACTCAAAAAGTAAGACTGCGACCCAAACTAATATAATTACAATATTACTTATACCTATTCCGTGTTTCGGAAGGCATGCAAAACTGTGGGTCTCGGCTGTTTCCTATAAGATATGTAGGAGACAGTCGTCAGGTCATGTTGCACGTCTTGTAGTAATCTCGGCGACCTGAAACTGCAACATATAGGTTCGCCACACAACCTATAAATTGTGGTTTGACTCTGACAGTGTAAGTAGGGAAACCTGTTCTGTTGGAGTATAAACCCGAATTATTATTATTACACTTAGAACTCCAAAGTTCCAACGCATGTATAATATACTAGCTTATGTTCGCGGCTTTTCCCGCGTGGCAAAATCTTTTCTTAGCGGAAATCTACAACATAAAACCTATCTATATTCCAAATTTCAAGCGAACCCGTTCAGCGGTTTAGTTGTGCGATAGATCAGTCAGTCACTCTTTTCTTTTATACATTTAGAAGATTGTATGTTGGATATGTATATCTGAGTGTGTACATTTTTCGGTTAATTTTACTTAACACTTATACAAAAGTACACTTGTACAAAAGTGGCTTCATTTGATAATAATGTCTTCATTTGATAGTATGTACCTGAGCCTGTCGCGAGTCGCGACGTTGTCAAACGGTATTGGGTGTCCACTCAGTGGTACGTTTAGCCCACAGCTCGACCAACAAGCGGTAGATATCCCTGACCCGAGTCAAATATTATTCATAATGTTATGAAATATTATTTGCGTAAATAAAATCTATAAAATAAGAGTCCTATCTAAAGAAACCTGAGTAAATAAAAGAATGCGTTGTTTATGTTCCTTAGTTTAAATATTATAACTGTGATTTCAATATTGTGTTGCATTGCGTAATGCGTTCCTAGTATTATTGTGAACAGTATCGGATTTATTCTGTACATCTCACGGATTACTTATAAAATTTTAGATCGACTAATAAACGATTTTAATTGTTTGAATAGACATATAGTCCAGTCAATGAGTGCCCAAAAAGGGTATGTGGATCGAAAAGTCGAAAGCAGAAAAACTAACTTAGGGACTTTGTTTGGACTAGTTAGGAGATAAACATACTAAAAGTCCCCACCCCTCCGAGGTGAGCCCGAGGGGGGGCAGGCCGAAGAAGGTCCCATTTTTAGGTTTTTTTCCTTATATGTCAAAAACTGTGCGTTATATGATATTTTGTTGTACAACATTATGAAACCTCATAAAATTTTCTAAAACTTTGTCCTTCACACTTTTTATCTATCTCTAATCGTTGTCCAGCTATGAGCTTCGAAACATGGTCTATTTTTAAGACGCTTATGTTAGTTTTCCATACAAAGTCGGTAAAAAAATCTTGAAAATAAAATTTGACCAACTTCTGGTTGTCGTACTATAATGAAACTTTGCAAATGTATAGAAATCTGATGACAGTTCAATAATTTGGTACTACTGAACTGATCTGAAGATGGAGCCAGGAGGTGTCTACTGAAACTCTTCAATGGCTATTTGTAGGAGGTAGATAAAAAGTGTCAAGGCCGAAGTTGTAGAAAATTTTATGAGGTTTTATAATGTAGTACAACAAAATATCGTACAACGCACAGCTTTTGACTTTTCGATCCACAATCCTTCTTTTACTGGGCTAATAGTCAGTGTAGACACTGACTTTGAATATACCTTTACACTGACAAGCGACCGAGCATGATAGTGCTCACAAAGTACTCGTATTAGGCTTGAGCCTCTTTCACACTGGAAGCGTTATTGTGCGACTTTTCATAGCGCAAATTTATTAAAAAAACAAAATTAATATAAATTTTATTGACATCTCACATTGTAGGCTATATGGCGTTGCAGTGATTCATCAAGTAGCCTGCCGTAGTCGAAATACTAAGTAGCTAACAAAATGAGACTTTTATGAAAAAAAAAAGAATCACGCCTACGCGCTACGCTACGCGCACGGTCGTCTGGAAGAGATCGCTGTTAGCGATAAGACCGCCAATTGTAACACTTAGTTTTATATTATGTTTCATCTTCACTTAGCGTTTCAATAAAGTTACCTATCTATCTATGTATACTTCGTATTATACTTTTCAATAGCTTAGACCAAGAACCGGCGAGCGTGCATGAAGAATGTGATGAAAGTCGAGGAAGCGAAAGAGGTGTGTCAGGATCGTACCCAATGGAGGGAAATAGTCTCTGCCTACCCCAACGGGAACCAGGCGTGATTATATGTATGTACTATACTTCGTAGGCGTTTCGAAACTTGTGTGGCCGATCTTCTCTTTCTTATTTATTTCTTGGTATGTCCTAACAAGGTCGGGTCGATGCGTCCCGTGTATTGATACAAATGTACAGAGAACAGGAAATTGCTATTGCTGCTGTACTTCTGAATGAAGAATTTACGACGCAATTCGTATTGTGTTGTGTAACTTTGACTAACTGCGAATATAAATGGTATATTTACCCCTTTGTTCCTTTTTGTGAGTAATTAAATACTAATTAGAAAATGTTTATCTCACAGTCCTGGTCACAGCTAGATTTAACTGGAAAATTATGCAAAAATGTTTGCTATTGCTAATTTATTATATTATAATCATTGTTAACGTCTCAATACATACTAAAATTAATAATTTTAAGTCGATTAAATAAATCTGGATATCTGTTATATACGTAGAACTTAAAAGCTTAACGATCTTTGTTTTCTAATTAATTGAATTCTGCGTTGCGGGAGGTTTTTTGTGGTTTTATGATTTTAATTATTGTATTGGCATCGTTTGAAATCCTAACCACCTCTTCAATTTAGAGTGTCAAATTATTGTGGAATTGACACTTAATATGAACAGAACAGAAAAGAAAGTAGGGTAGCATTTAAACTCTAAAACTCCATTTTTCGTTGTTTAAAAGCTCCCGCATTCCAGATCCATACTAGCGCTGAATAGAGGTAGGGTTTCCATATACGCGGCCGGGATTCAAAAACAAAACTACATTAAAGTCTACAATGAGCGGCCGTATCGCTTAGAGCGATCTCTTCCAGACCAACTTTGCATGGCGAGTTTTGAGACTATTCGTAAATTCTCAAAATGTTCTTTTTTGTTTCAGCAAAGAGAAGAACTTCTTTCGGGGATATTCTTCTTTGGCATGTCAAACAGTCTAGTCAACCCTGTTATATACGGGGCATTCCACTTATGGCCAAAGAAGAAAAAGTTCCATCGACATAGTGACAGGTAAATATTATCATTTCTATATATAACCTTAAGGTCCTCGCTCACTTAGAGCATTCGTCCGTAACGTTACATTACAGATTCGATCAATACATCAGTGAGAGAGGTGAAACGAACATTAAAATTAATATAACCTACTATTTTTTGGAACGAAGTTCCTTATCGCGCGTTGTGAAAGGGGGCTAGACGGAAATAAATGTTACGAAAAGTTGTCACGACACTTTTTGCTATAGTAAGCTATTGTAAGCTGTGCGGCGTGAGCATGTTTCTCTGTCTCTCTCTTATAGAAAGAAAGCCAGATATTTTCATTAATCGAAAGGAACTTCGTTCCATCCGGGTGTCCCTTGACACCTCTCAAGTTTTTTAAAAAAAATATAGGTAAATATTTCAGGACATTTCACACAGCTACTAGCTGCGCCTAGCGGTTTTACCCGCTATACTGTAGCCTATGTGTTATTCCAGGGTCATTGCAGCTCAATCGGTCTACCCGTTTAGGCGTGAAGATGTAACAAACATACACACAAACTTTCGCCTTTATAATATTAGTGTGATTTAAATAATTGGCTTTCATGTAATATCATGTAAAAAAAACCTTAAACTGCGTCACTTTGTTGTATGCTTTTTTACTCAAACTCAAAATTCATTTATTCAAATAGGCTACATTAGAGCACTTTTGCAAGTCAATTTAACATTTTTCTATTTTAACACTCTACTGCTCGTTCGCAAGGCACCTCTATGAGAAGAAAGAGCAAGAAACTCATGAGGATTGCATTTTTTTAAATATGTGTTTACAATGTTTATCTTGGTTACATAATTTATTGTGCGTTTGAGGGGCACCAGCTGGTTTATTATGCAGATGTTTCCAGGCATCTTTGTCGTCTATGTATTGGCTTATTTTATAATAGGCTTTCTTTTGTAATATGGCTTTAACATGGCTTTTGAATTTACCTTCAGTGAGCCCCGTTATTTCCTCAGGGATTTTATTATAGAAACGTACACTATTCCCTAGGAATGATTTCTGGTTTGTTTTGGTCAATCTAAATACAATAATACAAAACCTACCAACCTGTAGCATTACAATTTTGAGGGACCAGACTTGATAAAACAATGTCTGATAATAATATTTTATTATTAATATGGGATAGTTCAGGGGATTTATGCCGCTTCGACCATTACTGATCTATTGTGACACTGGTATTTTAATACAACCAATTAATATCAATCTAACAATAAATCTAAGTTACATTAAAGCAAATGGTAAGAGAAAAAGTCACAAAAATCAAACTGCCATGCCTGTATTATAATACTAACAAAAAACTGTTATATTTACTGCTATATAGTTTCCTGGTAAGTTCATGGTTGAAACCTAGTAGTTCAGATTTTAGAGGAGATGTTTGGTTCAGATCAGAATTTTGGATGCTAAAAAAAGTTTTAAGATTGAATATCTTTCGGTATACAAAATCGAAAAGTTTATTATAATTTTAAATGCCTATTTAATGACACTCCACATGATGAGTTTAACCAGAAAAAAAAAATCGTAGCCAACTTATTATGTGTACCTTAAATTAATATTTCTTTTCCTTTATCTTACCCTAATTAATTATTACGCTTATCTGTGCAAAATTACTGTTTTCTAGGACTTATAGTCTCACCATAAAGCTTCGCACGAACAGACAAACAGACACGGACAAAGTGAAACTATAAGAGTTCCTTGTTGACTACGGAACCATGAAAATCGAATATGTGACGTTACAATACAGGTACAAGCGAATGCTTCAATTAAGGAGCACATTTACTACCTAATCAGCTGCGCCAAGCAGTTTTACCCGCTGTACTGTACCCTATGTTTTATTATAGGGCCTAAGCTATCTCTATACCAAATTTCTGCTCACCGTTTAGGCGTGAATAAGTAACAAACATACATACTCAAAATTTTCGCTTTTATAGTATTAGTTTGACTAGTGTGATATAAATAACTCTCAAAGTAGCCGGGGTCCTTGCTACTGATACATTATGATTGATATATTAAATACTGATTATAACATTAACATACAACTTACAACTAACTAAACTTTTCATTACATCGCAATGTTAATTCTTTATATAAAAAACTCATTTCACTCATATTAATATTATTTTTCTCTTATTGAATGCAACATATCCCAGCAACTATGATACTCGTATTATAAAGTCTCGTCTGTCCTTAGAAGAAAATTTGTGCGCGCCGAGCCGGCAAGCAAAATAATCTTGAAAATTGTAGAGAGGGAAAACATTCTAAATTTAAACTAATTCAGTTCAGCCATTTATTTAAAGAATTTTTAACACAATTTAAGAAGTTTTAACACAAAAACGTTTGCATTTCTGATATCAATGTGATTTGATGAGTAATAATGTTTTTTGATATATTGAATGTGTTTTGCCCCGAATTTTAACATTAAATTAAAGGTATTTGAAGGGGTTGTGGTAAAATTCCAGGCGGGATTCCAAAAGATCCTACGGCCGCGTGTAGAATCAGAGAACGAACAATGGGCAAGATATATCAGATATACAACACAATACATTAATACTTTATTGCAAACCTGGTTACATGAAATTGTTTCATAAGTAGACAATACACATAAAGCTAAAGGTATACAATCGGCGGTCTTATCGCATAGAGCAATCTCTTACAGACAACCTGCTTGGAAGGAAAATCGAGAACATGTATAGAGGCGGTGTGCAATACTTCTGGAAATAAAGTTATATATGAGATATACCTCGTATTAAGCGTTGATATACCAACAGACCTTTGTCGCATTTAGACCACGGTATGAAAAAGTGAGTTAGTATTTATTTATGACCTACGTCATAAAGTTTTTCACTTAAATAGTTTTATTCAAACTACGTATTCAAATAAGAATACCTATTTCGAGCTGTTCACAAAAGGATCGAAAATAAATTTCAATGAAGGTTGCGTTATTACGCAAACACAAATAAAGACGTATTCGTCGTTATTTGTGTGTATCTTCTTTTATGTAAAAACTGGGTAGGAAGAGTAAATATCTCTTATTAGACTTTATGGTCTCATATGGAAAGTTAGGAAACACGACGTCTTTTTCAATACTTCTAAAAATAAAAATTGGTTATACACTTTACTAGAGGACGCGCGCGCACTGTGTCGCGCTTAATAGATAATTATCAGTGTTTCTATTATGCATGTATTATACATATAAACCTTTTTCTTGCATCACTCTATATATTAATGAAAACCGCATCAAAATTCGTTGCGTAGTTTTAAAGTTATAAGCATACATGGGGACAGACAGACGCGGGAAGCAACTTTATTTTTTACTTTTATACCTTTTTTTAATACTTTTTAAAACTTTACTTTATAGTGTACTTTATATATATAAAGGGCATAGTGCAACATCAGGCAAAGCTAAATTATTTTTTTGTAATAGGTGACAAAGTATCAGACGGCCCACCTGATGGTAAGTAGCTACTGTCGCCTATGGATACCTGCAATACCAGGGGTACCGCTGGTACGTTGCCTACCTTTCAAGACTCTGTTCACTTGCCCTTTGAAGAGTCCCATGTTGAAGCTCAACGAAAATATGGAAGCTCATTCCACATTTTGGCAATACACCTATTGCCGTGAAATGGTACCAGGTCAGCTTGTGTATTGAGTAGGTAAGGTTGGACTTACGCTGGTCTTCTACTGGTACCATCAGTAATACATGGTCGGAGTTTATCTATTGAACAATTTTTCTTCCAATAATTTTAGTTAAACTTTATAATGTATTTCTATGAGCTGATTCCGAAAAAAAAGTTGTAGGTATCACCTACCGATTTCCCACATTTCAATAGTAGATCACAATAATTAATTTTATTATTTAAAATGTGTCTTTAATCATTTACATTCATAAAGTTGACAGTAATATAAGGTTGGCAAATTAAATTTTGTTTGTTGGGTAGTTCTGATAAAATGCACGGTTTTTTTTTCTTTTGGGTTGACTTTATGGTATTTGTCCCAGTCACCAATGTAGAGACTAAATAATTATGAGTTTGGTATATATGAGTAGAGGTATTATGTTCCTTAAAGTAATAAGAAAGCCAAGTAATAAGAAAGGATTTTAAAATTCCCGCAGGTACGTGAATATTTTAAAAAAAGTTAGTATTGGGATTTTATAACCGTTAAGCCGACTAAGCTGAAATTTTGTCATATTATAGGTAGTTTGAGTACCACAAAAAGATACAAGCAAGTTTTTATCCCTAAAATCCCCTGAAAGTGGAAGAGAGTTTGTTTGGGGAATAAATAATTATAACCGCTAAACCGATGTAGCTGTAATTTGGTATAGAGGATAGGAAAGGACATTAAATAGTTTTTATTTTAGAAATCAAACTTTAAGAAGGAGGTTGAAGTTTTTATAATAAGTCAATTGGCTTATGTAAGGAATTAATGACCGCTGAACCGTATAGAATAATTATTATTAGGGTTTATAATCCAACACAACAGGTGGCCCTCCTTACACTGTCAGAGTCAAATCACAAATTATAGGTTGTGTGGCCATCCTATATATTGCAGTTTCAGGTCGCCGATATTACTACAAGACATGCAACATGACCTGATGACTGTCTCCTACATGCACACAAAACATCTTATAGGAAACAGCCAGCCAACCAGCAGCCAAACTACAGTTTTACGTGCCTTCCGAAACACAGTAGCGTTCAGGCGAAAATCTTTGCTACGCTGAGATTTGAAATCAGGATTTCCGGCTTACAAGCCGGACCACGGACCACTGGGCCACGGACGCTAAAAATATTTTTATCTCTCAAATCATTCTATAGGGGACAAAAAAGGGAAGGAAATGCAAAAAAAGGGCCGGGAATTAACATAGGAAAGTTTTTATTTCAGTTATCTTTCCAAAAGGTGATGAAAATGGATTCACGCACAATAACATATTTTTTGGGTCTGTTTTGAGGACTAAATCTGGTGGTTCGTTAAACATGTACCTTATTAATGTTTTATAATTCTTTTATTTATAATGGTACCTGAAACGAAACGAAGGCTGGAGACTAATTTTTAATAAACGCATTACTGGAAGAAAACAAGCATTTTGGATTTTCGAAGTCTCCGTTCCTCAACATTTGGACCTTTGAAACCGGATCCAGAACCAAGAATTCATCTTCGAGGGAGATCAACAGTTGGGCCTTCGATCCTTCCTACTGTTCTTCCATCTATCGATTCCTATCAAACCGTAAGTAGTGGCTCAATCATCTTTCATTAACTCGAAATGGATGAAGAAGGCAAGTTCTCAATTCCATCAGCCAGCTCAGATGTTTCTCCGTCCAAGAAGAAGAAGCAACATGGCTATTCTAGCTAAGGGTGAAAGTATAGTAGATTATGGGGAGTTTCGTTTTTTTTTAAACAATGAAGTAAGAAGACGCGCAAGACGCTCTCCTAATGGTAAGAGATGTCCATAATTTGTACAGTGATACCCAGGATTTTACAAAGGTAAAATTCTGGGTGCACTGCGCCAACGCTTCTTACTTGAGAGTCATAAGATGTTAAAACTTTTCAGCTCAGTCATTTCACTAGCTACAGTCCCCTCCTACCGAAGCATACGAAGCACCGAAGTTCTACGAATCTTAACTGTCAATAATCACAGGGAGAATAAAAAAATACCGAAAACAAAGTTGGCCTTCACTTGATAGGTCATTTTAAAAATGGCTAGAATATAAAAATTCTTACCTTAGTATGATCCACAATCGGTCAGACATAGAGGCAATCCAAAAATTCCACTATTAGAACAATTAGAGAGCATCACTTAGCGGCACCCCATTACAATTAATAAGTTCTTTAGAATTCATGAACACTAACTACATTCATGCATGGCAGCTCCAATATCAAAGGTTTAATAAATAAATCGAGGTGATCATTTTAAAAATTCATATAAAAATAACCCTGTCAAAGACCCTAAAAGTGTTTTTTTTATACAAAGATAATATAAGAAGACGACCAAGACGTTCTCCTGATGGTTAGAGATAACGCTGCCCATAATCAGTACTGGCACTGTGCCAGGATTTCTGTGCTGCTAGAATTTTATAAAAGCTGTGTAAAATTTTAGGTGTACCAACGACTCAAGAGTTAACATTCTTCAGCCCAGTAATTTCACTAGATACAGTGCCCTCCTACTAAACTACAGTGATGTTTATAAGGAGCAGTAGAATAACTGGCAATGTTGGGGTACCTAGTCCGCTTCCTGCAAAGGAAGTCTACCCCCGGTAAACCAAAGGGAGCGTAAGATATCACGATCAGCTCCAAAACCTCGTAGACCGCGCTTCATTCCTTATATCCACTGATACCTATCACACGCTAAGTGGTGGAAAAAACTATATTGCAGCCAGTTCTATTATGTAAGACGTTCGTGAATATCGTGGAGAGTGATCCCGAGCTTTATGAGATAAAGGTAGCCAATATTATCATAGCTTCATGTCAGAACTCAGAACGGTTACTTAATCATATGAAGAGCCTACAGTACAGTCCACAATCCAAATAAGTGGCGTTGCACGGTTCGTCACGCAGTCTAAAAAAATCGTGTAATATAAAAATTCGATCAAAATTAAATTAAAAAAATGCAAAGGTACATTGCTTAATTTTGCAGCGTATAACATCCAGCTAACCTACTAAGAAGATAGATCCCGCGTCCACACGCCACTTCATCGACGATGAAACCTAGAACAAAACGGTAGTTATAAGTTGGCACAACACTAGTGATGAACGACTAAAAACTCATCACAAGCAACGAATGTCTACATATATTTTAGCTTTTAAGCGATTGATTAGTAGACGCGGTAAACCTGAAAAAAATAACTAACTGGTGACAAAAACTAATCACAAGAAAATAGTAAAACGGGCTGCTGAATGTGAAAACTCATAAATCTAAAATTGACGAATTGGTAGAATTCCAAGTGATCGCATAAAATACCAAAGCGTGAGCAGTAAATTCTAGATGTGGCGATTATTATTATACTGAGTGGGCGACTAAATTTACCCGAATTGAGCGAATACATAATAATTATTATTGGCTTCCAAAAATTACGTTTTAAGATGTGTATTATGAGCTGCAGTAATAACATTCTTATACCAGTTGAGGTTTCATTTTTTTTCTCTCATATCGTAAAATTATTTTAAGAAAACAGCAGGTATAATAATATGTACTCGGACATAATATATCGTATAGTTCGGCTTGTGCAGAAGAGGGTGGAGGTATTAAGAAAATCTAAGAATTCATTCAAAATAAATAATATTAATAATACAGTAAAGGACGGGATAGAATTTAAATATATCCCACCCTATTCACCCCATTTCGGAAGCCTATGGGAGAGTGGCATAAGGGCAGGTAAGCATCACCTCCAGCGTACCGTCGGTAATGCTCACTTACTTGACCTATGAGGAGCTATTCACGGCTTTGACTCAGATCGCAACTATACCCGATTCTCGACCTTTATCTCCTCTATCCTCTTCCTGGACTCCTGGACACAATCTTCGCTGTAGGCCGCCCACTAACTCGGATATTGCAGATACCAAGTCCGTAGCCTTGAACCGGTACCACGTATCCAGCAGCCACAGCAACAGGAGAAGATAGTCGATAAGAAGTGTCGTGGATAAGAATACCTCGGAGAACTACAGCTAAGGACCAAGTCGTAGTCACACCAAGATGACATCACTCTGCGCAGCCTATTTCTGGGCGATCTACCAGCTCTCCGATGGGAATTGGGCCGTATAACACAAAAATACAGGCGTCCCGCGCACCGCCTTTATCAGAACGGTGACTGGGACCATACGGAGATCAAGATCATTTTCCAAGACATGATCCTACCGTTACAACCTGAGTATAAACTCTAATTTTGAAAACCGTTGTTTCCAAGGCCGGAGGTATGGCGCGGCCGACCTATAGCGACATCTACCGATTGGACTCTACACCATCGGAAACAGTATAGAAGACACCCGTTAACCCAAAACCTCATTAATCCCTAACGTCAGCTTTCTCTCTTAATATTAATGGCAATATCACTATCATTATTATTATTTTAATTTTTAAAGATTCTCTATATCTCGCCTTGTGCAAACTTTCGTCAAGATGGCTGCTCTCTGAATTTTTTATCTATTTTGTCCATTCAAAAAGTGCTTAATTCGTGAATATGATGGATTATTACGTATTAAAAGTACCTATTCTTTAACGTGTGCAAATAAAGACTATAGTTGTTATAGTGATAATTTGGGGTTTATACATTATACACCTACAGAACAGGTTACCCTACTTAGACTGTTAGAGTCAAATCACAATTTATAGGTTGTGTGGCGAACCTATATGTTGCAGTTTCAGGTCACCGAGATTACTACAAGGCCTGCAACATGACTTAACGACTGCCTCCTACATATTTCTTATAGGAAACAGCCGGGACACACAGTTTTACGTGCCTTCCGAAACACGGTAGCGTACAGGCGAACTTTTTGCCACACATGAGATTTGAACCCAGGGTCTCTGGATTTAAAGCCGGACGTATGAGCACTGAGCCACGGACGCTACAATGATCTTTATATGAAAAGCTTTCGCGAGAACTCCATAAAACTTTGAGTAAAGAACTTCCATCGTCTTTACCTACTTTTAGTGACTAACCTGACTAGATGAGTTGTAAAACTTGCTCTGACTATTTGACTGAATACAAAATCATGAATATTGAATTAAAACAATAATAATTATTATTTACGTGAAACTGGCAAATACTCGTATTACAGTGTAATGCCATAAATATCCCTTGAAAGCCTGATTTAGCGGGTATATTAAAAAATATAATATCTCTCTCCTATCAGCTTTAATACAGATATTGTAATCAGTATTCATTTTAATAAACACGACATTATTGGAACAAATTCAGCATTTTGGAATTTCTAAGCCTCCATTCCTCAATATTATTACTAGCCCTTTTTTTTTGAACATTTATTATAGTATACACATTATAATAATTCAATAAATATCTGTTAGTAAAAATGACAAGTTAATAAAAAAATCATTTTAGGGTTCCATTGTAAACAAAGAACCCTTATAGTTTTGCTTTGTCCGTCTGTCTGTCTGTATGTCCGTCCGCGGCTTTACGGACGAACGATAAGTCCAAGAAAGCTGTAATTTTGCCAAGTGTAATAAAATCAGTAATATTTTATTGGAAAGCGTGTACCCCGAAGATGGTGCCATATAAGTTTGGAAAAAAAATCCAACCCTAAGGGTAGGAAAACAGGGGAAGACTGATTGTTCCCTCGCTGATTGCAAGGATATCCCAAAGTTAAAAATGTTAATATCAAAAATTATAAAATAAAACTTTGAGTCGGCGCTTCGTTAACAATCGACATTTTCTTACTTGCCTGTTTGGCGCCGAGACAAAGTTACTCTTAGTTATTATTACCATCAGCTTATTATTTTTTGCTTTTCATTTTTCTCGGCGGTTTATTTTTTCTGCTATAAATGTATGTTATTGTAATCATAATAAATGTCATATTGTATGAGAACTGTGGGTGATAAAAAATCAAATACTAAATACGGTTTCAGGATCCATTATACGAGTATACCATAGGATTTAGTTAAATACTTTAAAAAGGGTTTTACAAACATTTTTTCGTTGGCCTGTGTAATTATCCTATGGTATAATCCGTAACTGTATGTATCTTCTATAATCTGTAATAATATTATTTGTATGTTTATAATACACACAGTCAAGACTTAAAATTACAAACACATTAAAAACACGTCAGGTGTCCGTGTCCCGTGCGCCCCCACGCTTGAACGTGCCCATAACACTAGCTGCATTCCCACGCTGTATTGCCAGGGATATTTGCTGGACGAGGAAGCAGCCAGACCTGGGGTCTCGACCCCTTTCCCGCAGACGCTTCCCAAGCTCCGAGATAAAACTCTTTGCCTCGGAACACCAAGGACCAGCCAACTCGATGTTTATACAATAATATTTACATTATGATTTCAAATTAGTAAATATAACAGCTTGTTAGCAAAACGTCTCCTCTCTGTACATTTTTTTTATTTGTTACAGGTTAGCCATGATCTCGCCTGATCTTAAGAGACGATGCGGCCGTAGATGTTAGCAGACTAAACCTAGAAGGCGGAATAAATCCCCCCCGGCTTCACTGAACATTATGCCGAAACACGGTCACCATGGACGCTTGGCGACACGGTTTTGTCCAGTGGGTGGTAACTAGCCACGGCCGAAGCCTACCACCAGTACAGCGAGTGGAAAAACCGCACATAACTTATTAAAGTCATAGATGCGGGGCCGGGATTCAAACGTGGTGGTCCAGATTTGCATCCACACTACATTACCTCTTGGTCACCACCGCTTCATCTCGGCTTTGACGTTGTTTGGCCCAGACGTATAAAGGTTATTCTTTTGTTTTCAGAGAGTCAGGTGGTCTCCACGCGTCCCTACTTCGTCGCGGCGACAACAACACGTCTTCAGTGAGACTAACCACCGTCAGATCTCTCCGTTCCTCAGCCAAGTACTCCAACGGACAAAACATGACCTTGTTATAACACAAGCGAAAACCTTTGACCGAGAACATTCAAGAGGAAAGCTTCACCGACACACAGGATGTCGGCCAATTGAACTGTGTTGTGTGCAAACAAATGAGACGATTGACCGAACTCAAAATAGATACTAAGGTTTGATATATTTAAATGTACTTAAATGTTTCGTAATTTGTGAGATTATAGTTTAAAAAAGTATTATTATATAATTTAAAATTGTAAAATTGTTTTATTTATTTTTTTACCTCAAATTTAATTTATAGTCTTAAGTTAAGATAGAGTCAGAGGTTTGGAAGTCTTAAATTGAGTGATTACAGTGCCATAAACGTCAGAAAAAATATTTCATTGAAGAAATCTGACGATTGGTGGACTATAATATGTCCATACTCTTAATTTAACAAATAGATAAATAATACACAAAATATTTAACAAAAAGTACGCATTCTAATTGAACGATATTAAATTTAGTATCTAATAGCTTCCAACCACTAATTTGTTAGAGGGTCAACCTCTCCTGATTCAAGCAATAACGGTGGCCCATTGCCCATTACAGACGTAGACTTACCTAGGTATTCGAAAATCTAACACTTAACATAACTTATGACATTTATCTAGGTCTAATATAAGCTATCGTGTTTTGGAAGGCATTATTTCCTCCCTATATTATATATAATAATATATAATTTAAGGAGTAGTTGTCAGGTAAAGCTAAATTACGTTTACAACTTTAGGGATTCGATTGATAGGTTGTTCTCAAAACATTAAATTGCCTAGTTTGACGTTACCAGAGTAATTAGGTATACACATCATTTTGTTATAACAACGAAATTATCATTATTGATGTTTTTTATTCATTTTAGGTTAGCTTTTACCTACCTACATAATAATACCTTTATATTATGTAATATGCAATTCATTTTATTCTTATTAAAAATCTCTATGGCATTTTTATATGGCAAGAACGCGACAGATGGCGGGAGGATAGAGAGGTCTTTGCCCTGAAGTGGTGGCTAATAATAATAATATATTATTACAATAAGACATTTTGCAAACCAGAAAATAAAAGTTTATAAAAAGATGTATGAATTCTTCTACTAATGAGTGTATATTATTATGTAGAGTAAGTTAAACCCCGAAGTGCAACTACACCTAGGTTTAGCCGGTTAAACCTAATTGTAACCGATCGCTGTTGGTTGAAGTAAGATGTACGAGTAGACTCATCTGATCCACCCGGCGCCCACTCGGCACCGCCTCGCCTCGTGCGGTTAGTATTCTTTATATATGGATTTGTATGGGCATGCGCTCACTACATCAACTCCGTAACGCCGCCGGATCGCCTCGGTCGCGGGGCGTCCGCACGCGACGGCGGGTGAACCACGCGATGACAACTCGCTGCTCGCATGCTTGCCTTGCGTTGGTCCCGAGTTCCCGTGCGCTACCGCGCACGGTCGTCGTCAACGCGTGGACGCCGCGCGGTGAGGCGGTGCCGAGTGGGTGCCGGGTGGGTCTGGTGAGTGATAACCCTAAAACGTGAAGCAAATCAACTTGTTTCATTGTTGTTGTATGGTGATCGTTATAAAAGTTGGCACTGAGTATTCCTACATGATGAATTGTGAGCTCTAGAATAAGGACAAGTCTCACCTGGTGCTCCGCCGGCTGCTGCCGCTCCACGACTGTTTCGCTCGCTCGGCTCGCACATTGTAGAAACCTACTGATTCCCAAACCTACCTACTGATGTCATACTGCCCTCAACTATGTAAAAAATACAATTTTTTTCTTACAAACATTTCGTTCACACCAAACTTTAAGATGCTTCAGGGTTTAACCGCAATTTTATGTAAATTTGAAGACAAAGTCAAAATTGAAATTTAACTCATCTAAATTAAAATAGGCGAGATATATTTCAGTGGAACACGTGTAAGTTTCCAATTTACTTCTCTTGTTGAACAGCCAAATAAGAATCTCGCATCACCTAACATGAATATGAGTATAACATTTTGGATTGCGTTTACGTTCGCGATTATCCCTTTGTTATTGAAATATTGTCCATTCTTCGAAGCGATGAATATTTTTGATTGAAGCCGGCCCTTGTTTTTAGAAGTAGGGTTTTATAACGTTCAAGCTGTGTTGAGAAAACAAAAAAGCGTTGTTCAATCAGCAGCATCGCTTGCTTAACCCAGAAATTTCTAGAGAGAACGTACCGTGAATTCCAGACTATACATGCTATGTATGGAATCCCAATCTCAGATGACAGCAAATATTTGTCTTTATTTGAAAACGCCAGTAAATTTCATTTATTGTATTGAGAGAGAAAATTGTGCTTTTTCAATTTTTTGACTATTAATTAATAGTATAATAAAAACGTGCATTTCCAAAATTATAGTTATATACTAAGCAACCTACTTCTACTTCGTACTAGAGTGCACCTGTTTGAGCGAAAACGCGTCGTAAATGGTATAGCAGAAAACCATAAGCAACGGTAACCGCTCACCATCAGGCTGTCTGCTTGTGTGTATGTCTCTAACATTACATTAAAAGAAAACACAAGGAAAAATTATTATTAAAAAAAAAGAAAAAAAAAATAGATAATAGTAGTGTGGGCTTCACCCACGTCACACACATTATATATGTATGTTTACAGTATGTATTTATTCTTCCCGTATTATTTATATTATTTATTGTAAGTACTTTACAAATATACACACACATACACATTCATACATTCATTCACACACAAGCTACATTATAATATCTCACACACACTACACAAATAAATGCTACACAATAAAAGTGTAATGGACACGCTCCGGCGCAGGGCACGCGGTGAGCGCGTGACGTGCAAGACGGCGCTGTGACCTCGAGCCGCCCGCCGCCCGCCGGCCGACTCGAGCCAGTGTGATTTGACTCACGGCCCGTCCGCACGTCACTCGCACTACCGCCGCTCGCTCTTGCCTATTTCCGCGCCTCGCTTATTTAAGTTCTCTGTTTTTCATTATTATTCTACTGTGCTTTCTTCCGTCCTACTGTAACTCTTCGTGTATGTGCCATTAACTGTTTTCTTCCTGTGCTGTGTAATAAACTGTTGCTTCTGTCATATCCGTGCCTTCTATTTATTTAGCGGAGCTTCCCTCATATCACTCCATACTGGTGACCCCGTATTTGGACACAATGACCAGCAGCAGTAGTGAGTACAGTGGTTCAGTGAACACCAACGAACATTATCGTCGCAAGACCCGCACGGCATTCCGATGTACCAAGAAAATGTGCGTTTCCACTGCATCGGACGACTATTTTGTCGCGTCTCGCCCGAAGATTAGAGTGCAGCCGTTTTCTTCGGAAGATCCTGAGCTCTGGTTTGCGCTGTTGGAGAGTCAATTCGCCAACCAGGGCATCACTGCGGAAAGGATGAAATTTAACTTCGTCATCGGTAACATTGACATCACGACGGCGCAAACGGTGAGGGACATTGTCATCAAGCCGCCTCAGAACGACGCTTACCAGCGCATCAAGGCAGAGCTCATTAGACGCCTGTCCGTCTCACGCGAGCGGAAACTAAGGGAGCTGCTCACGCACCAGGAGCTCGGCGATCGGCGTCCGTCACAGTTCCTGCGTCATCTGCAGGACCTGGCGGGCCCCTCCACACCGACAGACCTCCTCCGGTCCATTTGGTGCAGCCGACTCCCCGAAACCATCCGGACCGTCTTGGCAACCCAGGATTCACCGCTGGAGCAGCAGGCAGAGCTGGCCGACCGGATCCAGGAGATCACCACGACCTGCACCGCGCCAGCCCCTCAGCCCTCCAGCGAACTCGCGGAGCTGAAAGCCATGGTGGCCACACTCGCCATGAAGCTGAACGAGCACACGCGCAGGTCTAGCCACTGTTCCAACATGGACCAGCCTAGACCTCAGCGACAACGCCCGTCATCTGCACAGCAGCGGCCACCTGCCGCAGCCAGCAGCCACACCCAGCAGCCGCTTACTAAGGAGCCGAAGGCAGTCGACCGTTGCAAGTTGCAGCAATGTCGCTCATCAACCTCTCGACGGCACCCGCGAACTCGCTCCGACACGAGTCACAAAAAGTACCCGACATGCTGGTACCACTCGAAGTACGGAGACAAGGCAACGAAGTGCCAGCAACCCTGCGACAACCAACGCGCGGGGAAACGCTATCTCGTCATCGCAGGCCGTCGAGAGCAAGCGAAGATCGAAGCCGTCACTGGAGGCGACTTGCTTTGTACACGCCCCACACTCATCTCTCCACCGTACACTGCACCCATACCTGCGTCCAGAACGACACGTTTTGGGCGCACTGTCAGATTCCGGCTGGACTAGTTTTATTATCGCCCCTAACCAGGTCTCTGGGGGGGAGTGATGTGGGCTTCACCCACGTCACACACATTATATATGTATGTTTACAGTATGTATTTATTCTTCCCGTATTATTTATATTATTTATTGTAAGTACTTTACAAATATACACACACATACACATTCATACATTCATTCACACACAAGCTACATTATAATATCTCACACACACTACACAAATAAATGCTACACAATAAAAGTGTAATGGACACGCTCCGGCGCAGGGCACGCGGTGAGCGCGTGACGTGCAAGACGGCGCTGTGACCTCGAGCCGCCCGCCGCCCGCCGGCCGACTCGAGCCAGTGTGATTTGACTCACGGCCCGTCCGCACGTCACTCGCACTACCGCCGCTCGCTCTTGCCTATTTCCGCGCCTCGCTTATTTAAGTTCTCTGTTTTTCATTATTATTCTACTGTGCTTTCTTCCGTCCTACTGTAACTCTTCGTGTATGTGCCATTAACTGTTTTCTTCCTGTGCTGTGTAATAAACTGTTGCTTCTGTCATATCCGTGCCTTCTATTTATTTAGTGGAGCTTCCCTCATATCACTCCATAGTAGCAATAATAAAAAAATATTGTTTTTATTTAAGTCGCAAACTTAGTTATAAGGGTGCTGCAAGAGCAATAGCAGCAGGATATTTAAGTGCCGTATTTAAAACAAAAAACATAAAAAAGCAATCCCGAAGTAGAAGCTCTTTCAAAAGGCGAAGTTTGACTGGAAACAGAAAATTGACTGAATTTTAAAATTAAAACCGGTGTAAATAAAAAACTGGGGAGTTTTAACTTAATTTAAGCCGCAGTCATAATTACGATGTAACTTGAGGACGGAATTTCACTGATCAAACAATCTCGAAAGTTGCTATATTAAATTCACCGTTACGTCTATCCGACTACAAAGCATTTTGTGATCATTTTAATGATCATGAAAAGGCCTTTCGTAATAATAAATTTTCAGATAATATTGTTATATTGGTGCTCAATAATAATAGCTAGTTTTTAGCCCTTAACTAAAACGAATAATAAATTGAACATTATAATATTATAATTTGTTTCGTTTTCAAAGCGCTCAATTTTAAACTAACTTTTCATTATGTTAGAGACAGAATAACAAGCAATGATATTAAAATTATTACCTATACAGATAAATATTAGCAACACTAACGTTATTGCCGATATTTTTTAGGGTTCCGTACCCAAAAGGTAAACACAGGACCCTATTACTAAGACTTCGCTGGCCATCTGCCCGTCCGTCCGTCCGTCTGTCTGTCAAGACCCTTTTTCTCAGGAACGCGTGGAGGTAATAAGCTGAAATTTACTTTTTATTAGAAAATACTAAGATCCATTGCCTCTTGAAGCTGTGAAAATTTCAAACTTCTAGGCCAACGCAATTAAAAGATATAGTCGAATATGTCGCAAATTTCAGCAAATTTTCGACATTCCCAAATAAATCAAAACCTACGGGGTACTTCTCGTGAACTCAGAATCTTGAAATTTGGCACGAAGCAACTTCTTAGAGCACAAATAAAAAAAAAATTGCAAAAACTATAAATTTTTATTTGCATCATATGAAAAAAATATTTTGAATAATTTTATACCTACTACCCTTTTTCTCATGAACGCGTGAACGTATTATAGGTATATTGAAATTCATATCAAATGCTCAAGTCTATAATATATCTAATACCTTTAAACTGTAATAAAATCAAATCTGTATGTCAACTCATTCAAAAGAAACAGCAATTTTAGCCGCAATTTTAAACTCACAATTACTCTCAAAAAATCTAAATCTACAGGGTACTTGCCGTTAACTCAGAATCTTGAAATTTAATACGCTGCAACGTCTTAGATCATAGGCACTGGAAAAATTGCGAAAACTATAAAATTTTTTAGTAACATCTTATAAAAAAATATTTTTAATAAATTTGTATTTACTACCCCTTTCCTCAAGAACGCGTACAGGTATTAAATTGAAATTCATATCAAATACTCAGATTTATAATAACTTTAAGTTGTAAAAAAATCAAACATCTATGTCAACGCAATCAAAAGAAACAGCAATTTTAGCCGCATATTTTCAAACTCGAAAGTACTCGCAGGGAATCAAAACCTACAGTACCTATATAATATTATACCGACTTTTCTTTAGGGTTCCATAAACCTACGGGTTTGTACGGAACCCTCGGTGCTCGAGTCCTACTCGTACTTAATCGGTTTTATTTCAAAATTACTTGAAATTGATGAGAATACTCATAACAAATATCAAGTTAAGGGTCTTCGGAGAGGTCTTAACGAGATACTAAATGCCAATTAGTTAGAAAACCCTATTTTCCTTCTATTTGTAATTTTCCTCCAAAGTATTGTATGAGATTTGTATTTATAGAAAGTACTTGGATAATATGTAAGAATATAAATAAATAACATCATAACTATCATCGGCTATGCTTGGGTTTCTCTATGCATCGTTTCTCTACGCGATCGAATCAGGAAATCGGTTTTCAGGAATGAGGAGTTCCGTAGACGAACTAAAGTCACCGACACAGCCCAGCAGATTAGCAAGCTGAAGTGACAATGGACAGGCCACATAGCACGTAGAGCGGACGGCCGATGGGGTCAAAATGTGCTCGAATGGAAACCACGGACTAGCAAACGCAGCGTAAGACCCATAAGCATAGAATAGAATGGAAAACTCTTTATTGCACACCACAAATACAATAAAATAAGCTTAGAACTAAGATTACACAGAAATAAGGTAGACAGACGACCTTATAAAGATCGCCGGAAGACGCTGGATGCAGATCTCTTCCAACCGGTATGTCTGGAGGTCTAAAAGGGAGGCCTATGTTTAGCAGTGGACGTCCTATGGCTGAGATGATGATGATGATGAAGATTTTACTCTCATAAAGTTAGATATTATGTCTTCACTGTGATGCATCGTGACATTTTCAGAATAATTTTTGAGTTTAAGAGTCCATTTAGTAGGTATGGATAAAAAAAACATTATTACAGCAATATGTTCTTTAAATCCTGGCGTGACACGACAGTACACACAAGAACGTTCGGTACGTAATTTTCTACTTATAATGTATTCATTTTTGAGTGGTGTACAATAAAGAATTATCTATCTATCTGTTTACGTACAATCGTAATAGTGTGGCTCTAGCTTATTCTAAATATAAAGGGAAAGAGTGACTGACTGATGCATAGCGTAAGTCACTGAACGGATTGAGTTGAAGTTTGGAACACAGGTTTTATGACGTAGACTTCCACTAAGAAAGGATATCTTCATGCGAGCAAAGCCTGGCTGGTTTAGCATAACCATAAGCATCATAATATAGTACCTATAATATTGTTGGAGGACCGATGACTAGTCACTAACTTGTCTTCGTCACTACACTAAAAAAGCGGTTGCGACGCGAGCTTAAAGACGTGATGTAGTGACTTTTGAAGCTGTGGTGGCCAAGGGGCTTTGTGGTGCGGATGCAAATCTGGACCACTGAGATCGAATCCCGGCCCCGCACCAATGACTTTAATTAGTTATGTGCGGTATTTCCACTCGCTGTACAGGTGGTAGGCTTCGGCCGTGGTTAGTTACCACCCACTGGACAGAACTGTGTTGCCAAGCGGTCATTGTGACCGTGTTCCGGCATGATGTTCAGTGAAGCCACGGGGATTTATCCCACCTTCTAGGTTTAGTCTGCTACCATCTACGGCCGCATCGTTGCTTAAGACCAGGCGAGATCGTGGTCAAAGGCTTAGCTATAACGAATAAAAAAACGTTTTATATAAGACGTCGCACCGAAGGCCAAAACCGAGATAATAGGGCCGTATTGGGGACTCCATGATTGTAGGTACCTATTATATTATAATATACATACCTTGAAAATTCCCAAGTTGAAGAATTAGTTTTTTTTTGTTATTGTACTTTACGAAATTGTAAAATTTAAACGTTTTTTCTTACTATAATTATAATAGATATTTCTAACTATCTGTATTATAGTTAACTGCTGATGAGATTTTAAGTGCATACGAGATGGCAAAGTCGCTGGTTTAGATGGACCGATAAAATACCCATAATACTTAAGTAATTTTAGTAAGAAGGCTTAGCTTGGCGGAATAAAAGAGGCCATTAGAGATATGAAATATGTATGTATGAGATCAGTGTAACTGTAAAGTTTAGGTGCATTAGTTGCCTCGTATTGCAATAACCTTTAAAAGGCTTCTGAAACTGTACTTATGTATGTACTTTCGTATGTTTAATATTTCACATTTATTATAATTTTAATAAGGATGATAAAGATTACAGACAAATTTCAGTAGGTAGGTAAGCATTTTTTAGCTGAAATGTGTTGATTGTCTCACTTAAAGTATTTTTCTTGAAATTTACGTTATGATCTACCAGATATCCGATTGGTAGGAGAGGTGGGAATACTCGTGGTCCAATTCGTCTTTATATTGGTTTCACATTTATTAATTTGTAAATATTTTTTGTTTATAATATGACTCTAATACGCCAAATCAGATAGATCCCATTATATATGTAAAATTTATAAAGCATTTAAGTCGTAATTTATATGGACCTAAATCTAGAAGAGGCTATAAATCTTATTTGGAAAGCTAAAGGAAACTCAATACTTAAGTATAATGTGTGAAAGCCTATAAAATTATTCCGTGGCAGGTTCCTTATTTGTTATTTCAATTTTCACATTATTACATACAGGAGAGATTTATGAGACGCAGGTCGCGTCACGTATTGCGCCTATGACACGCTTTTTACGAGATTCTGCCAAACATTGGGAAAAGATAATAATGTTTGGTGATAGAAATACTTTTACCCATGTGAATTTCAATGTTCCTCTGCCTACAAAGATGCCTGGAAGATCGTTATTAACGATAAGACCGCCAATTGTTAAACAATAGAAACTCTTTATTGAAACACTACAAACATACAGAAAACTTAAAACTATAACACAAAATTACGACATAAGTGAACTTAGATAATAATAATTATTGAAAATGTGTTTTAGATTTAAGTTTTTATGTATATTTGTGGTGTTTCATATTATCTAAATATATAAAAGGAAAGAGTGACTGATTGACTGACTGATCTATCAACGCACAACCTAAACCACTGGACGGATTGGGTTGAAATGTGGATAGTTTTTATGACGTAGATCTCTGCTAAGAAAGGATTTTGCCATGCGGGCAAAGCCGCGAGCATAAGCTAGTCTTCTAAATATCTAAAGGAAAGAGTGACTGATTGACTGACTGACTGATCTACCAACGCACAGCAAACCACTGAACAAATTGGGTTCAAATTTGAAATAGAGATAGGTATTATGACGTAGACCTCCGCTAAGAAAGCCGCGAGCATAAGCTAGTATTATAATAAAGAGTTATCCTATTAGTATTCTGGTTACTGATTGCATTTTCAGTGAAAACAAGTGAAAATTAAAAAAAAAAACATTTAAAAAACGAGCTTTTATTATTATTACCATCTAGCACTATAAAGTACTTGTCAAAACAAATCAAAAGAGCCCAAACTCAATGGGGTTGCGTCGTTTAATTACGGAGTTTCTATGGCCACCTTCCAGCTCCATCATCAGATCAGCTCGATGTCATAAAAATATTGCATTGCCATCCGATTTATGAATCAGGCATGCAAAATTTCAGCATAATCGGACAACGGGAAGTGGGTCAAATTAGACTTGCAAGATTTGATTGCAGACAGACAGACAGACAACAGACAGGTGAAAGTAAATAAAAGCTTGTAAAAGGTTTTTATTTCCAAATAAAATACTGTTCAATAAAAATATGTGAACTTGTTATCTTTTAATGTATCTATTCAGAGAGGATTACGGATCTCTTACTTACTAAACATAATATTATAATGTAATAGGAGGCTCATTAGAAAAAATATATATCTTGAAAAATATATATCACAAAAGAAAAATCTGATCCCATCTCTGGTACTCGTTACAATTACAACATTATTTAGGTATAAGAAACTAGCTATTCAGTCTAATAATATGGTTTTATAGTTCAGTCAAATACTCTTTCCTGTGGACTAACATTTATACAAAACTGAAGAATAACATATAAAAATAAACACAAAAACTACTTATAAAAATAACTTATTAGATAGATATAATGTTTGAATTACAATGGCACACAAACTCGCACCTGGATCTACCTTTATGTTTAACTTACGCGCTGCGCTCAGGGAAGACATGCAAAAAATGGTTGATGAGAAAGTTAACTGCGCAATGGAAACGGTTATGAATGATCTCTCGAGTACAACAGATTTCATATTTGCAGAACAAAAAGACATACTAACGAAAATCGCAGAGAAAGAAACTCGCATTGTCGATCTTGAGGCCAAACTGTCCAAATCTCGTGGAACTCTTGCGACTGTCCAAACACGCTTAGCTCAGATGGAGAATATATCAAGGAGTATGAACGTGGAGATCCATGAGATACCTGAGAATAAAAACGAGGACCTTATGTTTTTATTGAAGAAACTGTGCGAGTGCCTTCAGGTTGTTGTCGCCGATGGTGATATCAAGGCTTGCCGTCGGGTTGCAAACCGAAACTCTGATTCAAAGAGACCTCGGAACATTTTGATCTCACTGTCTTCGCAGCGCCTACGTGACACTCTTCTATCTTCAGTCACTCGTTTCAATAAGGCACATCGCGGAGACCAGCTAAATTTCTCGCATTTGGTACCCGGTGCTGCTAAATCAAGAATATATTTATCTGAGCATCTGTCTCCAGAAGCAAAGGAGCTTCATGGTTTAGCAAGAAAATTTTGTAAAGACAAGAACTTTAAATTTGTTTGGGTGCGCTTTGGGATTATATATGTAAGAAAGGACGAAAAGAGTCCTGCCATGATTATTAAAGATCTTGCAACGTTAAATAAACTGATTGGCGAGTGATAACTCTGCAAGTAATAAAACTAATTGTCGTTTAAGTAAATAGTATATTATTAACGTTAACTATCATAATTTCCATTATTTATTTAGATATATAACATGGTTACTGTTTATTATCAAAATGTAAATCGGCTTCGTAGCAAGTTGTCTCAGTTTTCTTTGAATTTATTAAATAGTAATTTTGATATTGTGTGTCTCACAGAGACCAATCTTAACAGAAGTGTATTTGACGGTGAAATAGTCGACGATCGTTACAACTTATTTAGACGAGATCGCGTAGATACTTCCTCTGAGAAACAAGAAGGCGGCGGAGTTTTGATTGCCATTCTTAAAAAGTACGAAGTAATCCGTCAATTCTCATGGGACACCCAGCTAGAAGATCTTTGGCTGAGCATTTTACCTGAAAGTCCATCGGTTCCGCGCCTAAATATCTGTGTTTGCTATTTACCCCCCGATATAAATCACCTTAACGGGGTGATAACACTCAATACGTAAGTTTTGTAGGCCTTATTGCATTCGATACAATGCAACATGGTGAATAAAAAAAAAAATATGTATATCTACAGGATATACTTTATTTTTGGTTGGTGCTCATAACACAATTCCATTATTTTCGCTCGATAGAAAAAAATAATGAAAATACCTCTAAAAAATGTTTTCATGGTTAAATAATGTATGAAGATGTTACTAAATCGATCAGATTTTTTGCCAAATGATACTTTATGTAATTAACTATATTTGCTTCGTGCCATTTTTTAAATAAAATAAGACAATTTTGCATAAACTCCATTTTTGTTATTTGCGGAAAAAATTGTTTGCATGTGTGCGTGAAGCCCGTGTACAGACACACCCGGCTGAGGCCTCTTGCTGAACAGACGTGTCGCGCTTTGAGTTTCAATACTCTCGTCGACATTTTTCCATATTTCAATGCTTATATCTTGTGTTTCTGATAGGTCATAGTTTAGTTTTACGTTTGCATATTTTTAATATTTTTTCACTATAGAATAATCGTGTAAATAATACTTCTGTAATATCTATAAAAAATTGGTATAACTGTATGCTTGGCAATAACAGATTAGTTTATTTAGACGCTCAGTTAGATGCTACGGTAGCCACATTGGTTTACTGGTGGAAACGCAAGCTGCATGTCTGGGTTCAAATCTCGATAAGAGATGTAATTTTTGCTTTATTTGTTTTTATTATAAGTTTGTATTTTTAACCAAGAACAAAATGTAGGGCGTTTACAAGTCGATGCGTAGACCTGTTTTTTACAGAGCACATAGTCCGAATTTGGTTTTTTTTTGGAAAGGGACGTATACTCTATTTTTGTTATTTGGGAAAAAATTGTATACCGCTGAGCGCAGCTAGTATTATTATATTATGGAAGCAGATGATGCGAGACCCTGGTTAAAAAAATATGCATACCTACCTATTATAATATTTACATTTTTGTTTTATCCGTTACTATGATTATATCGTGTAAATTATATTTTGCAGAAAAAAGAAACTAGAAAACGTCGAAATAACCAATTTTTTGGTCAAATATTTTAGTACGGCTCCTTAGCTCGATTTTGTAAGGAAGTATGGCCCCGAGCGGCAGAAAGCATGAAACTTGGCATGCGTATAGCTTTACCGTTCATTAGAAGAAATTTTAATAGAAACACCCCTTACGACAATGTTTTCACCTCCCCCCCCCACTTTTATGCCCCTTTTTTTTGTTTTTTGAGTTTTTCTTGAAAACTATGAGAGCTATAATAAAGATATACATATTGTCTTACAATATTGTATATACAATATTGTCCTTTATAGTATATTGCCAGGACTTATAGTTTCAAAAATATGATTTATTTGTTTTTGGATTCTTTTGAAACTATAAGTCCTGACAATATACTATAAAGTACAATATTGTAGAAAATTTTATGGAAAATAAACTTCTCCTTGATATCTTTATTATAGCTCTCATAGTTATCAAGAAAAACTCAAAATACAAAAAAATTGGGACCTAAAAGTGGGGGAGAGGAGGAAATATTATCGTGGGGGGTGTTTCTACTCATATTTCTTCTAATGAAAGGTAAAGCTATACGCATGCCAAGTTTTATGCTTTCTGCGGCTCGGGGTCATACATTGGACTAAGGATCCGGAGGTATATTTTTAAATTTTTGGTTCATGTATTATACACTAAAAAATCTACCCCAAATCTGCTTAATTTATGATACCCAAACACACAAATATAGGCGAAATAATCATTAATAAAAAAAACATTGCTGGTATTATCAGGTGCAAGGGCAATTGCATATCACCCAAAAACAATACTGTATATTTGCCGTTTGGGAAAATGAAAAGGAAAAGCTAAAGACAGAAAAAATTTAAACAGACTAGGAGGGCACTGTAGCTAGTGAAATTACTGGGCTGAAGAGTCTTAAATAAAATTAAATAAAAATAACTACTCTACACGAGATTTTTTGTCTTATCCATATCCATATACATATCCAACCATACATATATATAAAAGGCAAGTCATTTGTATTACATACATTTTGTCTTAAGTATAATAAAATTCTTAACATAATATATTATTATTTTTTATAAGTATTTTAGAGATTGAACATTTCATCAGACCATGTTTTAGACATGTAATCATTAAGAGAGTAGAAAGGATGTATTTCAAAAAAGTATTTTATTTTGCATTTGAACTCTAACATAGGTAGTCTAGTAATTTGAATAGGTAATTTGTTGTACATATCTAATTTTATGTTGAAACCCTGTTTATATACTTTATTAAATCTTGTAAAAGGTACTATGAGCCTCTCCCTATTTCTAGTAGGAATTGCTTGTTTATCTTGTCTTTTTCGTAGTTGATCCTTCTGGGAATGTTTTTTTTTTTTATACAACGAATTAAGAAGACGAGCAAGTCGCTCTCCTGATGGTAAGAGATAACGCTGCCCATAATTAGTACAGTGCTACCCAGTGCACTGCACTAACGCTTCCTACTTGAGAGTCATAAGATGTTAAGACTCCTCAGCCCAGTAATTTCACTAGCTACAGTGCCCTCCTACCGAAGCACAGTAATGTTTGCACATCACTGCTCAGGCGGTAGGATAACTGGCACTGTTGGGGTACCCACCTAGACGACCTCCTGCTAAGAAAGTCTACCCCCGGTAACCCCTCCCCCCCCCCCCCCCCCGGTACGTACCCCGGTATGTACTTCAAGAAGTGAGTTGTAAATAAAGAGGGACACAACTGTCATAATTCTACACATTTTAAAGTACTCCTTGGCCGACTGACGCCTGTGTAACCCATTTAAAATTCTAATAGAATAGATATTATAAAAACTTTTAAAATGAGCAATAGTGGGCCCCGCATAATGTACATTTTTCGTGAAAAGCACTCTAATAGTCATCCGTTGAGGTATAAATATTATAGGTATACTATACACCTCAGTGGTAGAGTCCTTCTCACGAAACAGGTCCCACGGAATTTTGCGGAACTAAATTAAATTTTTTCCAATAAATACAGGCCTTCATGCCATAAATAATTTTATTTGTTAGATAAAATAGAAGTTAATTACTATGCTAACTTTTAAAATTTTCGATAGTGGCGCCCCGCAAAAAGAACTCCTTTCGTGAAAAGCACTCTACCTAGCAGTCACGGTTTCCGATTGAGCTGAAATTTCACATACCAACAATCGGATGACAATGCAATAATTTTATGACATGGAGGTGAACTGAAGTCTGATGATGGAGCTGAAAGGTGGTCATAGGAACCGCGTAAACAAAAGACAAAACCTCATCGAGTTTGGGCTCATTTGATTCGTCTTTACGAGTACTTTGATACTATATAGTAACCAGGATCTGATGATGGAGCTGGAAGGTGGCCATAAGAATTCCGTGATTAAAAGGCAAAACCCCATCGAATTTGGGCTCATTTGATTCGTTTTGACGAGTACTTTGATACTATACATATAGTAACCAGGGTCTGATGATGGAGCTGGAAGGTGGCCATAGGAACTCCGTGATTAAAAGACAAAACCCCATCGAGTTTGGGCTCATTCGATTCGTCGTAATAGAGGGGGAGTTTCGATCTTAATCAGCTTATTTGGAGATAAGGAATCATTGTGCCAAGTTTTAAATCTCTGCATAAAACGACGTTTAGCGCCCAGAGTCTGTTTTTTTTTTTTTTATGTTATGAAGTAGAAGACGAGCAAGACGCTCTCCTGATGTTAAGAGATAACGGCTGCCCATAATCAGTACAGTGTTACCTAGGATTTCACAATTATGTGAAACTCTAGGAGCACTGCACCAACGCTTCTTACTCAAGAGTCATGAGATGTTAAGACTCTTTAGCCCAGTAATTTTACTTATTTTATGTGGTACTAGCTGACCCGGCGAACTTCGTTCCGCCTTAGAGTAATAAAATTACCCAATTTTTGTTTTTATTTAAATTAATTTAATTATCGAGGGTAGACTTTCTTACCAGGAGTAGACTTTTTTTGCAGAAGGTCGTCTAGGTGGGTACCCCAACAGTGCTAGTTATTCTACCGCCTGATCAGTGATGTGCAAACATTACTGTGCTTCGGTAGGAGGGCTCTGTAGCTAGTGAAATTACTGGGCTAAAGAATCTTAACATCTTATGACTCTTGAGTAAGAAGCGTTGGTGCGGTGTTCCTGGAATTTCATATCATTGTAAAATTCTTGGTAGCACTGTACTGATTATGGGCAGCGTTATCTCTTAACATCAGGAGACGTCTTGCTCGTCTTCTACTTCATCACATAAAAAAAAGTGGGGTAGTGGGTGATACAAACTGCAAGGCGATGCCTTATATATTTATTGTATCAATATTTTACATCTACAATGCTTAGAGACTATAGTACCTACGCTAGATAGAGCAGCGTTATCTCTTACCATCAGGAGAGTGTCTTGCCCGACTTCTTATTTCTTTCTATAAAAAAAACCGCGTGAAGGCTAGGTTAGGTTTTAGGTTAGAACATTTTAATTAATAATTCGTTTCTTTTAGTATTAATAATATTTTGCCGATCACAATCCTAGTAATAGTATAATGACAAGATATCACTATGCTAAAAAATTAGGGCTGAAAACTTTTACTTCAAACTCACCACCTATCCATGTAAATATAATTATTTCTCTACCTGCAAGGTTGTCTGGAAGAGAGCTTTTAGGGATAAGACCGCCAATTGTTACACATATATGTCGTGATTTTATGTTATAGTTTTAAGTTTTCTCTATGTTTGTAGTGCTTCAATAAAGAGTTTTTATTCTATTCTATACTGAAAATTATTAGGGCTGGATATTATTATGTCGAAAAATATTAGGGCTGAATATAATTATGCCTAAAAATATTATGGTAAGATATTTTATGCGTTAAAACAATATGCGTAACAATTTTATGCGTAAATATTATTATGCTTAAAAATATTATGGGAGAAAAATTTAGGCCAAAAAAGTTGTGCCTAAAAACTTTAGGCGTTTTGATGTTTAGGCGGAAAACGTTATGCCACATTAAATTAGGACTAAAAATTTTATGCGAGCCAATATGGACCCAATAAATTTTATGTAGAATAATTGACATTTTATTTTAGCTCTTATAGTTTTAAGTAGTAGTAGATTTTATATAGATTTAAAGGGGGGGGGGGGGGGGTGGAATTGTCGTAGAGGTGTTTCTACTAAAATATCTTCTTAGGAACGGTAAAGCTAAACGTATGCCAAGTTTCATGATTTCTGCCGGACGGGGTCATACTTGAAGCTTTATGTAAAATATTTTTTTTACAATGAAGTAAGAAAATGAGCAAGACGCTGTCCTAATGGTAAAAGATAACGATATCCATAATTAGTACAGTGTTACCCTCGATTTACCAAAGGAAAAAAACTGGGTGCACTGCGCCAAAGCTTCCTACTTGAGAGTCATAAGATGTTTAGACTCTTCAGCGAAGTAAAATATGGTTTCTATAACAATCGTGAAAAATAAAATTACTAATTACTAAACGCCGTTCCACCTTTTCCCATTGTTAAATATTTGTTTATAAAACAAGTGAGTATAAATAGAGCATTTTATAATTATTACCATTCAGCATCAAAGTACTCGACAAGACGATTCAAATGAGCCCAAACTTGATAGGGTTGCATCATTTAATTACGGAGTTCTGTGGCCACCTTCCAGCTTTATCATCAGATCAGTTCGATGTCATAATAATATTGCGTTGTCATCCAATTTATGCATGCAACATTTCACCGCAATCAGATTTCGGGAAGTGGGTAAAATTAAACATGCAAAATTTGATTAAAATAAGACAGACGGACAGGTGAAAATAATAAAAGCTTGTGAAAGTATTGTGTTGATTAAATGAATAAAATAACCTTACCAACCAACAAAAATAAAAAAATATTTTAGTTATCAGATTCATTTATTTAAATAAGCGACATCTATTGAGTTTTTTGTGGAAATTACAACACGATGCGATATAAAGTCGCTTGTGCTATCTTATAGTGCGTGCAAGTAGTTTTGTGTGCCGCCGTCCGATGCTCTAGCGCCACGCCGCGCCGTTCGTGCGGTGTGACTGTGTGAGAACGCATTTCTGAATTCGAATTAGGTGTTATCAGCCCGTTAAGAGAGATGAATTTTATACACATTGTCAGAGATTAATGTTAAATGACTTCCCGGACGATGACTACCTAATTGTTGGTGATTTCAATACCCCGGATTTTTACTCAATTACTTATCAAAACCATTTATCGAACGCACCATTGCCTAGCAAGGAATGTCATATGCTAAACGAGCTCATAGCCTTATGTAATTTTAAACAGTTTAACAATATCGTTAATACTAATAATCGACTTTTAGACCTTATTCTCTCCACTTTAGATAATATCTCAGTTGGTGAGGCATTTTCCTTGAGTCGCTTAGACAGTCACCACCCTGCCCTATCAATAGAGATTCCACTGTTTAAGTATGCAAAAAGTCTTAAACACGGTAACACAAAGCGCCTAAACTTTTCAAAATCAAACTTCGAAAAAATTAATCTAGAACTAAACTCTACATGTTGGCATGATATCTTAGACTCCCCTGACGTAGACTCCTGTACTGAAACTTTTTATGACACCTTATCAGACATAATTAAAAAACATACACCACTTGAATCCAAGAAACAATCTTCCTATCCAATTTGGTACAGTAAATCGTTGGTTAAATGTAACACTGAGAAAAATAAGTATCATAAATTATTTAAAATATATGGTAATCCCCGAGATTATGATACATTTTCAATGCTTCGGTCTAGATGCAAAGATCTTGCTGATGAATGTTATTCTAAATACCTCGTGTCTACCGAAGAATCGTTAAAAAATGACATCAAATCGTTTTGGAGTTACATTAATAACAAGAAGGGTCATACTTCAATCCCGCAAACTATGTCATTTGGACATTTGACGTCGTCTACTGGCAATGGAGTTTGTGACCTTTTTTCCCAGTATTTTGGCTCTGTGTTTACGAGGGATGAGTTTTTGGATAGCGATCTCACGGGCGATACCGAAGAGGACATGCTGACTGTGAACGGTAGTCCTTCGATCTCATTATCAAACGTTTCCTTGACTGAAGTTAATATATTAGCAAAAATCAAACAATTAGACATTAATAAGTCACCCGGACCCGATCTCATACCGAACAGATTTGTCAAGCTATGTGGAAAAGAATTATCCGTACCTCTTTGCATTATTTACAATAAATCACTTTGCAGTGGTGTATTTCCAAAAAGGTGGAAAACAGCGCATATTATACCGATTCATAAAAACGGTGACAAATCAAGATGCGAAAATTATCGCCCGATTAGTTTACTATCATGTTTTGCCAAATTATTCGAATCCCTCGTATACGATCATCTTTATAGTTATTTCAAACCTTTCATCTCAGTTAACCAGCATGGTTTTGTAAAAAATAGGTCAACCGTCAGCAACTTATTAGAATATAAACATTATATATGTCAAGCTTTTGCAAAATGTGGGCAAGTAGATTCTATTTACACCGACTTTTGCAAAGCCTTCGATAAGGTTAGCCATCATCGTTTACGTAGAAAATTGTCATCTTATGGCATTCATGGAAGCCTATATCGCTGGCTTTGCTCATATTTAGATAATCGTACTCAGCTCGTGGCACTGAAGGGCTATGCATCCTCACCAGTTACTGTAACTTCCGGGGTGCCACAAGGGTCTCATTTGGGGCCCCTGCTCTTCGTTGTTTTTATAAACGACCTGATCGCACGTCTATCTTCCAAATCCCTTTTATATGCCGATGATCTTAAGATTTTTAGATATATCTCATCTGAGGAAGATTGCATGAACCTACAATATGATTTAATTGCCATATCTGAATGGTGTAGAACCAATCTAATGTACCTAAATATTGATAAATGCTTCATTATTTCGTTCACAAATAAGCGTAACATGATTTTGTATGATTATGAAATCAACGGCAATATTCTCAACCGGACTTACACGGCAAAGGATTTGGGAGTTATATTCGATGACAAGCTCTCCTTCCGCGCTCATTATCAAAATATTGTGAACAAAGCTAACCGTCTACTTGGATTTATATTGAGAACTACGAAAGATTTCAAAAACCCTCAATCTCTATTATATCTTTTTAACACCCTAGTTAGAAGCGTGCTCGAGTATGCCAGTCCTGTATGGTCTCCTAATTACAAGGTGCATGTGTACAACATTGAAAGAATCCAGAGGAAATGTCTTAGGTTATTGTGTTATCGGCTGCGACCGGGCAGGCTTGCTCTAAGTTACGAAGAGAGATTAAATAAATTTGGAATGCAATCTTTGGAAACAAGGCGCTTATATTTCGATTTTATTTATCTATATAAAATAATTCACTCTATTATTGATTCCCCCGAACTCTTATCCGAAATTTCATTTAATATAAGATACCGAGCGCGTAATTCTGACAAACGAAATCTCTTCTCTTTAAATGTTTATAAAAATAACATATCCTACTTTAACCCACTTACAAGAATGGCACGCAAATACAACGAATTTTTACAAGATCACATTGAAATTGATATATTTCTCCCGAACCTGAGACAATTTGAGACAATTATTAAAAGAATACTTAAATTTAGTTAACTTAAAACACATTTACTTTTTATGTTGTTATCTTCTTTGCTCGTTCTTTTTTTTTTTTGTAGCGATTATATTATATTCTTTGTTTTATCTCTTAAATTTTATTCTTTTGTCTTCTCTATATATTTCGTTGAATATTATATATTATAGAAACTTTATTTACTGTTAAATACTGTAGTTCTTACGTCTGCACATATGTTTTATGTTGTAATCAAGCTCTCTATTGAAGTTTTTGTATATTTGTATATTTTTCTGATTACGATGTGTTTTGTGCAATAAATAAAAAAAAAAAAAAAAAAAAAAAAAAATGGCTTTATCGCAGTAAGCGACCTCTTCCAGACAATCGCATCGTGAAGGATTATAAGTTGTTAGGAAGAGTAGTGTTCTCGTGTTAAATAATTTTAATAATAGATGCTTAATTTGAATTTTCTTACATATTATTATTATAATAATTATGTTTTACACGTTATAACGTTACTAAGACTGTTAAAAGATTAGAGATAGACAATGAACATTCAACTTTAGATATTGAGAGTGTAACAATCGGCGGTATTATAGGTAATAGCAATCGTTTCCAGACCCCAAGCGGAAAAAGAGAATATGTATAAATATATTTTTTTGTTATTTGGTAACAAAATGAAATCGAATTTACCTGAAATGTAATTTTTTGCCGTTTATCAACCATTCCAAAGAAAAGAACAACGATTTAACACGAAAGTGTTTAAGAAGCGTGAAATGTAGATTCGGCCTCCAAAAACAACTTTTCTGCGAAGTACCCTCAGCTTGATTTGCAAAATAACATTGGGCCAAAATTCAAAGAAAGTTTTAACATTAAACTCCACTTTTTAGGATAAATATTTCTCGTAATATGCTCGAAGAAGGATTTTTTGAGAGATGAAGAGACATCGATATTATTACATCCAGTAGTCGGGCAACAAATACCTAAATTATTATATTTACCTACTTCACTTAGTACTAAGCAAACCATGTTTCGAATCATGGGGTTTATCTAAGAGGCAGATTGCAGATTCTGCCAAGAGGAGGAGGAAACCGCAATGCACATCCTCTGTAGTTGCGGGCCACTCATGTTCAACAGAAGTATCCATCTAGGACGACAAATGATGCTCCCCGATGAGATACAACAAGTCACCCCCTTGAAGATCTGGAAGTTCTTAGAAGCTACGGGTTTAGGGAGTGAACTTTTTTTTATGTGATGAAGTAGAAGACGATCAAGACGCTCTCCTGATGTTAAGAGATAACGCTGCCCATAATCAGTACAGTGCTACTTAGGATTTCACAATTATGTGAAATTCTAGGCAACGCTTCTTACTCAAGAGTCATAAGATGTTAAACCTCTTTAGCCAGTAATTTCCGCTAGCTAGTGAGCTACAGTGCCCTTCTACCGTAGCACAGTAATGTTTGCACATCACTGCTCAGGCGGTAGAATAACTGGCACTGTTGGGATACCCAACTAGACGACCTCCTGCAAAGGAAGTCTACCCCCGGTAAAAATATCACTATAGCTCAAGAGGGCGTCACAATAGATGAGCAATGTTCGAAGCGGCAAAAACCCGTTGAACTAAATTTCAATAATAATAATAGTAATTAGCAAATTTTTCCGGCCATTCAACTGAGGTGTGCGGAAGCGGAAGACTGTATTGATTGATCTGGGCCTCGGAGTATTGAAAGCTGATTGGCAATAAACAATTAAGTACATGAATAGCATTAATAAGATTGTAAATAGGTACTTAACGGGATATTTTATTTTATTTATTTATTATACGCTCGAGGCTTTGCCCGCGGCGGCGTGGCAAAATCCTTTCTTAGCGAAGGTCTACGTCATAAAACCTATGTGTTCCAAATTTCAACCCAATCCGTTAAGCGGTTCGTGGGCTGTGCATTGATAGATCAGTCAGTCAATCAGTTCAAAGTCAAACTCTTTCCATTTATATATTTAGATTTGGTTCACACCAACAGTTTATTAATCTTACTCTACATTAAGGAACAAATATCTAGTGTCCGACCGAAATTTCGGTTTCGGTTTCGGCCGAGTTTCGGCTAAAAATCAAGTTTCGGCTGTAGTTTCGGTTTCGGCCAAAATTGGCCGAAACTTTTGCCGAAACCGAAACTCATTTCGGAAGTTGTCGTGCACGCTCGCCTAGCTTCGTTTCTCTCGGCAACGCTTTGGCGGACGACTAATTGTGATCTAGGTATCTTTGTTAATTCTAAATGTGTGATTTTATTATCATTGTTGAGACTGGAACTAGAAATTTTAGTATAAAATTTATTACATTCAATAGCGGTACCTAAAAGAGATTAATGATTCTTTTAAGTACAAATTGGTACAAACCAAAGTTATTAATTAGTAAGATTTCAAAATACCAATACTTAGTATTTCATGAAACAGTAACAATTAGTGATTGGATTATTGAGAACTGATAAAAATTTTGCAATGAGAACTTAATTTAAATAAATAGACCAAGCACTATTCAGATTACGCATAATATAGGCTTCCTTAGTACTGGCAAATCGAATATTACTGCCATAATTTTCATTAATGATATCTTTAAAACTAATAAAGCTATCTTAACCGCTATAGTTTTTCTGCAAAGTTTAGGGTTGAAACTATAATATTATATTCGTGATTTTTTTTCACTGTTTGAAAGCCAGTAGTTTAGATTGAAGAGGGCTGGGACACCCAATATTTTTTTTTAACATGAATGTCTATCAAATTGGTCATTAAATCGAAAAATTTTCTAAGAAACATGTCCTTAAATGTTTGGGAAGTACCCTAAATTAATTGTTTTAAATTTATTTTTTGTTACCGTTATCTTACCCCAGTCATTCCCCAGCTCTGTGCAAAATTACAGCTTTATAGGACTCATAATTTCTCCGTAAAACCGCGGACAGACGGACGGAGAGACGGACAGATAAAGCTAAACTATAAGGCTTCCTTGTTGACCACGGAAGCCTAAAAATAATAATAATATCATCGATATATTTTTTTATATTACAAATGATAAAACAAAATTAATAATAATAGGTATGCTGTGTTTCTGTTTCATGTTCTACCGGTTTTACCGGGGGTAGACTTCCTTTGCAGGAGGTGACTAGGTGGGTACCGGGTACCCGGTACCCCAACAGTGCCAGTTATTCTACCACCTGAGCAGTGATGTGCAAACATTGCTGTGCTTTGGTAGAAGGGCGCTGTAGCTAGTGAAATTAATGGGCTGAAGAGTCTTAACGTCTTATGACTCTCAACTCTCAAGTAAGAAGCGTTGGCGCAATGCACTAATAATGCATTGTACTAATTATGGGCAGCGTTATCTCTTACATTCATAATTGTAAATTAACGGAATAAACTCACTTGTATTTACTTCGGCTTCGTGCCGACCGTTTCGATCCTGTACGAGGATCTTCTTCAGGGGGCTCAGGGAGGTTATCTCTTACCATCAGGAGAGCGTCTTGCTCGTCTTCTTACGTCGTTGAATAAAAAAAATGTTCTTGTTAATTCAAAATAATGGGTAATATGCAATTATTTCAGTATTTAGAATTTTATATTTGACTACGTGAGTTTCGGTTTCGGTTTCGGCCGAAACTGAAACTATTAAAGGCATACAGAGAAAAATAGGTTTACAAAACTATTTACAACGAAAACACCATAAAAACAGAGATATAAAATTACATTTATTAATGTTACTCTACCTTAAGGAACTAATGTCATCTAACTTAATGCATACCCTAGAGAAAAATATTGTGGTGCACAAAACTATTTACAACGAAAACACCATAAATACAGACAAATAAAATGGAATAAAAGCAATACAGTGCTAAGCATTTGTTGGGATTACTTCCCGTTTTTCCTCTTACCCTTATGGATAGTACTCGTGTATTGGGGTCACATTATAATAGTTTATTACTCTCAATATGGTCTCCATCCCAGTAATCAGAAGTTATTTGCATGAATATATTCGGTTCGGCGCGAATGCACTACGTGATTTGCATTCATATTAAATAGGGATATTATGTCCATTAATAAAAGATTGTCCGTCAAGTAGATTAAAAATATTTACACGATTTTTTCGTTTTGAAGAATTAATAACAAGTGAAATAAAAAAAAATGTTTTAAAAAAAACAAGCTTATATTTTTACCATCTAACACCAAAGTAGTCGTCAAGACTAATCAAACAAGCTCGGTGGAGTTGCATGAATATATTCGGTTCGAATGCACTGCGTGTTTTGCATTCATATTAAATAGGGATAATAAGTATGTCCATAAATAAAAGGTTGTCTAGATTAAACATTAAATATTTACACGATTTTTATGTTTTTAAGAATTAATAACAAGTGAACCAAAAAAAAAGTTTTAAAAACAAGCTTCTATTATATTACCCTCCATTCTATTATTAGTACCAAAGTAGTCGTCAAGACTAATCAAACAAGCTCAAACTCGATGAAATTGTGTTTAATTACGGAGTTCCTGTGGCCACCTTCCAGCTCCGTCATCAGATCAGCTCGATGTCACAATATTGTTGCATTTTCATCCGATTTATACATACATGCTAAATTTCAGCTCAATCGGAAATCGGGAAGTCGACCAAGTTAAACTTGCAAGCTTTATAATAATAAATAATAATAATAATTCATTTATTTCAGGCAATAGTACACTGCCACAGACGCAGTGTACCAGAGGCCCATATCATATTATATACCTTACAGACTAACATACATAAAATTTTATAAACTTAAAAACTAGGTCACAAGTAGCGCCGGCGACGTGTTGCGCGCAGAGTCAGCAGGAAGTCGTCCTCGGAATTTCCGAAACACGACTCCCTGCAGCCAGAAGTCCTCCTTCATGAAGGTCGGCAGACGGCTGGTCGGCACCCTGACCACGAAAGAATTAAAATTCGTTCTGTGGCGAGATTCCAGCTTTGATTACAGACAGACAGACAGACAACGGACATAATGTGAAAGTAAATATAAAAACTTGTAATAAGCACTAAAGTTGCTCGGTGGGGAAGTGGGTACGAAGTCGCAGCGTGCAATACAAAGAAAATGTGATGTTACGCGTTCCACCCACATAGATACAAATATAATAAGACTACTAGATTATACTAATATTATATTATAGTCTAAACTAGCTGTGCCTAGCGGTTTTACCCGCTGTATTGTAGCCTATTTGTTATTCCAGGGTCTAAGCTAACCCTATACCAAATTTCAGTTCAATCACTCCACCCATTTAGGCGTGAATAAGTAACAAACATACACACTCAAAAACTTTTGCCTTTATAATATTAGTATGTGTGAAGTGTGATGTGATATCACTTTATTGAAACAACGACAATTATATACAAGAACTTAGAATTCAATACAATTTATAATATACTAGCTTACGCTCGCGGCTTTGCCCGCGTGGTAAAATCCTTTCTTAGCGGAGGTCTACGTCATAAACCTATCCGTGTTTCAAATTTCAACCCAATCCGTCCAGTTGGTTTGCGTTGATAGATCAGTCAGTCAGTCACTCTATCCTTTTATATATTTAGAAGAAAAGTTTAACAATTCACGATCTTATCGCTAATAGCGATGTTTCCGGACAACCAATACTTACAAGCGTACGTAATACATATATATGCTCAGCCGAACATTAAACCTTTGCCTGTGGTGTGATTCGTGGAAGTCTCGGCTCGTTAAGGAATATTCGACCCAGCCAGTATTTTTAATATTTGTCTAGAAATTAGGTAAAAAAATATTTTAAATATGATTCATTATTCTGAGCTTAAATCAAAATTAAATATGCAAAATTAATATTTAAAAATTACGCTCAAACTTCGAAAAACTAAATTTCTTAAGTTTATACAAATTATAACTTCGTAGATTTCCTCTAATTAAATTTAATCTTAGGGGAGTTAAGTGTACACGAGTATTGTTATCCAACTGGAAACCTTTCAAACAAGCGCAAGTTAAAGTGCCTTTGACCGAAATCAAGTATTCGCATCGATCGAATTTTCTAATCACAGAATAAATTAGAATTAGAACAGAAAGAACCATTATGAACCTTCAGCCGCGCTAAACGTTTTATAATAACCGTAATAGTAACTATAATAAATAATAATATGGGTACACCTTACGCTGGAAGCGTAGAAGCTCGACTTTTTCTGAAAATGTTGGTATGAAAGTTAATATATGCTAATGAAATTGGTATTGGCTTTTCACGTAACACCATTTTTTTTCAGTGTTGAATATTTCCTCACCCGTCACATAACACCTCAGACAACCGTCTGGAAGAGATTGCTTTGAACGATAAGACCAATTGGTACACCATTGATGTTAATTTTTGATTACATTGTAGGTTTATATTTATTCTGCTTGGTATCAATAAGAAGTTATATTTTATTATCTTTATCTTATGTAATCTAAGTAGCAACTTGCATATTATAGTCTTACAACTAAGTGTTGCTGCAACTTGTCGCGTGTGTTTTTTTTATTCTCTGACTTTTTTATCTGCTGACTTCAACTTTTTCATGAGTGTTCATGAAAAAGTTGAAGCTCTCTTAATAACGGGCTCTCTCCCTAAAGGTAAATAGTGACCGATCTAATCGTATTGAGTAATCTGTGTTTCCAATAGTCCTATTACTTTGAATTTCCAATACAAAGTCGTTGGCAAGAAAATTACGTTACCAGACAACCGACAATTACTTCGACGTTTTGTTCAATTTGTGTTAATTATTATTTTGAAACTGATCGTAGTGTTTCCAGATGAAAGAATAAAGTATTTATTTTTTGGAAACCTTCTGAAGCCCAACACACCAAAAAAACAAAGGCTAACGTATAATATATTAACGTCCGCTTGAACGTTAGTTATGTTGGCCTTTTTTAACCCAGAAAAATGCGTTACGCATCGTCACCCAGTGCTGGAGGGCGCATGGCAATATGTGGGATGTCCCCGCCGAAGTGGGCGGCGGGACACTCACCAAAACTTGTGGGTGTTACCAGGACGCCATAATGCCGGGGTAGTGGGTACACCGAAGCACTCGTCCACGGTCTCGCTAAGTCATCCACATAGCTCCAACGTTTGCCAACGAACCCGATCGTTCGTCACTCACATCATGTCGCTCGTGTATAAGCGCTCTAAGAATTTTGTCGAAGTTTGAAAGTTGAATGTATGATTATTTTGTTTGAGAATTTGTAGATTATAATATTGTTGTAAGCAAGTTTGGAAATCGTATATGTTCAGCAATGCAGAGGTAAAAAAGTATTATTAGTGCAGAAATAGCCAAGTATTACGAAGGGGATACCACAATATTTTTAACTCTGTAATTAAAAAATAATATGTTACTTTTTAACGCTACATTGTTGATGTACACATTTTGCATGAATAATAATAAATTTCTAATATGTTTTTATTTTTCTAACCATAACGGCGAAGTTTAACTGAATAGCTTCATTAATTAAATTGTCAATGAATCCAAGACAATAAAATACAATTTAGTTTCGCTTCTTTATCCCTTATAAATTTGATTTATCCCGAAGGAATGTAATTTTACTTATTGGCATTTTCTGGAGGATCGTAGAATTATGACAAATAGGGACCGAGGAGTATTTTAATACTAGCACCAAAATGACTGAAATCATTACTCACAGTGAAAAATTTACATAAAACTAAGTATTTTATTTTTTAGCAACGATTTCCATTTAGGTTTTTAAACAAGTGAATTTTTCAATAACTTTTTAAAAACAAGCTTTTATTATTATTACCATCTAACATCAAACTCGTCAAGACGAATTAAATAAACCTAAACTTGAGGGGGTTGCGTCGTTTAATTACAGAGTTCCTATGGCCACCTTCCTGCTCCATCATCAGATCAGCTCGATGTCATAATAATATTGCATTGTCATCCGATTTAGACAAGTATGACAAGTATCAAATTAAACTCGAAAGATTTGATTATAGACAGACAAACAGACAACAGACAGGTGAAAGTAAATAAATGCTTGTAAAAACAAAGGTTTTCTATTATTTTACGTTCGTTTTGTCATGTTTTGAATATGTTTCTTTGAGAAAATAACATGAGAACGTAGCGAAAAATCCTCTACTCATATTATAAGGTTTAATTACTTATTTTATTTAAAAATGCCACTTGTAATTCCTCTATGATCAAAAATATACATTAAGTTGTATAAGATTTTGCAACAGAACGGTAAGGTTGTTCAGAGCTTTTTTCAAAATTTTCTTAAAACTTTACTGTAAGCGACTCCAAGACGACAATTTCGTTTGACATAGATTCTAATAACAAGTGAATTAAATTAAAAATTAAAAAAAACCCCAACGCAATATGTATTTCACCATTTTTTGGTGGCGGCCATCTTGGATTTTAAATTTATCATAGTGCATTGTATTCTACTAGTTAAGCCCTTTCATTTGATACCCATATTGAGGAGGTCGTGGAACAAAAAAGTAATACGCCATTTTGTAGCGGCGGCCATCTTGGATCGATTTCCATCAAACATAGCTAAGAACACTCTCGACTAACTCTACTTACGAACAAAAAAAACTAAATTAAAATCCGTTTATCCGTTCGGGAGGTGCGATGCCACAGACAGACACACACATACACCCCGTCGTTTTTGCGTCGGGGGTTAAAAAAACCTTGTGTTATTTCGAAACGTGTAGGAGTATTTACTTACCTAGTAACTTTATCATTAAATTATTCTTGAAAATAATAATATTATGATGGTTCGTTAGTTTACTTTTTGTAAAAGGCCAGAGTAGATTTTATATATAGGATTCCGTAGACAAATTATGGAAAAAACGGAACCCTTATAGATTCGTCATGTCGGTCTGACCGTCCGTAAAATATAGCCATTTTTTCTGAAACTATTTGGGGTTCTCCATACTTAGAACTTTTTTTTTTACTTAGCAAGTTATATATCAAAAATGATACCGAGGTTTCTAATAGGTATATTTTTTTAATAAACTAAATAGTTTGCGCGAAAGACACTTTCAAAGTGGCTTTCAAAATGTGTGTGCGTGTGTGTGTGTGTGTCCTGTAACTTCTGAAAAAATATATATGATGTATGTAACCATGTAAACCTCCACCACGAGATTAAAAGTAGTTTTTTTAATACGTCATTAATCGTAAACCGCAATTTAGGTTAGAACGAAATACAAGAACTTTTATATAATGTTACTGGCTGCTATGCCCTTCATGGGTGAGTCCGACTCGCACTTGGCCGCTTTTTATATAGGTATTAAAAAAAATATCTAAAATTTTTAGGTAATGCTGAAAATAAGTCCACATTATTTTCTCCAATTAATGAACCTTAGATTTTGTGAAATTTTAAGCTGGTCTAAATTTTTAAAGTAAAATAAATATTGTGAGCGAGTAGGTTTCATGCTTTTAATTACGTTCTTGTTTTGAATGAGGAAGTTTTGTAAAATATCGTAAAAAGAGTAACGTTATAACAATGTTTTTTATTCATCAAGATAGAATTTTTAAATTTTCATCGAGTAATTTTATTAAACCTGCTATGAGAATATGTCGGGACTACTCAGAGCCAGGCAGGTGTACAGGTATTAAAAAAGGAATATTGTACACAAAGTTTAATTAATATAAACAAATACCAATATCGAGGTTCAAAAAAAATAAAATTGGTACACAATACAGTGGATTTGAAGCGTTTAGATTTTCTTGTGGTATGTGAGTGCCTAGACAATGGATAGTTCAGTTGTATTTATAGTTGTACAATATAATTAACTTGTAAGTAGCTGTAGTATTGTCTCTTTTTATAATTATAACAAAATGCTATAAAATTAGCGTTTCGTTCAGATTTTTATCAAAATTTCGTATTTATCTTGTAAATTTCGTACATTTTCATCGCAAAAAGAAATGGTGCCTAATTTTTATTTTTAAACTATGCTACATTTATACAAATACAATTATACAAAAAATGGTTGCGAATCCTCAGTGCTAGCGTATAAGCTTAAGTCTATTATTTATCTGTACCTAGATTCAGATTGTCCAAAACAAACCAAAAATCATTCCTGGGGAATTGTACACATTTTTATAATAAAATCCCTGAGGAAATAACGGGGCTCACAGAAGGTAAGTTCAAAAGCCGTGTTAAAGCCATATTACAATAGAAAGCCTTTTATAAAATAACCCAATACATAGAAGATAGATATGCCTGGAAACCTCTGCATGATAAACCAGCTGGTACCCCTAAAACGTACAATAAATTTTGTAACCAAGATAAACATTGTAAGCACATATTTAAAAAATGCAATCCTTATAAGTTTCTTGCACGTTCTTCTCATAGAGGTGCTTTGTGAACGAGTGGTAGAAGGTTAAAAAAGAATAAAATTAAAATTGACTTGCAAAAGTACTCCAATAGTGCTAAAAAAAGTAGCAGATTTCAATAAATTAATTTTGTGTTTTAGCTTGAGTCTAGCGCATATTAAATGCATTATTTACAAATAACTGTCGTAATAATCGTTTTCTAAAAAGATAACATCTCATTCATTTTTACCTATTCATATTTCTATTTGCATAAGTAAATAATATGTTATCATTTTGTTTCTATATAATTGAAGAAATTGAAAGCTTGTTATTGTCTCTTCGTTTCTATTTTTTGTTACTATTAGAACATATTATAGCTGTAAGTAGGGATTGCAATCCGGAAAACCGGATCCGGTAATCCGGCCGGATCCGGCACATTTAACGGTTACCGGATCCGGTACAAATATACCGGATCCGGAGACCGGATCCGGTGCTAGTAGTTTGTGGCAAAATAATATAGCTGTTGCATGCGTAGGTACTTTTAATGCGTGTGGTATTCATGCGTGCGAGTCTTTCGTCACCGAGAGTAAGGTATAACTATTGTACTATCTATTAAATACTACATAATAATTAATATTGTTACCTACTTATAAATAAATCTGTGAAAGTGAAATCTAGGAAGACTGAGTTACTCGTTGCTTCGTAAAATTATAAGTATTACCTACTCTACTTCGTCATCATCATCCACCGCCCTCTACATCCCACTACTGGGAATAGACCTTCCTCAGGTTATGCCAGTCAACCCTGTCCTGCGCCAATCTAGTCCATGTGCGACCCGCCAATTTTACCAAATCGTCCATCCATCTGGCTGCTGGACGACCGACACTGCGTTTGCCTGTCCTTGGTCACCATTCAGTCAACATCTTACTCCACCTGTCGTCACCTCGCCTAGCCAGGTGACCTGCCCAACACCATTTGAGTCCCATTACTCTCGTTTCAGCATCTTGAACTTTTGTTCTCCGCCTAATTTCGATGTTTGGAACTTGATATTGAAGTTTGATGTCAAGCATGGCGCGCTCCATGGCTCTCTGCGCTACCTTGATGCGGTAGACAGCCTCATGAGTTAGCGTCCATGTCTCGGCGGCGTATGTCATGGTGGGCAGGATGCACTGAAGGCTATCGTCAAACGATATGTAAAACACTAGAATCCATAGACAAAATTGCGTACATTACTTGCTTAAACCTCCTCAATGTATATTGAAGTTGTCATCAATCGTAGTGGGTGAGAATTAGCCAATAGGCCCTCTGGTTGTAAAGCCTGGTTTTCAGACACTGAGGAATTCGACGTGACTAATTCAGAATGTCGTCTAATTCTACACTACCTACTAAATTTTAATTGTTCTGAATGAAAATATGTTTTTATCTATTTGTCTTAACGGTCTTAACATTGGTTAGGTAATAAAGTCGATTTTAACTACCTTCATCTTACTAATATTATAAACGTGAAAGTTCGTAAGAATGGGTGTCTGGATGTATGTTTGTTACTCTTTTACGTCTAAATGAGTGGACCGATTGGTCTGAAATTTGATATAGCTTAGACCCTGGAACAACACATAGGTTACAGTACAGCGGCTGAAACCGCTGGGCGCAGCTAGTATTACGTAATATGAGAGTAGTGACTTGATTAAATCACTTATTGTAGTAAAAAGCAAAAATCATCCTGATTTGATCAATCCGGCCGGATTGAAAATGACACCGGATTGCAATCCCTAGCTGTAAGCCTCCCAAATAATATGTAAAAATAAATAAGTTAATAAATTAAGCTGGCCGCATCCTAAAAACTCAGCCTATGAATTTGTTATCAAAATTTATAAGTACCTACGAAGATAATAGAGTAAATAGTTACACAGGATGAGGACGTGACTAGGGACTGACACTGAGTATTTGCGATTTTTCTATGTATTGTAAGCTATAATATAATGTTTCTCTGTTTTCCTAACATATCTTTATAGCCACCGTGATTCTAAAAAACTTGTATTTTTCCTTTCCTGCTTGGTGGTCTGGAAGAGATCGCTATTAGCGATAAGACCGCCAATTGTAACATTGCTTAACTGAAATGTACTTTTAGTGTTAATTGTTTTCTTTGTTGCAATAAAGAGTTATCTATCTATCTATTATCTATAGTTCCGCATTCAGTATTATATCGTATAAGATATTGATTTTATGGAACGTGATTATAATATTAGCTTGTGCTCGCGGCTTTACCCGCGTGGTAAAACCCTTTCTTAGCGGAGGTCTACGCCCTAAAACCTTCCTGTATGCCAAATTATAACTCAATCCGTCCAGCAGTTTGGGCTGTGCGTTGATAGATCAGTCAGTCAGTCACTCTTTCCTTTTATATATTTAGATGTATTTTAGTAGAATAGATGGCATCAAAGTCTTAACAAAAGCAATTTCTCGCAACATAGTCCTTCTACTGTAAAAAGTTGTGCGATCCATGTAATAAAAAATGCGGTTAATTTATTCAGTATCTACTTAAGGGTTTTTTTATCTTAAATTTTAAAATAATTTATCTAACCTAACTACATGATATTGTTATAGTGACCATAATATTGCTTTCATGCTTTAAATGTAGATTAACTTATGGCCATCGCAGGTAAACACAGTATTATATCTCACGAGTTATACATAATTTGTCGTATAACTTGTGAAATATATTCTGTAATAAACATGGCCTATTTATTACACAGTCGGGCTACGCGCAATGTAAGCTTCCGCAGTACTCACTTGCAAATGGAATATCAACAGCCCTAACTTTCAGAGACAATATTATCTCCGAATCTAGTAAAGGTATCTTAACCGCTATAGTTTTCAAGTTTAAAACTATTGTGGTTAAGATATTATCTTTATCACTTTTAAAAATATCGTTGATGAAAGTTAAGGTCAGCCTTTGATCTGTAGTTAGTCGTTTTACTATTAGTAAATAGGCCAAGCGCTACGCGCAATGTAAGCTTCCGTTGTACTGGCAAATCGAAGATTATGGCAAATCGAAGATTAACAGTAATCTTCGATTTGCCAGTACAACGGAAGCTTACATTGCGCGTAGCACTTGGCCTATTTACTAATAGTAAAACGACTAACTTCAGATCACTCAAAATAATTACAACTTGTATACTCACATACATTTAGAAGATACATTATATACAAAGTAAACTAGACGTGGTATATCTTTGAAGTATCTCCAATAATAATACACACAGCAGTTTCTATGGAATTTGTAAAGGAAAAGCTGCCTCTCTAATTACTAACCGGGTGCGTGGATTTCGTTTAGCCGATGTCAATATCCCTTAGCAATCGGGTGGTTGAACTATAATTGGAAATTCTTGTATTAAGGCGCCTCTAATATAATCGTTTCCTCATATACGTTGAGATACTTCATAATATTATAATTAATAGGGAAGTTGAAAAGGTCAGAAATATTAAATTATTATTCATAGTAATTTAAATCATATTTTATAGAATATTAGACTCGTATTTTTTGGTTTGTGAATAAAACAGCGATGAGTCAATACCCAGTATAAAAATTATGTACCCAGGTTTGGGCAGAGGCGTCAATACCAAGCAACTTTAGCACGATATGTATCACAATATTTTAAATACTAGCTTATTCACGCGGCTTCGCCTGCATGGTAAAATCCTTTCTTAGCGGAGGTCTACGTCATAAAACCTATCTATGTTCCAAATTTCAACCCAATCCGTCCAGCGGTTAAGGCTGTGCGTTGATAGATCAGTCAGTCACTCTTTCCTTTTATATATTTAGATTTTAGTAAAAGACAAAAAAAAACATATTAGTCTACATCCCTATCTATTGTTTTTATTTGTTTTTTTTTTTTTTTCTTTTCTTATTATTAATTTTTATATGTGTGTGTAACGAATAAAATATTTTCTTTCTTTCTTTCTTTCTTTCTATTATGTGAATGTACCTATAATATACTAGCTGCGCCCAGCGGTTTACCCGCAGTACTTATGTAGCCTATGTGTTATTCCAGGGTCTAAGCTATCTCTATACAACATTTCAGCTAAATCGGTTCACCCGTTTAGGCGTGAAAGAGTAACAAACATCCTGACATCCATTCTTATAAACTTTCACGTTTATAATATTAAGTAAGATTTATACTTATATCCTACCCATAATATTAAAAATGCGAAAGTATGGATGTATGAATGCAACCGCTTTGGGCTAAACGACTGAACCGATCGGAGTTACTTTAGTGCTGGTAAAATCACTAGTTACAGCTAGTCTTACCATTATAAACGTGAACATTTGTAAGAATGTATGGATGTATGTTTGTTACTCTTTCACGACTAAACGGGTGGACCGATTAACCTGAAATTTGGTACAGAGATAGCTTAGATCCTGGAATAACAAATAGGCTACAGCGCGTAAAACCGCTGGGCGCAGCTAGTTTTATATATAATTTTTATTATGTTTTAAAAAAACACAATCTATTTGGAGATAACGCTGCCTCTGGGGTGAATTTACAAATTACCGCCTACTCAAGTAATTTATATAATTATAATTTGTGTATAATATAATAATAAATTTTGGTACCTATCTATATTTATTTTTGTACTTTTGATTAAGACGATGATTAATATTATTATTTGCTGAATGAATTTAATGTTTATGTAGTTTGTTCCCAAGAATAGCTAAAAAAAAAGTTGGGCGCTGTTTTGCTACTTGGTACTTAAATAATTATCTAAATAAATAAAAGGAAAGAGTGACTGACTGACTGACTGATCTATCAACGCACAGCCCAAACCGCTATACGGACTGAGTTGAAATTTGGCATACAGGTAGGTTTTACGACGTAGACCTCCGCTAAGAAAGGATTTGGCCACGCAGCCAAAGCCGCGTGCATAAGCTAGTCTATTATAATATTATATAGGTAAAACAAAGTCAGATTAGTTCGAACACTTATAACAGAGAGCTTATTGAGATTTGTGGTATATTAACGAAAAGCAGAATAACTATTAAAAACATTGGAAGATTGATGAAAAAAAATCCCATACAAACTTGTTCTTTTTGTACCTATACAGTTAGTCAAACATTTGATTGGATTATTTTTTGTTTTTTGTTTTATCCCCAGGTCAGGATGTTTTAGTTAATAAAAAAAAAAGTAAATTTGTAAGAATATAGTACGGATGTACGTTTGTTACTCTTTCACGCCTAAATGGGTGGACCAATTGGTTTGAAATTTGATATAGTCATCGACCCAGGAATAACACATAGGCTCTTGTACAGCGGGTAAACCGCTGGGCGCCGCTGGTCTAATATAATTATTTAATTGTTTGAGGTTGAGGTAGATTAATGTGATAAAAAGTTCACCGGGTCCTCTACTGTATAATAATATATTATGTATGTGTATGAATGTGGGGATATTTCAGATCTACACAGCTAAATGAGACGCTGGAAAATCATGATTACTTTTAATAGCTGTTGACACTGTAAGTAGCCTATATTACTCATCATTTTTTTTTTTATTAGTCTATGCTGTCCCACTGCTGGGCAAAGATCAATATTATCTTACTAATATTATAAACGTGAAAGTTTGTAAGAATGGATGTCTGGATGTATGTTTGTTACTCTTTCACGCCTAAACGGGTGGACCGATTAAGCTGAAATTTGGTATAGAGATAGCTTAGACCCTGGAATAAAACATTGGCTACAGCGGGTAAAACCGCTGGACGTAGCTAGTATATTATAATTTACGATCTAATAAACAGTCTTACTCTAACATTCATTTCGTCTCCATACCGTACATGGCGACCCTGCCAGGATTCGAACCTGGAATCTTCTGATCCTGATTTTGATTCTGATTCTGACACAACTCGTTTATATAAGCTCGTTTAAAATAAGTAAAAATAGGCCATGTCATGAATCATCTTCAATTAAATCTATTTCTACTAATGGTTCAGTGAAGGTGGAAATGGGAAGTCATCCATTAATAAAATCAATGTTTGTCCATTTCGGTAATTCAGTCAGTTAAACCTTTAAGGCTTGATTCACATTAGAATTAGAATAGAATAGAGCTTTAATTGTTCTTTTATCATTTTCGTTTTTGATCAATTTCATAATATTATGAATATATGTAGGTGTATGTAATAAATATTCTTGTGAGTCTTACTTTGGAAACTGAAAATTTGATTAAAATTAGTTCTGTAGTTTAAATATATTAATATGTATATATATTATACAAACGTGTGTCTTGTAGTCACATCTTACTTATATTATAAACGTGAAAGTTTGTAAGAATATATGGATGTCTGGATGTTAGGATGTCTGGATGTATGGATGTATGTTTGTTAAACTTTCACACCTAAACGGGTGCATAGATTGAGCTGAAATTTGGTATAGAGATAGCTTAGACCCTGGATTAACACATAGGCTATAGTACAACAGGTAAAACCGCTCGCGCAGCTATTGTTTCAATAAAGTAAACTTCGAGCAATCTTTTTCAGGCTCGAATCAAGTCATTTTTTTATCTTTCAACCGACGAAAAAAACGGATGATGTTTAAAAAGTCGACGCGTATATTTATTTTTTATTTCACTTGTTTAATTTGAGCGAATAGCACCATCCAGCGGTTTTACCCGCTGTCCTGTAGCCTATATGTGTTATTCCAAATTTCAGCTCAATCGGTCCACGCGTTTAGGCGTGAATGACTAACAAACATACATACATGTTTTCCTATATATCTTTATAGCCACCGTCATTCTAAAAAAATTGTATTTTTCCTTTTCTGCTTGGTTGTCTGGAAGAGATCGCTATTAGCGATAAGATCGCCAATTGTAACATTGCTTAACTGAAATGTACTTATTTAGTGTTAATTGTTTTCTTTGTTGCAATAAAGCACCCTATTGTAACACCCTTGTATACTATGTAACAATATTTTTAAGTTTTTTTTGTTTTGTGGAGTTTCAATAAAGAGTTGTGTATTGTATTGTATTGTAAAGAGTTATCTATCTATCTATCATACATATAAACTTTAGCGTTAACAACATTAGTATGATTACCCCGAATAATGGTTCAACCATTATTCGGAAGGTAGACAGCAATGTTAATTATTATGCTCACTCGCCCTGAGCACTACGACTAACATACAATGCTTATTGAAATGATCTTCAATTAGAGAGTGGTCAAACTCATCAGGTGGGTGAAATGGGACTAAATATCTTAACATCAAACTAATGCAATCTTGTAAAGTTATAATTATCATATAGCTTTCAGAGAAAAATACCACCAATTAATGAAATTGTGTTTTTTAGTTATAATAATTGATACTGATAATAATAATTGCGGTTTATTATCCAACAGACCTTTTTACCCTACTGAGTCAGATTCAGAGTCAAATCACAATTAATAGGTATTACTAGGTGATTATGAGGACATTGAAAAAATGCTTAAAGGTCTTCGTATTTAGAATTTAAACAACCGTACGCTCACTTACACACACACGCGCTCACACACACACACACACACACACACACATACACACACACACACACACATACACACACACACACACACACACACACACACACACACACATACACACACACACATACACACACGCACGCACTTGCGCTCAAAAAAGCATGCTTGTTAACGTTTTCTTTTTCTAATTAATATTTAGACAGTTTTTATAATGTAACTTTCTCTTGTAGACATAAATAGAAATAAGCATAATATGGGAGAAGCCATTGGCACCTGACACACAGTTTTCAACTAGTTCAGGAGCCTATGGATTCAACAATAAAAATGTAACAAATTTATGTCCAATAAAGATTTATTATTATTATTATTATAGGTTGTGTGGCCAATCTATATTATAATTATGTTGCAGTTATGTTCAGGTACACACTATAGGGCCTGCAACATAACTACCTACATATCTAAGTTTTCTGAAGGTTTATTTGTGGTGTTTCAATAAAGAGATAAAAAAAACTCTGTTTTACAAGTATTCTACAGTAACTAGTACTTGTCTAACACTTGCACAAAAACACAAGAGAATTAGTTTATAGGAGATAGAATCTATACATTTAATTAAAGCCACCAACAGCCCCCGATATTGTTTTCTTTTTTTTATGACAATGAGTGGCAATACGAGCAAACTCCCTTCTATCATTTTTAGTTAGTCTATATTATGGATACCGAAGTTCTAGTTACGAAGATCACTTGGGATGAGGTAGCACAAGAAAGAGATACATGGAAAGTTTTGGGGGAGGTCTTTACCCAGCATTGGAAAAGTCCCCTACCTTCAGTTATACAACGAAAATTAAAGTATGTAAACTGTCGGAGGCGTTGATTTGTATTGCGTTTATCGCTCACATAATACCTCTATAATTATATTACATAAAGTTGTTTTCTCGGAAACATTTTCAAGTAGCTCTTCGGCATTACCGCCGCAAGGGTGCGATAATGAAAGGCTTAGTACAGTTCTCTATTTGATTGAAAACAGTAATTCTGGGTTAAGCCTACTATATTTGGAACAAGTCTAGGCATTTTGTTTTTTATTCGTTCGTATTTCGTTAATTATATTATTTTCTACTCACGGCTACGCACACATGTGTATCTTTTGTTTTTTTTTTATGTGATGAAGTAGCAGACGAGCAAGACGCTCTCCTGATGTTAAGAGATAACGGCTGCCCATAATCAGTACAGTGTTACCTAGGATTTCACAATTATGTGAAATTCTAGGAGCACTGCACCAACGCTTCTTACTCAAGAGTCATGAGATGTTAAGACTCTTTAGCCCAGTAATTTCACTAGCTACAGTGCCCTTCTACCGGAGCACAGTGATATTTGCACATCACTGCTCAGGCGGTAGAATTACTGGCACTGTTGGGGTACCCACCTAGACGACCTCCTGCAAAGGAAGTCTACCCTCGGTAAAATTAATAATAATTATTTATAACAAGCAAAGAAGTAAGAAGACGAGCAAGACGCTCTCCTGTTAATAAGAGATAACCCGGCCCATAATCCGTACCACCATTTTACATAATTATGTTAAACTCTAGGTGCACTGCACCAACGCTTCTAACTCAAGAGTCGTAAGATGTTTAGAGCATGCAGCTTAAAATTAATTAATAATAATAATTACAACGCCCACCTATACTGAAGCACGGTAATGTTTTCACATCACTGCTTAGACGGTAGAATAACTGCCACTGTTGGGGTACCCACATAGTCGACTTCCTGCAAAGGAAGCAGTGGTGGCCAAGAGATTATCTGGTGCGGATGCAAATCTGCACCACCGAGTTCAAATCCTGACCCCGCACAAATGACTTCAATAATTATTAGTAATGTGCGGTTTTTCCACTCGCTGTACTGGTGGTAGGTTTCGGCCGTGGCTCCACCCACAATACAAAACCGTGTCGCCAAGCAGTCATTGTGACCGTGTTCCGGCATGATGTTCACTGAAGCTAGGGGATTTATCCCGCCTTCTAGGTTTAGTCTGCTACCATCTACGGGCGCATCATCGCTTAAGACCAGGCGACCTAAAACGAATTAAAAAAAAAGTCTACTCTCGGTAAATGTTGATACACTTAGAGAGCGCCTTAAATCTATTTTTCATAATATTATGTACTATATTTTTTATTTACTCTTCTTTATGACAAATCTAGAGCGAAGAAATAAAAAAAGTAATTAAGACTACGTAGTGTTAACGACTATAAAATTACAGTGCTTTTCACGAAAGGAGTCCTTTTTGCGGGGCGCCACTATCGCACATTTTAAAAATTAAAATTGCTGAAACATTTTAACTCCTCATAATTTCTTAAATTAAATTTCTTAATTAAATAGGTATTTATTTTATATAACAGCAAAAAAATTTGGATATAAATTCCAGTGATAATCGATTAAATTAAATTTAGTTCCGCTAAATTCCGCGAGACCTCTTTCGTGAAAAGGACTCTATTCGTGAGATTGATACCAATTAAAAATAGCGTACTTACCTATTTGTTCGGCACACTGTCTACATACTCGTAATTAATACGGCATTGTTTTAATTTTAATCGTGTTTTCGAAAGGCACGTAAATTGCGGGTCCCGGCTATTTCATATACTGAAAATACGTAGGAGGCAGTCGTCTGCAGCATATAGGTTGGCCAACAAACTATAAATTGTGATTTGACTCTGACAGTGGAAGTAGGGCAACCTGTTCTGTTGGAGTATAACCCCCAAAATTATTATGTTTAAAAAAAATCTGCATACTTATTGTAGTGTTTCAATAATAATACAATCATAATAACCATCCAAAACATTAAAATAATTTAAAAAACGAACTACATCCATACTATAAAATAAATTAAATTAATGTTATTTATTTAACTCTACGGCTGAATGTGTCTAAAACATTCAATATTGTCGATATACAGTGATTACACTTGTGTACCTAAATTATCTAGTACGGCCTCTGATAAAGGTACTTAATTGGTATAAAAAGTAAACTTTCTCTCTTAACAAAGTTTGGTATACAAAGATAACTTATTTACGTCAAACCGAAGAAAGTATCGCAAACAATATATTTGTGAAAGTTAGTTAACTTGTTTGAGGAAAGCACAAAGGGCAGCCATATTATATTACTTTGCAGAACTTTCCCCTTTGCATTCAAACGAAATATTTCTTGGCTTTGTACATAGATTTAAAAAGATAGGAAGATGCGGTACTGACGTTTCTACCATGGTCCGCTTAAATTAGGCCCACGGCACAATTTTAGTTCGGCGCGAGTCGGCGCGGCAACCGACACTTTCCGATCCAACAGCAGGGCTATTCACTTATTTGTCAGGGAACCGAACCGAAGACCGAATTGTCAAAAATATATGAAATGACGTATTACGTCGTATCGATTTAATGCGTCATTTACGTGATTTCATACATTTTTGACAATCGGTCTTCGGTCGGTTCCCTAACGGATATGTGAATAACCCTGCGAGTCCAAGTTTGGCATATCAACGATATCGCTATGCCGCATCTTCCCATTTTTTTTAATCTAAGGCTTTGTAGCAAGTCTCGTAGACAGAGCTACGGAATTGCTACGAGAAAGGACTTCCTATTATGAATCTTAGCTTTAGCGCCACCTATCTATTCTTTCTCTAACTTTTAAAACCTATATTTTTTAGTGACATCTGTTGAGTATTACGAACAATAACTTAAATCACTGAAGACGAAAATTCTTGAAAATACTTGTTCCATTTGCGTTACGCCATCTCGTTTCATCCACGAGAACTGTTTCTGTTCGACATCTTCAGTATGAGCTGCTGATACAAGCATTTATCCCCTAGAACGTTAGATGGCGTAAAACTGGAAACAACAATATCAAATTTAGATAGCATTTTCATGCTTGTTACTTGTTACAACGTGGTTTCTACATGGCTTTTTCATCCAAATTAAGTACTTGGTCGCGCCGTGCCGCGTGTCGCGCCGCGCCGCTGCAGTGCAGTTTCCGCTTAGTGCGCTTGCATCTTTAATGTGTGCTGTTTAGTTGGAAACGTTGTCTAAAATATAATTTATCGGGTGAGCTATGGAATTCAAAGTTGTTTTTGATCTGCTCATATCAGTTGTTTCGATGCTGTAATTGCTCATAATATTGTAAACCATAAGCCGCGTCAGAAGTGTGCCTAAACGCGCATACTCTGTGAGCTCTAACTTATTACAGAGGTAGTCTAGCCCCGATCCGCGCAATGAGTGTGAAATTTTAAATACTCAAACAAAATAAAATTATTACTTTTAATTAAAATGTGGCAAGATTAATTGCGTAAAGATAATTTCCATATTAATTATTTATTGTCGCTGTTAAAAAATTTAATTTCAGAAATATCGGTTCTAAAAAACCCTAATATCACCAATCTAATGTTATTAAGCAATTTGTGGAATGGATATACTTACCGGCTGAATGGGTGACGCCACTAATGCTAAGTGAAGGCACACAATGTCTTTATTTCTTAACTTAGCTGCCTAATACAATAATCGTATCGCATGTCCCCTTGTCACACATGTTGTCTTCCCACAATAAGGAAAAAGGTTATGTTGCTGTTACATTATCTGAAAATACACCTCCTCGAAAATACTATTTTTCTTTTACCTTCTGTTGGAGTATTGATGAATGATGAAGAATAACAATTAAAATATTATGCAAGTAAACAGTCGCATTGATAAACCTCCTCATTTTAAAAAAAATCGGTGAAAAATATAAACGAAATGTCCTCATAAACTGTATATGTTAATAATATAAATATTAATAATCTTCAACATCCTTCAATTTCCCACTGCTGGGCGTAATCTTTCCATTGATTCTGGGTCAACGAGGTGACAAAGCAAGAAACGGGGAAAGTAGTTAAATCAAAGGGCGGCCTATGAATAAATTCGAAGACGTATATGTGTGTGTCAGGATAATGGATATAATAAGAACTTACATCATATGTTTCTGATGTTAAGTGTATTTTTTTGAAAGCCCTAAAAGAATGAAACAATACTTTAAAGACAAATTTTCTCGCAGTTCTAATAATATTACGTACATAAAAAATTGAATTGATAACTTTCGTTTTCGGAGTCTGTATAAAAAACGTAATATCCGCTTTGGAGTGGCACATTAGGCACATTATAAAAACATCAAAGAAACGTATGCACGATAAGTACGATATTTATTAAGCACGAAGCTATTATAGTTTTAATCAAAACCGTGGACAGTGGCCCTTACATATTCTTTGATATATTATTTTTAACCCTCCCACTAATAATCGCTCGACGTATCGTCGTCGTATCGATCACTTTAAAAGAACAAAAAACGGAGTCTTACGTAACTAGGCACTGCGATCAAATCGTCTGGGAGTCGTGTCGATTGCCACCTGAAATCTTTAAATTCTTCTGCAGAAAGTTTTTCCAATATTGACCAAACGCTGCCTTGTGATTCCAGAGCAATGTTATTTGTTATACACTAGATACTCGTTTTATAATCCACTAGCTTATGCTTGCGGGTTTGCCCGCGTGGCAAAGTCCTTTCTTAGCGGAGGTATTTAAATATATAAAAGGAAAGAGTGACTGACTGATCTATCAACGCACAGCTCAAACCGCTGAGCGGATTGCGTTGAAATTTGGCATACAGGTAAATATTAGAGCGTAGACATCCGCTGGGAAAGGATGTTTCCGCGCGGGCAAAGTCGCGAGCATAAGCTAGTATGTAATAAAACCAATCTGTTTTTCAAATTTCAACCGAATCCGTTCAGCGGTTTGAGCTGTGCGTTGATAGATCAGTCAGTCAATCAGTCACTCCTTCATTTTATCCATTTAGATACTTACAAAAAGGTCTCAAATAAAGAAGAAGAGCCTATAAAGAGCTAAGAACATCGCCCTGACTTAGTGTCAATTTAGTTAAGTGCTCTATATAACGTTGCATTGCGCTGAAGTCCAGCCAATTTTGAAGGAATTTAAAAACCAAATTAATTTTACGCAGTGTGAATTGGATATTAATATCAATATATTCTAACGTTTTAATAAAAAAAATGTGTTTAGCGGTTTTAGAAGTTAAAAAGTAGTCTGAGGATCTAAACTAGGTACCCTAATTTATTAAATTTGCTCATTCGATTCAACCATTTAAAGAGGTATAATATACCATAGATATTGGAATTTGTCTATGACAGATTGATACATCAATAAATCTTATATTATTATATTATGTAATCAATAATTATATATAATACATACTTGCTTTGTTCAACAGTTTTACCCGCTGAAAGAAGCCTATATAATTTATTTCCCTAATTCGTTGTATATAATGCATAAGCTACATCCAGCCTTATACGAGACTTCACTTCAATTGATTCAGTGATTAGACGTGACGCGATAATGCACACAAACATACATGCTTTTACTACTTATATACTGTAGCTAGTAAAATTACTGGGCTGAAGAGTCTTAATATCTCATGACTCTCAAGTAAGAAGCGTTGGTGCAGTGCACTAGGTAGCACTGTACTAATTATGGGCAGCGTTTTTTCTTACCATCAGGAGAGCGTCTCGCTCGTCTTCTTACAGCGTTGTATATAAAAAAAGTAGAAAAAAGGATTATGAAGGAAAATTTTAAGTGACTTAATGAGTGTGTACTATCTACTAGAGTTTTGTTAGATTTTCTTCCTACATTCGGAAGAAAATTATTATTAGTATTTTTTATTATTATAACCCATTTTTTTTTTTTTTACTTTTTCAAACTTAAGTAGAACTGTTTTCATGGTATTCGTAGAATTGGAATGAAGTTATTATGTTTTGTCTGTCCTTATATTATCCAAATCGCAATTTTATCCAACGTTAAACATTTTCATTACGATCCAAAAATAGAAACACGGTCAAAAGGCGCCTTGTCTCGTATATTTGTATACAGAATATACCTGGAATTTTAAGTAGATGAAGATGTAAATACTCGTAATCCAAAAAAAAAAAGTTACTGAAACGTGTCACAAAGGAATTTCTTTTTTTTTTTTAGCTGGGGATAGGTACTAATTTAGCGAAAATATTTGAATAGTACCTATGTTGAAACTTGGTATTTTTGGCGGATAATTACATCCCTAAGGGGCTGCGCAGACGCCAGACTATCCATGACGCACTTTTTAGTCTGTGAAAATAGAACCTATGCAATTATATGCAGTAACGCACACGACGCGCAAAAAGTCCGGCGCGTTACTGCATATCCCTGATTGTAATGCATTTCCTTTGTGAGGTGTACAATAAAGCATTATCTATCTATCTAAATGTATAAATAAAATATTGTATTAAATAAATGTATGTAAATACATACTTACTATATTTATATACATAAATATATATCAATTATAATCCCAAAATACACAATATTTATAATAGACATAAGATTTGGTAAGATTTTTATGTTTAGTTATTATATTAGAAAATTAAATCATCCTGTAAGCGTATACAACCGGCGCGGTAGCCAATCACAAACTGCAGCTTGACAACCGGTTTGTCGCTGCAGTTTGAGCGAGCGAATGAACGTACGCATCGGCACAAACCTAAGTAGGTTTTTAGATGTTTTGTACTTAGTTTTAAGATTTATATTTTGGTGTATTAAATAAAATAAAAAAATATATATATAATTGCATAGGTTCTATTTTCACAGACTAAAAAGTGCGTCATGGATAGTCTGTCGTCTGCGCAGCCCCTTAATGTGTGTGTGAAACTAAAACCTTTAAATAGGTATTTATAGTCGTCTCTTCATTAGGCTGAACGCACATCTATACGAGCCGACCACGGCGCACGAAACGAATTTTGAATGCTGTATATGAAATCTCATGAAACCTTGCACACTTCTGCGCGTCGAATCGTCCGAATCGGAAAAAGTATACATATATTAGTAAATAAATGCGTTTAACTTTCCTCAACTGTTTTTGAACTTAATCCTTTTCCTCGAAAGAGCTTAAGTGATATTGTTTACTGACGCTCTTCCGAGATTTCGAGACCAACTGCTTAGGCGTAAGGTAAGGATACATAGTATTGTTATCTGTGAGAAGCAGGTTTTTAAAAAATTAATGCAAACGGCAATAGCCCAAACTAATATTAATAAAGGAGATTTAATTAACATTTTTACTTCGAATTTAACGAAATAACACAACAAAGGGGAACCTCGACAAGAAGTCCGCACCGAACGAAGTCTCGAAGAAGAATGACATACCGCTCAGCTCGGACCCGCTTATATGAGTTAGTACCGAAAATAAATCGTAGACTAGAAGTTCACAAAAGATCAAGAAGATTTTCATACCTAAGAGGTATCAATAATTAAGACCGGACGAACTCTACATATCTATGCTACTCGTAGTACATGTTATAGATATTAATTAAGATGAAAAGAAAATAAAACGTTCAACTCAGTCTCTCGAGACTGCACTAAGAACTAGGAACATGATATATTACGTAATTAAAATCTTTCATTTAACGAGTATTTTAGCGCTTTATTTAGTTATTATTATATGTATGGATTTTAAAGAAATGTTAGCACAAGTTTGAATAAAATGAATCTTATCTATTTAACAATAAAATAAATATTGAAATTGATATTAAACTTGATACTCGCATTTTACTTTTATGAATATTTGTAACGAAATATTATTTTAAAAATATCTCAGATAAAGCAAGAATTGAAGAGTCTACTAAAATGATTATGGAGGTAAGTGACATTATTATTATTATGGATGTTTATGACCTGTTTATATCTGAATGGCTGAAACGACTAAGCTCAAATTTGGCATTCATATAATAGCGTGAGAGATTTTTTTTTTCTTTGGTATAATATCCGTCAATTTTCATATATTTTTATACAACGACTAGCTTACGCTCGCGGCTTTGCCCGCGTAGCAAAATCCTTTCTTAGCGGAGGTTTACATCATGAATCCTAGCTGTGTTCCAAATTTCAACCTAATCCGTCCAATGGTTTAGGCTGTGCGTTGATAGATCAGTCAGTCAGTCACTCTTTCCTTTTATATATATAGATAATTAGAAGTAAGAATGTAGCAAAATAAGCTACTAGGTCCTAGGAAAATAATGTTAGTTTTACCTTCACACACATTCCACATCATATTAGCATATTTTCACTGTAGATTTTCAATGTTTTAAAGTAAATAATTAAGTTTTTCATTCACCCTCCGTAATTGAAACAAACAAATAAAAATATCTTAATAAAAAGGGTGGATGTATAAATAGGTTAGTTGTCAGATGTCAAAATGTCATCTGTCAGTCCGACCTTTTGTTTGTCAGTCTGACATTTAGGGTTTTTTATGAATGTCACAAGCGCAAATCATGTGCCAAATAAAAATAAATAGTTGCCAGGGAGATAAAAATCCACTCAATGGTAGGAAATTTTTATCTCCCAAGACAAATAAATGATAATAAATTCTAAAATAATAAGATTGTTAAAAATAGTTAAATACCGTTTATATCGGTTTCCTCTCCAATAAATAACAATTAAATAGTAGGCACTACCAACTACAGGTAGGGTTCATAGTGAGGGAATCGTCGTGGGTTATATGTGAGGCCGATTCGATGGATTTCACTGATCGGGTCGGATTCATATTTTGTAACAGGAGGGTAGTCGTGTCAAGTCTGTTGAGTAGTATTTGGATTTATGCGCTGGTAGCCCAGCCGTCCATGTTTTTTTCCCCTCCAGGCCATACGACGCCATGAAATCCTTTATAAGGCAAAACACGCCCATTGTTCTTTCTTTTACGCATCGAGAGTACAAGTAAGAAGTCGCGGTTAGGGCGGGGGAAAGCCTAGGCTCTGCCGAGGCGTCCCTCGCCCATGAGTGTTTTATTCTTTTATAGGGACAAGCTCCCCAGCTCCAGTAAAAGTTTTAATAGAAATATAGTAAAATCAGTGTTTTGTTGAATCACCGGTGAGTAACCTCGGTTAATTTTTCATCACCGACCGACCTCCCACGTCGGTATCCCTAGAGGTTTCTTGATGTTAATCTTGTTCTTTTCCTATAGCACTGTTTCGACACCCGAGCTGCGTGTGCCGGTCATCCCGCGCGTCCGCCGGAGCGAACACGTGTCTGCATACCCACTTTTAAGTGGTGAGTTTATTTTTTTATCTGAGTGGGTAGGATTGTTCTACTCTGGAACGCCATGTTCCCGTAGGTTGATAGGAACGGGCCTAAGACCTGTGAATTGTTCACAGGGTCCCGGGTTAGGGCTCCGCCCTCTTCAAGCTTCGGCCGCCGCCCGTCACAGGCGAGGCTGCCGCCGAGCATATTCCAGCGGGTGGCGCTAGTGTAGCTGCCCAGCTGCGTTCTACGTGGTTTAAATTCCCGGTTTTCAAGCCGCGCCGTCGCCGCCATTTTGTGGTATAGCCACGTGCGTGCCGCAGGACCCTAGGGCTCCTGTTGTAGTATTCGTGTGAGGAATATAGTACTCCCCCCATATAATCTCTGCCGATAACGCAAGATTTTTTATAGATTTATTGTAACTTTTGTTCTGTCCACGTGGGTGATTCCTGGTCACGGTCGAAGGGCCATCAGCAGCTCCCTGTGACATCACCACGTGTGATAAATAATACTGGACTTACTTAAATAACCTTTTTTTATTTAACCTAATTTGCTAATTTAATTTCGATTGTAACGTACCTCTTTATTTTTGGGCCCTAAGCCATTCTTAGGTACCCTATTGTATATTAATATCATGTAAATTTACCGTATGAACATAATGCGGTCCTTGTATTAAATTAGTTCCATTTTAGGCCACGCGCCATAAGATCTTAGTTTGTTTAAGCGGCTAGTAATAAGTCGGAATTGTATGTACCATAAATTAATTTAACCAGTACCTCAACTTGCTTACATATTTATGTAGATAATTTAATGCATGTTTTTGTTGTAACCAATGAAGTGGAACCAAGGAATAAAATAACCTATATAACTTTGTTAATGATTTTTATTTTGTACCAACCCCGCTTCTCGTTTGTAGGAGGGAGATCAGTGGCGCCCTTATTCTAAATTCTTCTGATCTTTCTCCTCTCTAGGCTGAAACCATCCATGACCCTGGCTCTCATGCTGGTGTACAATTTTGCTAGTCGGAAATTTCAGTCAGTACACCCTGAATTGCTACAGTGGCGTACCCAACGTGAAGCCTAGAGAGAAGCGTTTGGTACAAAATTATTATGTGTGTGAAATTGTAATAACTTTGTATTTTGTTAAATTGTTGTAAACTCATAACAATTTTATTTCAGTAAGTCCGTTTAAGATTAAACGACATAACTTTAACTTCGCAAAACTTTAGATACTGTCTTACACTATATAACTCAAATAGTTTTGAAACTACCCTCATTTTAATTTACTCGATATTTATCTTGTGTTGACTAGGTCATTTTTTATTCACAGGATCGTACATATCACCTTCGTAAATACTTTTTATGAATGTCTATTTTTAGATGACAAAATGTTTTTTTTCAGCATACGGCTTAATGAATTTAATTTAGGCTGATATATCTCATAGTCGTAACTCGCACTGTTTTTGTGGTTTTGATTTATTTACCAAGGCATAATAATCTTGTTTTTCAGATTGTTGTTATTTAATATTGTCTTGTTGCATAACCTAATATTTTTTGTTCGTATGTTTTATCCGGCATATAAGCCGTGAATTTCTTGTGTGTAATTCACAGGAGGATCGAACGAGTCTTGCAGTTACGCGTGAGTTAATAATTTTTGGTGACTTTTATTTGACCTTGATTTTTTTTTGTTGGATTTGTGCAGTAGGATTCTTTGTTGTTCTTATCAGTTGTTTTATGTGTGCATTTGGTAGGACTGTTTATGTGTTCTTATGAATTTATTCTGTTGTGGACTTTGATCTTTCTTTGTTTTTATGATCTTAGGATTTCAATAGCTCATGAATTTAGTTCTCATTTTATTACCATAACTTAACGAATATTACTACTACACTATACCTACACAAATTGACACGAACATAAATGAAATTACTTGATTGATTTTTTTTGTTAAGTCTTTCGTGTATAATATTTTTTGTAATCTTAATATACGTAGGTATATCAATAAATTCCAGTTGGTTTTGTTTCTGATAATCAGTGAATGGCATATTAATATTTTTAATTTAAATACGAGCGAGTAGACTGAACCGCGGGTGATCGAAAAACTTTTTATGACATAATGCTTTGGAATGTAAACTACATTCTCATTGTTTAGACCTTTTATTAAATTATATCGTTTGCCAATAGGTAACTTAGTTACCTGTAGTATTCTTGTTGTTTTGTTTATATATTTCTCTTGTATCATTCAAGGTGGTTCAAGGTAACACCTGAGTAAATAATACGTAAATAATTACTTAACTTTTATTTTTACTTGCTTACTTTTAACTTTTATTATTTAAATGCAAGTAAACATTTAATTAACTTTTAATACTTAATGTAGATACAAGAAATTAATGTATAATATACTTGTTTACCTTCCTTATTTAAATGTAATTTAATGCTTTTAATTCTGTAGAAACTGTAAATTTATTTCTGGCATTCATTATCTCATTTCGAAACCAGTAACGCCATCTAGTGTAAAATATTTGCACTAAATCGAAGCCAACCTCGGTATTTTATTATTGACTTGCATGGAGATTCTATTGGATAATATTTAGTAAACACTTTGATTCAATAAACATTTTTAAACATTAAATTTTCAGTTTTAGTAGATTTAGACTTCTTTTAGTACTTTGTTTTAGAATCTAGATTTTTTTAGACTTTGTCGTGTTTGAACTTTGGTTTGTTTAGAAACTTAGTTGAGTAGAACTTTGAATTTCTTTAAACTTTTAATTCTTTTTAAACTTATAGTTGTCAAAAATATAAATTTACAAGCGGCGGTCTTATCGTTAATAAGCGATTTCTTCCAGACAACCAATGGAAGTAAACCAATGAATTTTTAAAACTTAGATTTTTTATTCTTTCTAAACTTGCGATTTTTTACTTAGAGTTTTTGGAAACTTAATTTTTTTTCAAACTTAGAATTTTTCTTGGAACTTAGATTTGTTTTTGGAACTTTGAATTTTTTTTTGAAACTGAATTTCTTTTGAACGTTGCTTCTTTAAATTTAAATGCCATTTGATTTTCAATTTTAGATTTTGTTTGTAAACATACTTTTTAAATGGGAGATTTTATTATAGTAGGACATACCTACTCATACCTACCTCACTCACCTTTAATTTCAAATTCCTAACTTAACATACTGATTATTACGTAACTTAGTCTGAATTTAATCTTGTGTTTTATACGTGTTAGTAGGCGTGTAGACATAGTTTTTGTTTTGAAATAATATCACTTCACTTACATACATACTTTAACTTTGATTTTAAATTTTATTTTTTTTGTTAGTAGGTACAGTGTGTACTTATTAGATAGGTACCTACCTAACTTATATATACCTATTTAAATGTTTATAGGAATTTTAATTTAACTTTTCATTTTCCAAATTCAGTTTACTATAATAATTTAATTTTGTAGTTCTTACCTTACTTAACATTTTGATTTGGTCTTTTAACATTGCTTTATAACTTAGCTTTATGTTATAACAATGAATTTTAACTTTGATTTGAAAACTTATTTTTATTTAACATGCCTGACTTTTCTTTGCTCTTTCTTTTTTAAAGTAGCTTATGTAGAAGGCAAGGAATGTTATATTATTACTGAGCATGCCTCGCTTCAGTGGTTCTAAATTTAAAAATTCAACAGGCCACTTGAACTGATGGACATGTCGCTAAGGCAATTTGAATTTGAACTGATACACAGGTAAAGAACATAATTATTATCCCTGACACTATTTCAACATAGAATAAAGATCTTTAAAAAAAAAGTTTCCACTAGTCCAACGCTTTATTGTAAACTTGAAATTAAATATAATAAATTCTCTTACTGTAGGACCCAGTATTTATTTGTGGGCTCAGATTATTTCAATAAATATGTCACTTTGTCTCCATTGAAGAAAGTAACTTCCTAGTACATGGACCCCGAAGTATTTATATGTAGATAACGGACCCCAGTTCATTTCCAAAGAATTTTGGGGATTGTATTCTCAAATATAATATACCTCATGCATGGTAGGGAGATGATTATTGATGGCAAGTTATATAACTCAGACCATCCTGAGGATAGGAATGTTATAGCAGACATTGATTTTGGCTTTACTGACTCACTGAAAGACTTAAAATTAATTTTTGAAAAAGTTCGCAAACATTTATTAGATGCACACTCTAGGAACGCTAAATACTATAATATCAGAAGGCGTCCCATTGAGTTACAGGAAGGTCAATTTGTTTATAAAAATTGTTTCACGCTATCTGATGCGGCGAAATATTATTCGGCCAAATTGGCTCCCCGTTATGAGAAGTGCATTATTAATAGGAAGCTAGGTCCCCTGGTATATAACCTAAAATCCTTAACTGGGAAGGATCTTGGCAACTTCCATATAAAAGATATTGTACGACCTGGTGAAATACCTAGCTCTTAATTTATGATATTGCATTAATGTATGATATTAAATACTTACCAACTTATTGTAACTACTTAAATTAAATTATTTTACCAATACCTAGATTTGATATAATAGCACTTACAACCTGTAATAGTTATACGTCCTTTTACTTAACTTTAACGTAATAACTTTCAGTTAAAATTTATATAAGAAGACTTTCACTCTATATGTATATATATATAACACTGTATATAGGTATGAGGTACTGACCCATCTGAAGGCAGTATCCTAGGAGAGGTGTTTTATATAGGGCTCTGGGAGGTGTTTGGTGTGTTCCCTGCCTCCGGTCCGCTGACTTCTAGCAGTCTCTAGGAAGTGTTTGAGGTACTATTACCCTCACTTTCGGCCTGTCAAAATATCTATATAATATAGCAGTGTATTAATTAAGAAAGTTTTTCTTCATACTTACTTAGTGGTAGGTTTAGGCTGTGTGAGTTTTAATGCATTGGACTCACCAGCATTATTTTTGCCTATCCTAGGTTCTTACATGCTTTTAGGTTGGATAGTGTTTCTAAATTTTACTATTAATTCAGGTCAGCTCACAAACTCTAACACTTACACTCATACATAACTTCACACACCCACACTTATACAATGTACACACCAGCTGGAACTGTTATATTTTCTGAATTATAAATATTACATTATGGTGAATGAATGATAGGGGAGGAGAATGAAGATAAGAAGGATGACAGATGAGAATGGAAGGGTATAATTTAATTTTATTATTTAGTAATTATTCAGCAACCCACTGACCCCTTTTGTTGACCAGTTTTTGAGTAAGAAGCTTAGTGGAATGGCGTTGTAGGCCATTAATCAGAGGTCTAGACTTTGTTCCTCAAGTTTTTTTAGTGTGTACTAGCAACCACCAGTTTATTAGCATTGTTCACTTTATTTAGGGTTGTAGGTTGTATTTTGTTATAGCCAAGGCATTACTTAGTTTTTTGTTTTAACTGACCTTTTGTGAACTAGGTGTTGAGTAGGCGGTTTAATTGGACGGAGTTTTAGCCGTTAGTCTGAGGTTTTAAAACTTTGTTCTTTTATCATCGGTTGTTTGTACTTAGAATCCATAAGGATATTAGTAATATTGGTAATTTTTGTGGTTGTAGTTGCATTTTGTGTTTTGGTTTAGTTTACTTGTTTGTTCGACTGACTTTTTGTTAACTAGTCTCCCTCTAGGCAGCCAAGTGTTTGGCGTTTTTGGCCACTAAACATAGGTCTAAACTTTGGGCACTTAGGATGTTTTAGGTTGTACAGGTTGTTCGGAAGTTGGTTAGTAACATGGTTTGAGGAACTAGATGTTGGTGATAGGATTGTTGTCCTTCATTTGTTTTCCAGCCACTCCATTGTTCTTAATTTATACTTTGCAACCACCAATATTATATGTAACATTTGTAGTTCTCTGAAATTCTTAATTTTGTTTCAGGAGTCCTTGGCTATTGATTTGTTTTAGGTTGATAAAATCTATCATTCAGTAGTGTTGTATTAGGTATTGGACCCTTAGTAGTTGGTATAGGGAAAATAGTTTTCATTTAGTAAGACGTAGTTTTTACTTTACGATTTTTTTTTATTTTAAACTAGTTTAAAATAAAAAAAAATCTACTCACCAAAAATTGAACTGTAGCAAAATAAGCTACTAGGTCCTAGGAAAATAATGTTAGTTTTACCTTCACACACATTCCACATCATATTAGCATATTTTCACTGTAGATTTTCAATGTTTTAAAGTAAATAATTAAGTTTTTCATTCACCCTCCGTAATTGAAACAAACAAATAAAAATATCTTAATAAAAAGGGTGGATGTATAAATAGGTTAGTTGTCAGATGTCAAAATGTCATCTGTCAGTCCGACCTTTTGTTTGTCAGTCTGACATTTAGGGTTTTTTATGAATGTCACAAGCGCAAATCATGTGCCAAATAAAAATAAATAGTTGCCAGGGAGATAAAAATCCACTCAATGGTAGGAAATTTTTATCTCCCAAGACAAATAAATGATAATAAATTCTAAAATAATAAGATTGTTAAAAATAGTTAAATACCGTTTATATCGGTTTCCTCTCCAATAAATAACAATTAAATAGTAGGCACTACCAACTACAGGTAGGGTTCATAGTGAGGGAATCGTCGTGGGTTATATGTGAGGCCGATTCGATGGATTTCACTGATCGGGTCGGATTCATATTTTGTAACAGGAGGGTAGTCGTGTCAAGTCTGTTGAGTAGTATTTGGATTTATGCGCTGGTAGCCCAGCCGTCCATGTTTTTTTCCCCTCCAGGCCATACGACGCCATGAAATCCTTTATAAGGCAAAACACGCCCATTGTTCTTTCTTTTACGCATCGAGAGTACAAGTAAGAAGTCGCGGTTAGGGCGGGGGAAAGCCTAGGCTCTGCCGAGGCGTCCCTCGCCCATGAGTGTTTTATTCTTTTATAGGGACAAGCTCCCCAGCTCCAGTAAAAGTTTTAATAGAAATATAGTAAAATCAGTGTTTTGTTGAATCACCGGTGAGTAACCTCGGTTAATTTTTCATCACCGACCGACCTCCCACGTCGGTATCCCTAGAGGTTTCTTGATGTTAATCTTGTTCTTTTCCTATAGCACTGTTTCGACACCCGAGCTGCGTGTGCCGGTCATCCCGCGCGTCGGCCGGAGCGAACACGTGTCTGCATACCCACTTTTAACCCTTTCAGGACCATAAGACTAGGAGAGGTAATGTTATGGTTATTTCTGTATAATATGATCTTTTTTATGTCTATAAAACATATTTTAAAGACAAAAAGTGAAAACCTATTTTAGTTTTTTTGGAATTTCATGGTACATGGATGTCCCTATGGTCGTAAACGGTAAATTTTATTCGAAATTATTTATAGTTCTGTTTCAAGGCTAGAGGAATATCTAGGATCTAAACGCAAATTTACTTCCTATAATTATTAATTTATAAGAAATGAGTCAAGGTACAGAATAAAACAATTCAATCGGTCGTATAGTACAGGTGAACTTTGCATATGATACAGGTGTTGTTAGTGCGATTATCTTTTGTAACGTGCACAATACGCGCATCGTTTTCTGTTTTTCGTTTCCTCGACGGGTTGTAATAGAGTAGATCGTTTTATAGCTTTGCATAATAATATGGTAGGTACTTACTCATTTTTTCAGGAAGCCACAGAGACGTGCCTGATTCACAAACTACCAATCAATCTATTCTGACCGTGATTCTCTGTGTACATGGTATATGCGTTGTTCACTGTTATATAAAAAAGGTCGAAGAATAGTCTTAGATAATATATCTATCTTTTTATTCTTATTTTATCTTTGACCTGCGATCAAGCTCGTGTGTTACATTTCGTTGATCCATTAGACCAATGCCACCCATGTTTTTTTATTGTAGTGTGATATGAAACATATTTAGTAAAAAATCGTACCTAATCGGGCCTTACGACTTTACTATTGTAATCAACTGGAAGCTTGGCTGGTAGCCAGCTTCAATTATCATTGGAATGACATGATTGACCATTACATGGTGCACTTTTATGCAATCAACCTTACCCTCCAGTCTGACTAAACAATGACCCATGCGCCCTGTCCTAACGGAACCGTAGGAGAAGCTTTGCACATGGGTAGACTATACGGCTCTAACGGTGTAGGTACCGTTAATCACCCAGGTAGAAAGTTTACCCGAATTCACACGGATTTTTTATATGATACAAGAATGCATTTTATGACAACTACTATTATCTTAAGGCTATCCTAAGAATCAATATCGTTTTACAGTTGGCTGTTTCTATTCATTACACGATATTTTTAAAGGTTTATAACTTTATTGAAATCAGTTATTTTTCTTTTATTGATATTGCTTGGTAACTATTCGTTTTTTTTAATAACTATCATAATATTTTGTTCATATCGTCGTCCGAAAAAAGTATCTCTTTACGACCATAGGGACAGTACTGTCCCTTTTTTATTTATGACTTTATAGCTTTATTAGGATTAGATTATCTAATTGTGTAGTAATTTACATAAATATTACATATACCAGGCTATAGTTTATTCATGGAATTAATTTATGATTCTCACTTTAACATCTTGTGATTCTTGTGAAAACTTTTTCATTTTCGCACCTGACGATATGTCATCTTTTATAGATTATAGACACAGTATAGTTCTACTTTTATGGGTCTGCTTGCTATGAATAGTTAAAATGGACATTTAAATATTAGAAAACAAAAAAATATTTGAAATTGGCCAAGAATTTATTTAGATTTTTAAACTTTTGTGTTGGGTACACGGATGTCCCCATGGTCGTCAAAGGGTTAAGTGGTGAGTTTATTTTTTTATCTGAGTGGGTAGGATTGTTCTACTCTGGAACGCCATGTTCCCGTAGGTTGATAGGAACGGGCCTAAGACCTGTGAATTGTTCACAGGGTCCCGGGTTAGGGCTCCGCCCTCTTCAAGCTTCGGCCGCCGCCCGTCACAGGCGAGGCTGCCGCCGAGCATATTCCAGCGGGTGGCGCTAGTGTAGCTGCCCAGCTGCGTTCTACGTGGTTTAAATTCCCGGTTTTCAAGCCGCGCCGTCGCCGCCATTTTGTGGTATAGCCACGTGCGTGCCGCAGGACCCTAGGGCTCCTGTTGTAGTATTCGTGTGAGGAATATAGTACTCCCCCCATATAATCTCTGCCGATAACGCAAGATTTTTTATAGATTTATTGTAACTTTTGTTCTGTCCACGTGGGTGATTCCTGGTCACGGTCGAAGGGCCATCAGCAGCTCCCTGTGACATCACCACGTGTGATAAATAATACTGGACTTACTTAAATAACCTTTTTTTATTTAACCTAATTTGCTAATTTAATTTCGATTGTAACGTACCTCTTTATTTTTGGGCCCTAAGCCATTCTTAGGTACCCTATTGTATATTAATATCATGTAAATTTACCGTATGAACATAATGCGGTCCTTGTATTAAATTAGTTCCATTTTAGGCCACGCGCCATAAGATCTTAGTTTGTTTAAGCGGCTAGTAATAAGTCGGAATTGTATGTACCATAAATTAATTTAACCAGTACCTCAACTTGCTTACATATTTATGTAGATAATTTAATGCATGTTTTTGTTGTAACCAATGAAGTGGAACCAAGGAATAAAATAACCTATATAACTTTGTTAATGATTTTTATTTTGTACCAACCCCGCTTCTCGTTTGTAGGAGGGAGATCAGTGGCGCCCTTATTCTAAATTCTTCTGATCTTTCTCCTCTCTAGGCTGAAACCATCCATGACCCTGGCTCTCATGCTGGTGTACAATTTTGCTAGTCGGAAATTTCAGTCAGTACACCCTGAATTGCTACAAGAAGATGAGCAAGACGCTCTCCTGATGGTAAGAGATAACGCTGCCTATAATTAGTACAGTGCAACCCAGTGCACTGCGACAACCGTAACGCTTCTTACTTAAGAGTCATAAGATGTTAAGGTTCTTCAGCCCAGTAATTTCACTAGCTACAGTGCCCTCCTACCGAAGCACAGCAATGTTTGCACACTAATAACTGGCACTGTTGGGGTACCCACCTAGACGAGGTCGTCTAGGTGGGTCAGGAGGTCCTGCAAAGGAAGGAAGGTCAGGAGGTCCTGCAAAGGAAGTCTTTCCCCGGTCAAATATTATATGAAAATGAATATTATTATTGATGCTTGAAATCTCCAATGTCAGTGAACTCGTACATTGGTGTAGTTTTTTATTACAAGCGTAATCAACAAAGCCGTGAGTAGAAACTAGTTGTACCTGTAAGCTATTTTCAGTTCTGTCCCTACAGTTTCATTACCTATTACTATTTGGTTTTGGTTTATGGAAATGAGGACAAGAACGACATCGCTATATCCCTTTGAATCTCAAGCAAGCACAGCCTGGGTCAAAGTATGAATAATTTGTGACTATCTGACATTTCCTCGTTTGAAGTACCTACTCGTACCTGACTCAAGATAAGGATGCCAACCTGGGATTTACGCGAGATTTAGTCATACTCATGCATTTTTACTTAAGAGCATTACTAATAAAGTGAATTGTAACATAGAGTGAAAGGCACATTGAAAAATAATAATAATAATTTTAATTCATGAAATGGTATTCTAACATTATTAATTCATTATATTATAATAACACTTTAAATGCAACATAATTATATAGGTACATATCACCTTCTTACATATTATTATAAATAAAATTTTATTTAACAAAACAAAGACATTCAACATTATTTACATTACCTAACTATTATAAACAATCATTAAAATTTAAATACTACTCATAAATAAAAAACGTTGGAGGTCACCTGCAGGAAGTGTACCTAAAAAGCTGGCTATATTTCCTCTCTGAATGGCCAAATTTATACGTTGGCCGAGGTAAGAGCCAGCTTTTTGGCCATTGGTTGCAACTATTAGGCGCCTGGAAAGCTCCCTAAAGAAAACCACAGGGTTTTTTCCCCAAAGTTCCAAAAAAGATTAAAGTTAAAATAAAGTAATTTGGTCGTTATTATGTAAAAAATGTATAAAATGCGCTATATGGACAGAATGACTAAATCATTTAAAATCAAATAGACCACAATGTTGCACTTTTGTAAGTCATTGTTTACAAAATAATTTACCTATATTTTATGACTACCACCGTGTAATAATCCTAGTTGAAAATAACTTTTATACAATACTTCTGCCTACCAACATTCTGGCAATCTGGCATTTATCTTGTATTGTAAATTTTATATTATTAAAGAATTAATAATTTAGGTATTAATCATCAAAATTCTTTTTTTTGGTTTCCGTAGTCAACCAGGAAGCCTTATTGTTTCGCTTTGTCTGTCCGTCTGTCTGTCTGCGACTTTATAGAGAAACTATAAGACCTAGAAAGCTGTAATTTTGCACACATACGGACAATAGTAATGCTAAGAGAACGGTACAAAAAATATTCGAAATTAATTAATTGAGGGGTCTCCCAAACATGTAAGATGAGAATGATTTTTTTTCTGGCTGATCCCATCATGTGGAATATCGTTGAATAGATATTTTAAACGGAAGGGACGGGCTTCTAAGAAACTTTTGCGATTTAATGATCCATTTGAAAGATATTCAAGTACAAAACTTTTTTTTGAGCGTAATCTAAAATCGAAATTACTGGCATTCAAACACTAAAAAAATCAGGAATATAGTTTCAATCATGAACTTTCTTAGAAAGAGAAACTATAGCGGTTAGGATAGCTTTATTAGTTTTAAAGATATCGTTGATGAAAGTTAAGGCTGTTAATATATAGGTACATATAGCAATGTAGGCTTCCATAGTTATATAGTTGGAAGCCTACTTGCGCGTAGCCTGACTAGCGCTTGGCCTTTTTTTATAAAATGTATTTTCAGACAGGAATTCAATTTTCAGAAATACCTCTATATAAAGCACAAACATCTCGCGAAAATATTCCCATCAATTCATATTTTCATTACGCTTTGTGTTCCATTGTACGAAGCAATAAAGACTCCGTGAAATGGTTTCGATTGAAAATTTCTCTTCAACGGCCTTGAGGAAATATTGAACATTAATAAAAATAATTATCATACTTTTTTTTAAACATATTATGTACTATAATTTTTAATTAGGATGTATCAAAGGTTGTGTAGTTTTTGAATTACTAGTAATTGAAATACAAATACGTATACGATGGTATTTGCATTTTAATTACATGCCTTAAATGTAATTTGAATTTCGCAGGTATATCAAATAGCTGACGCTGATGTGAGTTGTAATTTTTATTATGAATTGCATTTATGGCTTCAAACTACATTTTAACATACGTATATTAAATCAATATAATATAGTAGGCTGCTATTATGTCTGTCTGTAATCATACCTGTCATAATATTATACTTCTTTTAAATTGAAAAGGTATGTGGGCATCTTACTACGAAATACCTCTATTATAATGGATATGACTTTGTGGGGGCTTTTTTGGGGGCCCTTCCCCTGTAGGTATCTGCCACTGACACTATATTTACAAATAAAACTTAAAAAAAAAAATAATAGCGCCGAAATCATCAGATAACCAAGACTTATATCATTTTAGTATTTAAATATTATTAGTTCGAAATAGGTTTGACTATTAATAGATCCGTTTAATTTAGATGTCCATAGAATCCTTTGTTTAATTAGAGAAACAAAATTGGGCCTGGATCTAATCTGCTTTGAATAATAAATTACAACTTAATTATCCGTTATCAAATGTGTTAATGGCTTTAACCCTTTTTAATTATGCAAACTTGTAAAATGGGCTTTTAATGAAGAAACTTTTTGACATAAGTAATGTTTTTGGTTGGTCTTTAAAAGTTAAAAGAAAAATATTCGTTTAGACGTAAGAGCTTTATAAATTATCTGTTAATCAAGCAAAGTAGTGAGTTTACTATACGTCGTGTTTTAACGACTGTGTATAATAAGGATTGTGGGAAAGGGATGTGGGGGGTACCTAGGTGGGTACCCCAACAGTGCCAGTTATTCTACCGCCTGAGCAGTGATGTGCAAACGTTACTGTGCTTCGGTAGGAGGGCACTGCAGCTAGTGAAATTACTGGGCTGAAGAGTCTTAACATTTTATGACTCTCAAGTAAGAAGCGTTAGCGCAGTCCACTGGGTAGCACCGTACTAACTATAGTCAGCGTTATCTCTTACCATCAGGAAAGCGACTTGCTCGTCTTCTTAGTTCGTTGTATAAATAAATAAATGGTGGCGGCGTAATGGCTCAAGCGGCGTAAATATGCTAACCTCGATAGCGGTTACATTTTCGAGCCGTTTGGGGTAGAGACTTTGGGTCGGGAGCTCACCGCATTTTCCAAAATTTATCTGAGCGCTTGGTCGAGGTGACGTGTGGCCGAAATGCTGGGGTATATTTGGCCCAACGTATAAGTATTGCCATTCAACGTGGCAATGCTGCCAGCATTCTGGACACTCTGCCATCTGACAGTGGTTTGGAGCACTTAATTTTTTTGTAGATCGGCTTGTGGCCGATCTGTGGTTAATAAAAGTGTTCTCTACTGCTGTAGTAGCTGTAGTATTGTTAGTTTGTTTTTCTCAATAAAGGCATTTGCCACATAAAAAAGATAAATGTTTAAAAATACCATGTTTTTAAAGACAATGTGTGACAAATTTAGCAAATCATTGCCTGATGGTGGGCTACCCAGTGTTTAGAAACAGAAAACTCTGAGCGGCACTGCACTGCGCCTCTCTCCAGCATAATATCTTAGTTGTTCAATCTCATCATGTAATTTCACTGGTAATTTTGTCCTTCAGTCCGGAATATAGTATGATGGCTTAACGGAAAGTATGGATACAAAAGTGTGGTACTTCCCCAGGTGGCCTCTGCAAAAGAGGCCTACTTACCATTATAAATAAGTGATGGTAGTTGTAGGTTTAAGTGAATAAAGATTCGTTGTCCACTTATTAATAAATTCTTAAAAAAATAACCTACCTGCCTTTAGTCCTGACTGCATAGAGGTATAAAAACTGCATAGCAAAACGGCGCATTTGCTATATTTTATGTTTTTGATAGGACAATGTTACTGTCAATACAGAATATGTGGCAGGACCTCTGTTAGAAAATTAAGAAATCAATTCGTCACGTCACCTCAGTCAGGTCAAAATCAAAACTTCGACACCAATATGGTAGGAAATTGGAAAAGCCAAGCCAAACATCCTGTATCAGGATATTGGTTCTAGGAAATGAAAAATGGTTAATATGTGGCCCGATATTGGTGATGCTGAATTTTTTTGTATCAGAACACCGAGTCCCTAAAAGGATTTCAAAGATTCTTTGACCACTCAGCCGAAATAAGCGACAGTAATTTTCTTGAGGGTCTGAAATTACCTACTATGGGCTTTGCCTTTTCATTTTTTCCAGAGGTTTTTATGTTTCTCTTCTCATCTAAGTGTACACAAATTGTAGGAAGGTATGTCGTTGAATCAAAGTATACAGCTAGTTAGAGGTTTAGTAGTTACGAAATATTGCGAATTATTTCTATTAAGTGTTCTTTTTTTAATACTACTGTGTTTATCAGATAATCAATTATGTTTTAACAAGCACGGCCATATAAATCCAAATTTCAATTCCGTCTATTCTGCAGTGATGCAAGAGAAAGGTTTCGAGGAAACAAATATAATATATAGTTTTAAGTAAAGAAAGAAGTTACTTTTATTTGTAACAAGACACACATACAAAAATATACTGATGTTTAAAAGAGAAAGAAAAAAAAATCGGTCTTGCCGCAAAAAAGGTATCAGCTCAGCCTGTGTAGATCTGGTAGTCTGAGTCAACTAAATTCGTTACAAATCCTGCTATAATCCTGCTAATCCTGCTATTTTTTTAAATTCATTATAGGTTTGCTTCGATCACTTTGATCACGATGTCGTGTGATGTAATGCGATTATGCGGCCTTAAATGGTAGCAGACTAAACCTAGAAGGCGAGATAAATCCCTCCCTGGCTTCACTGAACATCGTGACAGGGCCCGTAGCATGTCATACGGGATCCTGCTGAAATGTCAAGAGTAGAACTGTCATCCCATACATTGTACTTTTGTGAATGTATGAGATGACAGTTCTACTCTTGAAGTTTTGTCGGGATTCCGTGTGGCATGCTAGAGCCACAGAACACTATCATAATTAACGGTTGGCAACACGATTTTGTTTATGGTTTTGTGGGTGTACTAATATAATTATAATCTAAGTTAAAATGTGCGTGGTAATGGCAACTAATTAATTCATTTCCTGCTGAATAATTATAATTAGTGATCAGTTACTGAAGCATTCATATATATAATAATATTGCTAATATACTGCAGGTGAACCTTTAGCAGGAGGTCGGTAAAACTGTGTGGTAAATTTTTGGTTGAATTATAATATTCGTGTAAGAAGAGTCCGTAGAAGAGAGTTGAGTAAGTGTCAACAAAATCGTGGAAGTCGTGTACTGCTTGCAAAAAATCTTGGTTAAGCACAAAATGCTTGGTTCGGATAAAGAAAGAAAGAAGAGTTTTGGACGCTTATAATTTATATAATGTTAGTATTTATATTACTTCAGCATATAATATTATTACATTCTATGAATCCATAAAAAAATACTATAATGGTGGTACACGAAAATTTTCAAGATAATTATGTTTTTTCCCGAATTTCACATCCCTTTTAGGGTTCCGTAGTCAACAAGGAACCCTTATAGTTTCGCTTTGTCCGTCCGTCCGTCCGTCCGTCCGTCCGTCTGTCTGTCCGCGGCATTGCGGAGAAACTATAAGTCCTAGAAAAGTGTAATTTTGTATACAGGTAAGTAATAATAAGGGTAAGAGAACGGTGACAAAAAATAATTTTTAATTAATTAATTTAGGCTACCTCCCGTAGGAGTTCGGATCCCAATAAGCAGCTCGATCCGCTATCTGGGACTGCAGGTGGATGGTCGATGGAATTGGCATGCTCACTTTAAGCAGCTAGTTCCTAGACTTGTAAAAACCGCGACGGCCCTCGGGTGGCTCTTGCCTAATCTGTCGGGACCAAAGATTTCATGCCGCAGGCTTTACACTGGAGTTGTACGGTCAATGGCCCTTTACGGGGCCCCTGTGTGGGCGAACACTCTTAAACGTCTTGACATCACTTTGCTCACTCGTGTGCAAAGGTTGATGTCCATAAGGGTGGTCCGGGGATACCGCACAATCTCTGGAGAGGCGGCGGCGGCACTCGCCGGAACTGTGCCGTGGGATCTCGACGCGAGAGCCCTCTCGGCAGCATACCACTGGCGAGAGGAGGCACGCCTTAGAGGAGACAACCCGGCACAGCGGGAAGTAGAAGCCATGCGAGATGAGTATCGCCAGCAAGCGCTGGAGGCGTGGGCGTTGCGGCTCGCTAATCCCAGTTTCGGGACGCGAACCATCGAAGCAATTCGTCCAGTTCTTAAACAGTGGGTGGACAGACGGCACGGTGTCCTGACATTCCACATGACGCAGATTTTCTCGGGACATGGTTGTTTCGGGAGATATTTGTGTCGAATCGCTGGAAGGGAATCGAATGCTGAATGTCACCACTGTGACGATTGCCTCGAGGAGAGGGCGGAGCACACTCTGCTGGAGTGTAGTGCCTGGACGAGGGAGCGACAAAGTTTGGTCGCCATTGTGGGGGATGACCTCTCTCTGACATCTATTGTCGCGAAGATGGTGGAGAGGGAGGAAAATTGGTTAGTGGTGCAGAGCTTCTGCGAGGAAGTGATGCATGCAAAAGAAGAAGCAGAGCGGGAACGAGAAGCCGTTTCCACTCTTGCTATAAGGAGACGAAGACCTGGGCGCAGGAGGAGGGCTTACGGCCGTCTAGATCCTTCTACAGCACGGACGTTAACTATTGGGTTCTGGGCCACGGTGGGGGACCGTTGCCCAGATTGCACAGCCCTGTTGGTGTGTCAACGTGTCGGCACACCGACAACGAGACGTCTATGGGGGCCCTTTACACCCCCATCACAGAGGAGATCGAGTTCGATCCAACTGTTTGACGGTAATGGAATGTTATGCCTCCTGGTGCTCCATTACCGCCATTCACAGCAAGAGGGCACGTTGCTGGGGGTTTTAGTGGGTGCGAGCCCCACACTCCCCTCCCTTTCTTCCCCGATAGGGGGGATAGCGCGGTAGGCGTTTCCCCCAGCATAAAAAAAAAAAAGGCTACCTCCCGTACACGTAAGATGGGGATGATTTTTTTTTCTGGCTGATACCATCGTGTGGGGTATCGTTGAATAGGTATTTTAAAATGAAGGACGGTTTGCTAAGAAACTTTTTCGATTTCATGTTATGTTTGAAAGATATTCAAGATTTAAAAAAAAAAATTGAGCGTCCCCCCCCCCCTCTAAAATCTGAACTACTAGCTTTAAAATTCTGAAAAAAATCAGAGGTATGCTTTCAACCATGAACTTTCCAGGAAAACTATAGCGGTTAAGATAAAATTATTAGTTTCGGTAAAATCAGCGCTGAAAAAAAGAGATGTTGGCAAGGTCAGCAAATTCAAAATATAATTAGTCCATGTTTTAAATAATAAAAAAATATTAGACACGTATTTTTTGTTTGTGAATAAAATAAAAAGTGGCTGAGTAACGACGATTATAAGTTTTCGCATCCGGTACAAAATGCACAAAATCTGGTATATTGACGTCACGACTAAGCCATTGTTTTTTATCAAATTTACAAAAAAAAAATACGTGTCTAACAGTTTTTAATAATCTACAATATGGACTAAACAATTTGTCAACAACCCTGTTGTTCCAACTCAATAAATAAGAATACCTAAAGCTAACCTAGCCTATAGTTTATTAATGCATAACTAGATGGCGCTAGTAGTAAAATTAGATCGCGCAAGCGAATTGTTCATGGTTGTATGGGACTATTTCAACCTGTCCTATTAGCTTATCGAATATTCGTATGCGATTGAGGTTCTTTGTATTATAGGTTTCGTTCTTGTTCGTTGTGATATAAAAAATTGATTTAGATACGTATAAGATATATGACATTGATTATAATAGAGGATTCATAAAAATTATTCGTCTAATATCCGTGGTTTCATTGATAATAATTAATATTATTGTCTCATTATTAAGAATTAAAAGGTTTAATTACATAATAAATATTGCTTTATAATTAATAATATAACAATTATAGAGAAGTAGTATTTCTGTAGATATTGTATGTAAAATATTTGATTTTAAATAATTAATAATTGTAAGTGTATATACGTAATAATAAATACGTGAGTATATTTAATATCATGTATCATAACCCAATCATCCAAATCATGTATCATAACCCAATCATCCAAAATGCTGTTGTGCAGTGTATTCAATCTACTAGAACTACGGAACCCTACATTGTGCGTGGCCCGACTCGCGCTTGGCCTATTTATTTATTAATAATTTTGAAAATATATTCTTGAAATATTGCCCATACATAGGTTGTTAATAATAAAACATCGCCGCAAAAATATTTTGTCTAAGGAGCGATCCGCCAGAGCGGATCAGCTGATGCGGCTATTATAGAGGTAGAATGTATGATGCGTTGGGGATCGCTAGTTTCCATCTACCTTAATATCTTACTACCTCCTATATATTTACTTATTATATATTTTACCTATTATATATTTTTTAATGTGAAGAAGTAAAAAGACGAGCAAGACGCTCTCCTGATGTTTAGAGATAACGCTGCCCATAATCTGTACAGTGCCACCTAGGATTTCACAATAATGTGAAATTCTTAGTGCCCTGCACTAACGCTTCTTACTTAATAGTCATAAGATGTTAAGACTCTTTAGCCCAGTAATTTCACTAGCTACAGTGCCCTCCTACCGAAGCACAGTAATGTTTGCACATTACTGCTCAGGCGGCATAACTGGCACTGTTGGGGTACCCACCTAGACGACCTCCTGCAAAGGAAGTCCACCCCCGGTAAATAAAACCCCCGGTATAATATTATAAACGTGAAAGTTTTGTAAGAATGTACGGATACTACGGCGCCTCGCGAGAGTCTTAGGAGCGTATATATATCGAGTGACGCTCTCTCGCTCGCACTATTTGACAAATTTTGAAATATAAATTCATAGAATTTTTGAAGTGAAAACTTCTTTAGCGGCGCTGAGCACTTTTTTGTATGGGTAAAAACTTTAAAACTCGCGTCAGGGTCACGTGATGCTGATCGAAAAAGCGTAAGATCGAGGGGAAGGGAGAGGAACTAGTATCTCCCACTCTTTCTACCGTGCCTGAGTGTGCTGCTCTGTTTAGGCGGCACAGGGGGCTTAGACAAGCGCGCGCCCGATATTTTTTTTTTATATTTTATATTTTTTTTATTAGACACTTAAATAGGTTCGAATCAAAACTGTTTGTTTCTTACTTAAGTTATCATAAACCAATTGTATCAGTTGTAAAAATTTGCGATGATGATTATGATAATAACGATGGTGTAAAAGTCGTCGAAATTATGGATGGAAGTTGATTTTTCTGAGAGATAAAATTTAATGTTATATATAAATAACGATATAATATTATAAATAACAACATATAAATTGTCATATTTGTGTACGATAGCGCAATAAATAAACATTGTATTCTACCTCATAAATGATAGTATTTTTATACTTATAATTAAACACAACGTTAATATTGAAGTTTTCACTTCTGCCGGCACTCCCGGAGTGCTATTTTTTTTTTTTTGAAAATTCCTTAAGACCAGCCCTGCATAATATTATTGCTCACACTATTATATCAAACTGAAAACACTTTTAAAATGTGTGCAATAATAATATTATGTAGGGCTGCTCTTAAGGAATTTTCAATAAATTAATTCTATGAATTTATATTTTAAAATTTGTCAAATAGTGCGAGCAAAGAGCGTCCCTCATATACGCTCTTAAGCAGGCATTAAAATTAAGAAATACGACGCAAGGATGGGGGATCTTCATGTTTCACCGGGGGTAGACTTCCTTTGCAGGAGGTCGTCTAGGTGGGTACCCCAACAGTGCCAGTTATTCTACCGCCTGAGCAGTCATGTGCAAACATTACTGTGCTCCGGTAGGAGGGCACTGTAGCTAGTGAAATTACTGGGCTAAAGAGTCTTAACATCTTGTGACTCTTGAGTAAGAAGCGTTGGTGCAGTGCTCCTGGAATTTCACATAATTGTGAAATCCTAAGTAGCACTGTATTGATTATGGGCAGCGTTATCTCTTAACATCAGGAGAGCGTCTTGCTCGTCTTCTACTTAAACACATAAAAAAAATCTTCATGTACACACACAGTAGGTACACAGTAAGTCAATTAGTCGTCAATTACCTTTCACGTCAATTTGTTTGTTGGAAAATGCTACAGCCTTGAAACAGAGACTTTGATTTCACAAAGTAATTTCACTAGCGACTAATTAATATAAGATCGTACATATGTATTGATATCATATTTGTATTAATTATAAAATACTAGCTCTTCCCCCGCGATCCCGTTACATATGTATATCAATTAATAATTTTCCATACAAACTTCCATCCACCTTTTCACCACCTTAGGAGATGATTTATTCTGGAATAAAAGACTAAAGGACATAGGGTAGCTTACACAAAAAAAAAAATTTTCAGTCGTATCTGTTTTCTACGTTAACTGAATAAGAATATGAATTTGTTTATTCATAGGTTTCAGGTACATAATATCAGATCTTAATGTAATGCATTGTTCTGCCGAAACCTGTCTTTTCCAGACGTATGAATAATACATAATTACAATTATTATGACTTATAGCTAAGAATAATGCCTTAAGTTACATTGTATGGAGTATGCATAACTATTTATATTTTGTATTAAAAAAATTCGTAGTTATAAAAACATTTCTCCGCCAACCATTGATCTCAAACTCAAACTCAACTCAAAATTCATTTATTCAAATAGGCTACAATGGAGCACTTTTGCAATGGAGCAATTTTGCACTTTTGCAAATTGATCTGTGAGTAATATATTCGTATGTTATTATTTTTAACTCGATAACTCCACGCGTTTCCAAGTAAAACGGTCTTAACATATAGACAGATAGACGTACGAACGAGTCCTATTATAATAAGTTATAGGGTTTACGAAACCCTAAAAATGTGAAAAAAAAGATATTTTAGACCTTAATGCTATTCCAACCACAATCAAAGTAATGTAAGCCTCTTCATTCTTTTCATTTTGCTGCCATTTACCCTACCCTGTGCCAATCTTGATCAGACCTAGTCTCTTCCATACAATTATCTTTCACGGAAAGGACACAGATTTGAGAGAACGAAGCTCGCGTCTAACCCTTATCTTATTAGACAAAACGCAATAGATAGAAAATTCCGATCTTTGCTATTGAAGGCTTGAGTGATTTTTAAATCTATTACCTAGCTTTTGACCAAAAGAATTCGTCAATCTGTCTAAATTGTTATGTCCGTATTTAAAACAGATCAGGTTAGATTATAACGGTCGCATATTGGAGAATTTATTGGACCTTCACTAAGTGGACATTCAGCAGAATCAGACCCACTGGGGCACAGGATAATTTTAATAGAAGCCAAATGCCAAATCATTATTAATTAAATTATGGATTACGGTAAGAATGGTGGCTCAGATTAGGACGTAAGTATAGGGTCAACCGATAGCTACTCGTATATGGACAGTTTATATCAAGAGAGTGGGAAGAAGTAGATGGATGAGAGCGGCAAGGGACAGTGGCGAATGGCGTATTAAAAGGAAGGCATATGCTCAGCAGTGGGCAAATAAAGGTTGATGATGATTGTGAAGGTATAATGACATCAGAAAAGCGTAGTAAGTAGTGCGATATGCGCGGATGAAAGTTAAAATAGCAAAAATAAAAGAAAAAGGGCCTCCTGAAGTGGACACTTGATTTGTTGATGATGAGAAATATGTATGGGCCGTATGATATTTTCTTATGACAAAGAATTAATCTCATCCCACAATTATTTTTATAATTATAATTAGATCAAAATGTTTATCACAGTTTAATTTACAACCGTATATTATGGTAGACCACATTTAATTATTATTGCCTATCACAAAGGATGGTAGAACAATGTGAAATACCAATCTAGTTACAATACGTCGAATTCAGCAAATATTTTATGGCATCAATTTTTTTAGCATTGTTTTCTCAAAAAAAATAAGTAGGTAAAATGGCTCTGCTGTTGCTAGTCATTAACGTAATGTCACATCTTGCAATATTTTAATTAAAAATATTCCAAGACTGTATCCGTTTTCCCGCAACTAATGGTTCCTCAAATAACCCATTCAAAACTCAAGCAGGGGTGTCCCCACCAACAAATGTCGCGCTCCCGTTGCTCTTGACAGGCAATTAACATCGCATCCATTGTGATCCCGTCACTGGTATCTGGCGTTGATAAACCGAACGGACAAATAAATGTGTCGCAAAAATACCTTTCAAGCGTAACAGATAGGTGACGCGGCATGCGGGTGAGAAATTGATGCGGTTGGGTATGCTATTCTGTTTGTGCAGAATAAACAATAACATTGTGTGCTAAAATAAAAACTACAAAAAATAAAATATAATAAACAGAACAGGTACCCTAATCATACTGACAGATTCCATCAAAATTTTAGGTTGTTAAACTAAGTTCCAGGTCGTCAATATTCAATGCCTCCAACATGACCTAACGACCGCCCCTTCGTATCTTACGTCTTACACGTAAAACCAGATAGATTTACATTTGTATTGAGATTTAACAAACACACAAATACATACACAAGCTTATGTCAATACAATATCTAAATATATAAAAAAGTAAAAAAGTTTTTAAGTTAAACGGTTTTATTGTAAACTTGTACTAAAAGCTAAAAAATAAAATCGTGAGGCACGTCAAATATTTACAATTTTCAGTTAAATTGTTCATTAGATTTAGATATTTGACGTGCCTCACGATTTTATTTTTTAGCTTTTAGTACAAGTTTACAATAAAACCGTTTAACTTAAAAACTTTTTTACTTTTTTATTTTTAAACTTTTTAGTACACTGTATCCTACTTGTCAAGCCATTTTATTTGATACCCATATTGATGACGTTTAAAAAATTGGTTATCCGCCATTTTGTAGCGGCGGCCATCTTTGATTTTTATTTTGTTTAGTGCACTGTATTCTACTTATCAAGCCCTTTCATTTGATACCCATATTGCTTGGATTAAAAAACATATGTTATCCGCCATTTTGTAGCGGCGGCCATCTTGGATTTACAATAATTTGAATACACATAATTGTATTGTCACCAGAACCAAAGGCGTATACTAAATTTCAGATCAATCGGTTGACAGGAAGAGGGTCAAATTTCAATTACTAAATTTGACCCAAGAAAAAAGAAAAATGAAAAAAGAATAATTAAAACAAACGGAGTAAGCTAAATAAAACCGTTTAATAAAAGGAAAGAATCACTGACTGACTGACTGATCTATCAACGCACAGCCTAAATCGCTAATCCGATTTGGTTGAAATTTGGAATACAGATAGATTTTAAGACGTAGATTTACGCTAAGAAAGGATTTGGCCACGCGGACAAAGCCGCGAGCATAAGCTAGTAATTTATAAAACGTATACGGTCGTTAAATGATACGAGTAAAGCGCAGTGCAAAATAAAGCGCAACTATTTACTTTAAAAATTAACAACATCTTATACGACAAGGAGGAAGCAATCGTATTTAGTTCGTAAGTCTAAATCGAAGTTACTACACTGCCATTTCAAAGAGAATTCAATCACATAGACAGTGTGCCTTTGACAACCAATTAACATCTCAACAGTGGAACTATTGTGATGCGGTGAATAGCCCCAATAATCTGATTAAGCCGTAACTTTTCAAGGCTTTGTCTTTGTTGACAAGTACTGGATGTTGGTTTTCACTCCACTGTACGATGCAGTACAAACAAAACGCTTTTGTTCAGAATAAAAACACACGTTTTCAATTTTTGCTGTTCGAGTGTTTTCAATTTTTGTGGTTCAAGTAGTTTTTTTTCTTTGTTGCTTTTCAAAAAGAGAATTAAATTTACTCCTTCAATATAATAGGTAGTTATGTTACAGATGGAAGACTTTTAATTGCTTGCAAGAGCACAACATAAAAATAGGTATTGTCGGTGTTATCGAAAAGCTATCTAAGCATTTTATAAACACGTGCACTACGATATTACCTGTATCCATAGCTAGTATTCTGAAAACCATTCGGGAATAAAATAGAAGTTTGCAAGCAACAAAATTTCACCCAGTCGTTACCTTCTACCGAACAACATCAGATATATTTTGAATTTTGAATACAAAATACGAACAAGAACTTTCGATTCCAGAAATGGAAGTGGACTATCTGTTTCACCTTTTTAAAATTGCTTTTCTAGGACATTCAAAGATGTGGATACAAACGAGGTCAATGCATAAAATGGAAAAATAGGGTCATCTATTTATGCCTCGCTTACAAAATACTAATATAATTGACCAAAATGGAAGTCTGAGTGATGGCAACGGTGACTGAAATATTAAAAAGTGGAAGGTATTTCGGAATGGACATGTTATAGGTACGACGGGACGAAAATCACGCCAATAAGCAGGCCAAAAAGGCAATGAATTTTATGGTAAGCGGTAATGTGAAAAGGGGGCGCCCTAAGAAGATTTGGATGAACTACAATATAAAAGATACATACACATACGTGCCAGAGGAGTGAAGAAATGACTGATGATATATTAGAATTGAAGAGGATAACACTATTCTGGCCCTACCTAGTGAGTAAAGAGTTTAAGGGAGGATGAAGACAATATTGCTGTTTTGATAATAATAAACTATATTTTTAGTCCAACTGAAAAGGTTACCATATTTTACTGACAGGGTAAAATGTTTCAGGTCACAACCATAAGACTATCTCCTACATATCTTAAAAAACAACTAGAATGACCACAGTTTTACGTGTTTTACGTACTTCCAATGCTTACAATATGGTACAATTAAACCCTTTACAATGTTAGGGTGATGTTCAAGTGTTTCTTGAACAATATTGATACTCTCTATTATAAATTTCTACCGTGGTTTATAACGATAGAACGTACGTAGCTTTGATACATTGGACATCTAAACAAGCGAGCGGCTCTGTTTGTCTTCAAACAAGACATCGCTCAAACAATGGCTGAGTATAGGTAACCTCTACTACTAACTGATATTATACAGTATAAGCATAGAGCTATCTGAAGAGGGGATATTGATGTAGTAATGTGAATAATCAGACTGGTCATGTCACTCCTTAGCGCAATCCTACCAATATTATAAACGTGAAAGTTTGTGAGAATGGATGTATGCTTGTTACTCTATCACGCCTAAACGGGTGGACCGATTGAGCTGAAATTTGTTAAAAAGATAGCTTAGACACTGGAATAATACATAGGCTACAGTACAGCGGGTAAAACAACTGGGCGCAGCTAGAATACAATACAAAAGCCACCTACCAACAAGGACAAAACGCGGCGATCTATGTATATGCAAAACTAAATTTCATTAGCTACAATTAAAAACTACATATGTCGCCAACAAAAAAGGTGGTAGTGTTCATGACTGAACAGCAAAGATCGCGATGCGCTAATATTCATCTGATGCGTTTAACGATAAAATTGTCAAACTGATCTCCTTATCATCATTGTATTAACAAACTAGCTGCACCCAGCGGTTTTACCCGCTGTTCGATAGCGTATGTGTTGTTCCAGGCTTTGCTACCCCGCAGATGAGTGCTTCGGCGTACCCGCTGCCCCGGTATTATAACGTCCCGCAGGAACACCCCCAGGTTTTTAGTGGGTATCCCCGCCACGCCCATCTTCGGCGGGGGAATCCCACATAATTTTAGCTCAATCGGTCCACCCGTTTAGGCGTGAAAGAGTAACAAACATACATCTAGAGATCCTGACATCCATACATTCTTACAAATTTTAACGATCATCATATTAGTAAGATTCATTATTTAGGCTTTACCTAAAATTATTATGTTTATGTTATTCCGGTCACTACAAAATCTTGCATATTTACCACTGGGAGAAGTTTGATAACTCTTATGTTATGAGCTCTATGGTAGGTTAATATTATTTACCTATGGGTTAATACAATGTTCATTGTACATGAGAGGTGTAAGTGATCGGGTCGTAGGGCATCGGTGTAAACAATATACTAAGCACTTAGAAGGTTTTGATCTTCGTCTTCCTCATTCTGTGTTTCCATGGTAACCGTATACATTAAATACCTTTCATAGTTTATGTAGATAACTGGATAATGTATATGAATGGGAATTGAGTAGAGCTATAAACAAGAATAATATAAAGCAGCGAGAAGCGAATGCTTGTGTAGTTCCTATATTTTTATTTTATTTATTTCGGCAATTGACAATTAATTAATAATAGAACCAATAAAACAATGCAAAACAAAACCACGCCATGCCATCCTTAAAACAATGTATATAATAATGTATGTGTGTGTAACAAATATTTATTTTTTGTAATTATTTTTTCTTTATTTTTTATTAATATTAATGCGTAGCCTATTTCATAATCGACATAGGTATATGTGTAATATTATGTATGTGAGTTATCAAAAATCATAATCTCACAGATCTAAAGGGTATCTCACAAAACGATAGGGTAGGCCTCATAAATATAAAAATTTCGTGTCACGTTAGGTACCAAACATAATAACAACTCAATCCGTTCAATGGTTTGAGTTTTGCGTTGCTAAATCATCAGTCAGTCAATCACTTTATGATAAGATAAGAAACTCTTCATTGATCCACATATAAAGTAAATTTTACAATTAAAACTAAAGGTATATTAATTGACGGTCTTATCGCTCAAAGCGACCGCTCAAAGTGACCGTTTTTTAATATAATATGGATTATACTCAGTCTATAACATATTTATTAATTTAAAATCAAACAAAATCACCATACATTTTCCTATGCGAATAAAACAAATTTTACGAGATAACCCAAAAGGAACGTAAATCACTCGCGAGTCCACAATCTTGGAGTGCTTTTAATTATGCGACCCCGTCCCGCCCCGGTTCAAGTCGATTCTAACAATTGAGAATAATAAATAGCAAAAACCTTCATACTATAAAAGGAGACAGCATACTTATGCAGTGTAGAAGGTAAAAACGTTTTACCAATTCAGAGTAAACATGGTCAATGGTCAAGAATAATGCTACGAACCTATATTATATATTATTAATAAGATTGATATAATAATAAGATTGCATGCTCACTCACAATAAGCGCCCTAACAGGGTATGTGGAGGACTCATCTGACATAATTAAGACCTAATTATTTGTACCGACATGTGTTGATAAGTAAATAAATAATTAAGTAAAATTTGTCTTTAACTGATTGACTGTGGCGTCTAATTTAAGTTATCGGGATGAAATTTGATTATAATATAGACTTCCGCTACGATTTTTATTTTCAAAAGTGAAGCCGCAAATTTATCAAGTATTTTTCAAAACTCTGGATTCTCTATAGCACCTCTGTTGTGCCTATTATGCCTTACCTATGTTTAATGTTTATAGTGCATACGACAAAACGTATCCTCTATAGTCCCTCTTTCCTTATGTCTTTACTGTTTATACACAGTTGTATTTATAAAAAATACTTCACATTTTATTTATTTCTGTGTGGTATCTACTTTTATAACAAAGGTTGTGCGAAACGTTACAGAGTCGTCTTCATCCATTACCGAGGAGTTTACAATAGGCTTGACTCGATCTTTGCTTCATTTAATTATTGAAATATTAATAAACAATAGAAGGTAAATTGTAATTGTCGTTACCTACGATCTAAGTTAAACTGATAAGATGTAATCTTTAAATTATAATACTTGATCAGGCGTGTTTGGTCACATTCCCAAATTGACACGAAAGAATATAATGCAGATTGTTATAGTAGCAAAATGTAACAGTAGCAAAATATCACAGTCGCAAATTGTCACAATATTAAATTGTGACTGTAGAAAATCGTAATGCTGGCAAAATTAGTGTTCCTGAAGAGGAATGAGAAGGAAATTACTGGGCATGACGGGATTCAACAACAGTTACTAATATTATTATCATAATATTAATATTGTGATTAGTCGAGACTTATTGCGTAGATGTGTTTAATGCTAGTTTTACAAAAACATTATAAAACCAACCTCAACGTTTCGGCTCTGTTACATGAGCCGTGGTCAAGAGAAGACTAGAGAGGCGACGGTCCTGCGTCGCGAAAGACGATAGGGGCACAGCCGTGATGCAGTGCCGAGGAGAAAATTTGAATTTCTAAACACTGGGTGGCACTGTATCTGATATAATAGTAATATCCTATAAATGTTACCTAAAAATGCGAAAATGGAGGTGTGCATGACTTTGTCTTTAACACCGTTTGTTACACTTCTTCAGGCTGGACCGATTGAGGTAAAATTTTGTATATAGGTTTAGACTCTGGAATAACACATAGGTTTCAACGCGTGAAACTACTGAGCTCAGCAATTTTTTTTTATATATAAAACTTAAAATAATAAAATACCGAATAATAACTAAATATTTCAGGTCATTTTCCATAGCGCCACCTAATCCCAAGCTATGCAACTTAATGCTTAAGTTATGGTGGTTAGGATAACGGATATAATACTTATATACATTTCTTTTGTAAAAACAAATTTATAATAGATATTGAAAACCACCCAGACCAGAAACAAATACCTGTGGATCACACAAATATTTGTCCCATGCGGGAATCGAACCCGCAACCTTTTGCGTTGAACGCGGGTACGATCCCATCGCGCCACAGAGGTCGTCATAACGAAAATTTTTATTTATAAAACCATTTATGTTTAAAACAAAATAAAGTCCCAATAGATTATATTCGTACATTACACACACGTGAAGACCCGCCCTAACAACGTTACTAGTTATAGACCTGTCCACATCAATTACTGAGCTTGTGTTGACGCCGCCTAAGTGCGTTAACTGAAACTGCTTTGATACAAATTGCTGCGGGTTTTAATGCGCTATTTCGGGGTCCGTTTGATAGTTATGTTTTGTAAAATCTTTGTTGAAAGATAAAGCGTTGGTTTTGAGGGCAATGATGGGCCATATAAAAATGTGATTAAACGTTTCTTAAAATAAACTTTGTGTTATAATGAAAACTAGTACTAATTCGGTAGATTAACAAAATATTAAATTAGTTCCTTTTTATGCTACTTTTTGACCAGACCCTATGTACCTACATCAATCTATTGCCCGAATAGGGAGTTGCAGAACGCAGGCTTTTCTAAGCTCCCCTTTCGTTCTTTTTTCCGTAAATTACTTGACTAAATGTTGGCTTGTTTATAATCTGAAGAGACTTTTGAGCAGAAACAAGAAAAATCAACTCAGGAAAAAAATAACTCCAAAAGAAAATAAATTAATAAGGAATGCAAAAAAGATCACATTGCACAGTCGCGACGTTCTAAACCCTCGTAACCGAGATGGCTTCAGACAGCTGCTTCATTATCACTTCAATACTTAGATTAAAATAAAAAGGGAAAACACAGCGCAAACGTCTCGCAAATGGACCCCTCCAATTAGGTTCATGCGCACAATTTCACTTTAGCGCGTCGGCACGTCAACCGTGATTTTTCGACCAGTAACCCCAAGATTGTTTATATCAACGATAGCGCTTTTTTATACAACGAATTAAGAAGACGAGCAAGACTCCTGATGGTAATAGATGATAACGGTGTCCATAAATTAGTGCAGTGCTACCCATGCAGTGCCCTCCTACCGGAGCACAGTAATGTTTGCACATCACTGCTCAGACGGTAGAATAACTGGCACTGTTGGGGTACCCACCTAGTCGACCTCCTGCAGAGGAAGTCTACCCCCGGTATAACGGCGTACCGTATCTTCCATTTTATTTGAATCTAAGCTTCAGTAAGTGTCTTTAATAAGACGGCGTCTTGCCGTACTTCGCGTTAACTAGGTTATTATTAACAGAGGTAATTGAATATTGGCGAATGTATGAACTTCAATGCGACATGAGAATAATATCGTTAAGTAGATGATAATAATGTGTTTGAAGGTGATTGGTTGAATATTTTGCTGAATATCAAAACAGGAACTGTTATGAAGGAAGCTGGGTTAATTTAAAACTAAAACACACTTGCACTTGTCCGATTTTATTTATATTGGTTGAATTACTCTCCACCTCCTAAGCTCAGTTATTAGACTCACAAATTAGAATTACAAAACTTGTTTATTTAATAGTTAAACATTAATAATGTGAGGACAATAAAGACTTGCTAAAGACCTGTAACATTAAATTAATAAATTAGATTTCATTTCCTATAAGCTTGAAACTTAGTTAACGGGTCTAACTGACCTCACTTACTTAAAATTAATGTCGGTTCGGCCTAAGAGGTTTGGTCACTTGAGTAACAGTGTGAAAATGACTTTGCGGATCCTTTGTGATCCATTTCAGGCATAACTTGGCATTTTGTTAAGTACCATTTATTAGAATTGGTGTCATGGTTGACGTAATGGAAGTTTAATTTCAACGGAATTTCATTTATTTTGGTAAACGATGAGATAAGTAAAATATGTCCGTCTTCGTAGAGAATGACACGGCGTTTTCAAATCAAGAATTTATTGGTTAAAGGTTATTTTGTGTAACAACTTCCACCACGTCCTAAATTAATATCAGGTTAGACTATGTTTAAACACAAAAAGAAAAATTGTTGTAGAGTGTTTTTGTACCGTGTAGAAGACTATAATATTATAGGGGACCACTCACCATCTCCTGTGTAACACACATGCGGTTAAGCTTATGTAGCATAATATACCTCAAAACAGCAGTAGACTTTTTTTTAATATTGCATTATTTCATAGCCCTAGGAAATGTTATACGTATTGCTTAACATCCTTTCAACGTCCTGATCATCTCGTTCACAACTTGAATAAGAATATTCCATGACAGTGAGTGTCCTTTAGTTCAGTCGTTCTTTTGTTGTAAAGACATTCCCACCATTAATCACAAGTCATATCTTCTTAACTCAAAGAATTTTTTAGGTCACTTGCCAAGATAAACCTTTTCACACCTATTCAGAGTGACTCGAGAAAAAACTATTCAAGCGGAGTCACGACCCTCGTAGGCGGATCTAGCGAAGAGATAAAAGAAATGCAGATCGTAGCAATTTCTTACTAAGATAATGAATGAGAAAATTCTTCGGATCGGAGAAAATAGTCGCATAACTACTAGATAATTTTCATTTGAAATCAGATCATTAGTGAAATTAACGAGACGGCTTCATAATATTTTCTTTTAGATAGTAAAAAGGTTTCGTTGAAGACATATATTTCTTGGTGACTTTTGTGAAAAGATTTTTCTAATATTATGAAATTGTAATAAAATTTTTGTTCAAAATAGTCCGCTATATAAGCACAGTTAACCGCTAGTTCAGTCATAAAAGTCGCATTTATTTATATTATTGAAGATTTTGTATACCCATTACATTTTGGTACATTCGGAAACCATATTTTAGCAATAAGATATACAGACGTTAAAATATTATTATTGTAAATAATTAGTACATCGCGGCTGATAAACATGATCTGTTAGATAAAATAAGCTTGATATATTTTATTCGAAAAAAGTAGTTCAAATATCTTACTAATATTATAAACGTGAAAGTTTGTAAGAATGGATGTCTGGATGTATGTTTGTTACTTTTTCACGCCTAAACGGGTGGACCGATTGAGCTGTAATTTGGTATAGAGATAGCTTAGAAACCCCTGGAATAACACATAGGCTACAGCGGGTAAAACCGCTGGGCGCAGCTAGTTAATAGATATAGTAGATACATCAGGTAAACTTGTGTAGCGTCCGTGGCCTGGTAGTCGTTAGTCCGGCTAGTAAGCCGGAGGTCTTGGGTTCAAATCTCAGTGTGGTAAGGATTTTCCCCTGGACGCTACCGTGTTTCAGAAGGCACGTCAGACGTCAACCTGTGGGTCCCGGGTGTTTTCTATAAGATATGTAGGAGGCAGTCGTTAGGTCACGTTGCAGGCCTTGTAGTGATCTCGGTGACCTGAAACTGCAACATGTAGGTTAACCACACAACTTATAAATTGTGATTTGTTTCTGACAGTGTAAGTAGTAGGGTAACCTGTTCTGTTGGAGTATAACTCCCAATTATTATTCTTGTTGTTGATTGTGCATTTAAATCATCAAATTAGCACACGAATCGACCTTTGTAACATAAGATTTATTGTGACTCCATAGACCCACTGTCTCTATGATGGAACTAGTCGTTGGATCTCAGTAATGGTGACACTTAGAGGGGTGGGTGAAAGGATTTCAAAATTATAAATATACTCCTATAAGTCCAACGAATTCACGACAATTCACGGCTGTAGGTACTGCACATAAAACAAAATTAGATCTGAAACGGTACATTATATAGCTAAATACTCAAAGCAGCCTTAAATAAACCAATCAACTAGAAAAAAAGATAGATCTCGATTTAGGAAAAACGAAGAAAATGATACATTTCTATAGAAATCACTAGATTGTCAAATATAATACGTACAAGCATTGCACAAGGCTAACAATTCAAATAATGTCAGTAGACAGTGATAGAAAGCTGACCACAAACTCAGAATTTTGGCTCGATTCCAACACTTATTCTGTGGAAGAATGCTGATCGACGATATTCTGAAAAAAATTCAACATCTCTGATTTACTAACACGAGCCGTTCGAATAAATGTCCTGGAAAGTCATTTAGGGAAGTTTTTGGAATAGCTGCTGAATTCTGAATGGAGACTTTTAAAATGGCTTGTGTCGAGAGTGAGCTATGCACAGCAATAAAAATATGATTATCTCTCTATTAGAAGATATTTTTTTTCAACTAGCGCAAATTATAGCCAAATTTTGCTGATTTATCCACGGTTACACACGTACTATTACTAGAGTCTAATCGACCAACATGACATAATAAATTATTAGCTTAATATAATTATTTCAGCCCAAATGTATTTTTAATAACTGTAATCCAAAACCGCCTATAAAATTTAAAAATAGAGTTCTACTTGGACGATTAAAAATCGTTAACCTTTATAAAACTGTCAAAACAAAAGACAAAAGTTGTCTAATAAAAACAAGCAACAAAGCAAACAATTGTAAGATTTTACTACAATGTTATCAAATACAACGGGCCAAATGTGAGACAAAAGAGCATCATAATCTTCATCATTTCAATACAATGGGATAGTAGTACCACACGCGGGTACCAGACATTATGTATCTTCGCTAAAAGCACGGTAAAGAGATATACAGTAATTGGACTCCGTAGAAACGGTTGAACTTAAGATCCCGCGAATTTGCAACGCGGTCGACAGAGATCGGTAAGAAACGAGGTGCCGAATAAACGTTTTTATGGAGTAAACTTCCGAATAATGGTTGTGAATTAGTAAAAATATCATAAAGTATTTAATTCTTTTTGATATTTTGAGTAATTCACAATAATAACGCCTATTCGGCACCTCGCTGCCTACTGAACCCTACCCACTTGGTTGCAAACTCGCGCGACCTTGAGTTCAACCGCTTCTAGGGAGTCACATTACTGTATTTCTCTTTACTGTGCTTAAAGCAACGCAACAGCAAGTTAAATTAGTACGAAAACGTGTTCCGCTTTTATTACCTACGAGCGAGATTCATGTAGGTACGGGCACACCACACCAGTTGTAAATTGTTTATTGTTCATAGTGTTATTTTAAACTCGGAGCGTGTTATGTATTATTTTAGCTCACAAATAGGAGCAGCAGTAGTCTAATAGAGTAAAAATACAATTTGTAAACATGGAATAAATGACCAAGAATCGAATGAAATGAAAACAATGTTTGTGTATAAAAAACAATACAATACAAATACTCTCTATAGAGGCCCAGAAAAATAATTTTACAATTAATGACTTAATATTAATAAACTACGTTATATACTACGTTTTAAAAAAAATTGAGTATCTTATTCATATAAATTCACTTTCACTAATGCACTTTTCTCTTTTGATCCAAGCGAATTTCGTTTTCGTTCGGAATTTAAAAATTGTCGAGCTAAGTCGTGCAATTATACATTAATATATTAAATTGTATTATGATCAGAACTAGAGGTTATCAGATCAATCTGTCAACAATAAAGGGTAAAATTTCAATGAAACTAGATCTAACCCATACAAATATGGCAAGTTAAATTAAACTGGCTAAAAAGCGTTTAAACTTTGCGATCGAAACGCTTTTATAACGACGCGACGTGGTGATTTACATCAGACTAAATAATCAAATCCAATAATTTTCTAAGTAAAGATTTAAAATGATAGATATTACAAGAAAATAATTTTGTTTCTGAATTATTAATTCATCTAAAATTTACCTCAGAGGGTAGATTGAAAATGAAGTAGTAAGTACAAATTAACATCAAAGAAGCTTGTATTAAATTTCACTTAATATTACTCAGGACATAATTAGACCCTTGTGTATACATTTAGGGAAATGCAAATAGTTATTTTAATTGGGGTTTAAAGTAAAATATGACAGTGGAATAACTAAATTAAATAGTTAAAGCTACCTACTGCTTGTTAACCTTTTATATAATGGTGGGTTAAAGTCAATAAATGTACACATAAAATATTACTTAACCTTCATAAGACTTTCAAACCCAGTCCCACGTTATGGGACTTTGGGTCCATTTGGACCCGTGAACAATTTTGATTCATTTTATTTAAAAACATGATTGTTTTATAATTTTTTCATGTCAATATTTCATAACGTGTAAAGAAATAAGTTTTTTAAATAAAAAAAATCTTTTTTTATTTTATTTTAGAGAATCTGGAGTTACTTTGAGGAAATAAAACGGCATAGTTTACTTATTGCTTAAAATCAAATAAAATGGAAATAAATTTTAAATATTCCGTTTATTTGAATTGATTTTATACTAATATAATATTTTCTAACTTAATAATAAAAATAATATTCATAAATGTATAATTATTTTTATTTTTTTTAATTTGAAAAAAAAAAAAGAACTTTCAATGTTTTATAAATGAAAAAATATTCCAAAAATTATATTTTATATTAATAATGAATATATTATTTATATTTAAAATGAGAATAATCATAATAATGGCAAAATATTTCCTTTCTTGCTCAAATAGAGCGTATATGTAAAGTACACGAGTGTTAAAAGAATAATGTTTATTATGATGTGAATTTATTTTACGATTTGTTTTTTTTAATTACTAAATAATTTTTAATTGTATTTTTAATATGATTTGATTGAAATTTCTTTCATATTATACATTTTGATAAATAATTTTTATTATCAAAAATATGCAAAGCTTTATAAAATGATTTCAGGGAATATACTCAGTATATTTCTAATTTTTGATCAAATCAAGTATTTAGAACTTAAAATATTCAAAACACGATCTTTATTTTTCATAATATATAATATATTTTACTCAATTCTTTGAACATATTGATATAAGAAAATATTAGATATTATTAGAAAATCATACGAATTAATTCGTTTTTTGTACCCAAATATCTAAAAACTAACTATTTTAGTATTGAAAGTAAAACAATATAAATATATAATAATTACAAATATATAATAATGAATATTTTGTTATATATCATGATATTTTATAAGGCCGGGTCCTTTTGGACCCGAAAGCCGTTAGCGTAAAATGATATTTAACTCACCCAAATATAAACATTTTAAACTTTTTTTTCGCTTTTTACGTAGAGTTTCAAAATATAATAAAAGTCACGAAGTGACAAATCATAAAAATAAATACATGAAAAGTTTTCCGTATTTTAAGGCAAAAATGGGTCCAAAAAGACCCGAAATCCTTATGAAGGTTAAGTCTGTAAATATCATAATAATTTAAATTCACATTTGTTTCTCGTAATGGAAAAAATAGAGGTCTATTATTAGACAGTTCACCTGGGAAAGCACAATGTCAGTTCAATTCATCCACCAAACAATAATATGCTGACATAACTGTGTTCCGGACTGTTGAGCAATGTTGCCAGCTAAATTACTAGGCATATTCCAGGAACAAAACGCGCTAAGAAAATCCACCAAAGTTACATCCTGTACTAAATACGTACAGTATATGTAGTTAATAATATAAGTGTAAGTGTATAGAGTTGAATTACATGCGAGAGACTATCTACTTAGCGTGAGCGATGGTAATTAAGCTAAGAGAACATCTAAGTGCTTCTAATCTGGTTAGGGAATATAGTTGAGAATAAATATTACTCTTGCGGACAGCTCCGTATTTTCGCTCATAACAGAAATACGAGTATTTTTGTGATATAGCTATGTATTACTCGTATTACATTAATTGTGATTTTAGGGTTTCCCAATATGAGAACCAACAGGTTGGTTATACCATATTTTTCCGAAGGCATGTCATAATGTGGGTTTCGGCTGTTTCCTATAAGATATAATATTATGTAAAAAGTAGTCGCTGCCCCGGCATTATGGCGTCCCGCAGAAACACAGGTTTTTTAGTCCCGCAGGTTTTTTAGTGGGTATCTATCCCCGCCGCGGCCATCTTTAGCGGGGGAGTCCCACATACCGCCCGCGGCCCGGGCGTGGGGAGACGACGCATTTTTCCTGCGTCAAAAAAAAAAAGGTTGCACGCCTAGTAATCATCATCGCATGATCATGATTGGCCTTGTAACATCTACATATATTATAATGATCTTGTGATAATCTTGATTGTAATTTGACTCCGACAGTGCAAATGGGTAACCTTCTGTTCTGTTGGAGTATTAACCCCAATTATTATTTATTTATTTATTTGCACAATATTCTGCGGCAAAAAGATACGGTTGGAAGGTAAGTAACTCGGGTATGTCATCATAATAATTTGTCTTACAGTTAGTAGGACAGCGTAGTATCGTAAGACTTCTCTATAGAATTCCTAGGTAGCACTGCTAGTGTAGCAGTGAATCGGTGTTAACTTAAGACAATTTGCATCCTGCTGAACTATAGAGTACACTGCTGAACGGAAGAGAGATATTGTGGCGTAGACCCCCACTAAAATAGATATTTTATTGCATAATAGTAAACCTTTGAAAAATTCCGATACGAGAATTTTTAATATATTCGGAAAACACAAAATACTTTTAAAATTGCTACTGTACAGTTTCAGGCTGTTAACTTTAAAGCAGTAAACGGTTGGACTACAAGCAATCACAATAAATTGCTTGATTTACGTTACAGTTATCCGGTGGAGCTCCAAATATTGTACACTCTCTTTTCTTTTTCATGTTATTTGTGAATGTGAAAAAAGTAATATTATGTACAATAATTTTGTAGTAATTACAATATCATCAATAATTATAATAGAGGACATACGAGTACCTTATGCACTCCCTTAACTACAAAGGAGTAGATGATAATAATATTATAGTTTTTAATTACCTTTAAACAATTCTTTATTCTCCGAGATTGAAAGTTTTTAATTAGGTATATTATAGTAGGTATAATTAAAAAATGTAAAAGGTAAATCATAAAAAAATGGACGCTAACCGTCAACTGTAACAGCAGGCATTTCTAATTAAATATTTTATGTTTCTGCGTTTGTATTGCCGCTAACAACGCCACGAGTAAGAATCTTAATCTGCATAGGTTTGTGGGACTGTTCTTCGTGTCCCGCAATGTAAAATAAAGACTTTAAGATTTGTAAACTTATTAGTATTTATTCGGACGTGTTACCCGGCGACGAGTTTGAGAAGGAATGACGATCGAATAGATCGTGTCACAAACAGATTCTGCTTCGACGTTCCGAGTTTGAATTGTCCTCGCCGGCCAGTGGCGAAGGAGGTCTGCTGCGACGGCGGAGGTGCTATGCCACAGGCTCATATTAAAGCTCTCTATCTCTCAGGTTGATAGTAGCCGGATTCTACCTGCGATTTATTTCGTTGTCAGTTAAACTAACTCATATTTTAAAGTTAGGAGAAAATACCGATTTGTAAAGGTAAATAAATGCAAATTGGATACAAACAAAACCCATGCAAAGTTGTAAACTGCAATAAATTCGTTGGAAATTAGTTTTCAACGACAGAATACTCATCCGTGGAAAATTAATCGCTTCTCGATTACCGATAGTTGGTAAAGTTAACTTTGTTGAATAATGGCTCCTAGAAAACTGGAAATTGTAAGAAACTTTTGAGCAATACTTGTCATAATCATTCTCTCTCCCTGGTTTCTCTCTCTATTGATAAATTGATTTGCTCTATTGCATACCTTATAAAAGAAACATCAAAATATACAGAATTACAAGTGACTCCCATATTATTTAAATTTAAAGCAATTTCGTGTAGTACATTATCTTTCTTTTTTCTTTCTTCTTTTTGTAATATATATTTTTTGATATTATAATGTATATGATAGGTTATACTGACTCCTCTACAAAATCACACCCTACTCTTTAGGTTCAAACACTCCATGCAAAGCTGGTTGCCTGGAAGAGATCGCTCTAAGCGATAAGGCCGCCTATTGTAGAACTTTATATATTTTAGTTTTAAGTCTTTTTTGTTATCTTTTAACTGCAATAAAGAGTACTGTATTGTATTGTATTGTATTATCGTTTTTTTATTGCCAACTTTCTTTGATAATAATTGTCACAGAACTGCAGAAGTCACATCTACAATTTGAGCGATTTGAATTTCAGCTCAATCGGTCCACCCGTTTAGGTATGAAGAAGTAACAAACATACACACTCACAAACTTTCGCATTTATAATATTAAAGTGATTTACTACTTCAAAGTAAAATAGTAGTAAGACCAGCTTCAAAGTAAGTAGTATTATATAGTAGATGGTATATACTAGTTATTTATGGATAGCTTTTAGAATACGGCTTATTTTTCACTAGGTAAAACCACGGGGGAATGTGGACAATAATTCAATCTCAGTAAACTGCAAAAGGTGCTATAATAATGTTAAGCAATGTACGAACCGCGAGTGCATATTAGTGCGCTATTTTAACGCCTGAGTCGGGTCATTACATTCTCTTTATTTTATTCGAGTTAATATTACAGTGAAATCCTTTTACGGCTGTAAGTACTACAACTATTAGTAAACTAAATGACGTAAGCTATAATTAATAGGGACCACCATTTGGGAAACTTTTTAATCATGAAGTTGCTGTGCGACTTATTCCGAAAGAACGAGTTTTGATCGTTGCATATTCGAAGACTTAGTCTAGCTGCACTAACAATTATTATTCCATCCCTTTTCATTATAACGATTTTTTTTCTGTATAATGTATATATTATAGGTACATAATACATATTTATATATTTCATGTATATAATATAGGTCATGGTACATAATAAAACAGATTTATTAGTAAAATCTAAATATATAAAACGATTGATTGACTTGACTGATTGATCAATGCACAGCTCAAACCCTTGAACTGATAAAATTTCGGTTAAAATTAGGAACGCAGACAGATTTTTTAAGTAAACACTTAATAATAAAGGATTTCTGCATGAGAACGAAACAGCAAGCCTAAGCTAGTCAGTACATAAACATGTTATGGAGTAGTAAACATAAAAAATACTGCCGACTTAAGTTGAAAATAGGTTAATGTTCAAGATTGATTAGTTAATTACTCCTATCTTACCCTAATAAAGTACATTAAGTAGTCTTAAAGTAGTACCATTATCAGAGCGTATTACATCATTTTTCTTGACTCTATTATCTGTATCGACTCCTTATTGCCATTCTCAGATGTTATTGGGTGTGCTAAAAACGCTGGTGTCAATCGTGGTCATAATGTGCACAGTTACTGAGCACATTCTATTGGCAGAATCAATATTAAACCTCTTCTTACATAGACAGACTTGTACTACTGGTTCTAGTTCTTTCGGTTGTGAAAAACGAGTGAGTCGGTACATATTGTATGATCCTTACTGTATTTACTTAATGGTAAATAGACTCGTGTTTGATTTTACACCATCTGTTGGTTAGTGGAGATGCGGTCTAGGGTGTAGCACATTAGCTTAGAACGTACCTGTCTACTAGTGAAATTACTAGGCTGAAGAGTCTTAAGATCTTATGACCCTTATAGTGCTAAGCGGGGCGCGAACGCCGGCGCGTAACCGCAGCGACTCCCTGAAGAAGATCCTCGTACAGGATCGAAACGGTCGGCACGCAGCCGAAGTAAATACAAGTGAGTTTATGCCGTTTATTTACAAAGATGAATTTAACTACTCACGAATCGTTTAGTGTAAAAAAGACCCTTATATATAATATTATTATGGACAGTGTTAGCTCTTACCATAAAGAGAGCATTTTGACTGGGCAGTGAGTGACATAATTTTGCAGTATTATTTTGTAACGAAATTGCTTCTGCAATCAGGTTCTACATCATCCTTGAAAAATCTATGAAACTCTTTTATGTAGTATATATAATAATATTATTATATCTAAGTCAAAATTTAACCATTCTATCAGAGTCGATTGCTACGTTACGGCAATTTGAATCGATCTACTTTTTGGTCAACCAAAAAAATCTTAAATTTAGATAGAATTCTAATTCCAATAGTAACACCAGTGTCGTATAAATAGGCAATAGCATATATCAGTCGTATATCGTTGTTTCCTTCTGCCATGGAACATAAACAGGAATTATCATCAATACCCTGGCAGTCTCTTTATGGCGGTGGCTCAAGCTGTTCCGGAATACAATTTCTTTAAATGGGAAATTCCTTTTGCCTCTATGAAGTCAATATGTAATTGACAAAGGGTAAGCATTTATGGGGATTTACTATCTAGTTTATATCAAGAGGATATATTGAATCTTTATGGTCGTCTTTATTTTTATTGTGCCTTTTTGGCTGAGAGGCTATTACTGAGTTCTTTGTTGTCAAGTAACCCTATATGGGCAAACAATTTTATTAGTAAAATCTGTAATATGTAACTTACAAGGTCGCTTAAATTATAATTAATCGCTTCAAGGACACAATCCAATTTCATTTCCTAGTCCATAATAATTTATAAGCTTTTTAGACAGGAGTATAACAAACAAATTCAAATAAATGTATTATTGCAATAAATGATTATTTGATTAAGTTTATTAGTACATTCTTGAAAGTATTTTTGTGTACAATATCAAAATAACTAAGGAAAACTCCTAAATAAAATAATAGTTTACATAACTGCGTAAATTACCATACTTTCACTTTTATAACCAACATTTTTTTTATATTTATTATATCGTAATAATATTATTAGGCGATAAGAGCCACGAACTATGTCACCAAAGTTTTTTTTTATTCAATATAGTTTATTTAGCCTTTGACCACGCTCTTGCATGATGTTAAGCAATGATCCGACCGTAGATGGTAGCAGAATACGGTCATAATGACCGCCTGACACACTTTTTTATTAAAGTTAACGGTATAACATAAAACGTATAGTGTTAAGTATATTGGCGGAAGAAATTACATAGATCATGGTTTCGCTGAGTCAGAAAAGGAATTATCCGAGGCGGTTGAAGAGTCCCAATCTGCACATTCATTGTTAGATAGAAGATTTATGCACGCCGGAGTTCAATCTCATGAACCACGTTATAAAAGCCGCTTTGGCACTGGTTCGGCGCAAGTTATTGTAGTGAATTAAATATTAGTACGGACCACGGAGTTGGATAGTGGTTTTCATCACAATTATGCTTAGTCTGACTCTTTCGTAGCAAATGGTTTATAAATGGTTATTTATATGCACGGAATACGTGCTAATATCGTTATTTAGTACGTTTAAGATACGTACGAGTTAATGTTGTTGTTGTACATCACACCCAATAGGGGAAAAGGTACTGTCAAAATTGATCATGGAAAAGTCAAGAAAATTTAATAATTATTCTTTCAGAGTAAAATCCTGCTACTTCCATTAAACCGATATTTCTCAACTTGGTAGATCGTGGGACATATTTTTATTAATGTACATTTTATGCCCCATTAGTTCTACTATTGTTTATTTTATTTTTGCAACAATTTAGAGCCATCTGGTTTTTGTGTTGGTGATCCTCGAAGCTCAAGAGTTTTTTTGTCTTACTTAGTCTGAATTGATAGACTTTCTTAGTTCTAACTCTAACCTCGAAGTAATAGTTCTTAGTTTTAGGAGCATCAGGTAGCAACATGTCAAATTCCCCATAACAACATTTCAAAAGCATCCGTTGATTATCAACCTCGTAGTCTAAACTCAGCACGATCCATACGATAGGAACATCATCATTCTGAAGCACCAATCAGATATCAACAATAGTGCAACTTGTATTGCCAGTATATCCCGCGTTGCTCGATTCCATGCCTAGGAACATCCATCTGAAAAGTTAATTGCTCGCCCGCAATACCTGTCTACGGCCTGTAGGGTTGCCATCTAATAAAGGCTTTGCGTTACATTTTATGACGGCAGTAAAATGTTTACAATTTGTTTTTGAGTAAAACAATAATTTATAAGCAATTTCATTTGGTTTAATGGTGGTGAGGGATTTACATTTTTTATTGGCCGAAACCACATTATTTTGTAGGAATATTACACCATAATATTACCTATATATGTAAAGGTAAAATAAATATAAAAATAATCCTCCGGTCAAGTAATCCAGAAAACAAACGAAAAGCGTTTCAAGCCCTTCAGCCGATTTATCACTTTCACTTCCAGACACTTTTAATTCATATTTTGTATGAATTTCTATGGGTTTCTTCTATCAACTATCTAGAACATAAATTTAGTAAAATAATACATAGAATGGAAAAAAAAACTTTCAAACTAAACCTATAATCTAAAACTTATAAATACTTAATCCATTTAAATCCTAAAACATATTATATTTCATTTTTCTAAAATGACCCAGAAATAGTGAGACAGCCCTAAGCCTAAGCACGTGGCAGCAAATATTCAACGTATGGAAATGTCAAAGCAATGATATCGACAATTTTCTGCATTCAATGCTAGTCATTCAGAGAGACGAGTGAACCGTAAGATTGGACGCGAACGTAAAGGCAATCGAAACTGAGAGGACAATACAAACATGATAATAAAACCCGTCCTGTCGTATAAACTTTTCAAAAAATGCAAAAGTTCTCGAATGTGTGTAGGTAAGGTAGTTCAATTTAAAATGGTTTTCGAATTTTCATATTGCAAACAATTTTAACCAGCTTCATTAGTATGTATTTGATATTGGGCTAAATAAATGCCGAGGACCGATATGCATACACTTATTAAACTTATTTTGTTAATCCTTCACAAATAAACGGCGGAACCGCTAAAATATAGGATCGATTCAGAAAAAAATATTTTGAAAACTGCTGCGACATGGCAAGAAAAAAGTTCTTCTTAATTCACATCCTTGCTATAAATAAAAGGTTCTATTAATCGTGTAAAACGAAGGCGTTCAACCGTTAACAACTTTTTTAATTACTGAAAATTTGAAGTGACATACCTGGAAACTATTATTGTTCAAAAAAGTTTCCAATACATAATTATCAATACAAATATACCTACATTAATTATACAGTACAAGTTTGCCCAATTTAGTTAATAGACTCTATCGTTAATACAATTTGATCGATTATGATTGAACTTAGTTGGTCTACCAGATAGTTTGGGGAGTGTTTGAGTAACACAAACACTCCAAAATGTACTATTGCATTTAGTTCCACGTCGAAGTAACAACTCTGAACATCAAGGACTGTCTACTGCCCACCTCAGACCGATCAACTCTAATCAAAGTGGGAGAAATACAACAAGATAGAAAGGTGAAAGTTTTACCAAAAAAGTAATGTACTTTATTTTGTTTTTTTTTTTTTCATCTGCCATAAGCTCTGTATTGTTGGTCTACTGTTTCTCAGAACAAAATAATTAATTGTATAGTAAATTTGGTAAATGGCATAAAATGTAATTAGCAAGTATATTTATTGTTAAAAGTAGCAAATGAACTAGTGTTGAGAGTATGGCCAATACTGACTCAGTGTTTCCTAGATATTTGGAAAAGTACGAAACACCACCAAAGACTAAATTTGTGATCATAATCTCGAGACGTGGTTTGTTACATTTCATAGACCCAGTACTTTTCCTGGCCACCTTACCCTTCCAATAGAAATGAATCGTGGAAAAATATTAAATTAGGTACTCACTACTCACCCAGACAGGCTTTCGCAATACGTACCCTTCCTACCGTTCAATTGAAAATGTACCTTTTTATTTATTGTAAATTTTAAACATGTTTTACAGCCTAGCTGCTAATGACTATTCTACCAAGAGTGTATTCTGTACCACAAACTAGTGAGGTAGTTGTCATAGCAAAGGAAACAACGACAAGAAGTGTTCCAGTTAACAACTAACGACAGCCGCTGATTCTCATCGGACGTTCTCTAAATAGATATTGTCTCTATAATTATTATTAGTTTGGCTATTTTAAGAATATAACTATGTATGTAAATACGAGTATAAAAGGAAAGTGTAGCTGATTTATCAATGGTGGTAATTAATTATAATTATTGTAATACAATTTGAGCTTAGCCAACGTTGTAGTGAAATAAAGGGATACTTATATGGTATACTTGCCCGTCATGTCATCATGAAAAACAATAGTAACACAAAATATTATTACTAAATTAATTATTATAATGGTTTCCGCAAAATCACGCCTAATTCCATTAATTATTTATTTAGATTAGGCTATTCTATAAACAGAATTATCTGACTCGATTTAGTGAAATATATTTTCGTACTAATGAGTGCTTAACACAATAGATAACCGACAATGGGCTTAATTCCCCGCTTAATGAAAATCCGGATACAAAAGGTCAGAGACGTGGAAAACAGAGCTAAACTATCTCTCAACTGAATCACCGGCACATTAATGGATTTTGCTTGTACAATTTGAATACAGCTAAACAAACTTTTTTACTGAAAGAAGTTTAGATTCAAAATTAAAAGGGCGAAAGTTTGCATAAGTACGAGTACCTACCTAAATAATTACATGTTGTTGTAATTAAAGTAGCCTTAGTTAAAGCTAGTGACATGTAAGGGGTAAATTAATTAATAGAAAAAGAAGCTCTATGCTTTTAAGTCAGAACATAACAGTATAATAAATAACACTGTACAATATTTTATGCAGTTGTTCTTATAAGCCGTCAAAGAAAGCATAATGTATGGATTGACAAATAAATGGCATAACGCTTCGATTAATTAGATTACCTACGAGTACAAGCCTCCAAGTAAATCATAGTTTTGTTATGACTGCAATAACTATGAACCGTGGCAGCCACCCAAAACCTCTGCCATTTCCAAATACTGATGAAAAGATTCCAATAATCGCCATCGCTGAATTTGAATAGATCTGTTGAATGGAACGGGGTTGATCACACTACGGGCACCACGCCAATAATTTACTATTGAAACCAATTCTGTGTGTTTAGGTTAGCTAACATATGAATAGGGATGTGTACTGAGTGATTTAAAGCTCGTGTTCTAGAGATTGTACCAAAAATTCCATGTTATTGGTAGGTGGCAATTCTATTTCGCTCCCTTCGCGTTTGTATCAATTGAGTGAAAGCAAATAAGCTAAGTGTTAAATATATTAGTATTTACCTAATATTTTTGCTCCTTTCTCGTTTATTTTTTGTTTTTTTTTCTATGTGCCTGTGTCTCTTTGCTTAATTAAATATTTTTCTTTCTTTCTTTCAAATGAGCGTACTAGGAGAGGATATGACGGATGATAGGGTTGTGTCAACCCTACGTGGATGTAGTTTAAAGGCTGATGATGTTTCAGAAAGAGTACGAGGACGCACATTTAGTGCATGTAGCCTTTTTAGCTGTCCCCCTAAATTCCACAACTCTGGACTATTTGATTCTATCTCGAGTTTTTAGCGTTTTATTTCACATAAAAATGTTCGGATTTTTTACGGATATTGGTAACATGCACGTTTTAAACCAAACTAAACCAGACTTTTAACTGAACCGGATACTTTTAACGTTTAAACAAAACGTGTAATAATTTTGTTCTATGTACTATCATCACAATTTATGATTTGAATTCTAAAGGTGCTCCCTCATTTATTGAGCAATTGGTTGTAATGTTATATTACAGAGTAGATGGCAATTGGTAAATAAGTGAGGGAAGAGAACAGTTACTATGACAAGAAGAAGTGTGGAAATTATTATAAAATTTGTAACACATGATAAAACTTTCAACTGATTTCAACTATGACAATCTATGAAATATAATAACTCAGTCACGAGTCACGTCAGTTCTAGATGACGAACAGTTAGTACTTTAAAGCATAAATTAGAAACTAATCGATATTATTATTATAGTTAAATTACTGGAAATAATCTAGTTCGATAATGTGTAAGTTAATGTACATTATAATGATAATAAAATAAAAATAAAAAATATCATAAAAAATTCACCATATTATAAATTAACAAATGCCGAGCCGTCACGAAGCGCCGATCAACTCAAAATTACTTAGGTATACTCACATAATAGGTATTATTATTTTTTTGCATTTCAGTGTTTACATCGGTTAATTTTTTTGTTAAAAAGCTTTATAATAGAATTATTATTCTCTTTATTTATGTACAATCTTAAATTATTTTTTTTATTATATTTCTAAAAAAATATATATACAAAACCTAAAAACATTGTAAAAAACTTAACCTAGAAAATCCGCCGTCAGCGGGGCCAGAACCCAAGCTGCCGGTGGTGAGGGCCGTAGGGTGGGGAACCTCCGGACAATTGAATTATTATTATTCTCTTTATTTATATGCAATCTTAAATTAATTTTTTTACAATATTTCTAAAAATATAATATATACAAATACTAAAAATATTGTAAAAACTTAAACTAGAAGAATATTATTATTTTTATACCCAAAACAAGGCAAGATTTCAGGACGATCAGTTCAAGCCTAGAGCGAAATCAGATAGGGTATATTCTGACGAGTCACTCGGATCGTGACATTAACGTAATGGCACTCACTCGAGTGGATGCATGAGATGTGAAAAATGTTTCGCAGGCTCTTTGATGCTTAGTGCGAGTAGAAATAAACCATTTTTAAATTGAATATTCCAGTAAAAGCAAATATAGGTGACTTCTATGAGAAACCTGAAATAATTGCATAATTTCAGATAGGCCAAACTTGACCTAGTTTACAATAGTTTAACAATTTCAAAACCAGAGGCCCTAAAATTAACAATATATTGCGTCGTTGTAACGATTACTATCGTATTGAGCTTTATTAATTTTCTGGGGCCTTGGTTCAATAATAACAGCAAAATTAAAAATTTCTATGTAAAACAAATAAATTAATGTGTTATAACACCAACGTAGTAAGCTAAAACAAATCAACAGAAAGGATATTTAAAATTTAAATGAAAGACTTAAAGGAAAGTTGTAAACTATTTCGAATTCCTATTGAAACCGAAGCAACGTCGTTAGCGCATACGATATGGATGAAAAATAATACAGCCCGGACGCAGAAAGCATTATGTGAAACATAGAGCTCTCTGAAAGGGAGGTGCTAAGCATTTTAAAAAAGCAGACTAGCCAGATACGTGAGCAAGTCATTGATGTCAGTTCGGTATGCTGTTATAAATGCATGTCAGTGTGCATGATTGTAGGAATTTACACTCGAATGTTTGTCTTATGAAAACAAAAATAAGAAACTTAATTGAAATTTGAAACAATAGCTTTCGATTCGACTGCTAGTCTAAATAATAAAAAACATACACTATGGAAATATACTAATAATAAACATAAAATATGGTTATATTTAGAACAAACAGCAGATACGAATAAAAAGTATACAAGTAATAATGTTTACTTTTTGGTAAGAGCAGTAGATTTGGACTTTTAATAATGCAAATATCGGCAAAAAATAGAAATTGACTTAGGTATACATATTATAATAATTTTTTTATGTATGTCATATTGCTGACAAAAATGCTCAACAACTCTCCTTACGAAAGCCATGTGATGTGAACCGACCGTGGTGAAATAAATTTTATGGTATCGCCGATATCTGCGGCCGTGACTCCCTAGTTGCTTTTCCGGGGTGACTCGCATATTCTCATTCAATTATATTTATTGTAGCTTTATTTAAAGTTTATTTAAGGCGTGCTTCAGATTTTGTGTTCAAAATTAGCTTTTTAAAATATTTCATGTAAAGCAGTAATCATGTATTTGACGAGTACGTCATCTACCTATAGTAATGAGACTAGGGAAATCACTGAGCTAAGAAGACTTAACATCTTGTAGGTCTATATTATGACAAGTGTAGCGCAGTGTTGCGAAGGACTTGTGTACCAGAGTGTACCTATCAAATACCTTTATAGCACTGGTACCGTAAGGGGCGGGCGGTCGGCAGCATAAAATACATAGGTATATCAGTTATTCTGTTGCAATTATTGAGCATCGATTAATACGATATTTTAAATTAAATAACACATTTTAAACAGTTGTATCAAAATCATAATATTATGCTCGTGTTATTTTGGAGGCCCTCCAAAGCACAGATGTTCAAGTATAAAAGGGTCAAATAGATGGGCCAAGGACACCCTCAAAGTCCCACGAGGCAAGCAAATTTCACAAAAAAAATGTTTGACAGCCTGTAATTGAGTAATTTGAATTCGATAAGGAAAAAAGGGAACAAAATGTGATATTGAACGAGTGTTCGAAAACATACTTTCGATATATTTTTAAACATTTTTTAAAGGAGCATCTCAAACAACGTTAGGAAAGCGAAATAGAAAAGAATATGAAGTAAACGCTTTTTCATTTACCCGGCCTTTGTTTCGTAAAACTCGGAATACGATATATGGGAGCATTAGGGAAAAACAAAGGCGGCATTGTGTTGTTTGCTCTATATCATTGAATATAGCAGATTGACTGCTCGTTTGATTAACAGATATTGACCTTTTCAATGACATAGTGGATAAGAGTCTAGATATTATACGTAAGCTAAGCAACCTTATTATACTCGGTAGTGGATACTTGTTAATATCTTTACATGCTTGGTTTACTTAAATAATTATATAATACTTGATGCGCCCAGCGTTTTTACTCACTGTGCTGTAGCCTATGTGTTATTCCAGGGTCTAAGCTATCTTTATACACAATTTCAGCTCAATCGGTCCATCCGTCTAGGCGTAAAGAAGTAACAAACATACACACTCACAAAGTTTCGCCTTTATGATATTAGCGTGATTGTAAATTTTATCTGTTGTTTTATGAAGACTTTTATTTTTATTTTTTTGGGCAAATTTATATTAAATATTGAATTATTTCCTTGTAACTCCCAACTCATGGGGCAAATAAAAAAAAAATCTTACCCTTTTTTTTCTAATAAAATCAACACTAATTAATTCCTCTCGAACGAGCATCCAATGTTATTTCCTCGCTACAAACTGTATTTTAAAACACGAGTAAAACTTGGCGACACTGATTCTAGCGAGAATTCGCAAATTAGTTTTTGGATGTTAATTAAAGAAAAGCGAAAGTTTAACTCAGTTTCACGAGCCAGCATACGAAATTGGTCCGTTATTATAATTCTTGCTAAGACTTAATAGTTCCCCGGCAACTGTTTATGTCAGAATTCAAAAGTTTTTAAGTCAATTAACTCCATCGTTTTGAACATTACCTATTTTAACTCTAGGCATCTGCTTTAGATGGCTCTGAGAATCGCTAAATTAATTGTGTAGGTGTATTATTTGAACTTTTTGTTTACCAGGGGTAGACTTCCTTTGCAGGAGGTCGTCTAGGTGGGTACCCCAACAGTGCCAGTTATTCTACCGCCTGAGCAGTGATGTGCAAACATCACTGTGCTTCGGTAGGAGGGCACTGTAGCTAGTGAAATTACTGGGCTAAAGAGTCTTAACATCTCATGACTCTTGAGTAAGAAGCGTTGGTGCAGTGCTCCTAGAATTTCACATAATTGTGAAATCCTAGGTAACACTGTACTGATTATGGGCAGCCGTTATCTCTTAACATCAGGAGAGCGTCTTGCTCGTCTTCTACTTCATTACATAAGTAAGTATTATTTGAACTGAAGGTAAATGGCATCCAGTTTTAGCTTCATTTGATTAGATAATAATCTAAATGTATAAAAGGAAAGAGTGACTCATTGACGACTGTTCTATCAACCCACAGCCCAAACCACTGATCGGATTGGGTTGAAATTTGGAATTCAGATAGGTTTTATGACGTAGACCTCCGCTAAGAAAGGATTTCTCCACACCGGTAAAGCCGCGAGCATAAGCTAATTTAATAATAAAATTTAATATAACAACAGCGATATTTTTAAGTGATGGTGGCCAAGCGTAGAACACGATGGGGTTGCGTCGTTTAATTACGGAGTTTCTATGACCACCTTCCAGCTCCATCATCAGATTACCTCTAGGTCATAATAATATTGCATTGTCATCCGATTTACACATGCATGCAAAATTTCAGCTTAATCGGAAACCCGGAAAGTGATTTGATTACAGACAGGCAACTTTTAAAAAATGGAAGACTGCCTACCGTGTATTGTCGATATCTTAGCCTCCTCTTCATTTAGTCGTAATATAACTCGTTGAAGAAACTTATCTCCGTTATTTCCTTTGGTAATTTTTTAAGGTAGGTTTATCATTATTTCGACGTCAAGTCGGTCGGCTCATAAGTTAAAATCTAGCTACTCGTACATTATTTATTCGTTTAGTTAGGCCGCAAAGCTAATTGAATTACAGCTAAATACAGATTATATTATCTTAAATTGGATTAAGTAACTAATAAGATTTTCGTTTATTTTTCAGATTTGTTTGAACTTAATAAAATATTATGTGTTTAATTATTACGTTCACCAGGATCAAAGTTAAAAAATCTTTACCATAAGCTTATACTTTGTTTTATTACGATAACTCTAATGTTTTTATTACCGGTTAGTACCATAGTTGTGTGGATTTATTACTTTTACAATACACATGATGTGTGGTCAAATGTAGGCCTATCATTACATAGTACCAGCGCTGTGTGTTTCACTGGTCACACGCAGCACAACGCTGAGGCAGGTCCCATTCTGCGGCTTAGTCTATGTGCATTATTGTAATTTGTCTTTAAAAATGTATGTTTTGGGACGTTGAATAAACTTGTTTGTTTCTTTCTTTCTTAGTATAAAACAAAGTCGATCCCGCTGATTGTCTGTCCCTATATATGCTAAGATCTTCAAAACTACGCAACGGATTTTGATGCATTTTTTTCAATTGATAGAATTATTAAAGAGGGTGGTTAATAATATGTATCTATACTCGTATATAATATTCATGCATAATATATTAAACAAACACTTATAGTTTTCTGTTAGCCGCTACGAAGTGCGCGCGGGTCGACTACTTAAGTACTCGTATAAAAAGAACAGCAATAAAAGCTTAAAAAAAGTACGTTAATTTCGTAAGAGCGTTAAAAGACTAGCAATTTTAGGTGCCGTCATCTCCCTGCCCTTAACATAATTTCATTTGAAACGCAAACAAAGCAAAACTGTAACCTTTTTTAAAATTGTTTTACTACCGCAGAGAGGGCTGCAAACGAAATAAAACACGAGGAATATACGAGTATTGTTACCACAACTTGAAATATGAGCTCCGCGTCTGAAAACTTCCCAAAATGTACACTTCACGACATATTTCTGTCCACTTTTCTCTAATTAAAAATTTACAAGCGCATCGCTTTTGCTGTAGATTTTTAAAAAGATAAAACGGGCAGAGAATGATTTTTGCTTTTTCATGCTAGGAAATGAACGAAAGTAGCTAAATACTTGATTTGGAGGATATCAAATGGAGAGCCTTTTTTCTACAACAACACTATTTACTAATAGAATCGCGGAAAAGAGAAATTTCCTAAGACTCTACTGATTGTGCCAAGTAGTGTAGTAGGGAGTTTTAAGAGATTAACCAGCCTTTAACAAAAACAGTGTTATCTATCTTTACACTTTCGCGATTTGAACTTAAATTTATTTTATTAATCAGGGATTATCACGTAATTTATTTTAATGTTAACTTTACAAAAACATTATAAAACCAACCTCGACGAATTGAACTCATCATGTTTATTTTATTAATCTGGACTTATCGCGTAATTTAATTTAAAGTTAACTTTACAAAAACATTATAAAACCAACCTCGACAATTCGGCTCAGTTACACGAGCCGTGGTCACGAGATGACTTGAGAGGCGCCGGTCCTGCGGCATCGATATGGTGCAGTGGTGTTGCAGTGTTATCTAGTATGAAGTCTTACGCAACACTGCTTTTATTTAGACATTACTAGCTTTTACCCGGCAAACGTTGTTTTGCCATATAAATAATTTCCTAGTAATTTCTAGTGTAGACAAAAAATAGCTTACTTATTGGAAGTATGTATGTATGTTAGAATGTGTATATTGTATGTATGTAAGAATGTGGTATATGCGTGAAATAAGCATTATTTTATGGAAAAATTTTTCAAACAAAAGTAAAAAATTTAATTTTATGAAAACATTGTCTCTTATAATTTTTTCATACAACCAATATTTCCATTGACATTTCAAAATAAAGATTCATAATGATTGATTTTTTAAAAACTATAAAAATCTTAATTGTTCAATTACATTTTTTTTAATAAAATTACATTTTTATATGATCAACAACATTTTCGATATAAATAAAAAAAGTATACTTACAACACAAAATCCGTTGTTATTGAAACCTCTTGTCACGTGTTGAGTACTTTTGAGGTTATAAAATCACTTGATTAACTAATCGTGCAAAATACACTCAAAATTGATAATTTAATTATTATTGATAAAATAGGAATGATTAAAAGTTAATATGAGAGTTACACTGAGATAGCAAAATAATAATTGTCAACGTTACTACTACACTTGATGCATAAACAATAATGATGGCCGACAACTATGTAGGGATTGAGAAAGAAAGGAGACCGGCATCGTTCTCATCCCTACTCCGTGCTGTTTACTGGGTCAGAAGTGACACCTGTAGACATCTGGCGGGGATAACTAATTAAATGACGATTGATCAGTTTTCGACCGGAGAGGAAAAATGATTAAATTATTAAAATGGCTATTAAAACATAAGGGTTGATCGTAGAAGGGTGAAAATTGAGGATTGTATGTATTTTTGTATGTTGTATCATAAAAAAATAGAAATTAAAAATTTTGTCTAACAAATAAAAAAAAAAATTTGGGGTGGACTACCCCTAACATTTAGGGGGATGAAAAATAGATGTTGGCCGATTCTCATAGATACCGGATAAGCACAAAAAATTTCATCAAAATCGGTCAAGCCGTTTCGGAGGAGTATGGCAACAAAAACTGTGACACGAGAATTTTATATATTAGATTAGATATGATGATAAATCTCACATCAACACAGTTATAATATGACCTATTATAATTGTTATACAATAAAACAAAAGCCGAGCGGCAAAACAAAAGACTGCAGGATCTAACTCGCAACTGCACCGAATCTAAAGCCCATTACACACGGCGCTATACTATATCTTGCTATATGACTCCTGGTACCATATAGTATCGTATCGCAAGGCCTTGCTATACCTCGCTATGCCGTGCTATATTATTTTTAGTGATGGCCGGGTTACTGATCGGAACTATATTTTTTAATAGTTCATTCTTTGTGATTGAATCTTGAGTCGATCTTTGAAATAAAATCAAGTGACATTAACATTCCTTTTTTCACAAATCAAGTGATATTAATGACTACTTTTTTCCTCTTTACAAACGCACTCAAATATTTGGAATAACTTGTCAATGAATGCTTTGAGTGCATTTAGAATAGGTTTATTAATACAAAAATAAAGAAAATTTATATTATTTCAAAATAAAAACAAACAAGTGCAAGTTGGACTTGCCACATACTTGTATGAAAAAATGTTATCAACATGTTGCGTATAAAATTACGTATAAAATATTATTATTCCAGAAATCTGCCCTTAAGGGGAAAAATACGGCGTTTAAATTGGAAATCTGTAACCGCTGCTCCTCTCTATCTCTCTTCTCTCTTAATATTAACGTGGTTCAGTCTTCAAAAAGGGCACAACAGTTTTTTTTTCCTATGCGAGGTCTATTTTATGCACTTTCATATATGCACGCACGTTTGTGCTTAATAGACCACTTTTCATCAGTTAAAAGCTAGTTAATATTTTTTAGGAAGTAGGTACCAGGAGTACCAGAAGTAGGAACGGAGATTCAATCACTTGATTGCATATAGTTCCACAATGATTCCCCAACACTACTTAAACAAATGAATTTGACAATTTTTTCTACGTAAAGGATGTTTCTTTTTTCCTTGATTTTGGTTTCGTTCCAGTCTGCTCCTGGTATAATTAAAAAAAAATGACGATTCAAACTACGTCAAGAAATCCAGAAAACTTTATTAGAAATTATCATCGTTTACTAAAAGTATGAGAGTTCATCGAATAAGATCGATTTGAGTTAGATTTGACCGACTTTATCAGAAAATTCTCGAGTACTTTGGCCAAATGGCATGGATGGAAATCTAGAGATGGTCATTGTTTCGGGCAAAATCAAAGGAAAGCGGTCCCAAGGCGATCCGATGTGCTGGTCAGATCAGATCCGCACCACCCTCGAAGTTCCTGTTAAGATAAGATAAGATAAAAATATATTTATTATCAGTTCCAAAAAGTACATACATGAAAAATTATACATCTAAATATAGTGACATGTTAGTATGAGATACGAACAGAAGATAATAAAACAACATAAACAATAGGTACCTATACTGATAAATGGAATAGGCTCAGCATAATGCTGGGCAGGGAGGTCCTGCACAGCGCTGATTTTCAGTCTGCCCCGTGCTCGACTAAGATGACGCTGTTGCTGTTGTCCTGTTTTCTCGTGGCTCGTGGCCATGAAAATCGCATCCAACCAACCCAGATAGCACTCCATCATCAGAAATCGAATCCTAAAAAGGAGGGGTCATGACTCCCAGTAATAGAGAATATGACAAGGACAAGGAGAAGAACTCCAAACGATCCATTTCCGAGCATAAATGTCGAAAAAAAACTAAAAATAATGATTTGTTTTTTTTCTTTAGAGGTACCTACAAAACCCTTGAAACAATGTGTTTGCATTATTACAGTTTTAACTGACAATCACTTTTGTAAAAAAAAAACATGGCAAACTCCTGGTACGAACTTTTTAAAAATGTGAAAAAAAATCATGAATTTTTCACACGTCCTGTATAAGACTCAAAATTGACATTGTCAACAGCCATGTTGCTGTAAAACCATACAATTTGGCAAATTCCATTTGAACTAGATAAAAAAAAATGCGTAGCCATTTTGTAGCATGACTTAGCCGGTTAAGCGAAAGTCTACTGCAAGGTATTCAAAGCTTTCAGTTATTCGGACAAATAATCATTATGCATAATATGAGCATCTATTACAAGTAAATAGGAGGTGAAATTTAAAATACAAATTAAATTAATTTGTTTCGAAATACTAACACAAAGAACTGTAAACACAACAAAATATTTAATAAATATAAAAAACATTTTTTTCTAATTTGTTACACAGCGGTTAAGCATTTGCTACTATTTAGTTTAATATATCGCGTAGGTAATATGAGTTTGTTTTCTTTTGTCTCCATAATACAAAACGGCTTAGTCATTTTATCACCTAGTCAAAATGAAAAATGGCGGATTCTACGCATCAACTGTAAATTATAGCGCGATATAGCGCTATATGTCATTTATAGCTACGTGTGTGACGGATGCCGATTTGTACTGAAGCTATGCCGCGCTATGTGAAGCTATATAGCGCTATATAGCGACGTGTGAAATGGGCTTAAGTAGAGTATGTAACATAACAAGTGAAATTAAATAAAAAACTTTTAATATTATTACCATCTAGGGAAGGATGGGGTTGTGTCGTTTAATTACGGTACCTATGGCCACCTTCCAGCTCTATCATCAGATCGGTTCCATGTCCCAATAATAATTGCATTGTCATCCGATTTATACATGCATGCAAAATTTCAGCTCAATCGGAAACTAGGAAGTGGATCAAATTTAACTTGCAAGATTTGATTACAGACAGACAGACAGACAGACAGACCGACAGACAATAGACAGGTGAAAGTAAATAAAAGCTTGTAATATTACGATAACATCATTCATCATTTCTTCATAATATTCATCATATCTACAGTACCAAACCTGACATATAGCTAATAGCACCAATATCTGTATATACGTACCAGTCTTTTGAATAACAAGAATGGTCGAAGATTTATTGAGAAACAAGGTCAGAAACACAATGGGAACCTTTTTCGTTTATCAGATGGGACGTGAAAATATTTCAATGGTTTTCATTTCACGAAATACCACTTAAGGTATTGGCTAGTGGGTGGTTGGTACTTAGCTGATGACACCTAAATGCTATTTTTAACCAATTCAAAAAAGAGCGAAAATCTCATTTTCTTCAGCAGTATTTTTTTTTTTTTTAAATCACAAGTTCTCATTTTAACAGGCTGGGTTTTATTTGTTTGAACGGAAAAACTAGGTTATTATTTCCAGGGTGCACTTTTTATTCCAATTTTACTTAGATAAATTAAATACCTAAGCAGGCGGTTTGCTACTTAGTTAACCACTGAAAACGAAGGCGTATATTTATTAGCAATGGCCACATGGCTTTTCCATTTAGCTAAAAAAACAGCAGTGTTCAAATTAGATGTAGTAGATTCTAAATAATTGGTACCTACCTAATAATATTTACCATTAATAAAACGGGCCCAAAAATGTGTAAGTCGAAAGTGACTAGAGACGAAAATTGTAAAAACATTTTATAAACTTTCTACTTATAATAATATCAATCGGTTACATCCCACTATGAAAGTTCACAACTAAATAAAGTTTTCAAAATGCCTGTCTTACATTAAAATAACATTACAAATTAATCGAACACGTCGCGTCGCCTCAAAAGTCAGAAACCAAACTATCACGAGTTTAAGACTTTGCCAAAGTTTGTCGCAATTCCCAATCATTTTGGGCTTCTTATGCATACGAATGTGGGAAGGTCACGATCGGGTAAAGCCTTAACCGCTTCAGATACGGGATCGAGGGAAAACTCTCAAACAAAAAACGCTTTAGCAATTTTTTCACACGAATGTATTGTTTGCCCTTGTTTTACAGGCCATCGTAAGTATTTGCGTGGATAGGTACTTATGGCATTTTATTGTGTAAGTGAGAGAAATGTGAATTGCGTTTTTATTGCGGGCGGACTTAGGTGAAATATGGACGGACTTTGAGAGTGAATTGTAGACGACGCTCAAATGATTGAGTTGAGAATAGTTATGAACCTTATTTATTAACATAATATTTTATTTAAATATATAAAAAGAAAGAGTGACTGACTGATCTATCAACGCACATCCTAAACCACTGGACGGATTGGGTTGAAATTTGGAACACAGATAGGTTTTATGACGTAGACCTCCGCTAAGAAAGGATTATACCACGCGGGTAAAGCCGCGAGCATAAGCTAGTTTTTTTTTAATGTTATGAAGTAGAAGACGAGCTAGACACTCTCCTGATGTTATGAGATAACGGCTGCCCATAATCAGTACAGTGTTACCTAGGATTTCACAATTATGTGAAATTCTAGGAGCACTGCACCAACGCTTCTTACTCAAGAGTCACAAGATGTTAAGACTCTTTAGCCCAGTAATTTCACTAGCTACAGTGCCCTCCTACCGGAGCACAGTAATGTTTGCACAGGGTTTGGTTGTTTAGTTTTATATAAAATAATAGTAACGATGCGTAGGAAGGCGGAAACTGTCGTGGCACCGCAATATCAGGCAATGGACCAGGATCAAGAAGGCGGAAGATCTCTGTTCAGGCTTGCCCTGGACAAAGAGAAATTTCAGAAGATGACTGCTACCTTCAGTAGTGGAGAGGCACTCAAAGAAGAAGAAGAAAATAATAGTGTTATTATATATTAAATTAATAATAGTGACATAATATTTGCATTACCTCAAGTTTCCTTCCAACCAGATTGTCTGTAAGATATTGCTTTATGTGATAAGACCACCCTGATTGTAAACCTCTAGTTTTAAGTTTTGTCTTGTATTTGTATTAATAACTATTTATTATGATCTGGTTACGCAATGAAATGTAATCCCATTCTATTTTTATTTGATTATATTAAAATAACTAACGACCTATAACATTAACTAAATGGCGCAATAATAATAATAATATGACTTTTATTCAAGGAACATACAGCAATATTAACTCATACATACAGCAATAATTTAAACACACATAAAAAAATGGTAATGGTTACGTAATAATATAATACCTCAAGCCAATATCGATTGATTCTATGCACAGTTTAACATCGAAGATCAAAAACATGAAACGCTTTTATTATTTAATATAAATTTGTATTGTAAAACTATTTGCATATTTTTTTAAATAAATGTCAAAAGCATGGGCGAAAAAAAATATACACATCACAAAATTTTATTTAATAAAAACGTTCACAAAATCCGCAATGGCAATTAAAAAGCGGTCATAAGTTTAACTTTTATATTTTGCGTCGCTACAAGCGAAAGGAATAAAACATTTTAATTTATTTTTTAATTGCGTCTGTCTAAGGAACTTCCGTCTCCTTTGAGTATTCAAATGACGCGACGTTTCAGTCGGTGGCTTCGTATTCGTTTAACGAGAGTAAGGGCGTGTTCCTATACGTCTCTTTTTTTACCCAGGAAAAATGCGTAACGCATCGTCACCCTGCATCGGGAAACGCAGGGCGGTATGTGGGACCAAACTCGCCGAAGATTGGCGCGGCGAGGATACCTGCGGGAGACACCATAATGCCGGGCAGCGAGTACGCCGAAGCACTCGTCCACGGAAAAAGGATCCAACTATCGGAATACTAAATGCCACCAAAAACATAACTTGTAAAAAATACCAAGTCTCGCAACTGCAGTTCTTCTACCGTAAAAAGTTGTGAGATCCATGTACTACCAAGTCGGTAAAATCGCATAAACCGTTGACTGCAAATGTAACTTTGTAATCCTATACATTTATACCGGATTACACAAGTTATTTATGCAGTTTATGTATCTCGAAAACTAGACCGAAATTGCATGTTTTTTTAGTTTTCCTACAATAAATTCTAAGTATGTACCAAGTTTGAACCTTCTTCTTTTGCTAGAAGTGCCTTAGACTTTTGATGATCGGTCAGTGAGTGAGTGAGTGAGTGAGTGACAAAATTACAAAACTTTGACTAGTTATAATTTTTAAACGATTAGTTCAAATTGAATGAAATTTGGAATAAATCGTGTTTATACAATGCATACTCGGTTGGTAAAAATTGAAGCTTCGAGTTTTTTCCACAACGAAGTTATAGGGGGTCGAAAATGGTCTGAACTGCTTCCAGAAAAGGATGGTACGGCCGTGCCGCTTTTTTTGCTCGACTTCGTGGGGGCTCTGTCGTGCCTCCAGATTTATGTTCAATAGGCGTGAAGAGTTAACAAACATGCATTCACGTTTAATTCATAATTATTATTAGTATGTATCTAAATATATAAAAGGAAAGAGTGACTGACTGATCTATCAACAAACAGCCTAAATCGCTGGACGGATTAGGTTGAAATTTGGAAAACAGGTAGGTTTTATGACGTAGACCTCCGCTAAGAAAGGACAAAACCGTGAGCATAAGCTAGTTTTGTATAAGTAGGAATACCAATTATTTACATTACAATAACCAATTGTGTATCCAATTCAGATTCCGTAGCTACATTCCCACTGAGGTAGAGGTAATATAACTTTCTATGTAATCAACTGTCTAGTCCGCGTGAAGAATTAGTTAACACATACATACATATAATTTTAAAAAAACATTCGACTATAATATTTATGTAGTCGCATACTTTTCTGATGTTATTGAAAGCTTCCAAGAAAATATCTGTATATTATATAACTGTTAGTATGTATGATACTATCTTAGCAATAGGTATATTTATTAATTGATCTTTTCTAAAAATAAAATATATGAGATGTCACGAGAAAATGAGTCAATCAAGTATAATATTATCTACGCAAAACTAATTGAAAATACGTTGTTTGTAGTGACTTTTTATGAAGAAATAATATATCGACATCGAATATCCATTCCATTTCACATTCCAAATAGTCAAATTAATAATAAAATTTACATTCATTTGATGTACGCACTGAAGCACCAGTACAGATTAGGTTTCATTATCGCCTAAACTAGCTCAACATCATAGTATCTGTGCTTTATAAAAATGAAAATAAAAAAGTGTATGAATTCAAAGAGTTCACGAGCTTTACAATCCATCACCTTTCAGCAGGTGTTACGTCGAGAACGGTTATATAAGAAACGTTCTTAAATCTCGCCAAATACTATTATTACACGCATTATAATTCAGATCAGACAGCGCGTATCAGACGGAATACGGCCGGGCGCTAGCCTTAAGTGACGTCCGTGTCACGTTGCTCCCATTCGCTCCCGATTCGCCTCACTCCTCAGTACCAGACAGCCTCTTGCGGGGACAACACGACGCACAGGCTACTATACTATCGCAATACGTATAGGAGTGCAGTGAAGTGCTTGAAACTTAGTGTGTTATAGTGACACTGGAATGTTAAACTTGTTTGATGATGGGGATAATTTCGACGTGTGATTTTTTATGAGGTATGATTTTTATTTATTTTAGATCAGATCTTTATTGAAACTCCATACACCACAAATTATAATATATAGAAAACGTGATCAATAATCGTCGTGTAATTATTATAGTTAGCAGTCTTATCGTTACAAAAGATCTTTCCCAGACGGTCTTATTACAGGGAGAGAAAATTGATATTCACACGTGTCTCATATTACGCTTATAGGTATTGGAAAAAAACAAAAAAAATCTCCTGACGTGAATTATTTTACGATATATTTAATTAGTTACAAAAATGAAACAAAGTAGCATTTCAAATTTCCCAAAATAGAATTTTATAAATCAAAAATTAAGTCAATCAATAAATTTACTAACATTTTATTATTTTGATGCAACCGTAATAAGATAAATGTAGGTAATCTTGAAAAAGTAAGCAAAAAAATAAATAGGTACTACCTATCCATAAACCAACCTTTATAATACTAGTATTGCATGTCACTAAGGCAGAATATAGCTGACCATTACACTGTTTTTTTTACCAACTAGACTAACCTATATTCGCAAATAAAGATATTTGTATATTTGTATAGTATGTATGTGCGTATATGTAGAAAATTCTAGAATTTAGCCGAAAAGCTTACAGGTCACGTCTTACGAGGTAAGAAATGAAGGTTTTAGCAATATTTGCGGAACAAATAATATAATCCAACATTGCGACATAAATTTCTTTGTAGATATTTGCTCTATTTTGATAATGCACTTTCATAGAACAACTTGTAATATTACATTTATTAAATTTACGATATAATATATATCTACTCACTATTATAGTTAATAATGTTAATCTATTTTTGACAATAGTTATTGTGAGATATTCTATAATTATTATTTAAGTTTATGTATTTATACTTACTCTCATAAAATATTAATATTTATCTACACCATATTATTTTAGGTGAAGTATTGAAAAGCAAAAAAATTATTAGCAAAAAAAATTTAATATTAAAGTAATATTAGCAAAAGCTCAAAATTTAACACAGTGACCACAAACGATGTTTGATGTCAAATTTAAGTTCTTTTTTTCGTAGTTCTCTTTGTGAAACCTTAAAATCTTTCCAAAAAATCTCTTTCTGTTGCTTAAAAACGATCTCCAAAACAAATATTCTAACGTAATTTTTATTCTTGGATTTAGGTTGGGTTTAAATAAAGATTATTATAATCTTTACATTTCATTGCATTGATTTGAAACATTTTTTTTTGTATGAACAAGTTAGAGGACTAACGAGACGCTCTCCTGATGTTAAGAGATAACGCTGCCCATAATCTGTACAGTGCTTAGGATTTCACAATGATGTGAAATTCTAGGTGCACTGCACCGACGCTTTTTACTCTAGAATTATAAGACTTTTAGCCCAGTAATTTCACAAGCTACAGTGCCCTCCTACCGAAGCACAGTAATGTTTGCTCAGACGGTAGAATAACTGGCACTGATAGGGTACCCACCTAGATGACCTCCTGCAAAGGAAGTCTACCCTACGTAATTAATAAATAAATATTTCAGGACGTTTCACACAGCGCCACCTAACCCCAAACTAAGCAACTTAATTTTTTTTTTTTTTTTTTTTTTATTTATTTAAAGACCAACAGCTTTACAAAAATATCAAAAATTATACATTGATTAGTAATACCGCCAATTACAGGTCTCGAAATATTATTATTTATACTATCCGATCCATTAACGCTTAGCAAACTCCAAAAATAAAATTTATGTGATATTCTTGCAAGCATGGTAACCATAAACAATTTAATAACTAAAATATGAGTAGATGAGTCAGTGTGTGTATGTGTGTGTGTATGTGTGTCAGTGTGTGTATGTGTGTGTCAGTGTGTGTGTGTGTGCCTGCCATGGTTATAGGTACTAGGTGAAGAATTAACTATAAGTTATTACATATTCTATTTTATAATATATTATTAAGTTATAATAATACAGACAGAAATCTTTTTTATTACTTACCTACTCAGAACTGCTCACTGCTCAGAATTTTATTCCCTATTCTTGTGTATTATATCTTTTACTTTGGCTTTAAAGGCGGTTTTGGAATGTGCAAACATGTCTGCTTCTGAGAATATATTGTTGTAGGTAGCCGCAGTGCGTACAAAGAAATTGTTTTTAGCATAGTTTGTGCGGTGAAATGGGATATGAAAAAGTTTTGTGTGCCGGGTTCTACGAATGGGAGTGCTATAATACAAGTTCCTAACAAGATCTGGACAGTCTAAACGGTTATTTGTAATATCATGTAAGAGTGACATATCTAGGAGACATCTGCGTTCTTTGAGTGTTAATAGATTGTGGAATATACAGTCCTCCTCATATGTAGTTCTTGCGTGTCTTGATCGGAAGTTCAGATGTCTTATGAAAATGCGTTGTATACGTTCTATACGATCATTGTAAGTCGCGTATGCAGGTGACCAGATAGGGCTACCATACTCCAATATACTACGTACATATGCGCGGTATACAGAGATTACGCAGTGTATGTCCTTAATACCATTACAAGTGCGTATAGCGAAGCCTAGCATACGGTATGCCCTGCTAGTTATATGATCAATGTGATAGGACATTAGAAGTTTGTTGTCAAGCATTATACCCAAATCTCGAACTAGTGTTGTTTTTTCGATTGGAATACTATTAAATTTATAAATGAATTGAATTGGTTTATTTTTTCTAGTGAAAGATATTTGTTGACATTTTTTAAAGTTAACTGAGATTTTGTTGACTATGTAATACTCTGCTAGACGATTAAGGTCATCTTGTAGCTTGTGACAGTCTTCTACAGATTTGATGTTATAATAAACTTTTTTGTCATCTGCATACATTAGAAATTTTGAGTGTATGATACATGAGTTAATGTCACTAAGAGTTGCCACATAGAATAGTGGTCCCAGATGTGAACCTTGAGGCACTCCCGAATTTACTGTAAAATAATCTGATTTGTACCCTCCTATAATAACAGCTTGTGAACGATTTTGTAAATAAGATTTAACCCAGCGTAAAAGATCCCCATGAATTCCCATTTTATAAAGTTTTTTAATAAGGTTACAGTGATCCACACGATCAAAAGCCTTTTCGAAATCGGTATATATAACATCTACTTGACCATCTAATTCCATACCCTTCAAGACGTCAGTTGTGAACACTGTAAGATTAGAAATTGTGGAGCGTCCACGTAAAAAACCGTGTTGTTCCTGAGTTACATTCTGATGTATAATCGGATAAATCGAATCATATACGATTTTTTCGAATAACTTACTAAACACATTGAGTATAGAAATTCCCCTGTAATTTTCAATTTTAATTTTGGAACCTTTCTTGTGTAAGGGAATTATGTGAGCTACCTTCCAAATATTAGGAAACAAATGTTCCTTTAACGATCTATTAAAAAGAATGCATAGAGGTTTCACTAAAGAATCTGCACATTTAATTACATATATAGGGTGAATTAAATCACTTCCTGAACCCTTGTTAGGGTTACAGCTCTTTATATACTTTGCAACTTGAGTTTCATTAATAATTAATTTTGATATACTGTGAGAGTTTAGAGAAACTGTTGATGTTAAGTGGTCATCATTATCATCATGGGGATTATCATACACACTTTGAAAAAACTCACTAAAGCCATTACATATATCTACTCCGTTGTTATATGTGTTATTTCTATATGTGAAGTGTTTAGGATAGCCGGTGGTGTTTTTTTTACTTTTGATAAATTTCCAAAATTGCTTAGGATTATTCTTCATTGAATTTCCAGTTGTTTCTAAATATCTTGTATAGCATTTCTCTTTAATTCTGTGATAGCGTCTGCGAATACATGAAAATTCATCATAATCTCTAGGGTTTTTAGTTAGTTTCCAACGGCAATGTAAATTATATTTCTCTTTAATAATCTTTTTTAAGACAGATGTGTACCATATTGGATAAGTTAATTTATTTTTATTTATAACTTTTGGAATAAAATTATTAATGCTTTCATTAATTATGTTATAGAATTTCTCAGTGGCAACCTCTATTGAGTCACTACTAAGTAGGATTTCCCAGTTTTGTGATTTTAAAAAGTTATTAATAGCAGTATAGTCACCTTTAAAAAACTTTATTTTAACAATAGGTAGCTCGCTGAATGGAGTACATAAAATATCAGATGCATTTATTTCTAAAGCCGGGTGAAACTTGTCCTCCGGGACAACTGGAAAGCCACACTGCTCAATATCTACATTAAAAGATGCAAAAATTAAATCAAGTACATTTCCACTTATATTGTTATGTTTATTATATTGTTTCATGCCTAATAAGCCTAAGTTATCAGTTAATTCAGATGCAGAGCTCTGAATGGCTACTGGTCCTGCTTTAATAAAGATTGGTTCACAGTCTTTGCTCCATTGTATACAAGGTAAGTTGAAATCTCCACAGATTAAGAAGTGGTCTTGTGGGTGTGACATGTGATATTGGCTCATAAAATTGATAAAAGTGTCTATATATTGTGGCTGGTGTGGTATACCGCCTGGTATATATGTTGCAATAATATGTAAATTCTGAGTATGATTTAGATGTTGTTTGGGTATAGTTAAACATAGCATTTCAATATAGCTACAGAGTTTTATATCTATACTTGTGGACACAAGATTTTTACTAACAGCTATCAGTACACCCCCACCTGTGCTCTTGTTGCATACATTGAACTTGCGGTCAAATCTATAGATATCATAATAAGTAGTACAAATTAATTCAGAATCAAAAAAAGTATCATTTAACCATGTTTCTACTAAAATTATGATATCATACTTTTTGTCAACAGTATTCCTATGCAACAAGGAACACTTTGTTCTTAGGCCTCTAACATTTTGGAAATATATTTTAAGTTTGTAATTATCCATTGTCATGTGTAAACAAATACCATAATATTATGTTATATATAAGTAGTAGGCTTGTTAAGTATATGTAAATACTATTTAGTAATGCTATGGCGTTATAAGTAGTTTTGTTTACTTGATTTATGTGTGTGAAATCCAGTTTCAAAGTAAAAAATAAACTATTTAAAATTATCACTGTACAAAAAATTAAATATGCTACCGTTACCTTATAAGAACTGGAGATTCCTATCCCAAGGGCACTTCGGTCACTGTAAGGCTCGATCCAGTGTAATAATAATAGTGAAAAAGCAGACAATATAAGATTTCCCAATGATTGGCTTGAAATATTCATAAATATGTTATTATTCAGTAGTGTAAGTATATAAGTAGTATGTAATTGTAAGTGTTTATAATTTAGGCACATGAGTATGGTGTGTGATGTGTGAATATTGGTATGCTGTGTTTGTGTGTTATGAACATCTCTAAGTTGCAGAATATTATAAGTGTGTTGATGTGTGTATGTGTGTGTGTTTAAGTCTAATCTGGTTACCATACCTTTACATAAGGATTTATAGTAATTTAAACTTTCACTTAACATATATAACTTAGCAGTTCATATTATTTTTATAAGATCCTCCTCAGTGAGTATGGTTATTGCCGGCGATTTGTCATCTCTCCTTACATAGATGCGACCATTCCTTGTCCATGTGTAAATATAACATTTAGAAGCTGCACGCTCACGGCACTTCTTGTAGAGCTGTTTATTGTCCGCTGTCAGGTGTTCAGAGACATAGATGCGCCTTTTATCTCCGGGCATCCCAATGTCAATAGTAGTGATACCATGAGCACTGCGAAGGCCTGATAATATTTTGTCTTTGATTATGCGCTGCCTGAATTTGGCTATTATGGGAAATGGAAGGCCTTCTTTAGGGTGCATTGGTCGGACACGTGTGGAGAACTCTATGTCTCCCGGAGCTAACTCCACGCCAGCATGAGCACAGATTTTTTTAACAATAAGTGGGATGTCTTCGTTTTTGGTGTTTGGCACTCCTGTAATTTCTATATTAGAAAGGCGGTCCCATTGTTGTTTTCTCTTCTGTTCAGCTTGTATAACACGTATTGCAGATTTCAGCTCACTTATCTCTGACTCTATTGTTTTGTTTTTACCAGATTGTGCTTTTAACGTCTTAATAGTATTGTCAAATTCGTCTTGTCTTGCTGAGTTATAATTTAGCGCCACATCCATGGTAGAGAGTTGTTGTTGAAACTCAGTTAACGTTTTTTGATAATTATCTTGTTTTGCTGTAATTGTAGTGATGTTGTCTTGGATATTGTTGAGATGACTGGTGAAGTTTGTCATTTCATGTTGCACTGCCTTGTTTACGGAATCTTGAACTGTAGATGTAATGCTGACTTTGAATTCCAGACGCCATTGATCGAGAGCTTCTAGCATTTCCTCCTTTAGACTTTTTTCTGGAGAAAGACATAAGTCTTTTTCAGATCTTGATCGATCGAATGGCAGACGTCGCTTTCTGCCTGCGTTTGTAATACTGCAATCCTTGTACGCCGCCATGTCCGGCGTCGAGAATTTTTCCGGTGTCGAACAAGACATTTTAATTCCGTATTTTTGGATTTTCAGCGGTGTATTTATTTTTAGCACTGTTTTAACTTGTGTTTTATGAAAATACTATAGTTATTTCGCACTTAATTTCGTTTTTAATAGTTATTTTGGAGAGGTTATATTTTACCATTGACAAGCGTTGTCGGATCCAGTGTTGCCAATCTAAAATAATGCTTGTATTATGGCGGTTAAGATAACGGATATAATACTTATATACTTTTCTTTTGTAAATACATACTTATAATAGATATTTAAACCACCCAGACCAGAAACAAATATCTGTGGATCACACAAACATTTGTCCCATCTAAAATCTAATCTATGTCGTGTGAGTAGATGACTGCTATTTACATCTTCTCGCCTAAATAGCTGAACCGATTGAGCCAAAAATTGGTATATAGGTGTAGATAAAGGTGTACCTAGGTTAGATTAGGTTAGGAGTTTATTTTTAGTGGGAAAAAAATCTTAGTACACAATATCATTTAAATAAATAAAAGCAAAGAGAGACTGATTGACTGACTGATCAATGATCAATCAAAGTACAGCTCAAACTGGTAAACGGATTGAGTTTAAATTTGGAACACTGATACGTTTTATGACGTAAAAACGATAAATATTTTTTTTTTGTCGAAAAATATTTCAAAGCCACGTGCATCAGATAGTATGATATAAATGCTACAAAATCTATATCTATTTTTTCTCTTTTATATATTATCTACTAGCTTACGCTCGCGGCTTTGCCCGCGTGGTAACATCCTTTCTTAGCGGAGGTCTACGTTATAAAACCTATCTGTGTTCAAAATTTCAACCCAATCCGTCCTGTGGTTTATGCTGTGCGTTGATAGATCAGTCAGTCAATCAGTCAGTTACTCTTTCCTTTTATATATTTAATATAAGATTTAGAAGAAGATTGTCAATGTTTTCTGTATGAACATAATATTATGTCTGGTTGCCATTTTTTTTTTCTTTCTATATACAATCTGTGGGAACTTACATAAGATAAGATAATAATATTTTATTGTACACCACTTAATACAGAAAATACAATACATGATTAATATTAAACGTACAAGCGGCGGTCTTATCGCTTAAGAGCGATTTCTTTCAGGCAACCAACGCAACGGATGGAAAGGATTTTTTTTACATATGTTTCACATACAAACCTGTTTGTTATCAGTCTGTCTAATCTAATCTAATTTTAAAATCTTCATAATGCGAGGTGTACTTGACCTTTCGCAGTCTCTCGTGTCGTCAGAGATAACTCACATTAAACTTTCGCTTTGACGGCTTTTAGGTGCTCCACACTTCGCAACGTTACGGTACTTTTTAATGTCTTTACTTCAGCGCCCGGCGAAAAATCCCCACATTCACAATTCAGAAACCCGCTCGTGGATTACACTTTTAGTTGCAAAACCTCTCTGGTCACATTAAATAATTTCGAATTATATCTTAAACTAGCTTATGCTCGCGGCTTTGCTCACGTAGCAAAATCCTTTCTTAGCGGATCTCTACGCCTTAAAACCTACCTGTATGCCAAATTTCAGCTCAATCCGTCCAGCGGTTTGGGCTGTGCGTTGATAGATCAGTCAGTCATACTTTCCTTTTATATAATATATTTAGATTTAGATAACAACTATGTATGTACTACGTTTTATTCTAGCGGCTTTGCTCGCATGGAGTAATCCCTTCTTTTCCTATCAGTTTTATGCCAAATTTAAGACACGATTTCTTTCTCGGCTTGTGCTGTGAAGATAGATTAGTTGTCACTCTTTATTTAAATATATGAGACATAATACTACGTATAAGTAATAATAATATAATATCTTGTTATATCATTCAGTGCTGCAATATTATCATGTACGATAAAGCTTAAAATAAATTCAAGAAGAGAAGATTCTAGAAGTTAAGCTACTATTAGGTGTTTAATTCTAAAATGGCTTAATTATTGCGAAAATATGTATGGATTTATGATTGTTACTCTTTTACGCCTGAACGGCTGGATTAATTGAGCTGAATTTTGTAGATAACGTTAGCTTCTGGAATACGGAATAGCAGATAGGATACTTTTCAGTAGGTAAAACCACCGGGCGCAGTCAATTTAATATATTAACCAAAAGGCAGATAATCTCCATTCATTAACCTTTTGAAGGCTGACTTTATTCTTAGAATCTATCGTCTTACAACATCAAAGGAAGGAATTAGAGAAAAAGAAGCAATATTAATTAACTTGGTACTATCAACCCTAATTTCGTCCGAATCGTTTCTCAGTAAGCCAATGATTCGCTGAGGGAATAGAATACGATCAATGCCGCTAATTTTAATACTACTTTGTATCATGCACGGGCAGAATAGGTAACCTCGCTCACCACAAATAAATAGGTGAAGCAAAGTTTAATTAGTACTTACCTTTTATATTTTTTACATGCTTTGTCGCTGAACCATCTAGAGGATATTGAGGCTATTGCGTATCGTGCTTTTGTGACTATCATTATAAAGCGATGAAAATAAAATTATCAAAGTAATGAACTTCAAAGTTGAAAGGCGTGTCTTATATTGGTCTTGTATCATGTTAGTAAGGTTACGCGACAAAGTTGAGAAATGCCTTTTTAATTTTTCTATCTTATTCTCTAATGACATTTACATTTTTTGCTTTATAGTAACCAGTGTACTATACGCAATAGATATGCTACTTTTTTATGAAATCGAAGCATTTGAAAATGGCTTTCACACCTCATTTTATATGTACAGGACAGTTTTCAGGCCTTGTAGAAAACTCGGTGCGAAACTGCGACTGCGATAAATAAAATACTTTTGTATTATATTGGCCACACAAATTTTAATAATTATATTATAGAAGTTTTTTTGTTTTGTTTTTATATCAGACTAAACCAGCGTTCTCCGAAATCTCATCGGTTAGTTGATAAGTGACGATGCAGTAAAAAATGGAGCATGCTTGTTCAGTAAGAACCTATTCACTCTTGATTAAAACAAACCTACGTTAAAGCATTCGGGAAATACTGACGACGGTAGCGAGTTCCAAAGCTTCGCCATTCTAATAATGAAAGACGAAGCAAATCGCTTTGTCCGAGCTGTTAGTATATCTGTCGTGTGTCGCAGTGACGTTTGCCTAGACGTTCGGTAGTAGAAAGGGATTGGTGGAATTATCCCATGGAGTTCTGAGGAGCACTCTCCATGAATCCTCCGTGTATATTTTTTATTGTCCATCATTATTGTTAGTATTAATGTGTGATTAGGGTAACCTTTATTAAATTATTATAAACTCAGTTTATTCATTTCTGTGCCTAGTAATCATAATCTTGGCTTTGTATCTTTGCATAAAAGAAAACTTTTGTTCAAATACAGTAGAAATGTAAGTACTCATATTAGACTAGATTCTAGTTTTTATAAAGTCTTCCAAATCACCCTCCCTTTCATATCTAGTTCAATATTTTACATGCAAATCTTTTTAGATCTCAGCAAAGGTTATTACAGTATAAACAATAACGAGGTTTCCTAGATTCAATTAAAGAAGAACTTATTCAAGAACTCAGTCGTCTGAATCTTGGAACTGCTAAAGATATTCAAATTTAATTTCTTAAGCAAACTATTGCCCATTAAAGCTATGCTGGCATTAAACCAGATCTACTGTTCTACGTTTATTACTAAAAAGTACCAAAAATTTGGCTGCAAGTCCGCTGTGAATTGCCAACAAAAAGTTGATTTAACCCTTTCAGGACCATAAGACTAGGAGAGGTAATGTTATGGTTATTTCTGTATAATATGATCTTTTTGATGTCTATAAAACATATTTTAAAGTCAAAAAGTAAAAACCTATTTTAGTTTTTTTGGAATTTTATGGTACATGGGTGTCCCTATGGTCGTCAACGGTAAATTTTATTCGAAATTATTTACAGTTTTGTTTCAAGGCTAGAGGAATATCTAGGATCTAAACACTTATTAAAAACGCAAATTTACTACCTTTAATCATTAATTTATAAGAAATGAGTCAAGGTACAGAATAAAACAATTCAATCGGTCGTATATTACAGGTGAACTTTGCATATGATACAGGTGTTGTTAGTGCGATTATCTTTTGGAACGTGCACAATACGCGCATCATTTTCTGTTTATCGTTTTTTCGATGGATTGTAATAGGGTAGATCGATTTATAGCATTGCATAATATGGTAGGTACTTACTCATTTTTTCAGGAAGCCACAGAGACTTGCCTGATCTACAAACAACCAATCAATCTATTCTGACCGTGCTTCTCTGTGTAAATGGTATATATGCGTTGTTCACTGTTATATCAAAAAGGTCAAAGAATAGTCTTAGATAATCTATCTTCTTATTCTTATTTTAACTTTGACCTGCGATCAAGCTCGTGTGTTATATTTCGTTGATCCGTTAGACCAATGCCACCCATATTTTTATTGTAGTTTGATACGAAACATATTTAGTAAAAAATCGTACCTAATCGTACCATGGTAATCAACTGGAAGCTTAGCTGGTAGCCAGCTTCAATTATTGGTATGAAATGATTGACCATCACTTGGTGCATTTTATGAAACCAATCTTACCCTCCAGTCTGGCTAAACAGCGACCCATGCACCCTGTCCTAACGGGTCAGAAGCTTTGCACATGGGTACAATATACGGCTCTAACGGTGTAGGTACCATTAATCACCCAGGTAGAAAGTTCACCCGAATTCACACGGATTTTTTATATGATACAAGAATGCATTTTATGACTACTACTATTATCTTAAGGCTATCCTAAGAATCTATATCGTTTTACAGTTGGCTGTTTCTATTCATTACACGATATTTTTAAAGGTTTATGATTTTATTGAAATCAGTTATTTTTCTTTTATTGATATTGCTTGGTAACTATTCGGTTTTTGAATAACTTCATAATATTTTGTTCATATCGTCGTCCAAAAAAAGTATCCCTTCACGACCATAGGGACAGTACTGTCCCTTTTCATTTATGACTTTATAGCTTTATTAGGATCAAATTATCTAATAGTGTAGTAATTTATATAAATATAACATTAACCAGGCTATAGTTTTTTCATGAAATTTATTTATGATTCTCACTTTAACATCTTGTGAATCTTGAGAAAACTTTTTCATTTTCGCACCAAAAGATATGTCATATTTTATAGATTATAGACACAATATAGTTCTACTTTTATGAAGCTGCTAGCTATCAATGGTTAAAATAGACATTTAAATTTTAGAAAACAAAAAAATATTTGAAATTGACCAAGAATTTATTTAGATTTTTAATTTTTTGTGTTGGGTACACGGATGTCCCCATGGTCGTCAAAGGGTTAACATTGTTCGTAATTTTCTAACCGGGTCTTAAATAACTGAGAGATATATCAAAGATCATTTACGCTTTATCCAACTTTTGCTACAGTTCTGAAGCCTTTGTAAGTGTTATAAATTGCTCTTGAATTAAGTCAATTCAAAGCACCTCTACATCTTCGGTTGGGCTAAATAAAGTTAAATTACCTACTTCAGTAATATACAATATGGATAGCCCAGTCTATACAATAGTATCATAATGTTCTTAAAGTCAAAACAAGGTGAAGTCAAAAAGCATTCTTCATCTTCGACGCATAATCCACTAACACGTTACACGACAAATTTAAGAAACTTCTTTTAACTTGATAGCTTTACGACATTAAGAATATTTTATTTTTGTGGGTAAATAATGATAGACACCAGTGCGCGATAGCCGGGCCTATTGGCTTAATAATTCTACTCGTATAGTAAATAACAAGTGGCTATAAGCTATTAACCCTATTGATTTCGAGGATAAAATCTAATGTGCCCCGGAATATTATAATGTTGCCTTGTAGGTACATAGTACCTAACATAGTTTAATACACACGTTAAAGTTTATGATATGATCAGAACAAACTTCGAAACGGTTACTGTTTTGAATTATTAGGAAGATTTTGTTTTAAGTAGAGTATAAGAAATACTTTTTGTTTCTTACTAGTAGTTTTCTTAATTTTTTAACGACTTAACAAATAGTGCTCTCTCGTCTGTTACGGTCTGTTGTACTTTAGCTATAGTCCGTTCAATAAAACTAGTTCTTTAGTTACCTAAAGCAACAAAAATGCCAAAACTTACTTATAATATTGTTATGGAGTATTGATATAGGGCGAGAACTCCTGATGAATGACATCGCATCGTAATTGTCCGAAACCGTAGTTGATATATTATTCTCAACAATATTAGACACAAATTCAGCAATTTTTGTTGCTTTATTTATGTAACTCTAATAATAAAAAATCTAGTAGTCGTATGTTAGCAATTCTAGTTTTCATCGCTAGAGTCAACGTCTCCAAAAAAAGGTTCTATGTCCAGGGCAACCAAAATAACAACCATAGTTTTGTTAAACGTAATGAGAGTCGTAATGTGAGAGTTTTGCTCCACTTATTTCGGACTCGCGCAGTTAGTGGCTTCTACCTTGATATATTTCTGTTGTTCCGACCTATTTTTAAACTTTTGCGACGAAATGTAATTTGTTTTTCATTTTTTTCTTCTTAAAGTGTAACGAGTTTATCTTGTAAGATATTATTTAAGCCCAAAATTATGTAAACGAAAGAACGTTCTAACGGTTCACAATTTCCTGCCAATTTCCCTAGTTGGAATCTACTTAATGCAAAGTGGTCTAATATTGTATTTACTGTTCCTTTATGCCAGTTCTACTCGTAGTTGGCGATTGTAGCTTATAATATTTCCTTGATTGTATACTGTATAAGTAGATAAGTCATTAAGCTTTAGTAGTAGTGGTCTCACTTACTAGTCTAAGCAGTTATAATAATTATAATGACACAGAAAACAATACAATTACATGCTTAAATAATCTGGCGGAAAAGGCAGATTTAATCTAAAAAAAAATCATAAATCAAAGTATTTCAAGGAACAACTTTGCATAATACATACACATACGACATACAATTATAAAATCACGCCCGCTTCCTATTGGGGTAAGCAGAGACTCCACTAGGTACGATCCTAACAAACCGCTTTTGCTTTGTATAATAGTTCTTTTTATGTATACTCTAATACTCGTCCAGTGACCCCTTCAAGGAAAAGTTCCCACATATTTGTACGACCGAATTCCTTTCTTGACACTACTTTAATTTGTACTAACGACAGTCATCCTAAGAAGACAACTGGGACCAAAGGCTTACCGGCCTCTAAAACATGATAGCGCTATGCCGTAACTTTTAGTATATTAGTACACCATTTGTTCTAATATCTAGAAAACTGCTCTCCAGAGAGCTGCTTCTGTATAAAATTTCAACAGAATTAAATAAATTAGGGAAGCTAAAATAAAGCTGAGTTTCGAGGTGGTGAGCTCATGGTTTTGTAGTGCGGTTTTTATAATAGTTCGTTGGGGAGTTTCTTAAATAAATAACTTTTACATAAATAAACCTTAGATTAGGCATCCAATGGATCCGAGACCGCCAGACGTTTCCCGCTACCAAAAAATCGATCCCCCCGGCGCGGCATAGGACGAGTTGTAACAAAAAATACAGGTTATCGTTGTGTGTAGGTACTTGTGTGAGTAGGAATATGTACTTTATGCCAGTGTTTGTCAATTTTGTCGTAGTGACGTTATATAATTACAAGCTTTTATTTACTTTTACCTGTCTGTTGTCTGTCAGTCTGTCTGTAATCAAATCTTGGAAGTTTAATTTGATCCACTTCCCGATTTCTGATTGAGCTTAAATTTGGCATGCATGTATAATAAGTAGAAGTGAAGTAGTGCATGTGTAAATCGGATGACAATGAAATATTATTATGACATGGAGCTGATCTGATGATGGAGCAGAGAGGTGGCCATAAGAATTTCGTAATTAAACGACGCGACCCCATCGAGTTTAGGCTCATTTGATTCGTCTTGATAAGTAATTTGGTGCTAGATGGTAATAAAAATAAAAGCTTGTTTTAGAAAGTTTTTTTTTAATTTAACTTGTTATTGATATGCGTTGAATCTCCCGTAAAAACTGGTAGACTTTTCCGCATAGGAATAAGTAAATAAGCCTTTAGTCCCATTGTAAATTTGTCTGAGTAAATAACAAATAAAATTCTCGCACAATCACAAATAAGCAAGAATTATACAAATGGCGACAGTTCCTTGCCACCAGTTGGAATGGCCCCAACATGACATGTGCTACGCCTATAAAAATGATTTATATTTCGTAATATTTGTTTTTGGTCGCATTATCTTCAAGCCTGCACTCGTACGGCCTTAACATTTATAGTATCATCCACTTGAGTATTCTCATTCGTTATTTATAACGTAACAAACAATACAAAAATATAACTAGAATGGTTCCAATAAAACAGAAATGAAGTACCTCGTAGTTAGCCCACCTATTTTCTAAATATATAAAAAAGAAAACCGTGACTGACAACTCACGTCTAATATTACCGTGTCTGACTAATCTATTAACATACAACTTGAACCGTTGAATGAATTGAGTTTTAAAATTTGGCACAGATATTAATTTTGTGACATAAATATCCAGCAAGAAAGATTTTTCAAAGCAAAGCCGTGAGCTTAAGCTAGTTATATATAATAAGCACTCTTTGCTAAACTTATTCTCATATATAAATCATCATTAATAAAGTATAATAATTGTCTTAGCAGGCGTGCTATTCATGCTATATGTATGATGGTGCTTCAGTTCTATTTTTATTAAACTATTTCTAACAATATTTCACAGTATTCTGATTCTTTACAAAATAATGTAATGATAGTAATAAATATTGCGATACGATAAGGAAAATAGGAAAATCAAATAAAATCACGTTAAGCTGACGGATCGCTTGGAGATATTTGCCATCTCTATAGCATAATATCATAAAAATAATTGTTTCACTTATTTCAAAGCAGAAAGCTTACATGAAAAGGCTTAAACTCTACGTTATGAAACTGTGAAAAATGCTTGTGTCAATGTATGCGAAATGTGTTCTACTTGGTAACTAGTCTATAAAAAGTCGGTAAAAAAGTTTTTTATTGGTTAGAATGCCTTATCGTTAAGTCGAGTTGGTTTTGAATTCGTAGTGGTGGAATTCGTAGTGGTAGGCCAACTTTTTTTTTTTTTTAATAATATGGCAACATATGCATTTTGCCAGTGTCGAGTAAAATTCGTGAATGTTCACGGGATATAAAATTATGGTCTCCACTTTCGTGTTTTGCCAGTGTCAAGTTAAATGTTATTTTTTAAGTAATAAGTTAGTTAGTCAGGTCAGAGTCAGAGTGAGCTTAATAGCTCGTCTAGTCACGTGAGTCTTCCAGTAAAATGGGTGGAATTTTACTGAAAGTTCGGAGGAGTTTTGGAGGGGGCACCAAAATTCATATTTCAGCACCATATCACTTGCCTACATCTGTGCACATTCAAAAACACTTAACACGCAATATTCCACCATTATTACACGCTAACAATCAAATTCTACACAATTATTAAGCAAAAGACGTGGAGCTAATGATATGATCAAGGCTTGCCGCCAAAACTCCAATTCAGATCCATGGGCCAACTTAAAAGGCCACATTTGACAGCTGTCAGTCAAAGCTAACTAGTGATGGGACATTGTTTGTTTATTTCGATTACATGAATGAATCGATGCGATCTTCAAACAAATTGGAATCGAATGCAATTTTATGAAAACATTCTTATAGTCAAATAATTTTAATTCTAATAGCTTTTACGCAAGTTTTATATCACACTCATCAATTCTTTTAAATGTTGTAATCCTAAACTTATGTTCAGAACCATGCAACCACTTACTTTAATTTGTATTGCCATGTTAATCGAACAGCTGCACATCATTTTAACAGATTTTGACAATCACTCCTGAGGCTCAAGATACAAGCCTAGAGCTTAGTTTAGGTCTTAACGACTAATTCTTATAGCAATTAAATGTCTTACTGTTTATACGTATACTACTGTAAAACAATGTACAAAACTTTTTGGCAATAAACAATCTTATGTCTTATGTCTTTTTTATCGTAAACATTTCAAATGAAAAGGAACTGATGTGTGAATAGTAAAGAAAGTCACTGCGTCGCGTTCTCCAAACACTGCAAAAGCGCTTCAAAAAGCACGTCTTCTGCATAGTCATAGGCTTATGAATAAATTTTCTTTCAGTTCTTAGATATTTTAATACCATTTATTAATAACTTTCTTTTTATAGAAAAGGTATAATATTTCCGAGATGCGTGTTAGATAACTCGACCTATAACCCTTAGTTAGCCAAAATTGGGGTCTGGGTTAACGGAGTAAAAATAATAAGCTTGTTGATAGGAATCTCCATTTATCATCCCGCCATATAACTCTGCTGTTGACAGAGGAAAACGGCCGAGATTAGATATCGCCCTACTTACCCTTTAATTTAGGTAAGTACCTATTCGATACCAACTTTCGTAAGAAATTTGAGCTGAAAATAGTTCTTATGATGAGATAGGTTGTTAAAGTTAGGTCAGAGAGACACATAAGTGTGATATAGGGTATGTTTAAATAAGATGTCTATTCAACAAATGTACGTAATGAACCTACGAAAGGTCGTCGTCGTGTACGTATGTCGTGTACGTTGTGTATGTATGTAATGTACTACTAAGTATAACAAGTTTGTAATTGTACTTGTAAATACACAACGACATTTCTACAAGCTTTGGATGTAGTTAGTTACTACCCACTAGACAAAACCGTGTCGCCGAATTTATCCCGCCTTCTAGATTTAGTCGGCAACCATCTTAGGCTGCATCATCGCTTAAGATTAGGCGAGATCGTACTCAAAGGCTAACCTATAAAGAAAAACATGTTTTTAATCAGTCAAGTAACAACAATTATAAATACGACACAGCTATACTCAGGTTAATTATTCATTGAGATATGTCTTAACCACGGTTTCGGACAATTACGATGTCCTTCATCAGAAGTTCACGCTTGCAGTACCCGACGTTTACCGTTGACCATTTATGTATAATGGATAACAATCACGTTAGTTTCCAAAATCGTAACAACAACAATGGTAAAAATACAAGTTGTTTTACTGCCGTAGTAGCTTTAGTATTGTATGCCTGTGTTTTGTGTCAATAAAGGCATTTATTTGCCACAAAAAAAAATAAAGCAACATAATATCAAGTAAAAGATCAAGCAGAAACCACAATCAGAAACTGCATATTTCAGCTGGGAAACGTGTGTTAATTTGTCCAAACCACTCATATTTGTATTACATACAATGCCCTTTGTACTATTCCAGTATGTGCACATATTACGAAATTATCTTGACATCTTATTCTGTTCTGTTCTGAACAAGCTAATTTAAATCCCGGATAATCTTATAACTTATAGTTCTGGAATGTTCACGTTCTTGCTAACTGGGAATTATGCCACTTTCCACCCATATCACTAAGATAAATGTGAAAGTTTATATGTGAATGTCTGAAGCATTTGCAAACGAATCTATTAAACGTTTTACTACTAATTGTTTACTTTAGAACTTACTAGCTACGCCCAACAGTTTTATCCACTGTACAGTAATAGCCTTTGTGTTATTTTAGGGTCTAAGCTATCTCTATACTAAATTTCAGCTGGATCGGTTCACCCGTTTTGGCGTGAAGAAGTAACAAACATACAGACTCACAAACTTTTGCATTTATAATAATAGTGTGATTTGTTTGAGAGTAACAGTCGCTCTTAAATTTAAAAAGAAAAAAAATGTAGATACTATTTTCTTGCTAATTATTATGATTGGTCACGCATAATAATTAGACATAAATTATATATATATATATATATATATATATATATATATATATATATATATATATACTTATACACAAACTTAGAAATAAATATACACCGTTGTTCGTTGCAATTATATTTATTGTTATTTTGAAAGGCATAATTAGTTTATCAAGCACAAATCTACGCGTCTTTATCGTAAAAATTCATTAACCAAATTAAATTAATGAATTTCTACCTTAATTTACGTATGCAGTAATTTTCAAACATAAATAAAGTACCTAATATGAATAATGAGGACTATTATGGAAATTGACGCGAAAATCAACGTCCGCTTCGTTCAATTAGAATCAGCCATTACGCAGTAAATTTATTTACTCTCATTAACTGCTGTTTATGACTGTTCCATTAGTAATTAGTAAATAACCAGGGAATAATGGGTAGTGAATATTGTATTGGTATTTTTAATTTAATACTTTCCATTGCTGGGCAAAGAACTGTCCAATCCGAAATCATTTTTTAGGATCTAGAGATTGAGTGGAGGTAAAGTCTATATTTTTTTATGATGTACGAAACGAGCTCAAAGTTCGCTCCATGTTTAAGTTCTACCTTATTAAAAATGATAATCATTATAATGATACGTTTGCTATGTGAAAACTTAGTGTAGAGCGCTCATGGGTAAGATAGGGTCACGATAGGTAGACACATACGAGAAATATTTGCAAGAGGAAGACGGAGGCCAAAGTTTAATGACGTGCCATGGAGGAACCTATGTCTAGCAGTACTCGTAGAGTAATGATATTGACAACAAGATAAAAAAATGGATAATATCTTAAATCAGGAGCTTCAAATGCTAAGGAAGCCACGCCACCCAATGCAATTAATTATTACACTAGTACTCGTATCGTAGCACCACCGCCGTAGCATAGTGCTACGGAAGCTGCGATACTATGATTTCAAGTAGATAAACATCAATAATAATGGTTATGATAGGTTTCAATAGTATCTAAAAAGCTTTTCGTAGAAAGGATAACTTTATTTTTCTATTAAAAAGCATTTCGTATTGCGGTTGCCAGTTCACTGTATTATCCTCTTAAATTATGAAACCAAGATTTACATGAAATATCCGCTTTAGCGACATTAAATTTGTTATTCGTGTTGACAAAAGCCCTTACTTAGAAAGTGTAACAGAATTTAAGTATATTTGTTCGGCAAATGAAATATTTGTTTTGCAAATCGTATTTTAATGTTGACTGTTGGTGTGAAAGGTTTCTGTTGGTCGAGAGCATTAGCTTTATGAGGGGTGATTTATTTGAGAGATCAAAGGATTTGTTACTTGTTTTATTTTAATCTTATAATTTACGAATAGGTATCGCTCTTTTTTTAAATCGCTTATTAGCGGGAAGAATTATAAAAATATACATTATACATGCAGCTATTGCAGTAACTAAGACTGGCAACTTTTTGACATCTAGAGCTGCTTTATAGGTTTAAGAGGTATTAATGCAATAGTAACATCAAACAAATCCCAAATTAACAAGCAGATATCAATTTATCAGTTTGAGGCGCACACCAAATTATGAAACGGTAGTTGTTAGCTAGAAAGGTGTAAAAATTTGCTTGTTCCATTTGTTTCAATAATTGCCCAGATTACAAAGCGTCTTAAAGTTATTTTAATAATTAAAAACTAAAATAACACTTACCTACGTATATGACTCGTCGTGGCTAACAACCGGGACCTGGAAATAAGGGATAGAGATAGATGGTTTTTTTCCTATATAAATACTTAGATTTACTTTGTAGTGAGATAGAGTGTACCAAATAAATACATTATTATGATTATGGAAATAGTACGAGTACAATGTTATGATAGTCATGATCACCAAAAACTACAGTAACATTTAGGGTGACACCACAATAAATTTTGTATTTTACAAGCTTTTATTAACTTTAGGTGAAATTTTTGTTGTCTGTCTATCTGTCTGTCTGTCTGTCTGTAATCAAATCTTGCAAGATTAATTTGACCCACTTCCCGGTTTCTGATTGAGCTAAAACTTTGCATGCATGTATAAATCAGATGACAATTCAATATTATTATGACATGGAGCTGATCTGATGATGGAGCTGGAAGATGGTCATAGGAACTCCGTAATTTAACGACAATCAAGTTTGGGGTCATTTGATTCGTAATGAAGAGTACTTTGGTGCTTGATGGTAATAAAAATAAATGCTTGTTTTTAAAAAGTATTTTTTTTAATTTCACTTGTTTTTGTTTTGACTGTGACATTGCAATATACCTATAAATAGGTATTAAACATTTTATTGGAGTAAATCCTCAATAATTATTATATCATCGTTAAAAGATGCAATAAAAAGAGGTAATACGAGTAGAATAATGTTCATTTGTTTTCACAAAAAAAATAGCTGATCAAAGTTGTGAAATCGCGTTATTTTGGCGAAAAACGAATTCAATAACTCGATGAGCTGTTGTATTTTTTCTTCAGGTTTGAAATTGTTTGTGTTGGAACTCTAGTAATTTGTTACAACTCAGTGGGCTGATTGCTTTTACAAATCCTTAATGGCTTTACCCTTATTTTGAAAGAGTTACACAATATCAGTTCGTAAAATATAATGATTTTTACAGATGCAACATAGATGATGATGGATAGATGTTTTTAAGTTTGTGTGGTTTTTTTTTCGTTTAGCACAGTAGAGGTAGTGCTTTATCAAAAAAATCCAACAAATATGGGTTAAAATCCAATTCAGTGTTCAAATACTATGTAAAATGTGAGACAGTTTGATAATATTTATCAAATTTTAACTTATAATTAATTTAATTGGTCATATTATGTGATTACGTGGGCTGCTAGTTTTACTATTGCAGGTTTTTCAGACACAGATTCTTTATACTAATTTAAAATGAATATATAATTACAAATTCTCGACTTAATTTTTGCTCTTAGAGCGGTGTCTTTTTTCACATAGTCTGTGCACGTAATATATCCCTTATTTCGTTATTCTGACTAGTAAATATGGCCTTTCAAGAAAAAATCACCTCCACGTTTGCTATCTCAGAATTTCACTCCGCCAAAATGAAAATCATGCAAATATAATTTAGCTAGCAAACGAATATACCTACGTCGCAACCGCAAGCCTCAAAGTTTGGGGCAGCGGAAGTATTCCTTATTCACAAACATGTACAGACCAATTATGGAGCCTTTAATATTGTATTATGCCATACATAAGTTAGGAAGTAATCTAAGTTCCTCGAGTATTTCAGTAAAGATACGAGTATATCTTTCGTAAAAACTTTGTACATTTTTAAAGCAGTGAAACTGATGGCAGGCACATTTAGGTTTTTATATAGTATATCCTACTATTCAAATTTATCTATCAAATATTATAATCGCGAAAGTTTAAAAGTTTGTATGTTTGATACTCTTTCACGACGTGGTCGCCGAGTGGACCGATTGTGCTGAAATTTGGTTAAGAGAGAGCTTAGACCATGAAATAACAATATAGCCTACAATACAGCGAGTAAAACCGCTAGGTTTTACATATATTCCTACTTTGTGCTTGTATTATATTTAAAAATAATATAAATGTCTGTGTATGAATAAGTTTCTTACCCTACATAAACGGCCTAGTTAAATGTGGCGGTAGGTATTTATTTAAATAGCGAACACTCTAAAAAATAAAAGTTGCAAAAGTGCTCCATTGTAGCCTATTTGTATAAATGCTTCTTACTTTGATTTTAAAAAAAAACATAGGGCAACCTTTTAGCGGATTAAACGGCTATATATGTATGAAACACGAGGAGATAAAATTGAAAATACTACACATTATAAGTCACAAACTTTTCATACTTCAACAGCGTTCATTTTATAAATGTAAGCTCTTTGAAATATTTTACGAACACCTAATCGTCGGCATTAGCTATAAATATCACAAAACTTTTTGGTTTATTTTAGTAATGAACGATAACTTTGATGACGGAAGATGGACATTTGTAGAAAGTTTCGTAATATCATTAATAGTTACTGTTGTATTCTATTTTCAGTACAAAGGTTTCTATTTTAAGAATATCACTGGTATAGCTAAGGAAAATTAATTTCACATTCAAATTTTGATGGAAAAGGTCGAATCAATTTTAGGTCTGCAATTACCATAAATTTTGTATTGATTATAATTAGATATTCCTACAGATCTTTGACCTTTTTACTGCGATAAAATAAATACCCGTAGATGAATTACGTGTAATTTTACACACATAAATATTGTTATACAATACAAATACTTTTAACGAGATTGCAAATAGAAATGTTTACAATTAAAAATGGCTAAAAATCAAATAGAGCTACGCGTAAATCTATTTCATACGTTTAAAACTACATGTTATTACACAATGGTTCACAATAGGCAGCCTTTTCGCTAGTTAACTTGAAGAGTAGGGACTTGAGATATGTGATTATAATTTATAAATCTACATATTTACAAGCTTTTATTTACTTTCACGTGTCTGTCTGTCTGTAATCAAATCTTGGAAGTTTAATTTGATCCACTTCCCGATTTCTGATTGAGCTGAAATTTTCCATGGTGACAATCCAAGGTGACAATAATAATAACTTCGTAATTTCGAACATAGAGTTTGGGCTCATTTAATTCGTCTTGACGAGACTTTGGTGCTAGATGGTAATAAGAATAAAAGCTTGTTTTTAAAAAGTGTTCTTAAAATTTTACTTGTTTATGTCAGTCATTATTATTAATTGTTGACAGGTGAACGGCGAGCGTAATGCGTCTACGCCTGTGATGTCTCTAATATGCAGTGGAGCGGCCTCTACTTCGTGTGTCTCGCATTATGCTGTTTACATACTGCGTCTGGTAAGCAATCTATCTATTCATCTTTGTAAATAAATGGCATAAACTGTCGGCACGCAGCCGAAGTAAATACAAGTGAGTTTATACCGTTTATTTACAATGATGAATCTAAATACTCATGAATCGTTTAGTGTAAAAATAATCTATCTATAATCTTCAAGAACACTTTTATTGATTGTCAAGAAGAATAAATCACTCCATTTCATTTCATTTATTTGCCAAAAAAGTTTACAAATAATAAAAGAGTACAGTGGCCCCACACTAGGCACTTATCACTACATGGTATAAAACAAAGTCACATTCCGCGTCTGTCTGTTTCTACGTATGATTATGTCTTTAAAACAACGCGACGGATGTTGATGCGGTTTTCATGTGATTCAAGAGGAAGGTTTATATGTATAATACATGCATAATACGGTCAAACGGAAAAAAAATTCTATTAAACGTGACGAAGTGCGCGCGGGTCCACTAGTTAGCGTTAAGATCGCCGCTCCGTACATTTAATCTTAATATTAACTTATCTTCTTCTAGGTCTCTTGTAATGTATTTTCTTTAGTAATTGAGGCTGTTGTGCCTCAAATATTATAATAAACATGATCTTATCTATTTACTTGACTGTTTGTAGGAATTTTAGCTATCAAAATTAGTTTTATTTTTCAGTAGGGTGAGTCTAACGGCTTACGTATAAAAATCTTAAAAATTATAATTATTATAAATAAAACCGGTCAAGTACGAGTAGGACTCGAGCACCGAGGGTTCCGTACAAACATACGGGTTTTTAAGGAACCCTAAGGAAAAGTGGGTATAATACTCGTATTATATACTGTAAGTATTGATTCCCTTGCGAGTACTTGCGAGTTTGAAAATATGCGGCTAAAGTTGCTATTTCTTTTGATTGCGTTGACATAAGATGTTTGATTTTTTTACAGCTTAAAGTTATTATAAAGCTGAGTATTTCTTAAGAAAAGGGGTAGTAAATACAAAATTATTAAAAATATTTTTTTATATGATGTAACTAAAAATTTACAGTTCTCGCAATTTTTTCTGTGCCTATGATTAAAGACGTTGCTGCGTACCAAATTTCAAGATTCTGAGTTAACGGCAAGTACCCTGTAGGTTTTGATTCCCTTGAGAGTAGTCGCGAGTTAAAAAATACGGCTAAAATTGCTGTTTCTTTTGAATACGTTGAGATAGAGGTTTGATTTTATTACAGTTTAAAGGTATTATAGACCTTAGTATTTGATATGAATTTCAGTTTAATACCTGCACGCGTTCATGAGAAATAAGGTAGTAAGTATGAAATTATTAAAAATATTTTTTTTATATGATGTAACTAAAAATGTACAGTTTTCGCAATTTTTCCTTTATCTGTGCTCTAAGGAGTTGCTTCGTGCCAGTTTTCAAGATTCTAAATTTACGGGAAGTACCCTGTAGGTTTTGATTTTTGAGAGTAGTTGCGAGTTTAAAATTGCTGTTTCTTTTAAATGCGTTGACATAGAGGTTTGATTTTATTACAGTTTAAAGGTATTATAGACTTGAGTATTGGGTATGAATTTCAATTTATTACGTTTACGCGTTCATGAGAAAAGGGGTAGTAGGTATAAAATTATTCAAAATATTTTTTTCATATGATGCAAATAAAAATTTATGGTTTTCGCAATTTTTCCTTTATCTGTGCTCTAAGGAGTTACTTCGTGCCAAATTTCAAGATTCTGAGTTCACGGGAAGTGCCCCCTAGGTTTTGATTTATTTGGTAATGTCGAAAATTTGCTGAAATTTGCGACATATTCGACTATATCTTTTGATTGCGTTGGCCTAGAAGTTTGAAATTTTCACAGCTCTAAGAAGCAATGGACCTTAGTATTTCCTATAAATTTCAGCTCGTTACGTTCACGCGTTCCTGAGAAAAAGGGTCTTGACAGACAGACAGACAGACAGACGGACGGACGGACAACAAAGTGATCCTATAAGGGTTCCGTTTTTTCCTTTTAAGGTACGGAACCCTAAAAATTGACAATTAAACTAGTATTATTATTATATTAGCCATATATGTCCCACTGCTGGGCAAAGGCCTCTCTTCCGTCACGCCATTCCGTCCTGTCCAGAGCTACATTTTTCCAGGTGGTACAATGAGAGTCAAGCTCGTCCACATAGTTGTTACCACATAGTTGTTATTTTGGCCCAATTGTCGTAATTCATACGGCAAATGTAACCAGTATAGCTGGATTAAAAAAGTTCAAAAAGATTACTTCAACTTGCGACATTAATACTTACTTAGAGTTTTATTACGTTAAATTGTCGAAAAGTAACGTTTCTCATATTAGATTAAGGCAATTCGACAGTTGAACGGTACGGTTACGCACAGAATATTAAAATATCTTATTTCCCGATCGGACTGTCATCGTTCACCTTATTTCCAATATTAAGGCAACCGTTCTTCAAATGAGAAATTCTTCGGAGGAAGTTATTTGAATTCTTGAATACTGAGCTTTACTAAATGACCTTCTATTACTGAATGACTTGATTAAGTTGCCTCGCCTTAAATGAACCCAATGAAATTCTAGAGGGGAACGCCGAAATAACGTTGCAATTTACAAAATCACTGTATCTAAATATGAGTATATCGATAAAAGGATAGCGAGACTGACTGAATATATCATAGCACTACCTGCTGAATGGATTTAGTCGCAATTTGGCATATAGTTATAAATCTAAATATCTAATCTAAATATATATAAAAGAACTGAAGAGTGACTGACTGATCTATCAACGCACAACCTAAACTACTGGACAGATTGGATTGAAATTTGGAACATAGATAGGTTTTATGAAGTAGACCTCCGCTAAGAAAGGATTTAGCCATGCGGGCAAAGCGGCGAGCATAAGCTTGTATTATATTAAAAGAAATATTGACTAACTGGTCTATTAACGCACAGCTCTAATCACTAAACGGTTTTGATTGAAATTTGAAACACAAATAAAAGGTCTTATGACGTAGACGTCCGCTAATAAAGAATTACTCCATGCAGGAAAATCCGTGAGCATAAGCTAGTGTATAATATAAGGTCCGACAATTTACTTCTACGATCATAAAGTTATATTTACCCCATAACAAAATAATAAAAGTTTGTTCGTTTACTGGAATATGTATATTGCAGGTGGTAAAATTAAACGCTGTTATAAATTAATAAACTTTTTAAAGTTAAATTAAGAGCAATTATTAAAACAATACAGTGACAAAGAAAATATTATACGCATTATACATTTATATCATTGTGATATCAATATTCACGTATTACTAGAAGTGAACATTAATTCGTTTAATGTTACAATATAATATAATAAGAAACCCTTTTAAACTGAAAACAAAGAATTTAATATATTGATATTTTCCAATAAGTAATAAGCACTTTGTCTTGTAAGAGATAATATTTTTAGCCCAAAAAAAAGAAGACAAATTCACAATTCATGGGAACATTATTTTATTATGATATTTATTTTTATTTGTGTTCAACGATGACTCAAATACCTGACTATTTTGGAATTTTCTTTCTTGTATCAGGTAGGTTACTATTTAAGAACCTTGAGGTTTCAAGAATCTCCTAAATTCTTTAACTGTGTTTGTGTAAAAAAAACACAGTTCAAGCTACAAAACGTAAATATCTGAGAATGGATAATGATGATGGAGATCTTAATAATATTATAGTTTATTGTGTTATTCCAGGTGTTCCCTATGTGTTATTCCAGAGTCTAAGCTATCACTATACTAAGTTTCAGGTCAATCGGTCTACCTGTTTAGGCGTGAAAGAGTAACAAACATACATCCAGACATCCATAAATTATCACAAACTTTCACGTTTATAATATTAGTAAGGTTAAGTCTCAATAAAGAGCAGATATTGTAATGTAAAGTGGTAATACGGAAATCATAAGATTATGCTGGTTAAACAAAAATGATAGATATTTTTTTTTGAAACACAAAAGAAAATGTACAAAAACAACTTAAAAACTAAAATAATATAAAAACTAAGTGTTACAATTGGGGGTCTTATCGCTAATAGCGATCTCTTCCAGACAACCATGCAGGGAGAGGAGATTTTTTTTTTATTCACAATGGGTTAGGTGGTGTGTTAAAAATTCATGATTGATGATAATTTGTTTGTCTTTAGAGCCGCTAAGTTTCCCAGAAGACTACAGATCCAATGGTGTTCGGAGACGGAGGAGCGAGGAGAAAGACAGCCTCGCTCTATCCAGAGAGATATTCAAGAATATAACGAAACAACTCCGTGAAAACATCAAGCGAGAGGGCGTGACTGACAGGAACGATCATTTGTTACAGAGTAAGTATCGATCCTCTAAGGCAGTTTTCTCACCATCCAAGCAATGAGCGACGGATGATGCAAGCAACTTTAACAAAACCTACCTACACATAACTTCTAGTCGAGAGAAAAGAACTACGCAAACGTTATAGCTTTTTTGCGTGGCAGTGCTGTAATTTGGATAAGGACACATAAAAAGTAAAAAGCAGCATGTCGCTGCGTTGTGTTACATAGACATTCTTGAAACGTTAAAATGTGCTTATTTGTTTTTATTCTACAAGAACAAGGTGTACCAATTAATAAAACTTTGTAATTTAATTCATTGAAATTCATATAATTATTGAACTGATTATAAGCAATATTTTTTACCCTTACTTATAATTTTTGAGTCAAAACATAATTATAAGTTGTGCTGTCCAACCAAATGATTGGGATTCATGTTGCAAAGATTTGAGCAGCTTTACATTAGCCTCAACATATTATCTTTTAGGAAACAACCGGTACCCACGTTTAACGGGTTTTTCAAAACACATGATAATATGTGAAAAGAATTCTCAGAACCCATGTGAAAAGAATTCTCAGGACTTTGAACGTTGGATTTACACTTACTTTAAATACTGAATTATAAGCCAGACATAATATGACCAGTTTCTATTGGTCAAGGGTGCTACACAGAGCGTCTCATATAGACTGTTAGATATGCATTTTTCATTTCAAATGTGAGAAAACTGTTAATCGCTCAGCGCTCATTACCGGAGGTGAGACAACTGCCTAAGTTTTGCGTGTTAAGCAACACACTGCCTCGAGATAATGTATTATGTATCTTCATTTTACTCCGTGTGCCTTGGATGTATTTATCGTCTTTACCTTAGCAGCTCGCCACTTGAATAACAATAAGATTCTTCAATTATCGCGTTGAGTTGTGTTTCCCACTAAGTATAATTAATGTTGTCCTACTCTGTATAGAGAAGAATACTTTTCTTCTTAGATCAAGACAAAGGCGATAAAATATAGGACTTTTCATGCAAAGAAGTAAGAAAATGAGCAAGACGCTCTCATGGTGGAAAGAAATACCGCTGCCCATCATCAGAAAATCATCATGGTACTAACGCTTCTTACTCAAGCTCAGCAATTTCACTAACTGCAGTGTCCGCTTACCGCAGCACAGTAATGTAAAATGTATTTTAGTAACGTCTTCCAGTCTAGTTATTATTTTATAATTTGTGCGAGAAATATATCGCTTAATACATTATTACGATAACACAAAAAACGATTTATACAACATTTAGAGGAATAATGTAAAGATAATTCAAATGACACACCACTATACAAATATTATCATACACAAGAACCACTCGTCAACTTTGTAATTTTAACGATACATGCTTTTGTCATAAGCAACAGATCAATACCCTTACTAAATATGTTTACAAAGATTCATAATAATAAGTAAACATTTCTGCATTTTTCATACTTCTTTCTAAGCTCCTGTCTCTCATCCTTAGATATTCATGAGTGATACGGTATGTCGAATATAAGTGAAAGCATTTCGTTAAAAATGTTGCTTCAGCAAAATGGAAATTCTGACACACGACGTCGTCGCGATTGAGCACAGGTGTACCGGTAATAGCTTGTGGAAGCAGAAAAACATCTGAAATTGATAGGCCTGAGGGAATATTATCGACAAAATGTAAGTTACTGAGAAAATTTCTTAGAAGACAATAACAGTGGTAATAAAATGTCACTTTGATGGAGATATTTCCTAAAGACAGTTGAGTAGGCAAACCTAATACAAGCGAATGAAAAAAATATATATTAAACCGACCTATAGTTCGTTTTAAATAAAATATAGCTTTTAATAAGCAAGATGCGTCTTTTAATTCTTTAACCACACAAATAAGAAGTTTGTAATTTGACTCTGATAATGTAAGACGGAAAGCTAGTTCTGCTGATTCCAGCAGAACAAGCTTTCAATAAACCCCAATTATTATAGTAGTTCACAATGATCTTACATTTAGAGACAAAAATTAATCCTTTAGGCGATAACTTAATGCTATTAAAACGTTTTCAAACGACGCCGGTAATAAAGATATCCATTATTTAGACAAATGATTTGGAGAATTGAAAATGCCAGATAACTGAGGAATTTAGAAGTTTCAATATCTACCAGATATTGTAAAACAGTTTTAATGGTTATCGCGGCTATTGACAGAGCAATTAATTTCATTTCGCTTGTCGGAAACGTAATATTTCTGTTTGTTCTCGCAAATTGTTTACGTAACAATCAATTACAGATTTTAAGTTTATTCAAAGACTTTTGATTTGTTTGATTAAAACGTAACGAGTTTTTTAAAACAAAGAAACCTTAAAAGTAAACAAGTGAACTCTTATTATTCACTTAAAATAGAACAACACAATTACAAGGAATTCAAACATTTATAATGAAACTGCAATAACTGACTGTTAACAATATAATAATATTATAATGTTATTTTTCTTGATGATTAATAAGTTACGATAGAACAATGATTGAATTCTACACTGATGGTGGAATAATATACCTACTTATACTCAGCAGTGCAACCTCCCATTCTAACGAGAGCAAACCAAGGTAGAATATGTGACAAGATATTGTAAACTGACTCAGATGGGTTTATCTCCAAAATACTCATCATCATCATCATCATTAACATCAGCCCACGTTCGTTCACTGCTGAACATAGGCCACCCTCATGGCACGCCTCTCAACTCGGTCCTCCGACTTCCTCTTCCAATCGCTCCGAGCGACCTTCCGGATATCGTTGCCTCTAGAACACGGAACACGTCGTTTATCGGGCACGCGGCAAATTTGACCAGCCCATTGCTACTTAAGCTTGCCAATCCCACAGTACATAGTACTTTGTCTACAAGACTGTATAATTTCAGGTAAAGCAGAAGAATCCCGCCAGTATGTTCCATACCAGAGCTACCACGATCATCACCACGAGCACCACTGGGGTCCGTACTTTGAGGAGGAGAAGTATACGCAAGTTACTGCCCATGTGGGGTCCGAAGCCTTGTTGAACTGCCGTGTCGTCATGCTGAAGGACAAAACGGTATGGATCGTTATTAATATTGATTTAAATGTCCCTTATTTTTTTCTGAATTGCGACCAGAAAAAGAGGAACATAGCTTAAAAGTATGAGACCAGAAAAGAGCACTAGCAAACCTGTTTATGCCATAGATGAAAAATATACAGATGGCATGTCTGATAGTATGCGATTACCACTATATCTGCTATATTTATTCAGATTGATTGCCAGTATGTGGCCAACCTTTAACATTCTAGTCACTCTACTTTTGATAAACTCCAAAGTAGTAATTGAACAGAAAGACCACAGGATCTCATTTCATAGTTTTAGCTATGTGGAAGAAAAGAACGGGAGAAATTAAATAAGTTATTTTTTAAAATTTAATGCTAGGGTGTTTTTATCTGTAACATTCTCTGTATTCCAAACAATTTAAAATGTAGATATGGCGAAAAGAAGAATGTAAAAATGTGACTTAAAAAAATGCCCTTTCTTGTAGTCTGCAAAAAAAACATTGTCTTCAACAGATATGATTATGATGTGATTTTAAATGCCAAGAAAAGTCAAAGTGAGCGCAAATCCGTTATCTTGCTGCCATTAGCTACTTCAGAGAAAAGTGCCTCTTATAAAAGTATCTACAATCTAAGTAGAATCCAATTTCACCATAAAAGTGCCTTCAATTTGTTGCTTAATTTTGAAGGTTCGTGGGTAGAATAGGCAGTACATATCAATATTAGGCTATAGCATACATTGAAAGAACCTTTCAGAGAGAATGTTTCTGGATTCTTCCTTATTTTGATAGCGTCGTTTGATTACTTTTTTCCATCATGATTGTGGCCTCTGTTCCATTCGGGGAACAAGAAAAATAATATTTCTGGAACACAAACCTTTTTTAAATTCTGTTGTTTTGCCGACGCAAAACTTTTGTTATGTTTTTTTTTTCATAATTATAATACTATGACTTCAATATTATGAAGGTATTTTATCAAGCTTTTATTAATGGAATTGCGAAAAAAAAAAGATTTTTGTTGGCTTTTAAATCAAAAATATTTTTATTTATTATTGCTGAATATATTGTCAGCGTCGTTTACTGCAGGCGTGAACTCCTGATGAAAGACATCGTAATTGTCCGAAACCGTGGTTGAGACGTATCTCAACAAATAGTCAACGTGAGTACAGCCGTGTCGTATTTATAATGTGGATAACACTCACGGTAGTTTCCAAAATCATATTTGGTAAATTTTTGCAATTTTTTTCTGATACATTTTCTACAACAAGGTCTTTATTAAGAATACCTTAAAACTATGCAGCTAATTAGGTATACTGAATGAGTTTATCTTGAACATTTTTCAAAGAAAAGAATTTTGAACATTTTTCTGCACAATGTTAAAGCATCGTGTTCTTTGAATCGAACAGTACTGTACAAAGTATAGCAACGGTCTCTGCAATCATCAATAAACGTCCATCGTGCACTTTCAAGAGAAAATTGAAAACGCAGTGTAATTTAGCACAATAGTTGTAGTAATCCGATATAAAAATGCTATTGGTCTCTCTTTTATCCGTTCTCAACGTTATTTAGATTGAATTGAACAAAAAGCTTGTTTGTTCTAGATTACAGTTTTATTTGACTTTTATAACTACAATTAGTTGGCGACGAAAACTAATCTTCGAAAAATAAAATACAATTTTTGTGACATTTAATCTCTCTTCTACTTTTTGCGCCACAAATTGAGACTCTTTGTTTCAGTAAATTAATTTTTTGGTCTTTTTAAACTGAGTTTTAATAAAATATGAGCGGGTATAAGTTTATCACAATTTAAAATATTGTTTCAAATAGGTCGACTGTATCAAGCACCTTTACCAGTCATTTTTCAGCAACAAAAGTACCTCTGTGAGTTACGTATGACAATGGCGTTATTCTTAGAATTCTTCTCTATTCAATTGCAATTTCACTCATACTTTGTTTTGCATATTAATCGTCTCGTAAACAGTATTGTAATGCAACATTTCAAATTGAAACTGGAATGTTAGAAGAGAGTGGTGCAACTGAGAACGCACCTTTAAGTTAAACGTCATCACATCTTGATAGTCTCAGTACTAGTACGTAGAGGAAACTGGTACGCGCAGACCAAACATGGCAAAGCTGCATGAAGTTTACCTATTTTGAAGTTTGTCCTCAGCCGTGCCTAAGTTAGTAGTGTGACGGTAAACTGAATAACTTTGAAGGGACTGTTACAGTTTCATGGACGCCACAATGCCTTGATGTTATGACATATTTCGGGCTTAAACATGCTTGAGTTATAGGTCAAGACTAAGGAACGTTTCATATTGGAGATATTAAACGCAAATGTTGGGTATGCGCGTTTATAAAATTATATACGACAGTTCCACAGCAGTCCCACGCAGGATTTCATAATTACGGGAAATTCTAGATGCACTGCTCCAACTTCTTACTCAAGAGCCATAGGATGTTAAGACTCTATAGCCAAGTAATTTCACTAGCTACAGTGGCCTCCTATCGAAGCACAGTAATATTTGCACATCACTAGTCAGGCAGTAGAATAACTGGCACTGTTGCGGTACCGATCTAGTCGAACTCCTGCTAAGGAAGGCTAACCCGGGTTAATATGTTCCAAATGCGATCAATTTTTTTTTTTATACAAAATAGATCTTTTTAGGGTTCCGTACCTCAAAAGGAAAAAACGGAACCCTTATAGGATCACTTTGTTGTCCGTCCGTCTGTCTGTCTGTCTGTCTGTCAAGACCCTTTTTCTCCGGAACGCGTAGAGGTAAAAAGCTGAAATTTATAGGAAATACTAAAATCTATTGCCTCTTAGAGCTGTGAAAATTTCAAACTTCTAGGCCAACGCAATCAAAAGATATAGTCGAATATGTCGCAAATTTCAGCAAATTTTCGACATTACCAAATAAATCAAAACCTACGGTGTACTTCCCGTGAACTCAGAATCTTGAAATTTGGCACGAAGCAACTCCTTAGAGCACAGATAAAGGAAAAATTGCGAAAACCATAAATTTTTAATTTCATCATATGAAAAAAATATTTTGAATAATTTTATACTTACTACCCCTTTTCTCATGAACGCGTACAGGTATTAAACTGAAATTCATATCAAATACTAAGGCCTATAATACCTTTAAACTGTAATAAAATCAAACCACTATCTTAACGCATTCAAAAGAAACAGCAATTTTAGTCGAAATTTTAAACACGCAAATACTCTCAAAAAATCAAAACCTACAGGGTACTTGCCGTGAACGTAGAATCTTGAAATTTGGTAAAAAGCAATTCCTTAGAGCACAGATAAAGGAAAAATTCCGAAAATTGTACATTTTTAGTTACATCATATAAAAAAATATTTTTAATAATTTCATACTTACTACCTTATTTCTCATGAACGCGTGCAGGTATTAAACTGAAATTCATATCAAATACTAAGGCCTATAATACCTTTAAACTGTAATAAAATCAAACCTCTATCTCAACGCATTCAAAAGAAACAGCAATTTTAGCCGAAATTTTAAACACGCAACTACTCTCAAAAAACCAAAACCTACAGGGTACTTGCCGTGAACGTAGAATCTTGAAATTTGGTACGCAGCAACGTCTTAAATCACAGGCACAGGAAAAATTGCGAAAATTGTACATTTTTAGTTACATCATTAAAAAAAATATTTTTAAAAATTTTGTATTTACTATCCCTTTCCTCAAAAACGCGTGCAGGTATTAAATTGAAATTCATATCAAATACTAAAGCCTATAATACCTTTAAGCTGTAATAAAATCAAACATCTATGTCAACGTAATCAAAAGAAACAGCAATTTTAGCCGCATATTTTCAAATCTCGCAAGTACTCGCAAGGGAATCAAAACCCACAAATATATAATATTATACCCACTTTTCTTTAGGGTTCCGTAGAAACTCGTAGGTTTGTACGGAACCCTCGGTGCTCGAGTCCTACTCGTACTTGACCGGTTTTTTTTTTTATATATAAATTGAGCGGCAAACAAGCAAACGGAGGGCCTGATGTTGAGCGGTTACCACCGCCGCCTATTGACCCTTCCAACACTAGAGGTGCTATCAGAGCGTTGACGGCCCTTTAAGAATTTGTATATACCCTTCTTAAATGCAACAAGATTAAAGGATTCTGGGAAGACTCATCGTGGGAGGTCATTCCACATCTTGCATGTACGCGGTATGAACGAGTTCGAAAACCGTACTGTGTGCGAACTCCAGGTCTGCAAGATGTGGGGATGGGCCTTTGCGCGGATGCGTGATGTGCGGTGATAAAATTGCGACGCCGGTATTAAATTAAACAGCTCGTCGGAACACTGCCCATTATAGAGTCTATAGAAGACGTTACACCTGACTACCTGCTACGTTTGACCTGATGCCACCTGATGGAAAGTACAAATGCGGTTAGATTCCAAATAAGATATATTCACTCGTGTCATGAAGATTCCGATAAGTGGTATCGCCCGGGATACGCGGATGACGACAAAGTGTGTCAGTTTTATTTTCAAAATGTGCATATTTATTTAATAACGTTTTTGTTGCAGGTGATGTGGCTGAGAAACACGACCGACTCGGCGCAGCTCCTCACCGTTGGTCCATCACCGTACACTGGAGACAGTCGAATAGCTGTTAAGTTTCAGTACCCAAACAATTGGAGACTGAGTATGAACCCCGTGAAGAGATCGGACGCGGGGAACTATATGTGCCAAATATCTACCCATCCCCCTAGAACTGTTTTTACAAACCTTACTGTATTGTGTAAGTATTGATGTTTTTTAGTTTATTACTATACTAGCTGGGCCCAGCGGTTTTACTCGTTGTACTGTATGTAGCCTATGTGTTATTCCAGGGACTAAGCTATCTTTATACCAAATTTCGGCTCAATCGGTGTACTCGTTTAGGCGTGAAGTCTTATAATATTAGTGTGATTATATCAGGCAATAACACAATAGACAACTTAAATATATGAACTCATCTCAAAAAATCTTCAAAAGTCAATTTAAGCAAAATTATTACTCCTTATTTCAGAATACGAGCAGATAAATTATCTCAATCTCAATATATTACTGCAATTTGTCAGTTTAATAAGACTTACGAGTAACTTTTGAGTCTGTATTGTACAATCGCGTTCATTATCCAAATTTAAAAATAAATCATGTCCATGAGATCATAATAAAAATAGGCATTCAACTACTTCGAAAATCCTGTATTAATAAATGGTTTAATGATTCCACCTTCTGTTAATATTTTACGTCTAAAAAATGCCCCACTCAGGAATAAAATTCACCTAAAGTGCCTCTCCTGCAATACGTTAAACGTATTTTCCTAGCTAAATACGTCTTCACCATCTTAAAAAGCTCTCGTATTTAAATACATTATGGCAAAAATAACACATTGCGCTCAAGGGAAATAAATGGCGCATAATTAAGTTCCTTCTGCGAGTGTCATTATTCAAAATTAGGTGACTTTAATTAAGCAAATGGAAACGTATTACGCCTACTGTTCCCAATCCTGCATACATTAGAGTTCTCAAAGAAACCTCCGGGAGCTTTGGAACTAAGTTTCAATGCTAAGCCGTTACTTGAAATCGCTTATGTGTGTACTGCATTACAGATTTGACGTTTGATAATAATGTTAATGTTACATAGGTACTCATTGGAAGTCTTTTAATATTATTACCAGTTGCTAGCCATTGCTATAATTAATTTACGTGAACGAATAGATTTACTTGTAATTTTTTATTAAATAGGTCGTCGTATCGTACAGTTACTACGAGCAATATAGCATAAAATAAAAATGTGTGTCATGCCAGTACTTTAAAAAATGTTTACATTACAAATTGTATTTAGTTCTAAGTTATTGTAAGTTGTATCAATAAAGTGTTATCTAATCTCATTTAATCTAAAGTCAAAATCACCTCTCTTCTCAGTTTTTGGTACAAAATACTTCTTAAAACGTATAATATTTACTTTTATAAGCCCTGTGAACTAGTCCTGTCATTTGGCCACCTTACTCATCCGGCCGGAGCGAATTTCGAAGAATTTTAATCAATGTAATATAAATCTTGGAATGAGAGATCGTTGTTAATATTTCAGCCTCAAATCTATGAGGTTGGCATAATATTTAAATTAAGCGTTATTTTTTCTTTTTAGCTCCAGTAATAACAATAAACGGTGACCAATCACACGATATGAAAGACAGATTTTACAAAGCTGGGAGCGCGATAAAGCTATCATGCATCATATCAGACGAGTTCGTCTCTTCTCTACCAACCAAGCCTTCGCCCACAACAACTATTCCAACAACAACCAGCCGACCAACCACAACAACAGAGTTGACAACAAAAATGACCACAATTTTTAATAGAATAGACATAATGATGAATAAGAGTTGGAGTGTTGAAACAACAACTCTAACTTCAACAAGTAGTATAAGTACGTCAACAAAAGCCACTGAGTTGATGACGACTGAAATGACCACGACAAAACCAACTGCACCTCCTATAGTGAATAATGTTTATGGGATAGCGTGGAGGAAACAGGGGAAGGACTTTTTTGATAACGTTACCTTCCAAAACATGAGGTAAGTAATCTTTTTAATCAGTAGGTAACATCCCGCAATACCTGTAGTCATCATCATACCTGTAGTAAATGTTTATATCTCATGGTACAAAAAAAAAATACAAAAGAAAACTCATAAGCAAAAATAAAGTTTTTATTACAATAAACTCAAATTAAAACATACTTTGTTGTCTTTTTTATAATAAAGTTGACATTCTTATAAATAAATATTATTTTACCTTTTCAATCTGAGTAACCATGACAAACCATGGCTCAAAGTCACCCAGCGTGCTATGGAAAGGGCTATGCTCGGGGTTTCTCTACGAGATCGAATCAGAAATGAAGAAATCCGTAGACGAACTAAAGTCACCGACATAGCCCGGCGGATTAGCAAGCTGAAGTGGCAATGGGCAGGCCACATAGCGCGCAGAGCGGATGGCCGATGGGGTCGAAAAGTACTCGAGTGGAGACCACGTACTAGCAAACGAAGCGTAGGACGTCCACCCACAAGGTGGATAGACGACCTTATAAAGGTCACCGGAAGACGCTGGATGCAGGTCGCTTCCAACCGGTACATATGGAAGTCCAAAGGAGAGGCCTATGTTCAGCAGTGGACGTCCAATGGCTGAGATGATGATGATGATGATGAACCATGACAGTCCAAGGTCTAATTAACCTTGTCAATGTCCCTTTAGTAATATATCGTTTTGTTTCAGTGCAACAATAAGTGTATCATCGGCATCACAAAACGACAGTGGTACCTACACGTGCGTGCTTCAAAACCATTCTCAAGTCACCATTAACGTCCACGTCTTAATTGGTAAGTTGATACGTTTGTTTCAGAACAATTTGATTCCATTTGTACCTAGCAGACTAAATCTGATTCTTATTTATTTCACTCTCATTAGGGAATGTTAGTGGTGAATATTTTATTTCAAATGATAACATTTACATTACATTTTTTTTTATAAATAAAAAAGCTGATTTATTTTAATACTCGTAATATGACTTCACAATCGTTTCTATTTAAAACCACAGAACCACAATTTCTTGTAATGAAACTCGTGTTAGAAGAAATAATTGTAGTTATTGGTTTTATGTACTAATTTTATTCGCAGAACAATAAATACATGTTATTAAAAAATATATATTTGTGGGAAATACGAAAAGTAATAAGGCAAAAAGCAAAATAATCTTAACGACTACAATGATGCAAAAGGCCAGAAATAAGTTGAATGGGAAAATGAGATATAAAGCAGTTACGTGTCTAAAAGATACTCGTACATTTTAATATTACGTTCTATTGTAGACTTTTAATATTATTTATAAGCTGTTATTAGAAAATTTTGATATAAGTTAAAACCTTCTTCACCAGGAGAAAACCAGGCGGCAGTTCATCACGATACTTGGAATAAAGGAACGCTTTTCTGGCAACCGCGAGACTTGACTGTTCTCTCCATCGCCGCTTTTCTTTTGTTCTACCCTTGAATCATTTCAAATGCTCATATTTAGTTTTTCTATTTCACGGTAGACTGGTCTTATTTGTGTGATTGTATAATATTTTCTTGCGCATCTGTCCAATCGAGATTACCCCCATCAAACCATATGCTTCCTGGGTTGCTGGGATTATGCTTTCTGGGTGCATTTCCACTTAAGGAAAATTGGGCAAAATGGAGACCAGAATGCGAATTGTCCAATTACAGAGCTCGACTTGAGCGGAGAGTCCAATTTAATTTCAGATCGGAAACTGGAAACGCACTTTCCTATAGTGTGCGCGCACAGACTCAATATTATAGGTATATTGGGATGATGAATCTTAATTTGCGGACACACAAATAACACTAACCACCATCACGTAATAATCGACTTTATATAGAGATCAACTATTTATAAATTGCACCTATCAACACAATAAAATACTCTCGAAGTTTAGGAGAAAATGTGCAAATTAAAAGTGGTTGAACTCTACTGAGTATAACGAGCTGTGCTCACCTTCGTAAGTTAAAATTAAGGTGTAATAATTAGAATTAGGGTCTTACGTGCTTGGAATTGGATATATTCGAGTTTAAGGTTTTCATAAAGAAAGGCCCGATAATTCTTTTAGTATGATCATCAAGTCGTCATAATATTACATGACATGTTTTTACAAAAGATATAAAGACCAAATCTTTGATATTATAATATCGTTTATGGCAGTAATGTTGCAGAATCGTTTAAAATTATTTAGAAACATACTTTTTATATCATATGAACTGCTGAGATTTTTTTATCGCGAGTTTAGTACAGAGCTGTTATTTTTTAATTCATCGACTAGTTTTAATAATACAATACCTGCCAGTACACAACATGTACGTACAAAATTTAGAATTTCATGTGTCACCCTAAATAATTCAAATGATCAACTGCTGCGGGTACAATGGTTTTGTACCGATACAAATACGAACAAATACCAGAATATTTAATTAAACAACACGATCCCTGTAAAAACAGGGATAAGCCTCTATATGGGTAGATCACTGGAAATTACATAAATAAGGATTTTGTTACTACTTGGAAACCTTTTAGGTCTACTCTGTGAATTTGGACGTGTTACAGATGTCACGAGCTAATTGAAAAATTCTGTATAATTGAGTAGAAAATACAAAGTGATTAAGGGCGTCTGGTACGGTAAGCGGACGCATAAGGCTTGTACCCTACTAATACTTATGTTTCCATTTGTACGGAATGAGAAGTTTATAGCGTGTGAATATTTTGTACAGATGCAAAGCGCAATCGGCGGTCGCGTGTGTCCGCTTACATAGCGTATAGCCTAATTAAGCAATAGTCAAATATTTGGTTTTCGAAAGAAACTAAATCGAAATGTGTGCGCTGTGTACTTTTTTGTTTTTGAAGTCTTATTTAATTATTTTTTTCGGCAAAATGTAATGTAATAACAATAAAATCCAGTTTAAATGAAAAATTCTTTAAGTCCAAAAATTTAACGGGCTTTTGTGAAATACAAAGTTTATTATTAGAACTGTTTTTAAAAAACTTTGGCCAAGTGTAAATTATAACCAAAAATTCCTAACCATAAAAGATGGATCTCATAATCGTAAGACCTCTCTTTTTGATATTATTATGTTTAAATAATTAAACAATAAAATGTCTTTGAAATCAATCTTCTATAATGACCTGTTTAGTGTACACTTTTTCTTTCTCTCGAGACGTGACAGAGGCAAAGGACATAAAATGTGTAGATAATGTCGTCGTGGCCGAATGTCCTTATTCGGCTGTTGTTGTAATAAATAAATACTTGTGAAGGTTATCGAATTCTCGATGATTATAATTTGTAATATTATTAAGAGTAACATAGTGTAATAATATAACAAGTATCTGTAATAATATAAATATAATTTAAACCTATCAATTCTGACGTGAATAACTTAAACCAATTAAATTATGACACATGAATAATTTTAAACAATCAAAATCTTACACGTAAATGATTTAAAATGCAAAACCAATTGCATTAATATTATAGAACATATTCAGTATTTTGTTCATAAGACATGTATAGTAAATATTCTTGTTATTAAGGCATATAGCATTATACTCATGTATTTAATACAATTGTAAATAATATAATATATTCAATCTTGTTTATAAGCGATAGAAAATTTTCTCGTTTATAATTTTAAGGATAGTTTTTAGACGAGTATCCGAGGCGAAGCCGAGTTTTTAAAGTTCGTGAGATAATGTATAATAAGTTGTTGCACATTTTTGTTAAAAACACACAAATATTTCATCTGTAAATGGAAAAAGACTATGTTATGACTGTAACTATAAAATAAAGTATAATTGACAACCAATGTGATCTTTTTTTTACCACTCAATTATGAAGCCTCAATTATATTTTAAGATTTAAGCCCTAACGAATTTATTTTAGACCTAAAGAAGTAACAAACATACACACAAACCCTCGCTTTTAATTTATTTGTGAGATAATTTATTTAACGTATAGTTCTATTATTACTATTTTTAAATTAAACGATCTACAAACACCTTCTATTCTTTTCTTTTATTATAACTATACTATAGCGAACATCACTAACTGTCATAGTATCTCACAAATATTATATAACACAGACAAAAAATTGTATGTTAGTTATTTTTTCATGTCATCATTCATGCTTCATTTTTATTTTCATGGAGCTATCTTCTCTATTTTTCCTGTTTTTATATTATTTTCATGTAACCAATTTTACCGTACACTGGCTGGCTCAACTCACACGTCTTCATTTTATCACCACATACCGCCTCCAAACATTCCCTTAGAAATATAATGAATAGAATCCGTTGTCAGCAGTTTTCCTCCCTTCGCTCCATTATAAGGGATGAATCAAACCAACGGCTCGAGGCTAAAAATCTTAAATATCAAGCTCGAATCGAAGAGATATTTCATAATACGAGTATGAAATAACTTTCAGGAGTAAAATGGTGGAATTCCTTTGAAATTCTTGCTCGGGTAGGTATTGAACATTTGCAGTGGAAGTGCTAGCTTTGTTATGCTTCAGAAATATATAGATAATTCACCAGACGATTTTTCTTTATCGTCTTTAGATCTTGAAATAATATTGTGCAAAACACAGACTACATAGAATAGAAAAGATAACTCTTTATTTGAAACCACAAATACCCAATACAAAAAATTATGAACAATATTTTGATAACCTAAAGTGTAACAATTATTGGAATTGGTAGTCCAATAATTGCGAAAACAACACAAAATATTAATAATGAAGTAATTTAGCAGATAATATTACATCAATAATAATTGCAGTTTTAAGTTAAATATTTCATGAAAAGGCGCTATGCACGAAAATATTTCTTTACGTAATTTATTTCATAAATCAATTCCAACGCCTAGTAATACAACTCAAAGAGCAGAAAATAATAAAAGCATAAAAGTGTTACTTTAGAAAACTGTAAATCTGCGATAAATATACCACTATACTCAGCTTTCACCGAGTAAATGGGAAAAGTGTGACGGCGTAGAAAATCAATTACACAGTTGGCTTCAGAGAGTAATAATAGAGATACCTTTCTATCAGATATCACGTTACAATCCACGGAGTAAATAAGGGATTGAAATCGTCATGATTAGCTTTCAATAGTCCCGAAAGCACATAATAAAAATAATATTATGATAATCGAACTAAGTTGAAATTAGCACCCTTCACACATTTCTTTATGTGCGACGCTGACATAATATACAATCAGACGTGATCCACATGATGGTGAGCGGTTTTTTTAATTTATTGTAGGTTAGCCTTTGACCACGATCGCGCGTGATGTTAAGCAACGATGTGACCGTAGATGGCAGCAGACTAAACTTAGTAGACGGGATAATTCATCCTTGGCTTCACTAGACACCGTTACTCTTACCGTCGCCTTTAAACGTGTACCATAACAGTCTTGATGCCGATACGGTATTGGTCATTATCAACGTATTGTCGGACAAGTAAGCGGAGTAAACCTTTTCCTACCTAGCAACCGGAACATGGCCATAGCTGTTTGGTGACACGGTTGTATCCGGTGGTTGGTACCTAGCAAACGCTGAAGCCTTTCACCAGTTTGCAATTGAAAAAACTGCACATTTCTAATTATAGTCATTAGTGCAGGCTGGAATTCAAACTGGGTGAAAATCACATCTGTATTATTACCTTGATGACCACGGTTTTGAAATTCGCTGTTGCCGTCTAAGTTACTCGTGTGACAATTTGTATTATCTATGTCTAAGACATTGAAGTTAATTCTGATATGACGTCCAATCTAACAATATTAATTAATGTGTGTTAAAATCTGACGTCAATCATTTAAAGGCAATCAGTTAATAAATTATTACGCTTTGCAACCGTTGAACGATATTACTCGCATTGACCTGACCGTGTTTTACTAATTACGAGTAACATGATTAAGAGCATTATGTGTTATCATTTCTGTTTATTACAGATTTATTGTGTGTGTTATTCAAACCTTCGTAATATTGAATGACGTTAACTTGCATTATTTATGAATAGCTATCTCAATAAAGAGTTAAAAAAGAGATCCGTTTCTAGTTTCAATGGTCTTTAAATGATCACTTATCGTGGTACAAAGGTGTATTTTATATTCTTAGTATTAACTTTTTTTAAATCAAATTTGAATGTCTTCTCTATTATTATTTTCTTTTAATGTATTGTTGATTTTATTTATATAAAGAAAACGTTTAAAGAATTCTTGTAAACAGATTACATATTTTATTTCTAAAACGAAAAGCAAAATATCAAAGATATACACAGTTGAAAAGAACTGTTGATCTTAACATGTTATCGAGAAGCATATTGAAAGATTCTTGCAAAATGTCCCGAAACATTATATCAAATTACCAGCTTTCAATGCATGGAGCTCGTTTTGAACTTTTTACGCTTCTTCAGTTTCTTTGAACTGCAAAGTTCTTTTCCTCGGATCCCGGTCTTGGATCGCCAACTAATCAACTTTACAACTCTTGGGAATTCTTTTATACATGACAGGAGCTTTGGTCGGTAATACGAAGAGATATTTTTGACTTGAGAAATATTGCAGGAATTTATCTTTTACCTTTTGAATACACACTGTAATTTACGGAAGCGTGCGCAGGGAAGATAAATAAGTGGAAACGGTCACATGTGCCACATGATTGATAACTCTTGGGGTTGCTCAGTTTTTGAGTGGAGACCATGACTCGACAATCGTAGTGTAGGACGCCCATGGGCAAGATGGATAGGTGATGTTCGAAATAACACAGCTGAGAATGGTTAGACAAGAATGACCGGAACCGCAGTGATAAGGTGTGGCAAATAGGTTTATGAAGATTCATTATGTTGACAAAAAATTCATCTTGATATGGTGAATAATATTTTATTCATCATCAGGAGTTGTTCATAACTATTTGTTTTTTTTATTGGTGACTAAACAGCTGATATCCATTTTACCAGGTGTTAAGTGACGATGTAGCCTAAGTTGGAGCAAGTTTGGTTTGTAAAAATCTATTCACTCTGGATTTGAATATACCGACGTTAAAGTTTTCGGGGAAAACGGACGCCTAGGTATGTGTTACGTTTACGTTGGAAAAAACAAAACAATTTTATAAAATGTAAACGAATGTTAAGTAAGTTATAAAAATGTGTTATGTCCTAACTAATATTAAAAGCGTCTAAATTGAAGTGATCAAGCTTAAATTAGGTAGGTACATAGGTAGCTTAGACCCTGGAATAATGTGTATAAGGGTAGGTAGGGTAAGGTAGGTTTGCTGAATTCAGTAAGTAAAGCCGCTAGGCACAAACAACTACAGCTAGTTTATTAAGATAACGAAAAACAATTAAAATCTTATAAAAAAAATTGAGTACAGACTCTCCATAATCCTTACCTAAACAGAAACATAGTGACCTGATGGAAAAACTATAAGCCTGAAGCTAACCCAATTTCCACAGACGCAATTCCCACAAAAAATAATACGTTTTGATTTCTTTTTAAAGAAAACCGGGTCGTTACCGTGCAGCCTTCCACATGTGTACGTGATGAGAAATGTAGACGAGATACTCACCAACTGTGAAATAAGGGCAGATACTACACACCAACAACATAAGTGAAGCCTAGTTTCGTGAAGGTTTTCGAAACTTTTTCTATTACCAGACGACTGCTGTTGGCACTTCTTGGGTCTATAATATATACCAAACCTTAACCTCAGGGCCACAGTTTGTAAATAACACTATATTTTTTAACGAATTTCTCTTTAGACTAATTTAATCTGATTTTATCATATATAGTGGGATTTATGACTTTCTGTTTTTTGCTCACGATATAAAACTGTAGACAATTTTTAAATCTTATATTATGCAAAGGATTTGTTTTTGACAACTTATGAGGCACACAAGATACATTGCGGCATACAGATAAGAAAACTTTTTAAAATTCACTTAAGTACTGACGTTCTAAGCGAGGTGTACGCCGATATTTCTAAAATCTGAGAACATAGTTCCCGCACAATTTTGTTTGCACAGCGTTTTATAGCACCTACCTACTTAATGTGTTAGACCCTTTTTAGAAGATGCCTCTCTGTAAACATATAGTGCGGAATAAAAACTTTACGGTACTCAATCACAATTTTGTCGTTTTTCCTGCGACTCGAACCGAAAAGCACATTATATCTGCATAACTTGCCTGTGGTTATTGAAATAAAGTGATTTTTTATAGATTTTATCAATAATATAAATGCCTCATTATTAAATAAAATAATTTATATATGAATGCCTTTACATCTATTATATATAAATTATTTTATTTAATATCTATCAATTGAATTTTGAAACTTCCATTGATGTTGGCTGATACAAAAATACCAATATTAAAGTGGCAGAGTTGATATCTGTACTTGTTGATATCTTGTTGATAGATGTACATAAAATGTAATATGTAGGTCACAAGTTAATCAATGAAGTAATTCAGAAAATAAATTGCCTTTTCTCCGTTACCTCAACCTCGTAAGGACTTCATAATATTATAATTCTTAAAACAACCTTTAGATTGGTTTGATTACCCTTTCCCAAAGCCAATACCGAAGTTAAATGTGACGACTTGGAATAATGCTAATTATTCATTCCGTCCCGATCACAAACGATTATAATAAAACAGCCACCGCACTTTTATACAAAAAAAGTAATACCATTCAGATAGCAGTACTATTATTATTAACTATTGTTGTCCCACTGCTGGGCAAAGAGCTCCCTTGCGTCAAGCCATCCAGTCCTCTCCAGTGCTATATTTAATATTTATTTGCCAGCGAGGCTATGATGCGCACGTCGACATAATGTCGCGTGAAATTTTATTTAATGTGAATAATACTCTATGTGGCTGTCATAAAGTCAAGATTTACGCACCAGTGAAATGATTTTGTCGTTAAAACTCCTATGTCAAAATGATCTCACTGGTGTGTAATTTTCGACTTTACGACAGCCACATAGAGTATTATTCACATTAAATCAAATTTCACGCGACATTATGTCGACGTGCGCATCATAGCCCTGCTGGTGTAGGCTCGTCCCGCCAGTGTTTTTTAGGTACTAAAGAAATTTATAGGCTTCACTTTTTGGTGGCTTCAAATTTATTTAATAGTCTGAAGTCTCAATTTACAAGACGGTACAATTACGCTGACATATTATTATGAGGATTTGGAACTGAATATATTTATTAAGCTCTGTCATTGAGCCTTTGAATATTCATCATCTATTATCACGTAGTACTTAAAACATTAACACGTATTAAGGATTACATACAGTTCTGTATTTTGTAAGTTATCTTAAGATTTGAGTAGGTAAGTTATTTTTTTTTTAAAGAAGAGTTTGTTTTGTTTTTGTATTGTCATATTACTAGAATATTTAGTTTAAAGTACAAGATAATCGAGACGAGATTAACACTCGCCTGATCTTATGCTGTGACGTATTTATTTGACGTTAGTATTACATTGGTGTTAGATAGACATGAAATCCTACCTCTCATCTGTGGACCGCGCTCCTGGAGCTTGATGTATTTTTTGCAATATGCATGCATTTTTTGTTTATTTTATCGATTCTGCTCTAACTTACAAATTACAAAATACAGAGAAAATTACAAAAATGGCCCCAGTCACGGCCAAATGTCTATGACGTAAATGACTGCCACCACTACGCTGCGCGCTGCGATTACTATTTAGACACATAGGATGTAAAAACTTCTTTGCACAAAAAAATCTCATATCGTAATTGAAGCAATAAATTGATTGATATGAAAGATTTCTTATTGCAAAACTAAATTAAATCAGGGATCCATCCAACGTGGCAATGCTGCCAGCTTTCTGGGCTCGCTTCCATCTGACAGTGGTTTGGAGCACTTGGATTTTCTGTAGATTGTCGTAAGGTCGATCTAGAGGAGGTCTTTATTAGTGTAGTAGAGAGACTAACCATACATAAAAATAAATGCTTTATAATATTGGTTAAGCCGTTGCGAGTAGTTCTATTATAATTATAATAAATTTTGTAGCAGAACCGTTAACAGACTGCGAGTGACGACAGCACTAACGAACCGTGAGTGTTTAGACTTTGGTTTACCCACACGTCGCGTCGAACGCATTTGGAAACTTATCACGTCTTCCTTTTTTAGTTCCCCTTATTTATTTCTTGATTACAAACCCGGAATTCGTTCTTTTGTGTAGTTGATGTAGTAGTACATAGACATATAGATAATAAGATAGGTAGCAATAGATAATATTAATAATGTGATCAGTAATAAAGAGATGTAACATCTAAGCGCTCGTGTCTTATTCCATATAAGTCCGTCCCTTCACACACACAGAAATTTGGTCCTAGGGCATCCGGATTACAAGCCGGACGTACGACGACTAAGCCACGGATGCTACAATAACGCGGAGAATAACTGTTGGTAATAATATATAAGAAATATATTTATTAATTTTCTCCAAAAAAAAAACTGAGTTTATCCAAATTGGCAATTGAAATAATTTATTATTGAACCTTAAGGTATATTAAATAAAATTTCATAACGTATACCCTGTATTTTAGTTTTTATTCTCTCTTTTGATTTTTTCTGTTTTGCTTATTTTTGACTGTCATTAGAATATTTTTTGTCTTTACTCATTTACTCACTCAATAAATCCCAAGAAGCCCGTTAGAAGCAAAAGAGAAATTCCCTAAAAATACTGAAAAGATAATATCGCATGTACTCGCAGTACTGTTGTATAATATTACCTACGCTATTCTACTAGAAAACGTGTTAGACTAGAACTATTCTAGCATCGACCGAGCTCTTATATTGCCTATCTAGGTAAATAATGTTGTATGATATTACATAAGCCAAGAGGATATGCCGAGTACCTAAACCGTCTTTGTATTGTCATAATATTCATATTATTTCCAATAATTTAAATAAACTTATTCTAAGAGAAGATTATTCCTAAAGAAAGCTTTCATATAATATGAAATTTTGGTAATTAATCGTTTCACCAGCACGACTAGGTGTGGTTGATAAATGAGATGAATAAAAATTGGAACTGTAAAATATATTCGTAACATAGATAATACACAAGTTTCTACGCAATATTTAATTCTTAAAGTTACAAATACTCATTTTTATACATAGTAAAAGATCTTGTATGTTTGGAAGCCGATTTTTGTGGCAAATTCGACCGCTTTTAAGACATTTTACGCCTCGTCGCCAGTACTGCAGCAGTAAAGCGGGAATATGTGCTCGTATCCACACAAATTGGAATTATGCAAATCCTTATTTCTTTCCTAAATAAGGTTTTGTTGTTTGGAATCAGTAGCTATTGAAAAGCCAAAACTTTTTATTATTATAGTTAGGATTTTGTTGCAAATCTAAATATTTAAAAGGAAATCGTGACTGATTGATTGACTTACTGGAATAAATATTAAATATTGTAATTATCTTATCACTACATAGTATAAAATAAAGTCGCCTCCCGCGTCTGTATGTCCCTATGTAAGCATATATCTTTAAAACTACGCAATGGATTTTGATGCGGTTTTCATCAATAGATAGCACTCTATCATATTCAAGAGTAAGGTTAATATGAGTATAACACTGATCATTTTCTATTAAGCGCGACAAAGTGCGCGCGGGTCTACTAGTCCTATTAAATAATTATCTTATTATTGTGGAAATTTTTAGATGAGAGTGGCAAGGGACAGGTGAGAATTGTACAATCAAAAGGAGGCCTATGCGTAGCAGTCCAAGGCTGATGATGATGATGATATTAAATATGTAAACATTATTAGGCACATAATGCAGGCATGTAAGCGTGCTAATTCTATGACTGACTGATTTAATAGATTTACCTGTACCTACATTAGTATGTATATGTCAATCCGAACAAGTGATTGGGATATGTACGTGGAAAGATTTTACGTCGTATATATGCCTTAAAAAAGTTTTGTTAAAGTTTCTTCTCGTTATGTTAAAGGAAGTGAAACCGCTGGCTTAAGTAATATTATATCACCGGTATATAGGTCAGTGATGAAAACCCTTACGAAAGTTTTCAAATAACTTTTGCTAACGTACTATCCGGGCAATAAAAGCTGGATGTGTCAGTAGTTTGTCCCTAAAATATGGCGGTCTCTAGTCTCACTCCAAGAAAAAATATTCTGGAATCTAATCTATAAATGCTATATATTATCATGATACCTCACGGAAAATATGAAGGTCCAAATGGAGTTAATTCTCTCAGAAAATCAGTTTAGCGATAACAGATATGTATTACTTTCTAAAGTATTTTTCAAAGAAAAGTAAAAGATTATAATTTTTATCAAATAAAGGTATAAAAATATGTCACTGTATTTGTGATCGACCTTCTCAGAAACAACTTGACATTTTCTTGTTCTATAAATGCTATTATATTTTATCAGATGTCTCACGAAAAATATCAAAAATGGTGTTGATTCTCTCATAAAATCAGTAGAGCGATAAAAGATAAGTATTATTACGTTTCATTGTAAAGTATTTTCAAAGATACTTAATATAAATCTAATACATGAAAAATGTCACTGTATTTGCGATCGTCCTTCTCAGAAAAACTCGAATTTTTTTCTGAGAATAGATCGTAAAGTATTTTTCAACAGATGCGGAAGAAGTTGCGCGGTTTAGCTAGTTTCTTTATAACTTTCTGCAAATAAATCAGTTTTCAGGTATTTTTGTATTCGCCCATTTCACAACAAATTTGAAATAACGATGGAACAATTAATTGTTTCAATACGAAGGAAACAAATTCATTCATTCCTTAGAAATCAAGACAATCAAGATTCTCTTACATCCAATGACTACAAATTGTGACCCGAATACTAAAGGTATTTTCACGCTTACTGTGTTTTTGTTTTCATCAAGGTGTCGCTCATTAGTCTCAAGGCATTCATCAAAAGGTCGGCATCGTCGTAATAAAACTTGAAAGGGACGAAATAATTAAATTTCCACGACGCCTCCAAATGAGACAACTCTGTAGGTTCTCACCACATTCCGCGGCAATCAACATCGATCACAACGATATCATGTTTAAGGAAACACCCTTGATTGTGATGACGTATTTATTTTTGCTCCTCTGATGTTTCGCCTTGTATTTTTCGTTTGTACTTGTCGTTTTTCTTGCACTGGAATATTAATGAATGTGAAAACATTATAATATAATAATAATTATTAAGGTATCCAACAAAACAGGTTACCCTACTTACGCTGTCAGAGTAAAATCACAATTTATAGGTTGTGTGGCCAACCTATAATATTATGTTACAGTTTGCAAAAATTTTTGCAAATAAGTTTTCTTGGGACAGATTTTTCTATTGCAATAGAAAACCCAATGAAAAAGCGAACACGTGATGCGATTTAACAAACTTTTATTAGCCAAACTTGATTTGTAAAAACTGGGAGAAAATTTTTAGAGATGTTGGAAATACGAGTATGTCAAATTGCCAACAATAACACATACAGCTACCCAGTTTATAGATTCAAACAATTTCAATATTATGAAGTATTTCAGAGATATTATTTTATGCTTCGCTCGTAAATATTGCATCCACACTCTCTCATAGGAGTTACGACTGCGGTATAAATTCGCAGCGTAAAAGCCATAATAACAAACATTTAGTACTAAACACCACTTTCATAATGTATTCAGGAAAAATTCCGCACTTTATCACGTCCCGAAGAAGTTTCTTTTATTCCATCCCAAAAGTTCAGTTCATTCGACATTCATAGGACATGAGCACCTAAACAGTTTTGGTGAAATATGTCTGTGGACGCGGGACGTGTAGCAACGACTGGGTGTTTGTCATGCTTATCATCTCCTATTTATTTCGCACATTTTTAAGTCAAGAAAAATGATTCTGTCGCTACGAAATAACAAATGTACGCTATGACTATGCAAATTTTGTTTTCAGACACAATTTCAACGAATGCTTGTTTAAAATAAGAAAAACATATTATGTAGCTCTTTATTGATAACATACGGAAAAGATATACTTATAACTATAAATTAACACTAATGGTGTACCAATTCGCGGTTTTAGAGTGTTCTCTTCCAGACAATAATTGTGCAGATATAAGATAATAATATGTAGGTATTCACTGTATTCAACGTATAAGTATTGCCATTCAACGTGACAATTCTGCCAGCATTCTGGGCACTCTGCCATCTGACAGTGGTTTGGAGCACTTGGATTTTCTGTAGATTGGCTTGTGGCCGATCTGTGGTTAATAAAAGTGTTCTTTACTGCTGTAGTAACTAGTATTGCTAGTTTGTTTTTCTCAATAAACGCATTTGCCACAAAAAAATCACTGGATGGATAGTAGTTTTACATAAGTTTATAATAATTTACAATAGAAACAACCCAGAATAATACATTTCTACCTGTCATGTCTGAGATTATTAATCTACTAAATGCATGATTAATTCTAAACTGATCAGCTCAATCGAATCATAATATAAACGTAACATCTATTGGTCAGGTGTGCTGGACAGGCTCTCATGAAATATGCGCATTAAATTAAATAAATTATGTTGCTCGACTCCATGTACTAGACAATTAAATGAGCTAGTAATATTTGGTAAATTTAGTGTAACAATAATTATAATTATTGAGGCTTACACTTTAACAAAACAGATTACCATATTATATTTAGGTATTTATTTAAAGTTAAACTTTGACGACGATCTCGCGTGATGACGACGATGCGGCCATAGATGGTAGTATACTTAAATTAGAAGGTGGGTAAATTTCTGCCTACACTGTAAGCCATAGTTATAGAAGGTTTTTGCGGCTACTCACTCAATATATAATGCTTCGCACGCTTGCGTTTATAGTGACATTCAACGAGCACAGCATAAAAGAGTTTCAGATGGTGAAGACCTGTGACATAACTTATTCAAATCATCACATATCCTGCTAGAAGCTTTTTATAACACTTTTGAAAGCAACCGAGACCAAACTTTTAACTTGCCTTTCAACAATAATAACGTTCAGAGAAAAATTGCGACACTGAGATTTTGACCCAGAACCAGGATCTCCGCTTATCTCAAGTCGTGAAAACAACCATTGGGTCGAGGTCGCTTAAATTTATGCTAAACCGAAACCGTAAATTTTATAAGTAAATATAGGTAGTTAACCACGGTTGGCGACGGTTACCTTGCCGTGATCTAATTTGTATACAGAGTTCTCGGGTTCGAATCCCGTGGGCGCAACAAATTTGCGAAAATTTCTTGATCCCCACGGATGCGGTGGGCCGAGCTTAATTTGTCTCAAAAGGAAAATGATCACAGAGTTACTACCTGAATAATTAGAAGGTATGATGATACTTCATAATAGGCTGTGAAGCTCTGCGAGGCATTTGCTTCGCTGAGTTAAGAAGGGGATTGCGGCCGGCGCTTCGAGCGTACTTTCCCAAAATTATGAGTTACATGTTAGAGGTTTAGAAGATTATCATGAACTTTACGGTAAAATGTGGACTTGTGTTACGAATGCGACAAGTGAGGCTTAAGTTATACGAAATGTAATGTGAATTTGTGGGTCGAGATTTAGTTGATATTAAATGTAATTAGTGTCGTATAATATAGTAATTAAGTGTATTTTTAGGGTACTGTTTCTCAATACAAAAACGTCTAGGCAGCTACCATTACCATACCCAATATTTTGCCGTAATTCATCCAGGTTGAAAGGTGGCCAAGAAAATTACTGAGCTAAGAAGATTTTACATCCAAAATATCATCATATCTCTGGAGAAAGGTGTTGCGTCAAAATACCTAGATCAAAAATACTATACTCAGATTGAACAAGGAATATCCTTTTTGTAAATAAATGAGTTCTCACACCAAAAAAATTATTAACAAATAGAAGATTTCTTAAAATAAAAGGATTTAAAAAAATAAATTAGCTAGGTTATATATTTTTTCATATTCAAAGAATAAACACTATCAAAATTATATTTATTATATTTTAAGTAGTGTCCGACCGAAATTTCGGTTTCGGTTTCGGTTTCGGCCGAGTTTCGGCCAAAAATCAAGTTTCGGCGAAAGTTTCGGTTTCGGCCAAAATTGGCCGAAACTTTTGCCGAAACCGAAACTCCTTTCGGAAATTGTCGTGCACGCTCGCCTAGCTTCGTTTCTCGCGACAACGCTTTGGTGGACGACTAATAATTGTAATATAGGTTTGGTAATTTTAAATGTGTGATTTGATTATTATCTTTGTTGAGATTGGAACTAAGCGTGTAAACTATCGGAAATACCTAAGCGAGTACCTAAAAAACATACCTAAAATAATCAAATCCACAGGTTCACTTCATGAAGCAACTAGACTGCTGACAGAGGCCATAAACGCCGCATACGAGCAGAGTTGCCCATTAAGAGAATATAAAACGAGCAATCCTATCACGTGGTGGAACAAAAAGTTAGAAAAACTTAGAGTTTCCACACGGCGCACATTCAATCAATGTTCCACATCGGAGAACTGGGAGCACTACGGGAAGACTTTGACTGAATATAATAAAGAGATAAGGAAAGCTCGAAGGAGGTCTTGGCGTAAATTCTGTGAAGAAATAGCACAAACATACAAAGGTGCAAGACTTCACAAAGTTCTAGCTAAGACACCAAATAATTATCTCGGTCTTCTTAAAAGATCAGATAATACCTATACGACCAATGAAGCTGAAACACTGGAATTATTGAGAATAACTCACTTTCCAGGGTCGTACCAAATTGATTCAAATAGCCTTGCGCAGTCAAGAGTCACACACAGAGCGCTAAACATTGACTGGAATAGAGCCAACAGTATCTTTAGGCCAAACCAGGTTAAATGGGCTTTGGAAAAATTCAAACCATTTAAATCAGCGGGAGAAGACGGCATATTCCCGGCTTTATTACAGCAAGGAATAGATCTTCTCCTCCCGCATCTGGTTAAGATTTTCCGAGCAAGCTTCGCTTGGTCAACCTTACCAGAAACATGGACTCGGGTCAAGGTACGCTTCATACCAAAAACAGGGAAAAAGGATTATTCTCAACCTAAATCCTTCCGACCCATCAGTCTAACATCCTTTCTGCTTAAAACCATGGAAAGGATTTTAGACCAGCACATTAGAGCAAAAAACTTGGTGGAAATGCCACTAAGTCCAAACCAGCATGCCTATCAGAAAGGTAAATCTACTGAAACAGCTCTATTAGAGTTGGTAGACAAAGTGGAAAAATCTATAAACGATAGGCAAACAGCTCTTTGTGCATTCCTAGATGTCGAGGGTGCCTTTGACAACACACCCACACAGACTATTCTCAAAGGTCTGGCCTTAAAAGGGGTGGATACCTCGACAATCAGATGGATACATAGCATGTTATCCAACCGAATCGCATCAGTAGAACTGAATGCAACAAAACACAGCTTCCATACCACAAGAGGTTGCCCGCAGGGAGGCGTACTGTCACCACTCCTGTGGACACTTGCAGTGGACCAGCTGCTTGCTAGATTGGCAGACAAAGACTACGATGCACAAGGTTATGCAGATGATCTTGTGGTAATTGTCAGAGGTCCATGCCTTCATACCATCTCTAATCTATTGCAAGGAGCTCTCAACACCATTAATAGATGGTGTAGGGAAAATGAACTATCAATAAACGCAGATAAAACCGTGATAGTACCATTCACAAGGAAGAGAAAACTGGAAAAGCTTATTAATCCTAAGCTTAACGGTAAAACGCTAGATTTCTCAACGGAAACCAAGTATCTAGGTGTCACATTGGACCGAAGACTTACTTGGAATCCGCACCTTGAAAACATAATCCAAAAATCCAAAATAGCTCTATGGACAAGTTGTCGAATGGCAGGGGACAGATGGGGTCTCAAACCCAATATCGCACTGTGGCTATATACAGCGGTGGTGCGACCCATCATCACGTACGCCTCTGCAGTATGGTGCGATAAAACTAACCAAAAGACAACACAGCTAAAACTAGATAGTCTACAGCGAATGGCATGTATCACGGCCACAGGCGCACTATCATCCACATCTGGAGCTAGCCTAAATGCGTTGCTAAACCTAACACCGCTTCATATTCATATTCAAAAAGAGGCGAAACAATGCATCTACAGGCTCAGCATCCAATCTAACATCAGATGGAGTTCCCGAACGCTAAAAGACCTTAAGGACTCAGTGTTCAAGGAAATCTTACCAGCTATGCCATCTGATGAATTAACTACAGAACTTACGTTTACAAAACTATTTTCTGTAAACATTCCCAAAAGAGACTCGTGGTTATCAGGTCATGTTAACTTTCCAAATGGAAGTCATGTCTGGTACACAGACGGCTCAAAAAAAGGGAACGATGTAGGCTGCGGCATTTACGGAGAAAGGCCAAAATATAAATCCAGTGTGAACCTGGGTTCCATGGCCACCATCTTTCAAGCGGAGGTCTTCGCCATTAATAAATGTGTGGAGATCAACCTAGAGAGAAAGCTCCGAAATCAACGGATCTACATCAACTCTGATAGCCAAGCGGCACTCATGGCACTAGAATCTTTTGAGTGTAACTCAAAACTAGTACAACAATGTCAAACCAATCTCAATGCTCTAGGCGCAAAAAATAAAGTAACCCTGCAATGGGTTCCTGGCCACAGCAACATAGATGGGAATGAATTAGCAGATGAACTTGCAAGAAAGGGTGCCGATAACCCTCAGATCGGACCCGAACCGTTTTGTGGAACCACAAAGCTACAAGTTTACAACCAGCTAAACCAAAAGAGTAACCTCGAGGCAAAAGATCTGTGGAAGTCCTTACCGGGACATACACAATCTAAAGCCCTCATAAAAGGCTACAACCCCAAATTATCAAATGAACTCCTGCAGCTCAAAAGATATAAAACATGTGCAGTAACTAGAATACTCACTGGACACTGCAAACTAAACAAACATTTAACGAAGATGGGTTTGGGCCAAGACATGGTTTGTAGGTTCTGCCACGAATCAGACGAAACAGCTTTGCACATACTATGCAACTGTGGCCCACTCATGTTCAACAGGAGTATCCACCTGGGGCGACACATTATGCTCCCAGAAGAGATACAACAAGTCACTCCCCGAAACATCTGGAACTTCCTAGAGGCCACGGGATTAAGCAGTGAATTATAACTTAACTGGACTGCCACAAAAGATCAGAAATGGTCGAAGCGGCTTAAGGTCCTTTTGAGGTAACCAATAATAATAATAATAAGCGTGTAATAGCAATTTTAGTAATAATTATTTTTATATAGAGGTACCTAAAAGAGATTGATGATTCTTCTAAGTACAAATAGGTACAAACCAAAGTATTAATTAGTAAGATTTCAAAATACTAATACTTAGTACCTATATTACCCCTATGTCCCCGAGTGGCTCAATCGAGCCGCACCTGCGCATGCGAATATGAACCTTATTTTAAAGAAGCTAGAAATAATAGATGTCAATTTTGATTTGAACTGGAAGTTCTTCCGGGATCAAGGGGTTAATGAAACAGTAACAATAAGTGATATGATTATAATTGATAACTGATAAAAATTTTGCTATAAGAACTTAATTTAAATAAATAGGCCAAGCGCTATTCAGACTACGCGCAATGCCTTAATTTTCATCAACGATATCTTTAAAAGTTATAAAACTATCTTAACCGCTATGGTTTTCCTGGAAAGTTCATGGTTGAAACTATATTCGTGATTTTTTACAGTGCTAGAAAGCCAGTAGTTTAAATTTTAAAAGGCGGGGGACGCCCAAAAAAAATTAAACTTGAATATCTTTCAAATTGATCATTAAATCGAAAATTTTCCTTAGAAATATGTCCTTCATTAAAATACCTATTCAACAATACCCCAAAAAAGGTACCCTAAATTAATTGATTTAAATTTATTCATTTTTGTAACCGTTCTCTTACCCTAATCATTGCCCTCCTCTGTGCAAAATTACAGTTTTCTAGGACTTATAGTTTCTCCGTAAAGCCGTGGACAGACGGACGAACAGACAAAGCGAAACAATAAGGCTTTCTTGTTGACCACGAAAGCCTAAAAATAATAAAAATATTATTGATATATTTTTTTTATATTGATATATTTTTATATTACAACTGATACAACAAACTTAATATTATGCTGTGCTTCCATTTCATGTCCTAATAAATGCAGAATAATGAGTAAAATGCACCAAATTTCAGTATTTTAAAGATTTTTTACTTGACCACGTGAGTTTCGGTTTCGGTTTCGGTTTCGGCCGAAACTAAAGCCTCGGCCGAACATTCGGTTTCGGTTTCGGTTTCGGTCGTAAAACAAGTTTCGGTCGGACTCTAATTTTAAGCACACAGATTTAATTGTTTAATTAATTATAAAAAATACAGAAATATTTGGTAGTAAGAAAATATTTACGACTTTTCACTTTTAGTTTTATAAATCACAGTTTTTATTATGAAAACACACAGTGTACAATTACATAAAAATACGCGCTATTTAAAAAAATAGGGTTGCATTTGATAACGTAAAATTTTAGATGTTTTTTTCACTTTCTGTTGTACTTTGGCAGTACGCGACTCTTTGGCGATCTCTCTCGTTTTGCTAAAGAATCGGACCGTAATTTTTGACATTGACACATTGTGAATTGTGAAAGATCTAAGATTTTCAGACGAGGTATAGAAGTAAGAAGACTTTGTAACATTGCCACCATAATCGGTCAAGCATCGTGCTAGTCTCATTAATGTAATCGCCCAACGAACTTGTAAGTAACACGAACAAATTTTATACATAGATGGAGGATAAGAAGACTTAAACCGAACCGTTACTATAGCTTTCAATGATTAATTATAAATTTTCAATTAAAAGAACTAAATTTAATAATTTACGAGTAAAATATTCAATGTTTAATTCCTAAAGGAACGATCTGCCGTTATAAAATTAAATTCAGCGTGTGCATCCTTCAGGTGCTCGAGCAACATTCACCGCTTATCTGCAGTGTGCCGTTGTTGGCAGTGCAAACAGGCTCGGTTCAAGAGACTTGGGTGAGCGATAATGCCAAGTGTCACGTCTGCTTCCACGATACGAGTCTTACCTGGCTTGCATGTTATTAGCATTTGGTGAGTGATGTTTTAGGTTAGGGGAATTGAATCAACCATAGGAGTTGCATGTTGCAGAATATGTAGAAATCTTGGTGACTTGAAACTGTAAATCTAACTTCGCCAATTGTGATTTGACTCTGATAGTGTATAATTTATACAAAGTAGTAGGTAGACGAGCCAGATCTCATGGTTAGAAATAACGCTGCACATAATTAGTACAGTGTAACTTAGGTTGCAAAATTTTAGTTACACTGTACCAATGGATCTTACTCAAAAGTCATAATATTATGTTGTGTATTATTATTTATCTCCCTGCAAGGTTGTCTGGAAGAGATAGGTTTTAGCAAAAAACCGCCCATTAAGTTTTAAAATTGTGTTTTATAAAAAGGCAAATAGATAGGTAGATAGATTACACTTTATTGAAACACAGAAAAATATACAAAAATAAACATATAAATTAAAACACAATATTATAATCTATGTGTTACAATTGGCGGTCTTATCGCTAAAAGCGATCTCTTTCAGACAGCCATGGAGGCAGAGCAAAACATCGCTATTCACATGGGTTTGTGGTGGCAATAGGCTATAATATTTTGAGCATTTTTGCATTTTTTTCCCCATTATAAGACTCTACCGCTTGTCCGCAAAGTTATCTATATTAATAATTTATTCTCTAAATATATAAAAGGAAAGAGTGACTGATTGACTGACGGATCTATCAACGAACAGCCTAAACCGCTGGATGGATTGGGTTGAATTTTGGAACATAGATAGGTTTTATGACGTAGACCTCCGCTAAGAAAGGATTTTCCCATGCGGGCAAAGCCGCGAGCATAAGCTAGTTATAATATATAACCATTTATAAAATATGATTAACATATATGAACCTTCAGATTATTTCCCCGAATTTCGCGTATTATTGTACCTGCAACGTAAATGTTTACATTGCAAACACTCCGTGGCAGAAGGGGCAACTTGAGCAATGCCAAGTGTCAGGTCAAGTGACCAAGGGTTCAAGATCTAGTGTGATTAGAGCCTACGGGCATAGAATATTATGTATCTTGAGGAAGGAACCAATGGAGACTGCGATCTCCAAACTGAAGCAAGAAAAATTTAATGACGTCAGGGTTGTTTGCCATTTGCCATCTCGCTTATACTGAATACGTAGGTTGACGATAGTATTTTGTTTTTAATTTGCATGAGACAAGAAATTTATATTTAGCCTGCCTTTGAGCCTGCGGGCGTAGAATATTATGTATCTACTTTAGATATAGGCTTAGAATGGAAAACTCTTTATTGAACACCATAAATACATTAAAATAAGCTTTAAAAGATTTAGATTAAGACGTTAGAAAAAGTGTTACAACGCTAATAGCGATCTCTGCCAGACTTTTTGACAATCAAGCAGGGAAAGAAATGACATAAAATAGAACGATGGTAAAAGATGTTATAAAACACGTACGTACCTACCTATGGCAATCTTGAGGTGGTTATTGTACATAAAAAGGCCGATTTTTTACTTCTCCCATAAATCACACAAGTATTCTAAATGAAAAAGTTTGTGAGTGAGTGTGTATGTTTGTTACTTCTTCACGCCTAAATCGATTGAGCTGAAATTTAGAATGGAGATAGCTTAGACCCTGGAATAACATAGGCTACAGTACAGTGAGTAAAACTGCTAGGTGCAGCTAGTACATAATAAAAAAAAAAACTCAAGCATATAATAATACATCTATAATATCTGAGTGCGTATACCTATGTGTATTAGAATAAATCAAGGTAGGTTATACGAGTATAGACAATGCCATAATATAATTAATAAAACATTAAATTTAATACAATTCGATCATCGATGCCTAATCACTCGTATAAGAATTTCCCAGTAGGCCATAAAATACACCCTAATTTGTACGTAAATCTCGTCCAACTTCAATTTGAAAACTGTTCCTCATTTCGTCCCCTAAATGTGTGTTAAACTACTTTGACAGCTTTTGTTCCACATGTGGGTCACAAACGGCACCGGCCTTTCCATGCCACTCGCTCACGTCATTTTGCTGAAATGTTAGGCTCGCAAAATAACTCGTATATTCAGTAAGGACAATTCTGCCCTGTAGCTACTTACTACGCGGTCTTTGAATTTCCTGACAATTTTTATTTTAATATTGCACCGTGTAACGCACAAAATACATAATATTTAACGTTTTCCTTTACTGTATAGAACTTATTTTAACGTTAATAATTATAATGCAAGGGCACACTTTCATTAATACTTAGTAGTCATTATTTGTTGTAACTGTGAAAGGATTCCTTAGTGTAAAATCCCGTTAGGGTAAGTTACCACAGCCTTAATAATTTGATACGTTTTAATAAAAACCCAACGCACGGAAAGCCCCTATTTTGCAGTGGATGATTATTGGATTGTTTATGCATGTGTGCATATTTTATTCTTGATTATTATAATATCATCCATACTGACAATATTATGTTCACAGAATATTTTTTCCGTGCATGTGGATTCTCACACAATGTGTTTACTTGCATCATGATACTGCTAGCTAATAATACGTACTCATCAACATCAGGCTGTTTTCATGCACTGCTAATGTTTATTGGTATTTGTATAATATTTTTTTATTGAGTCTTGTTTTATTCTAAATAGACCACCCACGTTTGGCCTCATGAAAAGCGCAGATGCGGTCGATAGTAAATCCCGTAAGATGCCTAGAAAAGTACTCTTCACTTGTGTCTTGAAGATGCCCAAATTGTAACACTCCGGACACACGGATGACGGCAATGTGTTCCAAATTCATCAAAAAAAAATTAAATGTGCAATTAAGTTCAGAAAAACAAACTAAAAATATTTTACTAAAGCTACTACTGCAGTTAAGAACACTTTTATTGACCACAGATCGGCCACAAGCCGATCTACAGAAATTCCAAGTACTCCAAACCACTATCAGATGGCAGAGTACCTAGAATGCTGGCTATGTTGAATAGCAATACTTATACGTTGGACCAAATATAATCCAGCATTTTGGTCACACGTCGCCTCGACCAAGCGCTCAGACAAATTTTGGAAAATGCGCTGAGCTCCCGGACACCAAGCACCCAACGTTTCTACCCCAAACGGCACAAAAATGTAACAGTTTGCCACACAACCAATAAATGTTAGTTGAATAAATTTTTCTGTTGAAGTATAAACCCCATTTGTTTTATTATGAACGAGTCAAGCCCACCCTTCCCCTGATAATATCATAACCGTTAACACCCACTCAGTACAGTGGTAGTATTTATATTCTGTTTACTATTTTTCCATCATTTAAAAATTCTTTCTAAGCATAGAGACTTCCTGAAGTAACAATGAAATGAGATTGTACCACAAAAACCCAAATTACAATTTAGAAAGGAAACTATACCTACCTCTTGATATACTCTTTAAGGCAGTAATATCTTACTTCAACCCCTGAATTCCCACTACGACTGTGCCTACTTGATTTATTCGAAAACGTGGATTGACTTCGTATTAGGCACATTTGGAACCTGTTCTGTTTTAGGTTTAGTATTGATTTTCTGCGAACATAACTTAGTATGCTAAGTTTAAGACGTAGATAAAAATACTTTGTGAGGAAATTAGGGATAAAAGACTTTTAGAAAATATAGAAATAAATCGCCTCCGCGCCTTATTTTTTTTACGAAATTTGCCTTCGTTTTACTATAAAACTTTATCACATCCCATTTGATAAAAAGTGCAGATGCGGTCAACGATGCATCACGTTAGATGCCTAAAAGGGTACGTATTAATTTAAAGAAATAAACATTACTTGAAGATTTTCAAGTTTTATTGCTCAGAAACACCTGTAAAAAAATAGTTTACTTAAAAATTAATACGCAACTATAGGCAGATAACCCACTTGATGGTAAGAAGTTATCACCGCTTGCGTCTGCAACATCAGTGGTAGGGTCGATGCGTATTTTTTTTATCCAAGGTTGTTGCGGACGTGGCGTGTTTTGATTTAGAATTAATAAATTCAATATAGGAATAATGGTTAAATTTAGAATTGAACCGCAAAACCCTTGAAATATCGAGGTTAATCAAATTAAAGAAGTTTTAAAAGCTGTTTAATCCAAGAACAGAGCAAATCAAAAGCAGAGTTGTCAAGCGATAGTTTCTATACCATAAATATTTTTGTATGTATTTTGTAATCATAATATAATATCACGTATCAAGCCTTTACAAGCGCTGAACACAAATTAAAGATTTTTACAAATACAACATGAACAAAGTGTAGTCTGTTTAGGGGGTTAATAAAATTTGACACCTCCTCTTTAGAGAGCTCTTTGATCCCAAACCACCTTTGCCAGCAAAATAAGACAAGTAAAACTTTGCCTGCTTCGTTATTAAATTCATAATATTACTAAAGAAAAACTGCAATTAGCTACCGACCTGAAAAGCTTTCGGTAATGTTATAAGCGTAACTACGTTCAAGCCAAATAAATGGCGTAGAAAATTTTGGCGTTAATCCAAAATAGGAGTTGTTCTTTACGGAGTCTTTATAAACATTTTAGTCAAATTTCTGGTCTGGCTGCGTCAGGTTTTTCCTAAAATTAGACTCTTTATGGCGCTTTAAACCAGGATTGTGTTTCATGCTTTTTGTTAGATACCAAGGTAGAAAATAATTTTGGAGTGAGCTTTCAAAATAGTAATGAAGCATCCATTGTTAGTCCATTAGCTTGTAATTTTACGTTCACACTTGCGTGCAGCATCATTAAAATGGTATATAATATGGTGAGATTTTGTTTTTAAAAACTAATTTGGGATAAACAACTTTACGCTGAAACGTCTAATATTGCTGGCGATATATGTAGATAAACATACAATTAGGAGTCCAATTAAATACATAACCCAATTCCCAAATGTGGAGTGGTTTTTGCTTGTAAAACTATGTCCAGTTATAAATTAATAACATGAAGGACTCAACAAGAGTGCCTATTACTGGAGGTATGCTTTTGCCAACTTTACGAATGGACAAAATTAAAAATGTCTTTTAACCAAAGAGTTTCTACTTTGAAAGAGTTAATTCACATGGAAAGATACAAATTCTAGTAATTATTCTAATTTTGCTAGACACCTAAATAAAATTAGACTTTACAGAGACAGAGCACTGTGCCCTCATTATTAAACATACTTATGTTGTTATTATTATAATTTGTAGTGCGGCTGGAGTAAACTAGGCGTAACTTTGTTCAAATACGTAGCGTATGTGAACCTTGTCGGTCAAAAGCGAAAGGTCATATAAATATACTGCATATTTATGTTACCAGCTACTTTAATAGGTTAAGTTTAAAGATCTTTATTCTCACTAAAGAGTTATACTAGTCGCTTAATAGCTTTTTTTTTTACTCTTTGTAAAAAACTGTGATTGTCGATAAATTAATTAGCGTTGATGATTTTAGATAAATTAATAAGGTTCGATTTTTATAAATTATATCAAAGTTTTTTTTTGTTTAATACACTTGTGGTACGAAAGTGTAGATGTGTGTTTTTGTGGGTGTATGAGTTTTACCTCCTTTCGCCTAAGCTAAAAGCTATAACGGCAAAGCCTATTGAGAGAGTCTTTGTGAGTACTCATAATAAATACACACAAATACTTAAAACCTCACATTCGCACTATAATATGTGAAGTGTAGTTTCAAACAAAAAATAAATATACCTACTGAGTGTACCTTCTTTATGAATATACAAAAAAAAGCGACGTCTGAAATATTTCCTCCTTTTTATAAAGTTAATAAAAATTAAACTAAGGTACTTTACTCGTAAAGATAAAACGGATTTTATTATGAATATAGTGAGCATTTAAGTAAATCCTATCAAGAAGCCATTCATTTCAGTGCTTTTCATTTACGGCCGTTTTATGAAGACGTTTCACGTTATCTAACACATGTCAGCGAGATTGGTGATAGCTACCATCGAATATTATACACATATAGACAGATTTTTTGTTATACAACGAAGTAAGAAGACGAGCAAGACGCTCCCCTGATGGTAAGAAATAACGCTACCCATAATTAGTACAGTGCTACCCAGGATTTTACAACTGCGCCAACGCTTCTTACTTGAGAGTCATAAGATGTTAAGAATTTCAGCCCAGTAATTTCACTAAAAATATTATATATTTTTTCACAAAATATTTTTAAAATTATGCCTTAATAAGCTTAAGTAGGTTACATAGCTTTATGTTATGTATGAGATTATAACCTACTAGCTGCACCTAGCGGTTTTACCCGCTGCTGTACTGTAGCCTTTGTGTTATGGACGGTTTAAGCTATCTCCATACCAAATCGCTCCTTCTTGCCGTACACCTGCAAAATGTGGAATGAGCTTCCGCCCGCGGTATTTGGGACTCTTCAAAAGGCAAGTGAATAGAGTCTTGAAAGGTAGGCAACGTACCAGCGGTACCCCTGGTATTGCAGGTATCCATACGAACGGTAGCCACTCACCATCAGGTGGGCCGTCTGCTTGTTAGTCACCTATTACTAAAAAAAAAATTCAGCTCAATCGATCTACCCCTTTAGGCGTGAAGAAGTAACAAAAATACACATTGACACACTCACAAACTTTCGCCTTTATAATATTAGTATTTGTTGTTCAAGGGTCTAAGCTACCTTTATACAACATTTCAGATCAATCGGTTCAGTCAGTTAGGGTTCAATTACTTTATTTAGATAGTTTAGACATCATTTAATTTATTTGGATTTTTACAATAAAAAATTAAGTAGGATTTTTATTTGCATCGTTAATAAAAAAAGCTGTGCTTACTTAATAATGTAAATTAAAGTTGCATTAGTTCACTAGAATTTTAATTAATACTGGTATGTACCTATTTAATTGTTCAATCCTATCAGCAAAATTTTGTATTCTATTTATAGTAGATATCAGTATTTATAGATTATGTTTGACAAGAACAACACTTGAAGAAGTGGTAACATTTTCGAAATTCCCACGAAACTCGGAAGCAAACTTCGATCCTGTATAAAAATGTAACTCATTATTTATGTTCCGTTTTATATTCCATGGAATTTCGCATCCGTTGGGGTTTAAAAACTTCCGATGATCCCTTTCTTATATTTATTGCTCATAATATAGCGGCTGAGAGCTCGCCTTTTTAAAAATTGATTGATTTTCCCATGATTTAGTTCGGTTGCATGGGTTCCTCTCATGGCCACCTCTCGGATCTTATCATACTAAAATTACAATAAGGGGATAGTTTGGATATGAAATAATAAATTTTGTAAATGCTATATTGAGCGGTAATAGTTTGGTAAATATTTAGGTACGTAACATTTGTAAAAAGATTACGCGAGTATACTTTTTACGCTATTTACAATATTTAAGCTAACCCCCTGTATAATACAATACAAAATACAATACAATAATACTTTATTGCAAACCTGGTTACAAGAAATTGTTTCATAAGTAGACAATACACATAAAGCTAAAGGTATACAATCGGCGGTATTATCGCATAGAGCAATCTCACACACACACACACAGACACACACACATAGAGCACACACACACACACACATAGACACATTACACAGAGTTTACAATACTGGGAGGGATTTATACCGCCTTCTAGATTTCTTCCCATACACCCATTATATTCTTAAAAGCACTTTCTAACTAAAATTAGTTACCTGACTTCTGTTATACTTTAACCTTCATTCCAGTTGGTTTCATTTTTGTCCTGACTTCTCATGCGATTATAATTGACACTGTTTAACGAACTTAGTAAAGTAAAGTAAAAGATAAAATTATATATTGACATTCAACAAATAACAATACATAATATAATATGAAGTTACAACAAGACAAAAGAAAAGGCATTCATAGGTCTCTAAACCAACGTAGGTACTTATATACTATGTATGTACAACGTGATTTTGCTGTCAATTGGGACCTTAACATTACATAGAGGCGCTTCAACCATTGATGTTTTCGCATCAATTTGAAAATACAGTGTGATTGATACATTTCAGTTGAATTATTGTAAAAATTATCCATAATGCGAGCTGTTTTAATCAATAACCCTGTATATCAAACTTTGTTAACGTTGTCAGGAATACTGACTTAGGCGATGACCAAGTAAGCTGGAGCCACACTACTGTGGTGTTGTATGCCGTGAAAAATCATGGAAACATCACAATGTTTTGTGTTGACACCACGTACACCACCACCATTTGTTTCTAGGCATACTCAGAAATGAAATCGCCATTTTTAACCCCTGACGCAAAAACGACGGTGTGTTATAGGTTTGACGTGTTTGTGTGTGTGTGTGTGTGTGTGTGTGTGTGTGTGTGTGTGTGTGCGTGCGTGCGTGCGTGCGTGCGTGCGTGCGTGCGTGCGTGCGTGCGTGCGTGCGTGCGTGCGTGCGTGCGTGCGTACGTGCGTGCGTGCGTGTGTGTGTGTGTGTCTGTGGCATGAGGAATGAGCCGATTTTGATTTAGTTTTTTTTGTTTGAAGTAGAGTTTAGAGTTTTAAAGTTGAGCTATGTTTGGTGGAAATTGGTCCAAGATGGCCGCCGCTACAAAATGGCGGATTACTTTTTTCTCCACGACCCCACCGATATGGGTATCAAATGAAAGGGCTTAACGAGTAAAATACAACGCATTATAATAAATTTTAAATCCAAGATGGCCGCCACGATGGCGTCCATCTTGTAATTTTTATTATTTAAAATGGTTATTAATATAAATGGTTGATTACATATTGTGTGGGTTTTTTTTAAATTTTTAATTTAATTCACTTGTAATTATTATTTTGGACCGTCACAAGACACCACAGTATTGTGGTTCCAGATTTACCTACTCTGTATTTGAAATTGAAGTGGCTGTATTGTCACTTGCCCATAGATTACACAGAGGCTCTGCATATGCCAGTGACGGTCTCGCTTCAACTATGCAAATTAATTACTAAGCCACATATACAGTTCTGAGTGTGGTGAACTTCGATTATACATTCAACTGGATATGAAGCCAGGCGGCCCCCGCTGCCAAAAAGAAGTAGACCGCAAGGCGTAAAACTAGTTGTAACAAAACAGGTTATAAATGTGTGTGTGTGTGTACAGGTTGTACTTGTGTGAGTCCACGATCTAGTATATCGGATATATTAGATCGCTGTGTGAGTATATATTTTTTGCTAGTGCTAGTCAATTTTGGTATAGTGATGTTTTTTTATTATATTACAATTGGTGTCATTGCCTCGTCGCCCGCAGTAAAAATTAGTTACGGCTTCTATTCCCGAGGTTAATAAATATCCAAAGATGGAAAATCATTGGAGTATAATCATTTTTATTTAGCTTATGTTGTCCCACTTCAAAGACTCAAAAAGGGCAAAGAATTGTGTAAAGTCTAACCACGTGTTTGTGTCAGGTTTTTTAAATATCATTTTTAATAATTGTAATCATAATAGTCGTAGTTTTGTTGATAAAACATCTAAGTGACTTACCTATATATATATACACAAAATATGGTAGAATCCACGAAATAAATGAGTTTTCTGTGTTAGTATACCGGCGACGTCGGTAATACAAAAATCACATATTTGCTGATGTATTATAAGTAATTTGAAAATTCCTCTATGAATATAACAAAATGTTATAACAATTTTTTATTGCTTGTAATAATTATTTTAGATCGTAGATGTCGTAGCAAGCGCTATCCCACCTCTACGACGTAGACACATTGCTACAAAATTCGTAGCAAGTCATGACGTCACAAAATATTATCCTACTTATTTCACTTATGTCATGAACGTGATACTTTGGGCGCATTTGTTACATATTTCGAGTTGAATTTATGCACCAGTAAAATAAATAGGTACTAAATAAGTATTGTGTTTTATTTATAGGGAACTGTGTCCAGAGCTTGTCTCGGAATTGCCAAAAATCTTTTAAAACAAACGTTATATATTAAACTATTATCTTTTGTAGATGTTAATAGGCAAGTAACGTTGATGATGATGGATGTACAGTAGTTTCGGAAAGTAGTTACCTCTATGAGAAGAACGGCTAAGAAACGCATCTACTTTTAAGTCAATATTCAGTGAAACCATGGAGGGATTTATTCCAATTTTTTTTTTAAGTTAAATAAAATTGTATCCAATAAATCCAGTGCCAAATCTCACTCTACTCTTTTAGCAAACCATAATTCCGTACAAAGGTTGGTTGCCTGGAAGAGATCGCTCACATCGATAAGGCCGCCAATTGTGGACCCAAATGTATCGTAGCACTAGTAATGAGTTAATGTAATTTTTCTATTGGTCTCAATAAAGTGTATTCTAATCTATTCTATTCCGCCTTCTAGGTATATTCTGCTTCCATCTACGGTCGCATCTACGCTTACCCGAGATCGTTATAAAAAGCTAACCTATAAAATGAATAAAAAAATTGTGACCTATTTTGGTAAAAAGAGAATTGTAATGTTAAACGGACACTTATTGATCGCAAATTACATAATTTTGTAACTAAACAAGGCCAAAGTGTAAACGTTTTGGTGAAATGCCAACGCATTGCGCAACTGTAGGGAAATAATTTAGGTTCTTCATTTCATAACCGCAATGGTTCTTGGACGAGTTAATTAAACCGCAGAAACGTGTTAATTGTCGAGATGGAGACTAAGAAAATTGTAGTTTACAGAAACACATTTAATAAATGAAATTCTATATACATAAAATAAAACGAGACTGATTGGCTGACTGAGTGATCTATCAATAAACATCTTCAACCGATGTAGAGGTGCGGATTGGATTAAAAATAAGTGAAGATTTTTTTTATGACGTAGTTCTCCGCTAACAACGAACGCATTTCTCCACGCGGCCAAGCTGCTTATAAAAGCTAATAAACACTCGTTCTAGTAAACAGGTTATCTATTATTAGAAATTCCCTAATTTGGCTCCGTATGTATCTCTGAAACTAGTTAGATTTGTTTAAAATTATTTTTTTTTTCTACTTCTTTGGACCCTTCAATTTTACCTGAAGATAATATTCTTATATAAACCATGTTTTATAAACCATGTACCATTCATATTATCATTCTAAAATGTCGTTGGCAATTAAAAAGAACTGAATAAAATAAGACCTAGTTACCTACTCGTTACACAAAGCTATCCATTTTATTGTTTAGTGGTCTGAAAAATTGGTTTCTGTTAAGATCGCCAAAGAGATAAATTTCTGTACTTTACGAAGGATTCTTTGAATAGAATAGCTTTAGCTTTTTGTCAATTTAGTTTTTGTAATTATATTATTGTTATTTTTGTACTAATGGTCATTCAATACTATTTCATGAACACAAAAATAATTTAATAGGATTTATTTGCTCTTTGTTTTAATAATACAAATACACCGGTAAAAATGACTGACACAAATTTGTATTAAGTAACGTTCACATAAGAACATATTGCCGTCTTCCTTGTTTCACGAGCGATATATCCCAAAAAATTTTAAGGCACAAGTAAAAAGATACCTTTATACGAACCTCATCTGATCTGAACTTTCCATCAGGTGGAATAATAATATGTCGAAACACAGAAAGTAGCGCTTTTTACTATTTAAAAAAAAATGAACTCATTATTATGTGGTATCTTACATAAAAAAAAACTCTACATCGCTCAAACCCATCTTAAAACAATTACTACATTAAGTAAAATTTAAAAAATAATAAAAAACAAGCTTTTATTATTATTACCATTTAGCACTTAAGTACTCGTCAAGACAAATCAAATGAGCTCAAACTCGATGGGGTTACGTCGTTTAATTACGAAGTTCCTATGGCCACCTTCCAGCTTCATCATCAGAGCAGCTCGATGTCATAATAATATTGCATTTTCATCCAATTTATTCATGCATGCCAAATTTCAGCGCAATCAGAAATTGGTAGGTGGATCAAATTGAACTTCCAATCTGGGGGCACGGTAGTGCCCCCGCCAAGTCAAGCCAAGCACTGCCGTACCATCCTTTACAGGAATCATTTCGCCGCATTTTCAGGCCCCTATTTGAGAACCTCTGGATAAGACCAGAACACAGAAATTTTCGTCATCCAGTAAGCTATAATTACATACTTAAAATCCAAAATTTCAAGTCTGTAGGTCATTAAGTTCCGAAGTTAAGCGAAAGCAAAGTTTCGCATTTTCGACACTCACTCACTCACTCACTCACTCATGATCATCAAAATAGAACTTCCCATAAACTCAGAGAGCTGAAATTTGGTACATACTTAGAATTTATTGTATAAGCCATAGGAAAACTAAAAAAACATGCAATTTCGGTCTCGTTTTCGAGATAATTCATCTGCATAAATAACTTTGTAATCTCATATAAATGTATAGGATTACAAAGTTACATTTGCAGTCAATGGTTAAAATTGTGAAAAGCTTTTATTTACTTTCACCTGTCTGTCTGTCGGCCTTATAGTAACCTTATAATATAGCGTTTCTACAAAAAGAAGTGAAATCCCACCAAAAACATTCTGTAAAAAACTAGCCAAGTCTCGATGGAGCTGCTTGTTTATCTCTAAAAAATAATGAAATCTAGACAAAGTCGTGCCAAGTCTAAAATTTCTTACTGCGATTTCTTTATTATTATAGTTAATGTTGTGTGACTTGGCCGTTGAAGGGTATACAAGGGGACAAAACCAGATGCTCCATGACACTTGGATCGCCTAAACATAAGTATTATTGAAATACGCAGCTTTATCAAGCCTACAATTGACTGGTTATTCAATCAACGTTTTCCAAGTGGCAATTTTCTATCATGAATGGTTAGCGGACAGATTGGTGCAATGTAATACCCTTGTCTACCCTTCAACGGCCAAGTCACACAACATTAACTATAATAATAAAGAAATCGCAGTAAGAAATCTTAGACTTGGCACGACTTTGTCTAGATTTCATTATTTTTTAGAGATAAACAAGCAGCTCCATCGAGACTTGGCTAGTTTTTTACAGAATGTTTTTGGTGGGATATTTAATTACAGACAGACAAGCAGGTGAAAGTAAATAAAGGCTTGTAAAAAGAAACTGAATTAGTCACGTGTCGGGTAAAACAATGAATTTCTGGATTCCACACATCACAGTCGTAAGATTTATTTTTCCATGTCAAAACCATTACTCATCGCACATTGTACGCACACAACATAAATAATATACGAGCTTCCTTGTAAATGAGATACCAGTTTCACATTAAATTATTCTATCATAAACAATATTGCTAAGGACATTGATTTATGTGATAACTAGCAATTTTACGCTGCTTTGTTAGCTTACACAAAGCCATTTTAGTGCATCACTTTTAGGGAAGACGGGTTATATTGAAGTAGTGACAAAAATATACTGTAATTTAATATCTCACGTTTAATTTTGTAATTCGTATCTCTTACAGTTGAGTACAACTGGATTATTCCCATCTGTCCCCCTGACTTGACCCCAAAAAACAAAGTTTCATATGTCCCCCTAACGGCAAGAGAGAGACACCTAAAACTCCATTGCTCCATCCGTTTCCCTGTTTATAAAAGTTTTAGTATACAAATACCAAGTGATGAGAAATAATAATACTATTGCATACAAATATTTGAACATAAAATAAATAAAAGTATTTTTGTATTTATAACGAATAAAGAGGTTTAAACTGTAAAGTTCTTTGTTCTCCGTTTTTGGTCAGGGAAAAAGAAATTCTCAACGAAAATAATGGTAATTCCAATTCTTTAAGCAGGTTTACGTCGCTATCTTCTCTTAAATAAGGATGACGTTAAAATAAATAGCCAAAGGCCTTAAAAAGGTGATAAAAAGGGTTGAGTTCCGCAAAATAAATTGAATGTTGGTTAAACATAAAGAAAAGGTTATTTCCTAAAAAAACGTTAAATTTGGGATCTTGTCCCGACAACATCTTTGAATATAATTTTGCAAAAAATTATAAAGAGAAAAAAAGAGACGGATAACACCGTAAACCTGAAAATACTTGAACATATAATAATTCGTGTATTTATTATGTTTGTTTTATTTTCGTTAATAAATATTTATAATAATATTATTCTTCTTACAACTGACGACAGCATCCTGCGAGTACATATCTTACATGAAACAGTTGGGACCCACAGTTTCACGTGCGTTCCGAAACACGGTAGCGTCCAGGCGAAAATATTTGCCACACTAAGATTTGAACCAAATGTCTCTAGATAACAAGTCGTACGTATGGGCCACGGACGCTACATATTATATAAAAAAGCTGCAGTTGCAATAGCTTAATATGTCCAACTGATAGCGGAATACAATACGAGTCGCCAACCAGCTGCGGTGGCACGAGAAAAGTATTTTAAATTAATATGGATTCAGTTGGCTCGAGTTTTAAGTTCTTATTCTCACAGCCGCAAGCGCTAGCGTGCGGGAATTCGATATCCCATACTTTGCTCAGGCTACTTTTAACTTTGATCTGGCTGCCTCGGATTTTTTAAAGTTACACCTATTCTCATGTAAAATTTATTCTGGCTCTTATTAAACTGAACTTTTTTTTTAGACTTTTTAGGTAAGCCTTTGACCACGGTCTTGCTTGATGTTAAGCGATGCGGCCGTAGATGGTAACAGGCTAAAACTAGAAGGCGGGATAAATCCCTCCTAAATGTTAGATTTGTACATTGGGCTCCCCTACTGATATAATAATAAATACTCAAAAAAATATTTTTAGTTACCCAATATTGATAAGAATAATATAGAAAGTGTAAATTTGTCTCTGAATTTGTCTAAAACAATTTCTTTTTGAGGAGACTCAAAAATAGTTTTTTTTCTTCATTGATATAATGAATGAAAGAAAGAATTGGTATCTACCTGGACTCTGGACCAAAATAAGGAAAACTTTCTTAACACAGCGTGTTAATCTTGCGTTTAATTATCACCTCACAGTTGTATGGTTCCATTGCGACCTCTAGCCCTTATCGCCAATCGCCGGAAAAAAGGGTTCACTTCTCAGAAATTCTTTTAGCAACGTTTCCCTTTCCCCAATTTTATAAAAATCCTTTTATATCGTATTTACTTATACCAGGGCAAATATTGAGAGTGGGAACGTCAAAAGGTTTCGGGTCCACGTCTGGTAAAAGTCAACGTAGAGACAACCGCAAATACTATTAAGATATAAAGTTTTAATGTTTTATGTTATACAAGTAATGGAATGAGTTTTGGAGAGCACGTTCGTTATATACGTGCTTCCTAGTTTGAACAAAATAGTTGGAAATTTTATTTTAACGGTACATTTTTTGTTATTGTTCTAGTGACATCTTCTACTAATTGAAGTCAAAAATAAATCATAGGATTATTTAAATAGGCAACGTGTGGTCTTACAATACTATTGGCACATAACTTTAAACAAAGACGTCTATCTAAAGATGTGTTCCTAGATTTCGTTTTCCTGTAACTTGTAAAATGAAGTGTATTACATTTACGTGTAATACAATTTTACTATTATTCTTTCATTTCATCGCAATTGAATCAGAAGTATTTACATAACCAATATACGCTCACACAGAACATTCACACTTTCACCTTTGTAATATTATTTTGGTAGGATTAACGAGCATAGGATTTTGATCTTATTATCTGTCAAAACTTTTTTCATCTCGCGCAATTTCCAGTTTCGTCTCTTCAAAACATCGCAACAGCCTAAGAAAATCACCTCAGTTTTGCCGTAGTTAACGAGTTAACAAATCTCGCAAAGAGACTGTGACAAAAATCCTCTACTTACTCAAGGGAAATCAGGCTGGCGACGGTTCAGAGGCATCATTGCAATCCTTGCGCGACGCCTGCACACTACAGGTTAATTTTGCTACCGGTTTTAAAGATTCACGTCTCATAAAGTTTACTGTACAAAGAAAATCGCGTTGTTCATACGAAAAGATTGAGGCAGTTCACGTAAGTTTTAGACTTGTATTTTTTTTTGGTATTTTATACAATTTTGTGTTTATTAATTATCGTTCTTTTTTATATGTTTACCGATTACTCAATGATATCTGTGCCTATTTTTGTAAATATGTACCTATGTAATTTCTTTGATTATTATAACATTTTAATTGGACCACCTAAATAGTATACACCCTTAAAAAATGCAAATTGGTTGTGGTGTGTAAAAATAAGTGTGTTGACCATGCATAAAAAAATTCCGAAAATTTTTGCCCTAATAAGACTTTTCTCTTTTAAACTCGGTCAAATAACCAGAAAAAATAATAGACAAAATAACTTTTTTAAACAATATCTTGAATTTAACAAAATCACGGGTTTAAGTCTAAATTTTTACTCCGATATTGTCTTCCAAAGGTATCGCCTTTTAATAACAAAAAGTCACTTCGCTAAAAATAATACCTAGCACGTCGCCTACACTTTCTCTGTTTTCAACCGATTGTTTTCTTAGAGTCGCACGGCCGAAGATAACGAGTCTTTCAAGATTCCCATTTCCCTCAAGATTTGTATTTTTAATTTTATCTTTTTCACTTATTATTTTTTTCCTTAGAGAGATCTACGATTAAGGACACAGCTATACGAATATATTAGCATAGATACCGCGAGAGAGTCTTTTTAAATGTATATTCCTACACAATATGTATACTTCAATAACATGCTTTTCTTAGTATTTTTTTCTCTGGAGATAAAGAGCAGTTATTTTTTTCTCGTTTTTATAATGTATACTACTCTACTCCTATTATAATACTCGCGTTCTACGTGTGAAGAACACCGAGATAAATTTAACTGGAATCAGTCATGTTAACTTTAATTCATCATCATCATCCCACCCACAGGACTCAGGACGTCTACTGCTGAACATAGGCCTCCCCTTTGGACTTCCACATATATCAGTTGGAAACGTCTTCCGGCAACCTTTATTTATTTATTCAATTTCACATGCAACTTACAGAAAAATCCAAGACATTACATGTTTAGAGTAGGAAAATAACTAACAATATACATTTTAATCCTATTTATATTATCGTGGCATATATCTAATTCTGGGTTTTGAGCTAGCATATCATTGAATAACCTCATGACCCTGGCGATGGGAGCATCCCGGCCCCGGACCGTATGGTATCCCGCAGGCACCGCAAACAATCGTGCACGACGTCGTGGGCCGAGCTCACCGTCAGTGCCACGCATGTACCGTGAGGGCACTCGCAGCTGCACCGCGCACAGTGCACTAGGGTTGTCCACCCTGTTACGCAACAGCAAATAATAATGCAACATCAGGTAAATTTTCCTCCTGAGTTCCAGGGTGTACAGTCCGACCATTCCATTAACAAATAGTGATGGAAACACGTAAGGGTACCCATACATCATCATAATTTTAATTTATTATTTACATCTATAAGGACGTCTGTCCTCTTGTAACCTGTCCACCTATGTATGTGTAACTTGAGTTAAACTAATTTTTAATATGAAAACAAATTTTGATATTTTTATCAATGGTGAAATGTATTAAATGAGAGCGTTGTCAAAGACGAGCGTTGTCAGAGGCTCTATACAGGCGATACAAGAGCACATGACATATTATGCTCATGTCATCTATTCCGATAAGTTTGCCCTGATTAACCCTTTCAGGACCATAAGACTAGGAGAGGTAATGTTATGGTTATTTCTGTATAATATGATCTTTTTGATGTCTATTAAACATATTTTAAAGTCAAAAAGTAAATACCTGTTTTAGTTTTTTTGCAATTTTATGGTACATGGATGTCCCTATGGTCGTTAACGGTAAATTTTATTCGAAATTATTTTCAGTTTTGTTTCAAGGCTAGAGGAATATCTAGGATCAAAACACTTATTAAATACGCAAATTTACTACCTATAATTATTAATTTGTAAGAAATGAGTCAAGGTACATAATAAAACAATATAATCGGTCGTATATTACAGGTGAACTTTGCATATTATACAGGTGTTTTTAGTGAGATTATCTTTTGGAACGTCCACAATACGCACATCGTTTTCTGTTTATCTTTTTTTCGATGGGTTGTAATAGGGAAGATCGTTTTATAGCTTTGCATAATATGGTAGGTACTTTCTCATTTTTTCAGAAAGCCACAGAGACTTGCCTGATCTACAAACAACCAATAAATCTATTCTGACCGTGCTTCTCTGTGTACATGGTATATGCGTTGTTCAGTGTGGTATCAAAAAGGTCGAAGAATAGTCTTAGATAATATATCTATTTTCTTATTCTTATTTTAACTTTGACCTGCGATCAAGCTCGTGTGTTATATTTCGTTGATCCGTTAGACCAATGCCACCCATATTTTGATTGTAGTGATACGAAACATATTTAGTAAAAAATCGTACCTAATCGGGCGTTACGACTTTACCATGGTAATCAGCTGGAAGCTTGGCTGGTAGCCAGCTTCAATTATTGGAATGACATGATTGACCATCACTTGGTGCACTTTTATGCAACCCATCTTACCCTCTAGTCTGGCTAAACAGTGACCCATGCGCCCTATCCTAACGGGACAGTAAGAGAAGCTTTGAACATGGGTAGAATAATACGACTCTAACGGAGTAGGTACCGTTAATAACCCAGGTAGAAAGTTTACCCGAATTCACACGGATTTTTTATATGATACAAGAGTGCATTTTATGACGACTACTATTATCTTAAGGCTATCCTAAGAATCTATATCGTTTTACAGTTGGCTGTTTCTATTCATTACATGATATTTTTAAAGGTTTATGACTTTATTGAAATCAGTTATTTTTCTTTTATTGATATTGCTTGGTAACTATTCGGTTTTTGAATAACAATCGTAATATTTTGTTCATATCGTCGTCCGAAAAAAGTATCCCTTCACGACCATAGGGACAGCACTGTCCCATTTTATTTATGACTTTATAGCTTTATTAGGATCAAATTATCATAAAGTGAAGTAATTAATATAAATATAACATTAACCAGGCTATAATTTTTTCATGAAATTAATTTATGATTCTCACTTTAACATCTTGTGAATCTTGTGAGAACTTTTTCATTTTCGCACCAGACGATGTGTCATCTTTTATAGATTATAGACACAATATAGTTCTACTTTTATGGGGCTGCTAGCTATGAATGGTTAAAGTGGACATTTAAATATTAGAAAAGAACAAAATATTTAAAATTGGCATAGTATTTATTTAGATTTTTACACTTTTGTGCTTGGGACACGGGTGTACCCGTGGTCGTCAAAGGGTTAAGGATTATTTTTATTAAATAGAGCGTCTGGTCCATTTCACTTTCGTTGTGAATTGAGTTTTGCACCCCGTTACTTTTTACGATCGTTTTAATTTCGACGGAGAGAGAAAACCGATAATTTCCTAACGGGTTATTTCCTTAGGAGATCACGTCTTAGAATAGTTGTTGGAGATTAAACTTGGGTGTTAATTACTATATTAATTTTTATGTTTCCTGTCATTATTAAGACTTATCTAATTAATGGAGTGGAATGTTAATGAACTAATTGTAATAAAATTAACAATTATAATTTGCGTTTCGCTTCCACTAACCCTAAAAGTGTGGTAAAATATCCTACTCCGTCACAACGGCTGAACCATCTAGTAATGACATATTATTATTATGTGCGTTTTATTTGACTTTGGTAAAATGTTATGCCGGCAGTATTTGGAACTTCCCCGCCCAAAAAGAGCATGTCAGAGATGCCCACTAAATAATAGGATTTTTCTTCAGTACCCGATAATTTTTTTTATGAAGAATGCGTTTGACCACAGTCTCACCTGTTAGTAAGTGATGACGCGATCGAAGATGTCATACACAGACCTAGTAAATACCCTCGATTTAAAGACTCCTAAGTTGCTTGTATTTAATAGAGTTGGAGCTGCGGTCTAGAACCCTTAAATAACTCATGGGCTACTTTTCAGCAGATAATAATACCGCTGGGCACAATCATTGAAATAATATATTTGTTAAGTTTTTTGCGTTTAAACTGTGTGACAAATATAATTTTGCTATTGTAATATTATTATGTTGTTTCTTAGACTTGAGAATGTTAGTTTCATACGAGAAAATTGTTCTTATCACGCGCAGCTTCAATTCAAGCTTATATTAATTTAAAGCTACATACAATAGCGATGACCTCGAAGCAGAATCTGGGGCGAGTCTTGAAGCCAGGAATTCCGTTACAATGGCGACAGAATGTTAATGGCCTGACGTATTTGGGGCATAACTATCTAAAAGAAACAATACACGGCTGGCTCATAGCATGAATGGACTTACGCAGCCAAAAACTGTAACAATTTAACTCTGTCTAATTTTTTCTCTAAATCGTTTGGTTTTTTCGTAGATATAAACGAAAGAACCGTATTGTATTTAAGTAAAAACGGTGCTCCTTTATAAATACAATGTAAAATGACTGGCAAAAGTGCTTTCTTGTAGCCTATTTGAATAAATAATTTTTGAGTTTAATGGTAGCCATATTCGGAGAAGTAGGAACAAAGTCATACGTAACACTGCACTGCGTTTATCATCTTAAGAGATAAGTTGTTATTTACATCATCTCAGTAATTTAACCTTATAACTGGAGTGAGTCATGGCTAAATATAAGGCAAGGTCGTGGTAACTCACCTAGATAAAGTCTCGTTTTTAAAAAATCCTTCCGCCGTTAAACTATATTCTAAGGTAGGGTAAAGTACATGTATACGAAAGTTTACGGGTTTAAGTGAGGATAATATGGGTTGTTGACGGATGATACTAAAAAATAAAATTATGTAGAGCATAGAAAGTATGAGAGGCGTTTGTACGTGTTCGTTTGTAGCTCAGTGAATACAAAAAAAAAACTGAAGACACTGGGTTCAAATCTTCAGTAAGTGCTGGGTAAAAGCATTTTTAACAGAAATAAGCGATTGATTCTAACATTAATCTTTGTCATCATTTTTTTATTTAGTTAATTTGCGGAGCACAGCGCGCAGTGCTATGTAGTACTTCGTACATAATATTACTCAGTACTTATATACAATTTAAACTTGAATAGGCTGGCATTATTGCTTTAATTCAGCTTAGGGTCTAGTTATATGCGTTTAAAATATATTATGTGGATTTTCTTGAAAACCATCTCATCATCTCTACATTATATAAAACAAAGTAGCACCCCGCGTCTATCCCTATGTATGCTTGAAAATCTAAGGATTTTAATGCAGTTTTATTTAATACATAGAATGATTGAAGAGGATAATTCAAGAGGATGGTTTATATGTATAATACAGGTATAATATAGTAGCTGGTGCCCCTCAAACGCACAAAAATTATGTAACCAAGATAAACATTGTAAACACATATTTAAAAAATGTAATCCTCATGAGTTTCTTGCTCGTTCTTCTCAAACTCAAACTCAAACTCAAAATTCATTTATTCAAATAGGCTACAATGGAGCACTTTTGCAAGTCAATTTTACATTTTATTTTAGTATTCTACCGCTCATTCGCAAGGCACCTCTATGAGAAGAATGAGCAAGAAACTCATAGGGATTGCTTTTTTTAAATATGTGTTTACAATTATTATCTTGGTTACATAATTTATTTACAGGTGGTTGCAGAGGTTTCCAGGCATCTTTGTCTTCTATGTATTGGCTAATTTTATAATAGGCTTTCTTTTGTAATATGTCTTTAACACGGCTTTTGAATTTACCTTCTGTGAGCCCCGTTATTTCATCAGGGATTTTATTATAAAAACGTACACAATTCCCTAAAAATGATTTATGGCTCGTTTTGGACAATCTGAATCGAGGTACAGCTAACTTATTCTTATTTCTAGTATTAAAGCTATGAGTGTCACTATTTAACTTGAATTTATCTAAATTTTTTCTGACATACATAATATTTTCGTAAATGTACAAAGATGGTAGGGTCAGTATATTTATCTCTTTAAAGACCTCTTTTAAAGAGTCTCTTGGGCGCATCTCATAAATGGCACGAATTGCACGTTTTTGCAGTATGAAAATAGTCTCAATATCTGCTGCCGACCCCCACAGTAAAATACCGTATGACATTAGACTATGGAAATATGCAAAGTAAACTAATCTAGCTGTAGCTACATCTGATAGTTGCCTGATTTTATACACCGCATATGCTGCAGAGCTTAATTTCCCTGACAATACGTTAATATGATTACCCCATTGTAACTTAGAATCTATATTCATGCCAAGGAATAAAGTTGCATTGTCAAGCTTTAGTATTTCACCATCAAGAACTACATTCGATTCTATGTACCTAACGTTAGGTAATGAAAATTTCAGGCATTTAGTCTTTTTCGCATTCAATAACAGATTGTTAGCTGCAAACCATTTAGATATTACTACTAAAGCGTTATTTACATGTACAAGCTCACTATCTTTCCTATCCACTTTGAATATTAGCGAGGTATCATCGGCAAATAAAACGATGTCTGCTAGGTCTTTAACCATGTAAGGGAGATCATTTATATATGCCAGAAACAAAAATGGACCAAGTATTGACCCCTGTGGCACTCCCATTCTAACAGGATGGCTTGATGAAATGACACCGCCAATATCCACTTTCTGCTGTCTGTCCGACAAGTAAGATTCCACCAAGTTCGAGGCATTTCCATGAATTCCGTATACCTCCAACTTCCTCAGCAGTGTGCTATGATCCACACAATCAAAAGCTTTGGAAAGATCACAGAATACGCCAATAGCATCCTTTGAACTCTCCCAAGCCTGAAGGATCAGAGTCATAAGGTGACTACCTGCATCAGTCGTAGATCTACTCTTGGTGAAACCATACTGACTTTGATGTAATATTTTGTGTTGATTGAAGTGAGACAGCAGTTGGTGCAGCATCATCTTTTCAAAGACTTTGCTCAGGACAGGAAGGACCGAGATCGGCCTATAGTTAGAGGGATCAGTTTTGCATCCCGATTTAAAGATTGGGGTGACTTTGCTAACTTTCATCAGGTCTGGAAATGTGCCTTTATCTATACACAAATTAAACAATTCCGATAAGTAAGGAGCAAGGGTGTCTATAAGCGACTCTACCAATTTAACCGATAGGCCCCAGAGGTCTTCAGTGGCTTTTACATTTAGGCTTTTATACGTTTTTCTAACATAATTTGCCGATACATGTGTAAAGGAAAAGTCAGGTATATCATGTTTAAAATTTTCCTTTAGATAAGTTACTGCTAAGTCGGGAGAAGAGTCAAGTGACTTAGTTGAATTTAACGCGATGTTAGAAAAGAAGTCCGCAAAGATATTTGCAATTTCTTCAGAACTTGATATTAATTGATTATTTTGTAATAATTTATATTCTGTATCCTTAGTTTTACTTTTACCCGTCTCTCTATTAATAGTATTCCAAACGGCCTTAACTTTATTGGTTGATTTGCTTATTCTATCTCTAATCATCAAGGCTTTAGCTTGGATGCAGACGGCTTTGAAAGTCTTTGAGTAACATCTAACATATTCTACAAAGGACTCTGAATTATTATGGGCTTTATCGCTGTACAATTGGTACATATTATCTCGGCTTATTCTTATTCCCTTTGTGGCCCAGTCGGCAAACTCTAGTTTACCATTACCCTGTAATTTCCTCTTAGGACATATCTCCTTGAATTCTTTACTTATTACTGAGAACATGGTTTCGTAATTAATATTAGGGTCCTCCGCGGTGAGGTTAGTATTTGCTAGGTTTACCTCTACGCTGGTATTTAGTTTTTCTAATCTATACTTAGTGAGCGGCCTATGCTCAATAACAGTCTTACTTTTAGTATGATTGGTTTCAAATCCTAATGAGAGTGCTCTATGATCGGACCTAATACCTGATGTTAACGTTAAGTTATTACATTCACAGTTAGTAAAAATATTATCGATACAGGTCGAGGAATTGCCGGCTACTCTTGTAGGCTCACAGAATAAGTATTTCATGCCAAAGGAATTGAAGAGGCTAATTAAATTCATTTTATCTGAGGATTCTACCAATATATCAGTGTTAAAGTCACCGCAGACAATTATCGATTTATTGCTCCTTGATATTTTATTAAGTATAGTTTCCATTGCAGATAAAAATGCCGAGAAATTTGAGCTTGGCGGCCTGTACACACATAGTAGTATGTGCCTTCCAACCTCAACACAAGCCACCTCGCAAGTGCGTTCGACAGAACAGCCGACAATGTCAGTTCGTTCTTTATATTTAATACATTTTTTTAACAGTATAATGGAACCACCTCCCTCGGCGGATGCTCTGTTGAACGTACTAGCTACTTGAAAATTATTTACATTAAATGCCATTTTGTCGCTTTTCAACCAAGTTTCACAAAAACATAATATGTCATAATTAAATTTATCTAATAACAGCTCAATATCATTTATTTTGCCAGAGAAGCGATTTATATTTTGATAAAATAGATTTAATGTATTATTGCCGCCCTCTGTTGTCTCATGACTTAGTTTAAATTTTGTTCCACAGTGAATTCATTAGTACATATACTAACCACTGTGGAGTCATTATAAAACTTAGTTATACTACTTATAACTATGTGTATATTATATGCCAACAATTTGGCAATAGTTAACATAGATTTTTTCGAACAATACATATTATTCGAAGTCAAATAAAAATTAGTAATAAACTTATTACTATCAAAATATAAAAGTTTGTCACTATGACGACATGTCAAATTATGAAACAGATTGTTAAGGACATGTATGTGCTTATTTTGATCTGACGTTAATGATGAAGAATATGGGAGAGCACACAAAATGATCCTAGAACAATCAATTTCAAGAAGAGAGGTTATGTTATTAATAATCTCCCTTTTGTCAATACTTAAACTATGTCCTATCATTATTATTACAATTGTGTTTTTGTTTATACAGGAATTTATTTTTATTTTACTACATATTTGTGAATATGACGCACCAGGGAAGCATAAATTGGTGACATCACAACTAGACTCATTACCTAATAATGGACCTAAACCTACACCGATTTCATCAGAATACACAAATACCTTATGTTTACTACTATTATTTGTACAATCATCTACCCTCTGAGCCGCCGCAGGAGTAGTACATGGCGGTGACTGTGAGTCAGGCACCGGTGACATATGCGGTTGTGACTGGATGTGGGTGTCACATATAGATGACATACACTCTGTATTAGTTGTTGCCAACTGCACTAGGTCTATGACAGTATTGTAGTGTTCTGCTAGCTGAGTCTGAGTGGTAGCGTAGCTTTTGAAGATATCTTGGAGTGAGTGTTCCCTTTGCAACAGCTCGGAGCGTAGTGCCAGTATGTCCTTATCATATATTTGTTTTAATATTTCTAACTCCTCTATACAATTTTGGAGTTGTTCTTCTAAGTTAAATTTATTTTTAATTAGTCTTACATTTTTTGTAAAATATTTTTTACATTTTAATTTTTGTGTATACCTCCGGACCAGTTTCTTAACTCTTATATATCTTTTAATTTTCTTATGACTTTTAAATATAGGAGCTGAGCAATCACAAGATGTTTCACTAGTGAGGTCGATAATGTCTAAAGATTGAGGGCACTGAGTTTCACCACCTACTATCTCATTGTACATGCATTGTGTGTGGGCAACCTGTTGAACATCAATTTTTGACTGTAGTTCTAATATTGTCAACTGAGCAGTGTCTAGTTCGCGTTCAAGGTCTTTTACACGGCTTAGAGTCTTCACATAGGTAAGTCCACACTCATCAAAGGAAAGCACAATGGTCTGTAGTTGGTCACATTTGTTTAATGATTCTGTGTATTTAATGTCCAGCTCGGCCAACTCATCCTTTAGGTCAGCATTTTTTGAAACAATCCGCTGAACCTCAATCTCACTATCTTCTCTCTCTCTGAGTAGTTGCTCATTGAGGTCCTTGCAGGTTTTGAGTTCCAGTAATGCAGCCCTGAGCTGCTGCTCCATGTCTCTGACAGTAGCTCTGCGGGTCATCATTTTGCAGCTTTACTCCCCGGGTTTCATGTATTTTCCTCCAGAATCCAGGTTTCGGCGTCGTTTCGGCCCTCTGTTCGGTGATGAGGTTATGTTGTCATAAAGTCAACTCTTTTCACTTTACACACAGATTTACTTATATTAAGTTGAAACACAATTGATTTAGGTAAATTTACTGTTAAAAACTAATAATTAATTAATTAAAAATATTAAAAATTAATTCTAAGATTTTTTGGCGGTTTACGCCAGTGTTGCCACACGGCAAAAAAAAAGAACTTCATAGAACTTGCGAACGAGCGGTAGAGTGTTCAAATAGAAAAATGTAAAATTGACTTGCAAAAGTGCTCCAATGTAGCCTATTTGAATAAATGAATTTTGAGTTTGAGTAGAGAAACACTGATAATTATTTTCTGTTAAGCGCTGTGTGTGCGCGGACTAGCAAACGAAGCGTAGGACGTCCACCCACAAGGTAGACAGACGACCTTATAAAGGTCGCCGGAAGACGCTGGATGCAGGTCGCTTCCAACCGGTACATATGGAAGTCCAAAGGGGAGGCCTATGTTCAGCAGTAGACGTCCAATGGCTGAGATGATGATGATGATGATGATGAAGCGCTGTGAAGTGCGTGAGGATCCACTAGTTTGTTATTTAAGATGATATTATATTTATAGATCATTATGTCCGTAACATAATTCTCTATATCTGATTTGCTTTATTGTTTTGGCCAATATCTCGTATCAGAACATTAGGTGGCCATTTTAGAAGTTATTGCGACAGTTAGATCGCTGCCATAAATCAGAGATGAGCAACGGTTGGCCAGAACTCGGATTTAATTGCAAACTATTCGAATAATTATGGTATTGATTAGTGTTGAGACAGTTGGATTTAGCCGGAGATACGATTTGCTTCCGGCCGGCACTTTTGAAGCGGTATGGCCAAGGGGTTATGTGGAGCAAATGCAAATCTGGACCACCGAGTTCGAATCCCGGCCCCACACCAATGATTTTTATTAGTTATGTGCGGTTTTTCCACTCGTTATCCTGGTGGTAGGCTTCGGTCGTGACTAGTTACTACTCACTGGACAAAACCGTGTCACCAAGTGGTTATTATGACCGTGTTCCGGCATGATGTTCAGTCAAGCCAAGGGGGGATTTATCCCGCCTTCTAGGTTTAGTCTGCTACCATCTACGGCCGCATCGTCGCTTAAGATCAGGCGAGATCGTGGTCAAAGGCTAACCTTTAATTAATTGAAAAATTGTCCCTGTAAAAAAGAGTGAACTTTTTCTTTTATTATCTTGTTTTTCTAATTTAAATCATTATGATTTTGCTTTTGGCCTTAAAAAGGAAACACAAAACAAGATAGGAAAATACTTGACATCTTATATATTTTTCTAATTGAAATGAAAACTTGATAGGCATTAGGCATACGCCGTCGCCTTATTCTGTGGTTATCTTTCACTCATTAAATTGTTATTCAAATGACTTATTATGTAGGTCATAATTTCGATTGAACTTAATAAAGTGGGTCAAAGCCAAATATTACCTTACCTATATTTTGATGATTGTATATATATGAGAACCTAAGTGTTGTTGTGTATCTATAAGCGAAACATATTAGACAGGTGAAGGAAGAAAAACAACAGCTTGAAACTTTAATTTTTATCTTCAATCTGTTACCGTTTATGAATTATTCGGTTTGCCGAATAATTGCCGGATATCCGGAGAATTGAATATTGATATTTCGACCACGCTGATCGGATTTGTCGCCGCAAAACTGTCATGGAAATCTGCGGTTAGTAATATCCACATTGGTTTATAATATGACGTTGTGAAAGAGGTTAACAAAATATTGAGAACGTTCTTTGACAATAATTTTGTTCCTGATCTTTTGTATTCTTTTTTTTTAAGAGTTTAGTAAGAGATAACGCTGCCCATAATTAGTACAGTGCTATCCAGTGTACTGCGCCAACGCTTCTTACTTGAGAGTCATAAGTTGTTAAGACTCTTCAGCCCAGTAATTTTACTAGCTACAGTACCCTCCTAGCGAAGCACAGCAATGCTGGCAAAATGTTGCTCAGGCGACACATATTCCTATTTGAATCTTTATAAAAGGTCAGGTTGACTGAATGATCTATTCACTATCCTTATTGATATTTTGTTTTAAAATTGACTCATCATAATGTTATTATTTGTATGATTTGACCTTGACCTTGTAATCCTCTTATGATTCCTTAACCAGAGTAACTGTAATAACTCGCACTTGTCCAGTTTTATTTTAACCCTATATTATTTTAATGTATGAATAATATATTTTTTTTAATTAAAATACATTAAAGGATGAGATCAGCGTGAAAACCCTTCCCAATTACAGCAGCGATCAGCTACGAGTTCAATTGGTTTATTTTCCATTTATTTATGAAAACTTGCACTGCACACACATTCGAAACACACTCAAACATTTCCTAAATATATATAGTATATTATATTAGTTTATCATAAATAATTACCCAGCCAAAAAGGTAAACAGATCAATCACATAATACTCTAAGAACCCGCTAGGCGAATCAGTGGCATTGATTTTGTTAAGTGAATTAAATACATAGTTTTGTAGGCATGCGTGCGGCAGAAACCGACCAACCGCAATTTATATAATTATTACTATTACAGGACCTCATATTATGGTTTAACATTGTCATACAGAATACAGATCTGATAAATAAACGAAATTGAGCCGGTTTACCACAAAACTGTGATGAGAATCAGCGGTCGTAGCTATATTGGTGTTGACGTGGTTGTGTAATGAATGCATTTCGTTTTTACCAAACCAAAGCTCGGTTGCGTTTTAAATGCCTATATTGTTCAGTGTTCAAACATATACCGCAATGCGAAATAATTTAGAATGATTGTTGGTATTTTGTCATTGGGAATTAATACAATTAGATAATGATCGAAAGATTTAAAACGAGAAAATTTTAAATCAAATTTGACTAGTTAACATAAAAACGTATTATACACGAACTATAATTCGATTTAAATATTTATAATTATTATAACAGCTGTGACTAGTGATTTTTATCACTGAAAAGTAGAATGTGTCATCCGAGAGTCTTAGCTACCTGTATTCATGTACAAAATTTCAGCTTAATCGGTTCCACCGTTTAGGTGTGAAGAGGCAACACACACACGCTCTCACACACATGCACGCGAGCACGAACGCACGCATTTATGACGCTAAAACCTTTAATTAAAACGGTCATTGGCACACTAGCTATTTGATCGTCAATTATAAGAGAACATCAATAATAAGAGCTTTTATACAACGTGAGCGTCTCAAAGACAAGTTTCTGAATAGGTAAGTCAAATAGTAAGTTATGTTGACGTCTATAGGAACCGTACGTCTCCAAACTGCATTCTCACATGGTCCCCCGTAGTTTGATTGCTTTCTCGAACTACACACAATAGTAAGATTAGCTTTCTACTGAGCGTCCGGTTCTAATTACTTAGCGACATCCGATCTGAGTTAGTGGTTCTAGTATAGTTGTGGAAATTCAAGACCTACATATTATAGAGGTATAAGTACATATTTCTAAATAAACGGAATAAACCCAGCAGCAGTGCAGTATGTACGGGCCTTCAACATCAGCCGCCGCAACAAGTGACGGCCCCTCCCTCCCCGCGACCCTCAGAGTAGTCGCGCGCGCGCGACGAGCGGCTGCGCGCAGTGCTAAGTGGGGCGCGGACGCCGGCACGTAACCGCAGCTACTCCCTGAAGAAGATCCTCGTACAGGATCGAAACGGTCGGCACGAAGCCGAAAAAAATACAAGTGAGTTTATTTACAAAGATGAATTTAAATACTCACGAATCGTTTAATGTAAAAATAGTAACGATATTAATAGTAGCGGAGTCCAGGGGTAGTTGACTGTAGAGATGGACTTAACTTCTGTAAACTTGTCAGCAATACGAGTGTTGGGTTTTCCGATCAGAGCTAAGTGAAATCAAGTCGACCCTAGCTATACGTCTAATACTTAATATTATTAACGGATAACACAACATTTATTATCGCCGCCGAGTTTTTGGCATTTAGTGTACCTACCCCTATAGTAAACTACCCTTGGTTTCTCCTATTCTTTTTAAACGATGAAAAGGTTTCTAATCAACATTACTGTGCTTCGGTAGAAGGCCACTGTAGCTAGTGAAATTACTGGGCTGAGGAGTCTTAACATCTTATGACTCTCAAGTAAGAAGCGTTGGCGCAGTGCATCCAGAATTGTACATTTGTATAATACTGAGTAGCACTGTACTAATAATGGGCAGCGTTATCTCTTACCATCAGGAGAGCGTCTTGCTCGTCTTCTTACTTCGTTGTATAAATACATTATTTAGAATCGTTACATCTCAGTAGTAGTAGTAGTTTTGTATTCTCAGTATTTTTTGTTATCGTGACAAACCAACAGTTTGAATAGATTTTCAACTTATTAGTTGATAACCCAATTATAATTGTTCCCGAAATATAGGCTTGAAACCTTCACATTTGTAAAGCTAGGTACCTAATATAATGTAGCTCTCTCTATATTATTAGAATAATGTGTTGTGTGTATTGTTAGCAATGTATTTGTAGCAGAAACTAGTTTGTAAGTCATAACAGAAACTGTTAGCTAAAGTGTTAGTACACAAATAAACTAGAACTATGTTAGGAACTTGCCCAAAGCTTTAAGATAAATTATGTATATTATAGAGTGAACTTTTATGTAATCTAGAATATAGTCTTCCTAAACATTCTTCATGTTTTCCTTGTTTTTACAAGCTTTATATTACTTTCACCTGTCTGTTGTCTGTCTGTCTGTCTGTCTGTCTGTCTGTCTGTAATCAAATCTTGCAAGTTTAATTTGACCCACTTCCCGGTTTCCAATGGAGCTGAAAATTTGCATGCGTGTGTAAATCGGATGACAATGCAATATTTTTATGACATCGAGCTGATCTGGTGATGGAGCTGGAAGGTGACCAAAGGAACTCTGTCATAAAACAACGCAACCCCATCGAGTTTGGGCTCATTTGATTCGTCTTGACGAGTACTTTATGATGCAAGATGATAACAATAATTAAAGCTTGTTTTTAAAAAGTATTTTTTTAAATTTCACTTGTTACAAGCTTTTATTGACTTTCACCTGTCTGTTGTGTCTGTAATCAAATCTTGCAAGTTTAATTTGATCCACTTCCCGGTTTCAGATAGAGCTGAAATTTTGTATGCATGTGAAAAATTGGATGATAATGCAATATTATTCTGACATCAAGCTGTTGTACTAATAAAAAAAATTACTTCTTTGACAACTTGATCAAGTATTAGAAGGGTTGGAAAGAGTTGATGCCAGATCGAAAGAAATTGGAAGCTAATTATAACGATAATATTAATGACCTTATTTACCCGCCATCCATTTGGAATGCACTTTCATAGCCTAGTTTAAATAGTTTTCATTAATTAGGAGGTAATATAATAGACAGTATGATAATATCTATGAAACTGTCTACAATCTACATACCAAATTTGAGCTGATTTAGCCAATAAGTCCTTAAGAGATAACCAATACATGTCTTTACTTACGTAATTACGAAATTATAATCTTAGTATGATTTTTTTCATTATTGTGTGTGCGTCTAAACTCAGTGGTTTAGGAAATTTTCATAATTTTCTTAGGATTGCTTCTGTGTACTAATTTATCAGACTAATATTACAAATTTTTTTTTTTTTTTGTTTTGAAAATTGAACAATTCATTATTCATTGACAGGTAACAGATGTCGTTTGACAGTTACAGTAATTTTGACATTAAAATAATTTGACAGTAACTAATTATAAATTAAATGCTACTTATAAATAAGGAAACAATATCTAACCAAAACTACTAATCGAAAATTTAAAATTATTAATTGTCAAAAAGACCGCTCCGAGCCGTTCCTGATGGAAAGGTGCCCATTACACTTGCAGCGTTTCCACGTTGTATGGCGATAGACATTCTTTGCACCAGGAACGACCCTGAGCGACTATCTCCACTTTTAATTTGGATCCTGTGCCCTAGCTCGTCAATAAGTTATATTAATATTAATAATTTATATTACAAATGCAAAAGTTTGTTAGTGAGTGTGTAAGTTTGTTACTTCTTCACGCCTAAACGGGTGCACAGTGGTCCATCCCATAGGTCATAGAGCTGAAATGTCGATGGTTCAATTATGACGTCATTTATCACTACAGGGTAGACAAATAACCCTTCTACCCCCAGGTTTAAAAGAAATTACAATAATATGAAAGGAATATTTCATTTTGTGCAACCGAAGTGATAACATTCCAATAGTGCTAATTAGCGTTGTCTATATCGGCAAAATTTCTATTGTTTTAAAGTGTTGTATTCTCGGAAATTTATTGTTTGTGATAATTTTGTGCCATGGATATTCAAATAGAAGGTATGTACGACATTTTTAATCCTATTGTGTTTACTTTAACCGTGTCGTTCGATCTGTTATCAGCACCATCAAGAGAGACTTCCGATTTCTTTGATTTTTACCGCTTTGCCATATTTAATTAGACTTTTACTTAGGAAGGAACGAATTCCCAAAGATGAAACCTATATCAAAATAATCTCTTGTTTGTCTAGTTTTAGAATCTGTAACATCTAGGTGCGCCAAAGTGCAAAAGACAAAGTCGAAATAACACATAGGTAATAATAGAACAGCGGGTAAAACCGCTGGGCGCAGCTAGTATATTATAACCTGAGAACTTTAGACAGATCACAATATTATTATACCTCTAAACCTAAGACCTACCTTTTAATCTATGCCTATGAGTAAAACAAACTTAAGGCAAAACTTGGCCTCTTACTCCAACTTATTTCGTGGTGCAGACATCTTTAGCTGTTTATTAATAAAGGCTTCTAACATTTGACAGTCAACAAAGAGTTGTTACTCCAATGCGTAATGAACAAAGTTGCCCGCGAAAGGGTTAAAACTGAGAAAGTCACAACTTTGAAGCCAAGAAATTGGTAATTCATTGCTAATATTGAGCCGACTTTACTCAAGTAAAACGGGTATTGGAAAAAGTTCTTTCGCTAATAAAAACGTATGACAGTTTCAAGTCGAGTAATAGGACTTCTTACTTTTGATTAAACCCTAAGGTACCTGAAGAAAAATTCGTCTCAGGTCTTGAAATATTTAAAATTCGTATGGCACATTCTCGATTTTCATATTCCTAAAGAAAACTTTTAAGAAAATTTTATATGCGTCGTAACCACATGCAATTTGTGTAACTGCTGCTTGCAGTAAGAAGTTCTAATATCTATAATAACGAGTTAGGCAATTATGTGCTAAAATATTATATTAACCTCTTATTTAAAAAAAAAACATAGTTTTAATAATTGATATTAAAGAAAAAGATAAATACAAAATTATGCATCAGAACCTCAAAACTGCGCAAAATTTTGACTTTATCGCTTATTTTTTATCGCAAAAAACATGTGTCGAGCACGTTTTATTCATCTGTATGTAATTTTTATGGTTTAATACAGCCAAAATACTCATAATCTAAAGCCGTATCTAAAGTCAACATTCTTCTAAGTTTAGATGTGCCACGGCACGGTTATTTAAGTTATATAAATTAATGAGTTCCACTTGTTTTATCGCACAAGTCCTTTTACAGACTCTTCAGTTAAAAGCTTGTTTGATAAATGATAGAAGAGGATTCATTACATAGCCATCCACCCTTATTAGGGCTAGTCGTTATTTAAACCTTTTAATGTTTTATCCTTTACCACATCACAGCCGGGTCAAATTCTATGTAAACAGCCTGTTTCATCATGTGTCAAAGCTAAAGGATTTTCTTTCATGTAACATTAAGAGATAAAACATTTTGGTGTAATCCATTTAAAATACGATAAACCATTGCCCTTAGATTAACATAATGGATAAAGTAAAAAGGGACTGGAATACGCTATCTGCGGATGTGACGAAAGTATGCAAAGATATTTTCCCCTTTTTTGTAGACACGGGTTTATCTATTGTATTGTGGACAAAGGGACTCCAATTCGAATAAGTGTTCACCTATGTGTTAATATAGGTATGATTGCGTTTAGATTTTTTTATGAATTTTATTTTTAACACTATATTTGCACAATATATTTCTAACAATTCTTCTAACAACAAAATAAAATTCAGACGTATAAACACAGAATTAAAGATATTTTCCAGCTCTAGTGATAAAAAATCTGAACATCTACATACTTAATATTATTATATGTTTTATTAATGTTACGAAAAATATATTTATCAAAACGCTTGGTCGAGGCGACGTGTGACCAAAATGCTGGGATAGATTTGGCCCAACGTATAAGTATTGCCATTCAACGTGGCAATGATGCCAGCATTCTGGGCACTCTGCCATCTGACAGTGCTTTGGAGCACTTGGATTTTCCGTAGAACGGCTTGTGGCCGATCTGTGGTTCATAAAAGTGTTATTTACTGCTTTAGTAGCTGTAGTATTGTTAGTTTGTTTTTATCAATAAAGGCATTTGCCACACAGAAAAAATAACAAAGTCGCACAATTTTAAATTGCTGCACGCCAACACTAAAAGCGAAATAAATCTAGAAAATAAGTTCCTTCTCGTCGTCCTCTTTAAGTACATAGATCGTTTCAGAATTGGCGTGAATGCGTAAAGTTTTAGCTTTAGTTTTACCTTTTAGGTCAACAAGAACAAGGGCATAACATAGAAAGAAAAATTATATGTTTTAGAACAGAGAAAGTCTATACTTTTCTAGGACAAGCTTTTCTTTGTTACTGACATAGAAAGGTTACCTTTGGCAAGACAGGCTGTTTACAGTTCTCTAATATAATTTACTTGTAATACGAGACTTAATTGGATACCGTGTCCTGTGAGAGGTAGCTACTATTTGATATAGTATACAAATAAGTCACTGTATTATAAAATCAACTCAAAAGTTGATCATTTTTAGTCATCGTTTCAAGTGAAAATTTGTTTCAAAAACGATAAAAATATTATTAATTGCCAGCCCCATCGTTCTCGGTATTGGAACAAGTAATACATTACTATCTGAAACGCAACCTGCCTCGACCGGTTTACGATTTGTTTGACACGAATGAATATTGACGTGAATTATTACCTTCCATAAATCCACGTCGGATAGATGGCACCGTTTTTATGACGAGTCCTATATTACGTAAAAATATAGCAAACTTCAGTGATTGAGCTTTGAACAATCAAACCCTTTTTGCGCACCTATTAAACTGATATGTTTAAATATTATAATACATGTTTTTAGCTTTACACACAACATTTGTTAATGGATATGATAACAGTAAAAACATAGATTCAAATAAGAGGTGTCAAGTAATAAACCATGACTTATTATTAAGTGTGTAAAACAAAAAGCGTCGATTTTGGCGCTTCGCTGGTCGCTGTAATTTACTAATAAATTATAATTCGCGAACATAACATTCTCAATACGAAAATAACAAACTTGCTACATTTTCTTTATAATGGTAAAATATGATATGCATGAACTGTTTCTCAAAAATTTCACTCAATTCACTTTTTTGTAACTGATATGTTTATAACTGATCAATCTATAAGCTTATTAATTAATTCAATTATCCAGCTATACAGTCACCTTTCCTCGACTTATTTATTAATTTGTATCAAATCTTCATTATATTAGGTCTCTTCCCACGTTAATGTAACTTTAGGTACTTCTCAGATCAATTTACTGTTGCTAATATAATATCGAGTGGGGAGGAGTGTGATCCCTTTCATTCAGGATTTATTGAATTATGAATGATTCTATAGATCCAAAGCGTATGTGACATTGGGGAATCTCGATGTCATATGTTAAGCTAGGAATTAGGAATATAAGCAATTAGGATCAAAGATTTGCGTAGGCACCATATCTATCTAGATCTCTAGTACCCATGTCAACGTCAAAGTAAATTGGTCTGAAACAAAATGCTTAATCACTGTTTAATTTGGAATTATGCCTGATGAATTGCCTAACTTTGGTTCCATGTGTGATTACTTTAAATGTTGCCCTCACTGGTTTTAACGGTGGTTTTTTTATGTCAATGGAAGGACTCATTTTGGGTTCCTGCGCTAAATTAGTAAGGTATTTAATATATTATATTGAAATAATTGGCTTAAATGATTCACTGGACAAATTCCATGACAAGTATGGGCATCTACGAGTATTATATTGTACTTGATCAAAAACTTAGTTTTTGGATGAGACGGGTAAAATCACACGTTGTGACAATATGGTGAAGACACTCTTTTTTACAAATTTTTGGGGTCATTCCCTTCGAGGGAAATCAGTCGCCGTCAAGCTGATCTAATTTGACGGAACCTTGTTGATTAGAATCCGATGAGAATCGTGAGTCTGATGAGAGAACATAAACTGTGAAGCTAATATAGAAATGAACAAATAAATGCGAGCGGCAAGAGACAGGGGAGAATGACTTGAATAACATAACCAAAAGGAAGTCTCTGCTCCGCAGTGGGTGATCAGATTGATCTGAGGGATGAATGATGATGTGTATGTAGGTACAAGATGAACATCACAGGTTTGCAGCAATGGGTTAACAACAACATTTTACACGCTCGTCTGTCTACACAATACATTGCGATTTTTAATTTCGCTACAAAATTTTATTTAGCAGGAAATATAGACTAGTTAGTTATCGCATCGCCGAGTCATAAAATAAAATGTTAATAGTTTGTAAACATGCAAAATCCAAGCTTTCTCAAACAGAAAATTTAAACGCAGAGTGCATAAAATAAAATGCATAATATACCTAGCTTCAATATTTTATTAAAACATTTAAAATAAAACTATATTAAATCGTTACGATTGAAACGAAGTAGACTGTAAACTAACAGTAGTAGGTAGTAAAAAACATAAACACACGATATTACTGAAGACAAGCTATTGCAATAACAGCAGATACAGCGCTCTGAACTATAATGGTCTAATTAAATCCGTATAGTATTTATTTATTTTTATTACTCAGCACAAGGTTAGGAGTGGCATAATGTTAAAGTTTTCTACCAGTATTATAATCGGTCGCCATTCGGTTGAGCTTAAGCAGTAACACCTACCTATTACACGAGTTTAAGAAAACGAGTTAAAGAGTTAAGTGACTAAATGACCGTATATCGGCTTAATATATTACAGTAAAGCCAAAAAAAATACCCGCCTTTTCTTCTTTCGGCAAGATCGTGATCCACGGCTAATAAATTATTAATTAATCTATAGTGAATAAAATAAATTGAACTCAACTTCAGATTGGTTAAACAGTGCACGGTATATTCTTTTATTACAATAGTCTGCCAACATGGCATTACCCGGATAAAGACTACGATAAAAGATTGTAATATTATTTTATTTGGTTCCTTTATCAAGAATTCTGGAAGTAAACAGTGGAACAAACCCCAGTATTATGAAAGTCGGGGATCGTTCAGTAATCCGCGAATATGAGCCATACGTAATACATAACCGCCGTATGTACTAGCCTCTATTAGAAGTTGAGCCTGCTATTGTATTATTTTCACGCAGTGAGTGTTCCGCCTACTATTTTGAAGTATTTTGTATAATAATATTGTAGGGGTTGGTCTCCGAACCTCGGGGGATACGGCGCACGAAGACCAACGGTGTTTAAGATGATGGATTCTGGATCTTCAATTAAACTTCCCTTTTCTTGATGTATATGTATATTTCTTCACAAAAACAATAACTTCTTAGCTTCTAAGTCTTCTTAACTAATTGTCTTCACATAACAATTCTTCAACGATAACTTCAAATATCGCCAACAAAGCAGAGGTGCCCATACACCGGGAAATGCCACCTTAGGCACTCCCTACCCTTACCGGATAGAGAGCACCTATTTTTCACGCAAAATCACCGCGTCATTTTCACTATGACGCGGTGACATTTCCCGGTATTCCTCGCAACCTCTACCCTGCTGCGTTCTACAATTTATGGTGGATGGTAGCCTACTACCTCCCCTTTCTAATGGTATATCAATCAAACATATCGGTTCACAATCTTAAAAGATATTACCGTTTTACATAGTTTTTTACAGCAAAAAACAGGGACGCGAGAGCGCGCACTATTGCTCTCTCTTTCTAATATTCGTGCCGTCCCTCACTAACTTTAAAGTCTATTGCTGTCTCGGGTAACATATTACTTTATCTTTCCTTTAGGTTCCCTCAAGCTAATAGAACTAAGTACGAAAAATGACACATTTAATACAACACAAAAACAAGGTAAAATAAGCTGATATAACAAACAATAATTTACACATGAAAATACAAACATCTATAATACAAACATATAGACACACCACACCCCGGCTCACTATCCGCAACAGTCTCCCCCCGGCGCAGAATCTCGTAGCCTAACTACGTCCGGGAGGATAATGAGCCGTCTAACAGGCCGTCGGAAGACCCCTCCCCGCGTGTTCACGTCTGCACTACGTACAATGCCGTCGGGTCCGGTAAATGTTCGGACTATACGGCCCCGGGGCCAAACGTTGCGGGGTAATAAACCGTCTGCGTTTATTACACGGTCATCGACCTTTAAGAGGGTGTGAATTTACAATATGCTCTACTTTGGTAAATAATGTATTTAAGATTTCTTCTCGCGACGCACGTGATTCTAAACGTTACGGCGAGGGCGCTCTTAATAGCTTTACTCTATCTCGCGGTAATTCACCCATCGCAGGATACCTAGGTACGTCACGCCTTACCTTACACTTTACACATTGGCCCAAGATAGTTCGTACGACCGTTCGTACGCCTAAAACCCAGTATCTTTGCCGCAGATTACTAGTGAGTTGCTCGCGGTCTGTATGGTGGTTACCGCGATGCTCATGTTCGATTAGCAACTTAGTAAGGTGATGACGCCCGTCTAAAATGGGTGGCTCCGCTTCGTGTGCCACTGATGCCGCGCGTGTACGGCCGCGCAAGAGTAATACCCCGCCATCGTCCAGACCGGGGTTGAGACGATTTAATCGGCTATCGCGTGCTATGGCTTCACCCTTTGAAAGCCGGACGATTTCGTCCGGGAAGCTCTCGCGCTGCGATAGTCGAACGAGCTCGACCTCGGCCCTTCTAATATGGCCGAAAGTAATACCTTGCGCGCGACCTCGGCATTTGTCGGCAAACGCGTATACACAGGCTAATGTCCGCACAAGTCGCTTGTATGACGAATACCTCCTAAATTCGATTACAGGCGGCTCCTGTACTGTGTGCATTACAATAACCTTTTCGTCTGGCGGCTTGGCGTCTGGCTCTATGGGCCAGTCTATGTGCGGGGACTTTAATAACTCGGGGTCGATAAACCGAGGGTAATTACTACTCAAGCCTGTATTACCCGTCCTAGTAGCTATGTCTGCTTGGTTCGAGGGTGCAGGTGCCCACCTACACTGTTCGGCCCGAGTTGAGTCGCCGCTTTCAGTGAGTCGTCGCGTAACATTTGTCGTGTAGCGCGCAGACTCGTTACTCGCAGGTATGTTGCCATCTTCGTTCTGTGACGGTAACTCTACCTTGAACATGGTTTCCTCATCTGTTTGGCAAGCTCGAGCTTCACTTGTCGGCCGTCTATGCTCCGATATATTATTCAACGCGTCGATATCGGAGTGCGCCTTCTCAGTCTCGTGTAGCTCGCTGTCTCTTTCACTCATTGTAACGTGAAGTACATCTTCTGTGGTGAATGTACTCTTAGGAGTGACACCGTGTATAACCCACCCTAATTTAGTGAGTGACGCTGCTGGTTGATCGCGCTTCCCAGTTAATAGTCGTCGCGTGACTATTAAGTGGCAGTTATCTGAGCCTATTAATAAGCGCGGTCGAGCGTCGTCGTAGCACACTTCTTCCAATGGCACGTCTTTTAAGTGTGCGTAGCGGAGTGACTCCGCCTTAATCGATTGACCCCCCAGTCTAAGGTCTTTCATAGTACGAGCCCTTATAGACTCGTATTCCTGCTGTTTACGCCCTTTTATCTTAAATTCGACGACCATGCTCGAAACTTCTTGGGCGGCGGTAATACCATTTATCCGTAATGGCTGTGGTTGTCCGGCGAGGCCTATCTCGTTCGCTAACTCTTCATCCATGAGTGTAATTGTCGAGCTCTCGTCGAACAACGCGTAGGTATGTACCTTGGCACCGTGGCTGCCTTCTATAGTCACGGGGCACACTTTCAATAATACTTTGTTTGTTCTTAAAGTACTGGCGGTGTGGACGTGTTCATCGTCCTTCTTCTTGTCAGCGTGCAGTAAGGGGTGATGCGTTCGCTCGCATTTGTTTACTCCACATTTGTTGCTTCTTGATGAGCACTTAAAACGCCTATGTTTGCTCAGTAAACACGAAAAACATATTCCAGCTTCTCTAGCCCATGTCCATCTCAGGTCCGTGCTCATCTCTAAGAGCTTCGGACACTTGGGCGTCGAGTGGTCCGCACCGCAACAGAAGCACCCTGTAGTACGCTTATCAGTGTCTTCGCCGGCCGTCACATATACCTTGGCCCTTGAAGACTGTACAGCTTCCTTGCGCGGTCCTCTGGTTTCTATTTTCGCAGCGTTCTTCGTTACCGACGGTGTCGCACCGGCCTTGGAGTACGCGTACTTCATGGCCCCGTCGGCCTCCTCCATCAAGAAGCGGGATAATAGTTGGACAATAGGTTCATCAAATCTCCTATTCCTACTCGCATAATCGCACCAACGCGATTTAATATGCGGCGCCAATTTGTCCACTATTGTTCGGCTAAGTAGTGAGTTGTGTAAATGGCCCTTATCGTCTAAACTGGCCACAACTGTCACTATGTTTTGCACCTTCACTGCAAACTGGTTCAATTCGACCGCGGCTCCCCCCAGTCGCGGCAGTCGATTGATGTCGTCGAGCGCTTGATCAACTATGGCCTCCGGTCGGCCGTAGCACTGTTCAAGCGTGTCCATTATTCGATCAATGTCGGTGGCGGATCCTAATAGGGCTATGACTGTCTGTTTGGCTTCTCCTTTTAGGCAGTTTCGTAGGCGGATGATGTTTTCCCACGCCGAGATCTTGTACAGAGCGGTCGATTCACGTACGGCCGCTTTGAAGGGTAACCACTCGCCGAAAGCTCCACTAAATGTTGGAAGTTCCAACGACTGACGCGACGGAGCTCTATTGCGCGCTAGTCCTTCTAGTGCTTCAGCTAGGCGATCTATACCGCGATCTCTTGACCTATGTGGCGTGGGTGTTCTTCCTCTCACTGGTGATGACCTCCTCTCTTCAAATAACACGCGTGTAGGTACTCGCTCTGTCTCTGTCTGACATCGGGCAGGCGAGTATCGTTCCCTCTCTTTCTCGCGCCTAGATGGTTCTGTCTCTTTTGCACTCGTAACTCGTTCGTGAGTACGCGGATGGTGCCGAACGGTAGCAGGAGTTTCTAAATCCGTGTCACGAAACTCCCCCCGTAATGTGCTGTCTTGAAACCAATTCTTGACGCGAGTGTTCGATTCGATCGGGTCCTCTCCGCACTCGCTTGCTTCCTCTTGAATCGCTGCCACGTCAGCCGCCAACCTCTTCTTAATAAGTCGCGCTTGAAGCTGGAGCTCTTCCCTACGTATGCTCGCTAATTTTTCTTCAGCTTCGAGCTCGGCGTTCCGTATACGAGCCGCGGTGCTCGCAGTCGACCTATTCGAGCGTACAGACGGTGCGCGGGGGACGTGACGCGATGTCTCAACCTGCGATGTTGAGACGGGCGGTAAACGCGCGGGTAGCGGATCGGTGTGCGCGGAAGGGGACGCGGGATAATCTTCGTAAACCCGCAGGGGTCGGTCTTCCGCGGTAGTCAATGCGTCCGGCGCGGGCGCGGGGCCGGTCGCGGCGGCGGCCGCGGCGGCAGCTTGACTGCGTGTGGTGGTCATCCTAATCTAATACAAACTTAAAAAACTATGCCCTAAACTTACCTACAAGCCCTAAACTTAACCTAAGTCCTATACCTAAATGCCCTAATCCTACCTACCTATTCCTACCTCCCTATCCGTCCCTATCAGACCGAGCGGAGGGACCGGGGTTAGCCGGGATACGCTCCGAACTCGGGATGGAATGTGAGGAAGGGTGAGGGGGGACCTGCCCAGTAGAGGGGAGTATACAGAAACGAGGTGCTCGGCAAGAGGGGGGAACGCCCTCCCGCGTCAGCAGTGCCTACAGTCCGGCCCTCGCTCCGTACGAACACCCTTGCTGGCGCAGTAACACTATTCGGTGTCTTCGTTCCACCGGTGGCGCCGTGTTAAAGCAACCACACCACTCCTCAGAGCGTTAACCCGCCTCCTTCGCCGTTTAACACCGCTAGGTGGCTAGGGAGCGCGGGCCGCGAAAGATCGCGTAGATTCTTCCTCAGAAGACAAGACGACGCGGCGCACCTCTCAGCGACGCGACGTCACGGCGCGACGCACCTCCCGGCGACGCGATGTTACGACGTGACGCACCTCTCAGCGACACGACGTTACGACGTGACGCACCTCTCGGCGACACGACGTTGTGCTTCGGGTTGTCCACAGCTATCCCGGCGCACCGTTGGGTGATCTTGCTGTGCCTCTTGTGGCCTCTTCACCTTTAGGCGCCGGTCGACGTCCCGAAGCGCAGCAAATGAGCCGTAACACAACGTACGGCTCCCCGATGACTTGGATTGTTGGCAATGAAGGCGCGCTATTGCCCAGTTGACAGCGCGCAGGTGTAGGGGGGGGGCTGTCGCCTCGTTGACAGCGCCCCTGAATGTTAAGAAAGTCTTGAGAAAGACTATTTGTTGTTGTTGTTGTTGTTGGAGAGCGCTGTCGCCTCGTTGACAGCGCTTCACGATGTCCAGAAATCCGGCGAACGAAGGACCAAACTGTAGGGGTTGGTCTCCGAACCTCGGGGGATACGGCGCACGAAGACCAACGGTGTTTAAGATGATGGATTCTGGATCTTCAATTAAACTTCCCTTTTCCTGATGTATATGTATATTTCTTCACAACAACAATAACTTCTTAGCTTCTAAGTCTTCTTAACTAATTGTCTTCACATAACAATTCTTCAACGATAACTTCAAATATCGCCAACAAAGCAGAGGTGCCCATACAGTAGTAGTGTTGTTCTTCCTCCCCCCCCTGGGGGGGAGGTGAGGGGATAGGCCTCGGGGTGTTCCCCCTTAACCTAGGCCGAATCGCACGGGGGCTTCGACCCCCGGGTCACTGGGGGCCGCTGGAGCGTCAACCGAGTGAAATGTCGGGCGCGTCACAGCGGCCGCTGCGGGTTGCTCGTCGGGCTCCTTTATTCTCCAGCCTCTCGTGGGGGGAGAATGTCGCGCGGCAGTGCGCGCGGTTGGGGCGCCTCAGGCGGGCGGGCGTGATGCGGCGCGATGTCGTGAAGGTGGGGGTGCGGCCCGTTGTCTGCGCAGTCAAACATGCGACGCGCGAGCCGGGCCACAAACTCTCCCACCTCCGGAACGCCCGTGTCCCTGGCGATGACATCATTGCGCACATAGCGGCCCGCTCCCGTTATGTGCCTCAGGGACACGTTCTGGACTGTCTGCAGGCGTTTCCTCTGCGTTGCCGATGCTAGCGCGTACCATGCTGGGGCAGCGTACGTCAGGCGGGAACGGACGTACGCTTTGTAGATGCCCAGCTTCGTCCGTAGTGGCAGCTTGGAGTTGAGGACCGGGCGGAGGAGAGCGCGCGCCGCCTTGGCTTGGTGGACGGCGTGGTCCACTTGCGCTTTCATCCTCAACGCCCGGTCGATGTGGACACCCAGGTACTTGACGCTATTTTCCCATTGGATGTCCTGGCCTCTGAGTGTGAGTGGAGGCGGAAGGGTGCGTGTGGCTCCCGTGACGAGCGCTTGCGTCTTGGCTACGTTCACGGCCATCCTCCATTTGTCCAGCCACTCCGGGATTTTCTGGAGGACTCGCTGCACCCTTCCTGCTGCGGTCTTCTGGTTTACGGACGAGGCGAAGTACGCGCTGTCGTCGGCATATAAGGCGAGGACGACTCCTCGCTCTCCTGCTTGGAGATCTTCTTCCTCCAGGATGGGGATGTCGTTGGTGTATGCGCCGTATAGCGCGGGGGACAAACAACTCCCCTGGGGCACTCCGGCGGCGATGGGCCTGGTGGTTGAGGTGGCGTCCTCCACGGCGACATGAAAAGTGCGCGCGTGAAGAAAAGACGCCACCAGGTGGACGAGGGCCGGCTGGAGGGCAGATAGGCTCAACTTGTAAAGGAGCCCCTCATGCCACACCCGGTCGAACGCCTTCTCGATGTCGAGAAAGACGCCGACGGTGCGCCGGCCCCTGTTCCATTCCTCGGCTAGGTGGTGCAGGACTCTGGTCAGTTGGAGTGTGGTGGAGTGCCCCGCTCGAAATCCGTGCTGTTCTTCACGGGGGCGCAGGGCTGGCTGGAGACGTCTCAACAGTAGGCGTTCAAATAGCTTCGCTACCGCACTTAAGAGAGTGATGGGGCGGTAGCTGGCAGGGTTTCGGCGGTCTTTCCCGGGGTGCCCATACATCCATCGTTGTCTTTCCGTACCCCCCGTGGAGGGCGGTAGGAGGAGGGTCTCAGGGCTCACCCCTTCACCCTGGCTTCAACGCCGAAGGCTTCGACCTTCGGGTCACTGGGGCCGCTGGAGTCGACTGCCGTTTCCGGGCGCCTCACAGCGGCTCTCGTTCGGTGGTGGCCTCCTGCTCTGCTGGATCCTTTTTCAGGATGTCCCTCGGCAGTGCGCGCATCTGCTTCGCCTCGGGAGGTCGGGTATGGTGCGGCGCGATGTTTTGGAGGTGGGGGTGTGGCCCGTTATCCGCGCGGTCGTACATACGACGCGCCAGACGAGCCACGAACTCCCCCACTTCTGGTACTCCCGTGTCTCGGGCGATCACTTCGTTACGGACGTAACGCCCGGCTCCGGCAATCGTCCGTAACGAGACATTCTGCACCGTCTGGAGCCGCTTCCGCTGGTGAGCCGAGCAGAGCGCATACCAGGCCGGTGCAGCGTACGTTAGGCGCGTACGAATGTACGATTTGTACAATCCGATCTTGGTCCTTAGTGGCAGTTTTGAGGATAGGACAGGACGGAGGAGTGCGCGAGCTGCCTTCGCTTGGTGGACTGCGTGGTCCACTTGAGGGCACATCCTCAACGTCCTGTCGATGTGGACACCCAGGTACTTGACGCTTGATTCCCACTTGATGTCCTGGTTCCTCAGTGTTAGGGGGGCGGGGAAGGTGCGGCTGGCTCCGGTGAGTAGCGCCTGCGTCTTGGCTACATTTACCGCCATCCTCCACTTGTCTAGCCACGCTGGGATTTTGTGGAGGATGCGTTGCACCCTTCCCGCGGCAATCGCTGGCTTGGTTGAGGAGGCGAAGTATGCACTGTCATCCGCATACAGCGCGAGCGTGACTCCTCGCTCTCCTTCTCTCAGGTCCTCTTGGTCCAGCAACGGTATGTCGTCTGTGAACAGGCCGTAGAGGGCTGGCGACAGGCAGCTCCCCTGCGGCACTCCGGCTGTGATGCTTCTGATGGAAGATGTGGCGTTCTCGACAGTCACGTAGAACCTGCGCTGGTCTAGGAAAGACGCCACCAGTTTTGTGAGGGCAGGTTCCAGGTCTGTGTGGAGCATCTTGTAGAGGAGGCCGGAGTGCCACACGCGGTCGAAGGCCTTCTCTATATCCAAGAAGACTGCTACCGTGCGGCGTCCCCGGTTCATCTCCTCGGCCATGTGGTGGATTACCCTGGTCAGCTGAAGTGTTGTCGAGTGTCCGGCGCGGAAACCGTACTGCTCCTCTCTGGGTCTGAGGTGTGGCGACAGTCTCCGCAGCAGCAGACGCTCAAACAGTTTGGCCGTGTTGTTCAGCAGGGTAATCGGCCTGTAACTCTCTGGCTTACGACGGTCCTTATTGGGCTTGGGCAGGACAATTATCCTACCCAGTTTCCAGTCGTCTGGGAAGTGGCTGGTGCGCAAAATACCGTTAAATAGACGGCATAAGGTCACCATGCCTCTGGGCGGCAGCTTCTTCAATGCGGTATTTGTGATGCCGTCGTGTCCTGGGGCCTTCTTACCCGGGAGCCAGCGGACGGCTTTCTTGACCTCATTTGGCGAAATGAAGTGGTCGCCTGACAGCGAGGTAGGCGGGGAGTCCAGAAAGCGGTCGACTGTAAGCTGGACCATCTGGTGGTGTTGACGTGTGTTCTCTGCTGCATCCGCTGGGATTGGGTGCAGCTGGAATTGTCCTTCCAGATGGTCAGCTAGGAGCTCCGCTCTCTCCTCTGCTGGATAATGTCTCTGTCCCCTGCTGTCTAGTAGAGGACAGACAGTGGACTTGGCGCTAGTCAGCGCCCGGTTTATGTGGTGCAGGGTGGTTAAGTGGGGATCCTCGGCGGCCTGGGCCAGCTTGGTCTCCCAGGAATCTCCTCTCCAGGTGCTGATCTCTTCAGCGAGTTCCTCTGCGAGGGCATTTAGCTCCTGTTTTACTCTTGGACAGCGAGAGGACGCCCAGAGCTTGCGCAGGTTACGTTTCCTCTCCAGCTTTAGACTCAGGTGCTTCGGAAGGGGTTCCCGGCGATTTGTTGGAGGTGCAGGATTTGAAGCTGCGGAGATGGCCTCTTTTATGGCCTTGGTGATGTCTGTGGCGCACTTTTCCACCTCCTCTGCGGTTTGGAGTGGTCCTGTGTGGGGGTCTTCGTAGCTCCTCGCGAAGGTTTCCCAGTTCACCTTCATGCGAGGAGGTCTCGGGAGCCGCATGTCAGCTCCGAAAGCCAGAGTGATAAGTATTGGGAGGTGCTGCGCATCCATATCGTACAGCACCTCTATGTTCAATTGGCATGGAAGTGCTTGGTGGGCGGCTATGTCCAACACATCTGCATAATGGCGTGGGTTGCTGGGGATGTGTGTTGGACTGTCTGGACCCACCACGGCATAGTTGAACGCTTCTGCGTCTCTGTGCAGTATTTGACCGGCAGGGTTGATTACTCGGGACCCCCATTCCCTATGCTTTGCATTTAGGTCCGCAGCTAATAGGGTGGGGGTGCTGCCGTCAAAGATTTGCCTCATGTCAGACGTGTTGAAAGAGGGCTGTGGGGGGCGGTATCCGGCGTAAATGTTCAGCTCCTTGTTGGCGACCCTCACTCTTATTCCATTAGCGCGGACATCGCGGGTGAAGAGAGGGGGGAGCTCATCGTGGATTATGTCCCTTCTCACGAGTGCTGCTGTACCGCGATAGGCCGTACCTACGGGGGAGATTTCATCCCGTCTGTATACCTCATAATTGGGGAGTTTCATTGGCATCGAGGGCTTCAGTTTTGTCTCGCCCAGGAGGATAATGTGAAGATCCTGCGCCTGGGCGAGGGTGCGTAAGTCTGCCATCTTCTGGCGTATTCCGCCAGGGTTCCAGTATACTATCCTTAGGTTTGATCTATCCATAATACAGGAACCTGTTTATCGAGGCCAATCCGCGGACCGCAGCTTCTCGGTACTCTTGTCTGTCTCCGTAGGCTGCGGTGGTGTTGAGGAAATCGGCTAGGATCCCCATTATTACCATTATGGGGTCTCTAGTCGATTGTTGATGCTGGTGTTGAGGTGGTGGCTGGAATCTCTGCTGATGCTGCTGGGGTACCATTCCGGGGGGGAACCACGGTCGACCCGGGTGCGCTCCTGTACTAGGCGCTTGCGCCATCGGATGGACAGCTCTGGGGTGGGCAATTTGAGGTGGCTGTGATATGGTGCCTGTGGTGGCAACCCGTGTGACCGGCATAAAATGGGTACGGGGATCTGCCTGGGTGGGTTGTGTACCCGGGACTGCTGCCGGCACTGCTGCCGGGACTGCTTCCGGCGCTGCTGCCGGCGCTGCTGCCGGTGCTGCTGCCGGCACTGCTTCCGGCGCTGCTGCCGGCGCTGCTGCCGGTGCTGCTGCCGGCCCTGCTTCCGGCGCTGCTGCCGGCGCTGCTGCCGGGGCTGCTGCCGGCACTGCTGCCGGTGCTGCCGCTGGTCTGTTTGCCTGAGTTGGTTCCGGCTGTGGTGCCCCTAACGCTATAGGGGTACCTCGTTGTGTACGTCTGCGTGGGCGCCCTCTCCTGGACCCAGGCCGGGAGGCGGGTCCCGGTGGAGCGCGTGGGCCCCAGGGTTGGGCCGTTTGTGTGCCGGGGTGCAGGGCTGGTGGGGGCGGCGGGGGTTTCCGTGGCTGGTTCCAGGCCGGCGCTTCGTGCCGCCAGGACGGCATAAGCGGCCAGAAGGCCTGGGGGTGTGGGTAGTTTGGTAGGGGCGTGGATGCAGCTGTGGGTGGCAGAACTTTGGCGCCACGGCCCCTGCGTCCTCTCTTCTTTCTCCTCCTCAAGTTATTGTGCGGCACGTTTATGAAAGGCACATCTTCCTGTCGCTGTGGCGGTCCTGGGTGGCTCGCGATGGGGGATGGTGCACGTGGACGTTGTTGCCGGCCCGGCGCGGCTGTAGCAGGTGGCGCTCGTCCAGGCAGCCTGATCTGCCTTTTGCGCGCTTCTTGCCGGAAGATGGGGCAGGATCGGCTATTGGCGGTGTGTTTGCCACCGCAGTTCGCGCAAGTGGTTTGGCCGCTCGGGGGTACGTCGCAGGCGGCTGCCGCGTGGGCGCCGCCGCAACGCACACACTTTATGGGCCGGTGGCAGTTTGTTGATGAGTGGCCGAAGCCCTGGCAGCGGTGGCATTGGGCCACCGTGGTGTGTCCTCTCCAGGCCTCTATGGAGATCCCTCCGAAACAAAGGATCTCCGTGACTTTGTAAAGCCTGGTGAGGTCTTCCAGGTTCATGTGCTCCAGCTGCACATGGTATATGCCCGGCCTCGTCGCGCTGCGCGTGGGGATCGCGCGCGCTGACGTAGCCGGGAAGCCGAGGGACTGGAGGGCCGTTGTTATGTCCTCAGGCTGTGTGTCTGCGGGGAGGCCCCGGATGGCTATTTTCTGGGGCCTTTCCGAGGGAACGCTGTAACACCACCACGAGAGTCGGGGGTCCCTCGTGGTGGCCTCCGTGAGGTACCTCTGTACCCCCCGGAATTCTTCCTCGGATTTCGCGAGGAAACGTACGCCTTTCCCAAAGGCGCGTGCGTTGGGGGCGAAGCCGAGGCGCCTTCTCAGGGCTGCGAAGTGCTCCGGCCATCGCGTCATTGTGTCCACGGTAATTGGTGGGTAACCCTTCTTCGCGAGGGTGGCGGTGGCAGCTTGGGTGGCGGCTGGTTGGTCTGCATTGGTTTGCATCGGAGTGGTGGGCCGCGATGGGGGCGGCGAGCGGGTGATCGCGGCGTATGAGGGGCCCGGTTGGGCTGAGGTGGGTGAGGGGGAGGCGGGAGGTGGCAGTGTTGAGGCCGCCACCGCCTCTATGGCGACATAGGAGGTGGATTCATCCTCACCCATGGGTTCCTCCATCTCCGCCATGTCCTCCCCCCGGTGCTCGGTCTGCTCGGGTTCCGCATCCGAGCTGTCTGCGGTAATGTTGGCGGGTACCCCGGACGACTCCGATCCGGATGGGGAAGCCGAGTTTCTCGCCAGCATGGGGTGCGGCGAGATCACGGGTGGCGGGGAAACCGGCGGCGGCGGGGTAACCGACCTGATGTGGCGCGGGCGCTGCGGTGGTGGCGGGAGCGGTTCCTCCTCGGGGTGGGCCGCTCTCGTACGGAAGATCGGCCTAGGAATGGCCCGGCTGGTGGATGGTTGCGGGGAGGGGGGGGAGGCGGAGAAAATCCTCTGCCTCTTCTCGTCCCCCTGCGTAGTGTCGAACGATGAATCATCGCGCCTGCGTGGCTGCGCGGCGCGGTGCGGGGGGCTGCGGGGGGGTTCGTCGCGGCGCAGGGCAACAGTCCCGACCGCGGTGAGGCCTGCAGCTTGAGAGCCTTGGCGCTGGGTGCGCCGGGCTCCGGTGCTCGGGGCTGACACGATGGTGATCTGCTCCGGGTGAAAAATGTTTCTTTTCACGATAACCCGTGAAGGGGCGGTGGGGTCCTCCTCGGAGGAGCTGGTGGCGTGACGCTCAGGCTTGTCAGCCATCGCGCACTATAGTCTATATGTTTTCACAACACAAAAACACAAAGGTGTCCCGACGACAAAACTGCGCTCGTCGCAGCCGAGTCTCGGTCTGTGCGGACTACCAGCCGGGTGAGATCACTAGCGTACTAGTGAAGGCCCAGCTAGCTTACCGCAACCAACTCTGAAACGGCGCGACGGTGACGGGCGGGTTTGTTTGTCTGGACAAACGGGTTTGGGGTCACTTGTCTCTGTGTATTATTATAATACCAGTAGACAGTGTACCCCTCCTCCGTGCACAACACTAAACTCGACACTATGTCGGGCACTGACAAGGCGATAATCGTCTCTTGTTTATGTTGTACTGCACTATACGAGTGCGAGGAGCACAGCACTACGCGTGAGAGCAGGAGGGCCTACAAGAAGCTCGACGTCACGCGGGACGGAGCACTCTTGAGGTCGACTCGACTGCGGGCGCGGGTAGCGGTGGGCGGGGAGCGGCCGGCGTAGAGGCGCGGCGGTAGGGAGTGACAGAACACGTCCGAACGCTGCGGCGGCGACTACGCGACTGTGCCCATACACCGGGAAATGCCACCTTAGGCACTCCCTACCCTTACCGGATAGAGAGCACCTATTTTTCACGCAAAATCACCGCGTCATTTTCACTATGACGCGGTGACATTTCCCGGTATTCCTCGCAACCTCTACCCTGCTGCGTTCTACAATTTATGGTGGATGGTAGCCTACTACCTCCCCTTTCTAATGGTATATCAATCAAACATATCGGTTCACAATCTTAAAAGATATTACCGTTTTACATAGTTTTTTACAGCAAAAAACAGGGGCGCGAGAGCGCGCACTATTGCTCTCTCTTTCTAATATTCGTGCCGTCCCTCACTAACTTTAAAGTCTATTGCTGTCTCGGGTAACATATTACTTTCTCTTTCCTTTAGGTTCCCTCAAGCTAATAGAACTAAGTACGAAAAATGACACATTTAATACAACACAAAAACAAGGTAAAATAAGCTGATATAACAAACAATAATTTACACATGAAAATACAAACATCTATAATACAAACATATAGACACACCACACCCCGGCTCACTGTCCGCAACAAATATAAAACATGTTACCCTACTAACAATGTCAGAATCAAATCACAATCACGTTCATGGTATTTGTTATTACCAGCCTTTAATTAATAATTGCTTAGAATACCTAACCTCACCCTGCCTTAAATTGCCTTTAATTTTTGGGCAATGGCGTTGTTGGGCAGACTTATCCCGTTATCTAATAACGGGATATTCTAAACTACATCTATGTAGTAAGTCCTAGGTTTAGTCGCTTAACATCACCCTAGATCGTGGTTTAAGGCTACCCTAGAATAAATAACATTATAAAAAACCTTCCTTCAACTCAAATGCCATTCTGCCTTCCGCCGCTCTTATGATAATATCTATCATAAAATATTTTAATTTTTTTTATAAAAAAAAAACATTTTCGCAAAAGCATTTTAATGCAACAACAACCGACTTTTGAATTTCTACACCCAATAATCCTCGACAATAAAAAGCGACGGATGTAAGCACGCATTGAGCCGACGAACGTTCCGTTTTATCAATTTCGATACGGATCTCTAAAAAGAAGCCGGCCATGAATAATTCATTTAAAATATAGCCGCTGTGTGTCAGTCAAGACGAATGGTGTCAGATAAATCAATACATTTGTAAATACGGACTCGGGTAGGCTCGTGTGCTCTTAGTCCTCAATGAGTAAAGCTGGCAGTAAAAATTGCAATACATTAAACTGGCTGTACTAGATGGTTTTACCCGCATAAGGCCCAATTCCGTGGGAAAATTCTATTATTTTTTTCGCTCTTACCTGATTAAATAATAATTATAACAGATAGCCTGTCGTAGTATTATAGCAGATGAGGTCAGAGCCAAACGTCTGTTAATTTGTCTGTGTTTTCCATTTATTTTCACCTCCGGTTAAATTACAAAGAAAAGCATTTGCTTAGTTTAAAAATTCTTTCTAATAAAATTAGAATGAGTTTAAATCGCGAAAGATCAAAATTTTAAAATTCCAATACTATAATATAGGTATTTTTTATCTTCCTAGTTACAACTGGCTTCATTCTTAAACCAAGCACCCAAAACAAGACCACTAGAAAGATCTCAAGTGAAATACCATCACAGAGCATAATCTGGGTGTCTGCGAAGTTTTCTCCTTGAACCAGTCCCGATTATAGCCTCACAAGACAATTAAACCGAGTAAATAAGGCACCAAACAATTCTTAAAGAGATCATTTGGTGAAAACATTTTACTGGAGAGTACTTAAAAGTTTGGGCCCTTTCCCGGCTGTCGCTCGAAGCCATTCCCCTTGTTTCTTGTATTGCGGACGAGGCGTTAACCACCTCGGAGATTTATTAAAGTAGCTTGTCTTTTCGAGACACTTGAGGGCATAGACGAGTAAATAATAACAGTAAGGGCATTATTTTACAAGAAGAGTGTCGAGCTCTAATGCGAACACGTAGCATCGTTCTACACAAAATTCGAAATTGTCAAAGACAAATAATAAGTGACCAAAATGACACACACATACATAATTATAATCGAGTTTATTTTAAATGTTAATACGAAAATAATTTTGTTTAATTACATAATATTTGATAGTTGAGTCCATACTGTTTATAAGACAATGGGACATTGGACTTATTATCTATGTTCACAGCCGCCCAAATTTCGCCTCTCATTTTAGGGCTGTTCTTTTTAATTTTTGGGGCTAAAAAGTTTGAGAAGTTTCATAAAAGTAAATAAAGGAGCGATCGAGGGAACACCCGCTACTAACGACGGGTTTCCTGCTCAAACGATTCAAAAAGCAATTTGAAATTTTCGCTGCGAACGGGTCGCTCTGTGAGGTTTTCGGCAGTCAGTTACAGTTGACTTCTCTGGCTTTGACGCAGTTTGGCTTACATCATCTTTATAATTAGGTACAGAACTAGATGTACTGGTAAGTTAATGCTGGGAATTTAGGAAAATAATTGTTGGTATTTAGAAAGGGTCTATTTGCACAGAGCTTAGGTGTATGTTTGTATTAAGAGATTGTGTTTTGGTTCCTAGATAATAACGCAAGAACTAAACCAATCGACATGAACCTAAATTTGTTTACACAATAGAAAATTGGAGTGAATGACCGATCTATTAACGTACATCCTATATCGATATATTATAAGAGAACGGATAAAATAATGTCGTTGAATTGATGTTTTCATAGACACTTATATTATTATCTATATTTATTTTTATATTTTTACAGTTAAATATTAAACTCGGCGATATTATGGGTATTTTATCATATGTTTCAGTCATGTTAAGATGGGCTCTTTAAATCATCATCATCAGCCCACGTTGGTCCACTGCTGGACATAGGCCTCCCCCGTGGCACGCCACATAACTTGGTCCGTCTTCCTTTTCCACCCATTCCCCGCGACACTCAGGATATCGTCACCCCATCTCGCCTAAGGACGCCCTACACTACGTTTGCCGTGACGAGGTCTCCACTCTAGAACACGCCTTACCCCATCGGTTATCGGTTCTGCCGCAAATGTGACCAGCCCATTGCCACTTCAGCTTGCTAATCCTTTCGGGTATTCTGGTTCTCTCCGAATCGCCTCATTTCTGTTGCGATCCTTTAGAGAGACGCCGAGCATAGCCCGCTCCATAGCTCGCTGAGCAACTTTAAACTTTAAAAAATATGATAAGCACTCAAATTCAAATAAATTCGACTTTAACACGTGTCTATAAGTTCACACCAGCCTATGCTTGGTACAAGGCAATGCAAAGCTATCTATCGGTAGAGTTATCTCAAATTAATTTAAACTTGCCCCGCTCTGCATATCAATTAGCGCGATAGAGTTAGCAGTAGGTGAGCGATAACGACTTGGACGTGATTTACTTGCAATTTCACCTAAAATTACCACTAATTAATGAGCAGTGCGCGATCATTTAGCTTCAAGTGCTTTGTACTGCGTGAGCGGTTGAAAAGTAGTCGTATTGTGTCTATATATACAAAATTAACACAATTTCAATACTCTTTATTGAAAACCAGGAAAATACGTTATAACTTAAAACTGTAATACCTACGGATTGTAGCTACATATTATATTAAAATAAAAAATATGGTCATAATAAAATGGGCAGATTTATCTCATAGAGCGATCTCTATCAGGCAAGCGGATTTGCATGGAAAGATTGGTTTAAAGGTCTTCAATACATTCAATAAAGACAGCTAGTTTTAGGATGTGTTTAAACTGACGCTCAGGAAAAGCAAGAGTTGTGAACTAATTTCAGTGTTTGAATTTTTTTACAGCTCCATCACCATCCAAGCACTATTATTATATTAGTATATATGCTCCACTAGATCCTAGAATAACCCTTAACTACTTTTCAGCATGTAAAAGCGCCGACCTCTGTAAGTCATTATTATAAACCGAAAGTAGTTTTTAACATATTCGGCGTGTAAACCGTACGGCACAGTTAGTCGTTCGTAAAAAGAAAATACACATAGCTCTTCAATCATAAAATCAATATCTAATAAAAAAATATCCAGTGGTCAAAGCGTTTTATTCCCCGACTTAAACCCATACGACTAAAAGGCTGAGCCCTGTATAATCCGTACCTTATGCGGGTTGATATAAAATACCGTACCTACATCCCTTGAAAAATAGGAAACATCAATCTAAGCTCCTTATGCGGGTATCCCTCACATATCATAATATTGTCATAGATGCCGCGAGTTCAACTTTGCTAGTCTGAAGTATGTTGAGCAATGCTCCATTTAGCACTCTTTAGTTAGATGTCTGTCGTCGCCTTCAAATACATTTTCTAAAAACATATGCATGCCTCCCCCATACAATATCATCACAAGTCAGTATAAGTTGTTGCTATATTACTAAGTTTATCTGTAGTACAAGAAGAAAATAAATTTATATAATAAATAAAAGTGAAGCACTCGGTGTTGATAATGATAAAAGTTCATGTAGCATGGCTTGTGAGAATCTTGACAACCTGTGATTGTATCAAATACCTTGGCCACGCAACTAACCTATATAATTTGTGTATAAATATAAATTTTGATTTTACTCCGACAGACATTAATTAGAGTAACCCGATTTGTTGGAGTGTATACTACAATTTATTATTTTATTGATTACAAATACAAAAGTTGTTGTAGTTGTATAGTTGTAGTGGTTGTTGTTATTATAGTTGTTGTTTTTATACAAATAGTTTCTTAAATCGTGGCAACTATTCCGATATATTTCTGTGACGTATCCTTTACAAGTCAAGCAATTTTGGGAAGGTGTTCACTCATTGCCGCAGATGTAGGTAAAGATCGGGTTTGTTTGGAAACACCTTTAAGGGATATCTTTGGGAGTGATAAATCTAGACGGGTTGCATTGTTTAACAGGATAGGGATGACAGAGCTAAAAAAAATAAAATCTATTTAGTCGGTCAGTCAAAAAAAAATAGATATAGATTAGCTGAGAATATTATAAAATGAAATTACTGAAATATAATATGTTTGATAATACGTAAGAGCGATCGCGTGATTTTTGAGTGTGGACACGCTACGTTACGTGCAATAAAATGTTTTGGCAAAAGAAGCTCGTGTCGCTATGAAAACCAGGAGCAACATTTGTTGAAACTTATTCTCTAATCAAAAAAAAAATTAGTAATATTATAATATGATTTGTTTAATCACACACTTGGTATTTTTGTGTATATTAATAGAATGATTAAAAAGTTATGATAAGACATAACTTTTAAATTAAAACATTCAGAATAATTAAACAACTTAAAATATTTCATGTTTTTTACTTTTAATACACTTTATATCAGTCTTTTACCACAGTATTTCTTTAAATGTTAAGCATCCACGACGATGCCAATTCATCAAAAGGAACCTTGGTACAAATTTAAAAAAGAAAAAGCAGTACCTTAGCGAACATAAACATAACCTTTTCAACCATTAAACATTACCATTCACCTTGCTAAGAGCAACATTTGTTTCTCACGCCATGGGTGTTGTACCCCTTTCATTATTCATCTCCGGGCGCCCCTTCACCTTCCCTTCCTTTCTTAAGGAAGGAACATTAATTCATTACTTGTATACTTCGTGGTTTAAATTCATTCATATAAAAACATTTGCATTGTTTTTGTTTAGTTGTAGTTGTATGAGTTTGTTACTGCTATGTGTTTAATTAGCTTTAGCTATTTAGGGGTAAACCTCTGCTAAGAAAGGCTAGTAAGCCTTTCTTAGCAGAGGTTACCCCCAGCTTGGGGTGATGATGCGTAACGCGGTTTTCCTGGGTCAAAAAAAACGTTTACGTTATTAAGCCCATTAAATCTGTTTTATTGATCACTCGGTCAGTCAATCAGTCACGCTTGCCTTTTATAAATTTAGAAGATTATTACAACATGTCAAGATCAAATAAAACAGTTGGACAATAAATATAAATATAATAATTAATACAAGAAAAAAAGGACATTGGTGACAGAAACTACTGCCACTACAGCTGGTGCTACTTTAGCATTAAGTTAGTCCTAGCGTTGTGCTGAATAATAAAATAATAATAATAATAAACTACACGTTGTTGACGCAAACGCACGCATGGCGAAACGGACTGTAGGGGGAGGTATGTCCAGCATACGTAAGATGTCGATGTTAATAACGAAACAAGGATAATCTGGGTCCAGACCTCTATAGCCTGATTATAATGGTCAGGCAATATTGTCAAGTATGTCAAACGCACTGGAGAGACAAGCATAGGACCGGAAGGTGGCCATGTGAAGACGTATTATATCTATCAGTGGATGAAAACTGGTTATGTGAATAGAAATATATAAGAAGAAGAATTTGTATTTTTTTTGTCATTATTGCAAATTCTACTACTACTAAACCTTCAAATCAAAACTTGTTTGAATGATACTTTCAGTTGAACTTTTAAAAAAACAGCATATATTCTACACGCGCAAAACCGCAGAGCGCATTTAGTTCCTTAATAAATCACCCAGCAATTAAAATATTGCATGTTTTAAGCTCCACTTACACAAAAAGAAATGTACTTGACTTCCATTACGTGTTTTGGCAGCGCGCCAAGAGAAAGAAAGGGGACCCATTTCTTGCTTTCGCCTCTTTGTTTGCAGATGGCCTCTGTCAATATTGTCCGATTTTAAGCTCTAGCGTTGACGACTCCAGGGAAATTTCTTGAGCAGTCTTTCAATTTTTAATAAGGCTCCTAGTTAGTCTCACTTCATTCTAAAATTATTTATGAGAAATCTTGAATGGAGGAATGAACGAGGAAATGTGAACATAGAGAATTTTGCTTTCTGGACGTATAAACCTCTAGTTTAGACCTTAAAATAGTATTTAGTGGCAGAAAACTTTTCAAACTATAAAAACATTCAATCATCGAGACATGGTAGAATTAGCTATATAGATTAAGAATGATAAAATCTTTTCGGTGGTCCATCGTTGATGATATTAGGTACCTGAATGACATAATAATATTATGAATATAGTTCAACCATTTGACCTGCATCAATTAACAAAACAAAAAGGCTCTCCAACGTGCCCTGCAAACGAACAGAGCTCAACAAATACAATATCAATGGCATTTTTCCAATGTTTCCTATGTTATAAAAACAAAACATTATTTCTAAATTTTTCTTCATTACCAAAACAAAATTCGGTCAGTAGTGAAATCTTTTCAAGTCGACTGTTTTCTGGGATTTTGTAAGTTTTTACAAATTGTCCTGAAGTCTGTAAGAGACAAATAGAGTTGGTGAGTCCGGTCACGTATCGCGGACGATAGGCTGGCGTATTATTCGGTAGGTCGTGTGTGCTTTTGTTACCCATTATTTGACATATTGGGAATTAAATCGATGAGACGTGGACATAGTATGTACCTTATAACCTAGTTTAAAGACTTTAGATTAGATTACATTTTATTGCTACAACTTACAAGTACCTAGTATGTCCCGGCTGGGACATTGAAAATAGGGGATTTTCTTTTAATAATTAGTTTAATCCAAAGATTACAGTAGGTTTCTCGTAAATTATAAAGTTAATTGCTAAATGCGCGAGCGTCGTGAGCGCGGCGGTCGGCTTGGTGGCCAGCGGTGCGAGAGTGTGACGCGGCGGTAGCGGAGGCCGGCCGTAGGCCTGCGCCCCCGCTCCTCATGCCGCATCCATTGGTGGCCCAGGAACATATATAGGTACAGCGCCATATATTCAAGGCGGTGGCGCGTACATAGTACTAAATACAATTTGTAATGTAAACAGTGTAACAATTGGCGGTCTTATCGCTAAGAGCGATATCTTCCAGACAACCAAACTTTAATGAAATTTACAAGTAGTGTGAAGCAAGGTGAGACTTGATCGAGTTAACTAACCTTAGTTCGATGCACACCAAACACGTTTCTTCCCAATCTATTATTCTGAACTATATACATATTATTAGACATAAAGAAGTAACAAGAATCTTCACATTCAACATAATATGTTAATCTAATTATTTCAAAAAACAAGCCTTGACCCTAGATTTGTATAGATTTTTTTCAAAATTATACTTTAATGTGTGACGCATACATACACAAATTTTATACCCTCTATGTGTAAGGAATACATATTTTCGTGGAAAGTGCCCATCCTGTCTTTATTGTCCACTAGGCTTTAGCGGTCGCTTCCGGCGCCGAGATTGTACAAGACTAAAATCTGCCTTATTGTGCTCTATTCTCTTTGTCCACGCACTATTCATAAACGTATGGTGTAATGGTCGAGACAAAAGGACATCTACTAAGAAATAGGGTTTATACTTCAACAAAACAGAAGACTGATTACACAACTATAGTCAAATCACAACCAAATGCAACTCATTTACTTTTTAATCCAGGGAGGGATTTATCCCGCCTTCTAGGTATAGTCTGCTGCCATCTACAGCCGCATCGTCGCTTAACATCACGCGAGATCGTGGTCAAAGGCTTACCTTTAATGAATAAAAAAATGACAAATTTGTTTTGTAAATTTGGTGTGAAATAATGTGTTAAGTATATATTTATCTAAAGTTTATGTTCTTTAAAATGGAGTTCAATTCACTAAAATCCCCACTTGAGACCTCAATAATTATGACTTAACGACTGTCCCTTACACATTTTAAAGGGACAACCAGGATCAAAATTTATGGGTAGGATCAAGTTTGTTGCTGAAAAAGAACTCGCTTTTTCTTCACAAAATTTACAATTCCCATATATTATTGCGAATCATATAGAGTTAATTTTAATTCTTTAAGAAATATCCTATATTTTAATCTACCCCTACATACCTTTAATAGGTCCCAGTTATTTTATCATAATAATTAAATTCGTTTTAGCTCAAATCCAGTCCTGTACTAGTAAAAGAAGATAATAAAAGCACCCTGGGTTTGATAAAAATCGTTATAATATAAAGTAGATACGTGGCAGATGGGACAATTGCCTATAAAATACTCAATTGTGTTACTTTAAACTCTATATAACTTTAAAACTACTACTGCTGCCAATAAATTCAAATTCTCAAAACACATTTGCACATAAATAGAATCGAAATGGAAACAAGATTTTCAAAGTCAATAAAAGTGTTGGGTAAGTTTTCACTCTTTCAATTTTTGTCCAGTTTTAAAATATACAATGCTCTGCACACAAAATGTTTCTGATGCCTTGAGGAGCGGTGTGCTCTTTAAAACTGACAAACTCTGCAAGTAAGTTTATTTTAACAACGACTTCCTAACACTGTTCGTGGTTTATGTTTAACACAAGCTGAAAGAGCTTATGTTACGACCACAGATAATATAAATGGAATAGATGCATTATTGTTAGGCCCATAAAATGAGAAATAGTTTAACGTGATCAGTTATAATATCCAAAATATTAGTCTTTACTTTGAAATCAATATAATTTAATATTATGATAAAATAGGTCGACATTTATTATATATGTATTAAATTATGTAAAGCACAATTTAAAAAATCTAGTTAGAAAAATATAAAAAAACCTAACGCATACAATAACCGCTATTACTAAATAAGCCACTGCTGAACATAGGCCTCCCCTTTATTGGACTTCCATATATACCGGCTCGAAGCGATCTGCATCCAGCGTCTTCCGGCGACATTTATAAGGTCGTATGTCCACTTTGGAAGGACGTCCTATGCTGCGTTTGCTAGTACGTGGTATTTATTCGAGTAAAAGTGTTTATATCCAAATAATATTTCAGAGAAAATAAAGTAGATGAACTTTCGTTATCTATCCTTGTGTGCTGATGTTACGACTAACACAAACGTAGCCTGACTTCTCCCATAATATCAGGTTACTCAAAACCTGCTTAGAACATGCAAATAGGTTTATGGAGTTTTAGTAACTTGGATGGCTAATAACCTTGTGTTATTATGCTTATACCTTCATAATCTTATGCAAAGTTTGTACTGATGTGTGGGGTATTGGAACTTGTTCGAGCTCAAAGTGATGCTGCAGAGGTATAATAATTATATTATAAGAAATAATTTGCTCTCCTACGAGGACAAATCAGAGAGATACAGATGGAAATAATCCGTATAATGCTAATGCTTAGAAAAAATAGCAGTAATAAGAAACGTCTACACAAAACTATTTTTAAGAAGTTGATTAGTAAGTAATAATATGATAATTATCACTTTTTTACTTACTTTTTTTTAATTGAATGATAATTATTAAGATTGTTCTTAATTGCAAGCTCAAGGATGACGATACAAGGCGTTTCTTTTTACGCTCCCGTTTTTCTTTATAGCACTTCTAATAAACTACAGCAATATGGCCTTGTCTTTTTATTAGCTACAGATGCAGATGAGTTACTTATCACATCTTGCTTTCTGTTTTCTTGTTTCACACCAATTCTATTCTATGAGAAACTATGGATGTTGGGTGCAGAGTGCAGGTAGTTTATAAGTATATTAAAATCACAAATCTTTCTTTCTGTCTATACTAAGCCCCCTAGTATGCAACAGACTGAGAACAGAATAACTTACGGTCGTAAACGTACGTCATAATCGATATAAGTGGTGGAACTATTTACAAGACTAAGAAATTTCAGATATTTTATCTTCTTTTTTTTACCATCTTTCTTTGTTATGAAAACATAATATTATTCTAAATCAAGAGTCCTATTATCCTGTACACAACGCCCAAACCACTATTTAACATGCAAAACTAGTCCGATGCCTGGATTTCTCGCCAAACGTCAAAAACAGCTACACAAACATCCTGGCTAGATGGCCGTGCGATGAAAATTAATAAACAGACTCGAACGATAAGTCATATCCATGTTAATTTTATTAATCGGGACTTATCGCATCATTATGTTCATGTTAGTTTTATAAAAAACATTATAAAACCAACCTCGACGTTTTGGCTCAGTTACATGAGCCGTGGTCATGAGCAGACTGGAGAGGCAACGTTCCTGCGGCGTTAAGATGGTAGATTTACATTTACACTCACTCGGTCAAAAGTGTTCTCAGGGTTGTCATGACACAAAACACTTTGTATCCTCCTGTTTTCGAATTACGTTAGGACGCAAACACATTCTTATTACCGGACCTTTTTATTAAGTCGGATGGCTGAGAGGTTACCAACGATAAGTATAATAGGAAGAAGAGAACAGAAATTCGCACACGTTGCATAGCTTGAATTTTAGTGCCAAACCCATTTTTTTTTATTTATTTTTTTTATTCGAGATAGGCCTACGTTTGACCACATCCCACCTGATGGAAAGTGAAAATCCAGTCGACGATGGATCACGTAAGATGCCTAGAAAGGTACCTATTCACTCGTGCCTTCAATTAAGGTGTAAGGTGGCGATAGAAATTACTGGGCTCTTGAGACTTACACCTTGTGTCCCTGAATAAAATGCGCAGCGTGGTGTTTCGAAGGATTTTATTTATTTTATACAAAACAAATGGACCCGCACGCATTTTGTTGTACCAAACAGGATATTATTAGTGTTTCTCTACTGTATTGTGCATCTATTGAGCATGTTATAAACCTTCCTCTTGAATCACTCATAAAATCTATTCAAAAATCCTCATCAAAATCCGTTGCGTAGTTTTAAAGATCTAAAAATACATAGGGACCACTCTGGTCTGTGATAGGGACAGACAGACATGGGCAGCGACTTTTTTTATACTATGTAATGATGAGTTTCTAGTAGGTAATATAAATACTGCGGCTTTATGGTTTAAAGTTAGTTTAAATTCGTTTGACTGCCAAAACAATAAAAAATAGGTACTCGTTGAAAACAAAGGTCATTTTGTTAGCAGGGTCGACTGCACCGTAATCGAATTACTGCGGTCCTTACAAACTGCAGTTCGCAGTCCCAGCGCCACCTAAGGGACTCTTGACCTAACCTCCGTTGTTGGCCAAGTGTAGATACAACACTCCCCCACTCCCACATTTTCACGAATGAAACGGAACATTTTCACATCCCTTCAGCGCACTTGAGTTTTAAAACTCAGTATTTTTAGCACAGCCAGTTTTGCGTTACGTAATTTTTCAACGTTTGTCTAGATTAGCGACCGCCATTTATTTTGGTGAACCTGAGAGACTAACAAATCACTTGAAGATTAGTCTGGATCTGACTGTAAATTGCGTCTCAAGTCTGTTCATAAAATGTTTTTATGATACTAGCTGGTCTCCAGAGTTTTATATTATGTTGAGAAAGCTTGAATACAAAATCCTAGGCAAAAAAATACTTACACACTACTTTAAACTTATATACCAAATTTCAACACAATCAATCATCATTATCAATCATAAAATTATATGCGAGACAACACAACGAATTGACAATAAGTGAGTGTAAATGCCACTTCACCTAGTTCTAAGAAAAAATATGGAAAACGAACTTCGGGTATGTGTATTCGCCCCACGCTATTAAGCACTTAACACAATATTCCTCCATAATAGTCCAGTAAAATCCCACTTGCCCAGCTAATTCCCATGTTACTGACCGTGAAATTAAATACCCTATCCCCTTACGTAGCCACTAACTGATCAGCAAAGTACCAATTTGGCGTACGATTAGCTTTTTAAAAGCCAATTGCCGATACCACGTGGTTCCCTTCCGAATCACATTATCGGAAAAGCTGTTTCGAGACTTCAAGTAATAGAACGGTCCACTTAAAATGTTCCCCGGACACTATTTGGTGGCTAATAGCGTGCTTTAAGGACGCTAAACACGATCGTAACGCGGTTCTAAACTTCTAGCTGTAGTTTGAATTAAGCCAAGCGTTTGGTTTATTGGTGCATTCACTTACTATGTAATACATATATTGGTAATTAAATTTTTTCATTGTCACTGTTTTTGACTATACAATACATATATATAAATTAATTGTGTTCTAATACAGCAATCAATTGATTAAATTTATAATTACTTAAATAAAAGCTTTTAATGATCTTTTATGGCATACGTGGCAACAAGAAGACTGCCCGCCGAATTGTAAGCAGTTGCGCTGCGACCCTTCAATCTTCAAGGCTATATTCCCTCATTTTTTTGGAAAGACCCACGTTGAAGTAATGCAAAGATCGCGGGAGATCATTCTTTCACTATGCAGCAAAAAGGATCGGGAGAAGAAACGCGCAGTGTGCGATGCCTACGTCTCGATAGTCATGATAGATGGGCTTTCAAGCGGAGACAGCTAGTTCGGTGACAGAACCATCGTTGACCGGATCTGCACTTTCCATCAGGTGTGATGTGGTCAAACGTAAGCCTTTTAACCTTTAACCGTTTAAACTTTCATCTTATTTTTGAGCGTAAATTTTCTCTTAAATATTTTAGTAGGGTCATTGTACCTACGCATAAATTTACCTCTGCAAAGATTTCTAAAATAAAGCTGCCTCATTACTTTTCTCAGATAATAAACATTCGTAGGCTAAATTTTAAATAATGCTTATTTCATTCTGAAAACGTTTTTATATAGAGTAAATAATGATTTTAATTTATATTTATCTCGAGAGAAACACCAGTAAGACAAATGAGATTGTGTTGAAAATGAGCAATTAGTTTTGAAAATGAGAAATGTGCGCAGGTTGGCGATTTTGATTACTCACTCATTAATGATAAATGTGCATAGCTACTTTAATATAGACCTTACTTTTTCTCTTGTAAAGCTAGTGCACACCAGTACATAATAATTTGATTAGCCTGAACTTATCGGTTAGTTTTACAAAAAACATTATAAAACCAACAAGTCTAATCAATTTATGAGTTTAAGTTCATATACCTACGTATCATTAAAGTACCTGTGACTAATAAAATTAACATAAAAAGGGATCATCGTATATTGTGTTCCTCTATACGACAGCACATAAAACAGATTCCGCTGTAAATTAACACTTCACACAGCAGTTAATATCTCTTTTATTACATCTAGAGTTAATTACCGCGGTCTATTTATTACCGTGCTATAGCTTTCTCATTAAAACAGTGTTATTATCTTAGATTAAAATAAAATGGGAGGAGACGGTATGCGCTATCGTTGCTTTAGCCAAACTTGGGCCTGATGGGTCGGAAAGTGTCGGTTGCAGCGCCGACTTACGGCTAAGACGACGACCTCTGTGGCGCAGTGGGCTAATACCCGCCTGCAACGCCGAAGGTTGCTTGTTCGATTCCCACATGGGTCAAATATTTGTGTGATCCACAGATATTTGTTTCTGGTCTGGGTGGCTTTCTGGATCTATTATAAGTATGTATTTACGAAAGAAAAGTATATAAGTATTATATCCGTTATCCTAACCACCATAAAACAAGCATTAAGTGGCTTAGCTTGGGGTTTGGTGTCGCTGTGTGAAATGTCGTGAATTTTTTTTTATTTATTTATAGGTATATAATTAAAATTGTATGCATGAACCTCATTGGAGCGGTCCATTTGCGAGACGCCAGTCCCATGTCTTCCCTTTTTGTTTTAGCCTAAGGTTATTATGCATGTAAATCAGAATTGCGACCTAATTTTGGTGTCTTAACCACGTGCTTTGCATATTATTCATGGGTGATAAACATCAACCTTTCCTGTTAATGTGTTGACAAATAGTTTAAGGGAAGGCATGCGGCTTTTTTAACGGAATTTTAAAACGGTAGAGATTTATAATTCAGTTTTTTTTTCAGACGAATATCAGCTCAATTCGTCGAACTGTTTAGACGTAAAAGAGTAAAAAACGTCCATTGGTATTAAATATACGAGTAGTTAAAAACCTAAATTGAATCACTTTAAATACAGCACATAATTACATTTCATAAATATTTATAACTTAACCTAAAAAATCCGGCCCCATTATTATTATTTTCAAACTAACTACTTACCAAAAAGATTTATCATCTTCATCACATCATCATCTCAGCCGTAAGACGTCCACTGCTGAACATAGGCCTCCCCTTTGGACTTCCATATGTACCGGTTGGAAGCGACCTGCATCCAGCGTCTTCCGGCGACCTTTATAAGGTCGTCTGTCCACCTTGTGGGTGGACGTCCTACGCTGCGTTTGCTAGTCCGTGGTCAAAAAGATTTATAGATCTCAAAAACTTATTGGTACATCTATTCTTGTCACTAGCCATTTATCGCTAAGACGAGGTAATCTAGCTTAAACCACTGCTAATGCGATCTTCCACAAGGCAGCCTATGTAATCGTAATGGACAGAGATAGACGTCATCAGACCCTGTTTCAAAACTTGGGTGTCTATCATTTATGGATGTGTATGACTTTGGTATATTTTGATAAATTTGAGTTGGAAAGCTTAGGTGTCTATCATTTATGGATGTGTATGACTGGTACATTTTGGTAAATTTGAGTTGTTTAAGAGTTTCGTCTTAAGATTCAACCAGCTCGCTCACACGATATGACATATTATTATGAAACACTACCTGCGCCCAGCGGTTTTATCCGCCGCTGTACTATACCTATGTGTTATCTGGAATAAGCTATCTCTATACCAAATTTCAGCTCAATCGGTCCACCCGTTTAGGCGTAAAGAAGTAACAAACATACACACTTACTTACAAACTTTTGCATTCATAATATAAGTGTGATAAATTCATAGAATTTACTGTTTGAAAAATTTTGATGAAATGGTATGTTTTTTTTTAATTCAAAAAGCTATTTCCAGATATAGGAAGGGTTTAGCATACCAGCTGCCATGATGTTATGGCGTCCCGAAGGAATAACCCCAGGTTTTTAGTGAGTATCCCCACCGCAGATAAAGAACTAAATAAAATATTATTTATCACCAGCTTAGACAATCCTGATGACTTCAAAATAACCTCTCTGTGCCTCTACGTTCAAATGAAATTTATTTATTTATTTCTAATCAGACACTTACTTGATATGCTTACAGTTATAACCAAAGCGCAATCATGAACAAAATAATTTGAGTAGTTTTGCACAATCAACAATTTTACCAGGATAATGTTAGTTTTAATTAGCTAAATCATTTTAAAATAAAGTTAATTTTGTTCGTTAAAACAATATTATAATGTACTTAGTTCATTCAAATTTGAAAGTGCTCCGAGCACGGGTGTCGAGATCACAAATTTGTATTCCTCGCTCACAATAAAGTTCATTTAAATATAAATGCGACAAGACCTTTACTCCTATAAACTCAGCAGTTATTTTTTACGACGATACCGAAAATAACTTTACCCATTTACAAAGCTTAGGAAGTGGTATATAATGACAATGTTGGAATTAAAAGGTTTAAAGGGTACAATTTGTACCTGACTTTATGCTATGAAAAGTTTTTAATACAAATTATACAGGACGACGTCTAGTAATTTTAACTAGATGGAAAATAATTATATTTTATTATGAGATCTTCATAATTATATCAATTTATTTGTAAATGCCTGTATTGAGAAAACAAACTAACAATACTACAGCTACTACAACAGTTGAGAACACTTTTATTAACCACAGATCGGCCATAAGCCAATCTACAGAAAATCCAAAATCCATTTGCCATTAAAAAAAAAAAAAAAAAAAATATTTGTATATTTCAACTCGATATGTATAGTAGCTTTAGTATGAAAAAGTCTTAAGCACAAAACACTGAAATTTTAATTTCTACTATAGTAGTACATTTTCTCTGTCGAATTTTAATACGACCTTTTGTGGTCGTCACGACACTTGATTGATGTACAAAAATTACATAAAAAGATCTTCAAAACTAAAATAGTATAATATAAAACTAAGTTTCGAGTTAGTAGGTACGAGTACGCATGTCTTATAATATAGGTGTCAAACCTTTCTTCTCAAGACGTCTATATAATACCTACATAATAAATATGCCAATCTAATAAGTGCATGTTTTGAACAATACAGTCTATCTTACTAATATTATAAACGTGAAAGTTTGTAAGAATGGATGTCTGGATGTGTGTTTGTTACTCTTTCACGCCTAAACGGGTTGACCGATTGAGCTGAAATTTGGTATAATGATAGAAGACTTAGACCCTGGAATAACACATAGGCTATAAGGCACAGCTAGCATAATATAATTTATATGAAATTAAAAACACCCTAGTAAAGTTTGAGTACCATTCAACATTACGTCACCGAAATCCGTGAGCCATAACTTTATCAAACCGTCAATTTTATGTTGCGCCAATAAAGTTACAGCACTACATCAAAACAAGGAACTGCAATACATTATGTACGACGTACTGGCACCGATAAATCCTGACTGGATTTAAAATTTCAAACGCCGCCTTCGCGTCAATTTTCATACAATATTCATGGTTGCAACTTTATCGGTTAAGTAGCGTATGAAATGTTCTAGACTTATTAAACTTTTGTTGTTACTAGAATGGTCGTATTCTTACAAAAATATCACTATGGGTTTGTCTTACTGAGATAAAAATACATAATATTATTATATTATATCCTCACGGCATTCGATAGTTTAGTATTTTAGATCGATAAATGAAGAGGCAAGGAGTTGGAAAAGTTTTCAGATTCAGTTTAAAGACATTTATTCCTCATTAAGACATACATTGGTAGTCACTTACATGAGAAACATTTAAAGTAAAAGTATATGAAATAACATTATTGATTCGTCGTTCTTAGTCTTAAGTTAATTTTAACAATGAATAGAAAAAACACAAATGCTAAAATAAGTTAACAAAATATGAGGGTAGGTAAAAAACAATTTTGAATAATTAAAATATTAAGAATTCATTTTGAATACATGTTCCGCTAATTTTGATTTGAAAATTTGCAGTGAGTTAGAGTTTCTAATTACAGATGGTAACTTGTTGTAAAGCTGTGCACCTTCGTAGGTGATCATTTTTTGTCCATAATTAGTGCGCGTCTTTGGAAGTACCAACAGACTCGCGCGACGGCTGCTTCGCTTGGTAACTTGGCGCACGAATTTGAATGTCAAACTAGTATGGAGAGAGCTTTTTAATAGTTTATAAATTAATATGCAAGTGTGATATGTGTGTAATTGTTTTATGTTCATTATTTTAGTGTCGCTATAGATTTTGTTAGTAGGAGTTAAAAATGGATATCGAAAAAGATTAGTTTTTGTTTCAAAGAAGAAGTTTCAAACCTTTTCTTTAAACAAAGGTAGGCCAAGCATAAAGGTAGGTCGCGCAATGTAAACTTCCGTAGTACTGGCAAAATATGAACATCTTGATAATCTGATCCATCTTGAGTAACTCAATAATATCTCCGAAGTAAGCTTTAACATTATAGTTTTCCAAAATATATTAAGTTAACTTTTAATAAGTAGAATTAAATGTATCTCATGAGCTTTTTAACAAAATAAGAGCGTATACATTTGCTTGGACCCTTCAAATTAGCTAGTTAAGAACTATCAATAGTGATTAATATTAAGGAAGGGTAAGCTTAAGCCGGTAAATTGAATTAGGACACAGTTCATGAAATTGATACGGATTCGTCCGACTCAATGGGTTGAGCATGGAAAGGACAACGTTGGCAAAAGGTCAAAAGATAACGATTAAATAGGTATAATACCTACTTGTTACATACGCTTATCTCAACTTCTTCTGAATACTTTTGACAGATTTTATCGACGGAACTTTATGTTTTAATGCTCATTTATTTTTATTGAATAGAAAAGGACGTTAGAACAACTTTACTGGGTTGGCACAAAAACCAAAAGTGAGTTTTAGCCTATGATAACAAGAATCTCCAATTAGGTCTGTCGTGAGCCACCTATCGTCATTCTTCCGTGAAGATTACTCAGGTTCTCAAGTCCCCAAGTTACGTAAAAAAGTTGTATTTTCTGTAATGAATGGACGTCCCAGTTAACAAGTTAGAATTACTATAAGCAAGTTGTCCACTGACCATTCATCTAGAAACATTGTTTTAAGGGCGCGGAATAATGGCCTATTATATTGGAAATACCCACGTTTCCCCTGTAGCAAGTGTTCCACTGATTTGTTAGTTCGTTATTTCGAAATGCCGCCAACTTCGAATAAATATAGTTCGACAAGTCATTGTTTTGACAGAACCTACTTCAATAACACATTTCTTCGAAAGACCACGTTTATAAGACAACCCTTGATTGGCTGATAACATTGTTTTAACAGATACTACGACAAAATAAGCCTTGGCGAACAATTTTTATATATATAAAAAACACGTAGAAAAAGCTAAACATTTATTTTCCTTTCTTCAATTCATTGTTCCATTTTCACTGGCATTTTCTTTATTTCTCGTCCATTCACAAACATATTAAGTCAAGTGGCAGCAGGAACCAAGTCTCATTTCGTTTCGAGGAAACTTTGAACTTTTTAATCACTGACTTTGTTTACTTTCTTTAACTTGGAACGGTCTATTAAAAAAGGAAAAAAAAAAGAAATTTCTGATCTCACATCATGGCAAGATGTATTTTCAGATGAACATATTCTGTAGACGACGTAACTTATTACAGAGATTTACTTAAGTCTGCTTATCCAATTTCTTTTAAATTTATTCATAGCTTGTCACTGAAAGCTTTTTTAAATAATACATGTCTGATGTAGTGTTCTCGCAATATGATATTCATACATTTTTAAGGAGCTATAATAATCCTGAGAATATTAAACTTTTTATTTATATAAAAGTAAATCTTCCCCCTGCACGGTTTTCTGGAAGAGATCGCTCTGAGCGATAGGACCGCCAATCAGTACTATAACCTACTGTTAGCTTTAAGTTTTGTGTTTGTAAATTTTACTTCATTATGTTGTACCAATAAAGAGTTGGGGTGGGGTTGTGGGTTGGGTTGTTGGTTGATGATATCCGGAGGGTCGCTAGGAGTGGTTGGAGGAGAAAGACGGAGGACCGAGTTGAGTGACGTGCCTTGGGGGAGGCCTATGCCCAGCAGTGGACGAACATAGGCTGATGATGATGAATAAAGAGTTATTTATCTTTATCTTTAATAAATTAATGTAAATTTAAGACTCTATTACAAGCTTTTATTTACTTTCACTTGTCTGTTGTCGGTCTGTCTGTCTGTAATCAAATCTTGCAAGTTAAATTAGACCCACTTCCCGGTGTCCGATTGAGCTGAAATTTTGGATGCATGCATAAATCGGATGACAATGCAATATTATTATGACATGGAGCTGATCTGACGATGGAGCGGGAAGGTGGCTATAGGAACTCCGTAATTAAACGACGTAACCTCATCGAGTCTGGGCTTATTTGATTCGTCTTGACGAGTACTTTATGGTAATAATAATAAAAGCTTATTTTTAAAAAGGTTTTTTTAAATTTCACTTGTTTATTTATAAATTTAAAAAAGATTACTGTAAATATTGCTGTATTTACCACCACTTATATTTTAGTAACGTTAATCGTTGACGCTATATTTACGTTACATAAAAAAAATTATAATTAATTATTATAATCCTCAGTAATTTATTATTAAATTCAACAGATCTAAAATATTTCCTGTGTTATTTTTTTACTTTAAAAAAAATCAGTACTTTCAAATCGTCATATTATATTGTAGGTTTGTTGATTTATTTTGTTTTAAACAAAGAAACAAAACTAATGGGAACTCTGTAGAGTTTGGTCAGAGCTTGCATTCTACTCGCAGAACTTTCCCAATCTTGCTAATGTCTTCCACCAGTCTGGGCCAAAATAGTTTCCTTTAGTCGCTATCTACTCTTTTGTTTAATAGAAAAGAATAAGTGAAATAGTTCAACAATTATTCAACTTAAAGTTTTACCTTTATAAATTCAAAATAATACCAGTAAGTTATTAAAAACTGATTATTTAATTTATTTTTAAGAAAGATCTTAAAGAGCTATTGAGATTATTTTAGAATTTTATTTTTGTTAAGTGGATTATATATTATGTTGAAGTAAGATAGAAATGGCCGTTTCAGAATTATATTACTAGGGATATATTTATGAACCGAACTTAAGTTATAAGGAATCAATTCATTAGTATCATACTAGGAACATAACCATATGTCACGGCCAAAGCCCGAAGTCACTGTTGGTTAACCAAGTTAGGTAGGTAAGTAAGTGTAGTTAGTTAGATGTGAACAAAATGTGTGTCTAAGCAAAACTTGATTTTATTAGACGAAGTTTAGGGCAGTCCGACATCATTAGGTTAGGTTAGGTTACGGGGACCGCTTCCGAAGGCTCATGGATGCCTGTCTGGAGTCGGGGCGGTTCCCCTCGCGGTGGAAGGCAGGCGGCCTAGTGCTCCTCCGAAAGGAGGGGCGCGCAGCAGACTCTCCCGCAGCGTACCGTCCCATCGTCTTGCTTGACGAGGCGGACAAGTTGTTTGAACGGGTGGTGGCTTGCCGCCTCGTCAAGCATCTCGCCGAGGTAGGCCCGGATTTGTCCGATCGACAATTCGGCTTCCGGGTGGGTCGGTCGACGATTGACGCGATCAAGCGCGTCAAGGCCCACTCGGACATGGTGGTCGCCCGCGGCGGTGTTCTGTTGGCGGTGTCCCTGGACATCGCCAACGCGTTCAACTCCATGCCGTGGGCCGTCATCAGGGAGGCACTGAAGTACCATGATGTGCCTCCCTACCTGAGCCGGATTGTCGGGGCCTACCTCTCGGATAGGTGCATCATCTATCCGGGCGACGATGGACGGACGCTGCGGAGAGAGATGTCGTGCGGTGTTCCACAGGGCTCGGTCTTAGGACCGCTCCTGTGGAACATCGGATACGACTGGGTGCTGCGCGGGGATCTTCCCCCGGGGGCCAGCGTGACGTGTTACGCGGACGACACGCTCGTCATGGCCCCGGGGGGGACATTCCAGGAGGCTGCCCGCCTTGCCACCGCGGCGGTGGGGGAGGTGGTGGCACGGATAGGGAGGTTGGGACTCCGGGTGGCCCTCAACAAAACCGAGGCCCTGTGTTTTCACGGGCCTCGGAGGGCCCCGAGTAGGGGTTCCACTATCCCTATCGGGGAGGTCTGCATCGGGGTCGAGCCCTCGATGAGATATCTTGGACTCGTCCTCGACGGGCGTTGGAACTTCCGGGAGCACTTTGCCCGGTTGGCTCCCCGCCTGATGGGTGCGGCGGCCGCTCTCAAGCGGCTGCTGCCAAACCTAGGCGGACCTCGGACCAGCTGCCGTCGCCTGTACGCGGGAGTCGTGCGGTCCATGGCTCTGTATGGAGCCCCCGTATGGGTGGATGCCCTGACGGAGCAAACCATCGCCCATCTGAGACGGCCTCAGAGGGTGATGGCTGTCGGGGTAATACGGGGTTACCGCACGGTCTCCTACGAGGCGGCGTGCCTCTTGGCAGGATCTCCCCCCTGGGACCTGGAGGCGGAGCTGTATGCGGCGCGCTACGAGTGGCGTGCCGCGCTCCGCCTCCGCGGGCTCACCGCGTCTCCCAGGGAGGTAGAGAGGTGGAAGGAGGAAGCCAAGGAGGCACTGCTCGAGAGGTGGAGTACGCGTCTGGCCCACCCTCGAGCAGGCAGCTGGACAGTGGTGGCAGTCCGTCCACTACTCCAGCAGTGGACGGACAGAGAGCACGGGTCCTTGACCTTCCGGCTCGTGCAGGTGCTTTCCGGGCACGGATGCTTCGGAAAGTACTTGCACCACGTAGCCGGCAGGGAACCGACCCCTGCTTGCCACCACTGTGGTAGCGACGTGGATACGGCGCAGCACACACTGGAGGAGTGCCCAGCTTGGGTCAGTGAGCGCCGTGCCCTCGTCGCTGTTATGGGGGACGAACTCTCGCTAACAACCATGGTAAGAGCCATGGTTGCGAGCGAGGAGTCGTGGCAGGCCGCGGTTTCGTTCTGCGAGAGTGTCATCTCGCAGAAAGAGATCGCGGAACGCGAACGGGAGGTCACCACCGACCTCCCGATGCGTGCCCGGAGAAGGGGGCGTCGGAGGCGTATCTTCCACGCCCTTCTCCAGCCCCCATAACCTGGGTCTAGGCGGCGAGTACGGGGGTACTCGTCGCCGCAAGCACAGACCCACGAGGTGGCGCGCGCGGTGTTTCCGCGCGCCCCTTGAGAGGGTGGGGTGAAACTCCTCTTCACCCCACCGCGGAGGGGTCCTCCTGTCAGTGAGGACCAAACGCCGTCGGGGCCGCGGATGAATGCTTCGGCGTACCCGTTGCCCCGAAATTATGGCGTCCCGCAGGACACCCCCAGGTTTTTTAGTGGGTATCCCCGCCGCTCCCATCTTTGGCGGGGGAGTCCCACATACCGCCCCGCGCCCCCCGGTGCGGGGTGATGATGCGTAACGCATTTTTCCTGGGATAAAAAAAAAAAAAAAAAGGTTTACGGCAGCGGCCGGCTAAGCGCCAGGTATGACTTATTCGAATAACATAGTTCATAAATCATCATCAAGAAACCTATTCCGGTAGTAGCCGCACTTAGGACTTTAGCTGCAACCATATTACTACGTTCCGGCTCATAATTATATCCCTAGTAACATAATTTCAATTTCTATGTTACTGCGAAATATAAATTGCTAGAATGATTGTTATTTGATGACTTTAGATATCATTGAAAATTGAAACTATACAAAGGACATTCGCTAACTTATCCGTTCCCACAGGAAAGCGTTTACTTAAGATCAGGGAAGGAAATTCGCCACTAATCTCTGCAGCGTCGACGATCCGACATCTGCGCGGATTTGTTTCAAAAACTTTTTTCCATGCCATAGATTCAACCAATTACCGAAGCGAGAAAAAAGGCCATTTGTCACAGGCTGAAAAAACTGGGCACAGGCCCACCGACCCGTCAGTCCGTCTGTCTGTAGACCTACATCAAAAACCCGGTGACTGACACATCGTATTTATAATTCTGTCTACTGCAACGTGAAATGAAAAGAAAACCCGGGTCGTACTGTGCCTAAACAATTAGGAAACGATATTTTATCATTCTTAGTGTACGCCCACTTCAGCCGGACTGACCTATATCTGACTTCGAAAAAGAAACTTTACGAAATGCGGGCCGATTCAGAGTCAGACGAAACTCTGTCAAGGTTCGCTTGAAAATGGCCAAAACATAACGCAGCAATACATTTTCGTATAGTTATATAGCAGGCAAAAGAGTATGGTGCAATCGTAATATCACCAAAGCCACGAAAGTCCGTCTAATGAAGAGCCTAGTCTTCCCGGTACTTCTTTATGGCGCAGAAACATGGACGGTTCGCCTCAAAGACCGACGCAAAATCGTTGCACTGGAGGTGTGGTGCTGGCGGCGACTGCTGCAGATTCCTTGGACAGCGTTTAGAACCAATGTCTCAATCCTGGAGGAGCTTAAAATCAAACAGAGATTATCGTCGACTGTGCAAGCACGAATCCTTAAATATTTCGGCCACGTTGTTCGAAATGAATACTCCATGGAGAGACTCGTTGTCCAGGGAAATGTGGAGGGCAAGCGGTCACGCGGTCGATCACCTACGCGTTGGACAGACCTCATCAAAGCTGCGACACAAACCTCTGAGTGCAGAGTTCCCGAGACGCTGGAGACCGTGACAAGTGGAGGCGCATGGCAAGGGCTGTTTTAGCCAATAATGAAAACGCAGCATCATCAACCACGACCACTCTGTCAAGAGTGAACGACTAAGGAGGAGGATATAGCAGGCAATCGCTAGGTCATGTTGCAGACAATATTTTCCTATGTTGGTAGGCCACACTGTCTATAATTGTGAAACAAAGTATAGTAGGTATAATACACAGTATTATGCAACGTAGTGCTTGTTTTGTTCACATACTACATAATAATAAAGCTGTTAACTACTACAGACTGGCTGAATTCCCACTCATTTTTACTGAATAGCATATTATATATTATTCCATTTATCGTCACTTACCAATAAGTGAGATTGCGGTCAAACGCTTGTTTAGTCTGCTATAAAAAACATAGCACGTCCACCACTCATAAACTTATGAGCGTTATACCTTTTTTATATAACGAGACAAGAAGACGAACAAGACGCTCTCCTGATAATATGATGGTAAGACATAACGCTGCCCATAATTAGTACCTACAGTGCTACCAAGAATTTTACAAAGGTAAAATTCTAGGTGCACACCACCAACGCTTCTTACTTGAGAGTCATACGATGTTAAGACTTTTCAGCCCAGTGAAATTATCACTACCTATCTGACATTTTTTAATTTAAGCACAATCCAATCTTTACCGGGGGTAGACTTCCTTTGCAGGAGGTCGTCTAGGTGGGTACCCCAACAGTGCCAGTTATTCTACCGCCTGAGCAGTGATGTGCAAACATTACTGTGCTCCGGTAGGAGGGCACTGTAGCTAGTGAAATTACTGGGCTAAAGAGTCTTAACATCTTATGACTCTTGAGTGAGAAGCGTTGGTGCAGTGCTCCTAGAATTTCACATAATTGTGAAATCCTAGGTAACGCTGTACTGATTATGGACAGCCGTTATCACTTAACATCAGGAGAGCGTCTTGCTCGTCTTCTACTACAACACATAAAAAACACATAATATTTTTAATTATTTAAACTATGGACTAATTAAATAATATATTTGTATTTTGTACCTTATCAGCATCCCCATTTAGCCCTATGCTCCTCACGCCAGACATCAGACATCTTTAGCAGACGACAGACATCTTTTAAATGCGTAATTAAATATTAATTTTAATTTTCGTTAACAAATTAGCATCAACATAAAATGATAAAAGCTGTTTAATAAACGATTGTTAATTTGAAAGCACATGCCAAAATATTTACGCATGCGTGGGTCATTAAATATTTATGCTAATCCCAAATTGCCGGTTTTTCAATTAGAAGCGGTATGCGGACCTGGCTTGCGTGATCCACAGGTTACTTAAGGTTATGAGATGAGTCTTTTCTTGGGCATAAAAATATTAACTGATATTTATTTTGAGAATATTAAATAGACGACTGAGCATTTGAGCTCATGAAGTGTGTCTTGGTTGTCCGGTAGAGATCGCTATTAGCGATAAGAGCTCATGAAGTGATAAGGGCGCCAATTGTAACACTTTTTGATCTAATGTGTAGTCTTTTTAGGCTTATTTTGCTGTAGAGGTATTTGTAGTGTGCAACAAAGAATTTTCTAATCTATTCTATTCTATGTACTCGTATATTTAGAGTAACAAATAACTATCTACTGAAAAACTATTGGTATTTTACAACAAAGCAAATTGTTACATTTCTAAAATATTATACTATGCATTCTTATATAAAAAAGTGACATTTCAATAAAGAATTATCATCTACTAGCTGCGCCCAGCGGTTTTACTCGCTGTACTATATATAGCCTTTGTGTTATTCCAGGGTCCAAACTGTATCTGTGTGTCAACCCGTTCAGCGTGAAGAAGTAACAAAAATTCACACTCACAATTGTGTTACGGCCGTTCCCCTTCCTTATTTACGCCCTGGTTTAAACCCTGTTTAGTACACCTATACATTTATTATGAAAGCTGGACGTAATTAATTACTATATTGGATGGCCTTTTCTGATAAATTAGTTCTCTGGTTGTGTAAACGCTTTTTTAATTAATACGTACATCGTACGCGAACTGTTTTAATTAATTACGGAAATAGTTTTTTTATTTTTATTTTTAAATTTGAAACCTTACCTTATTTCTTATTGGTTTAGTTCTATAACATTAATTCAATAGGGCTAGCATAGTGTGGAGAATTTGGGGAAATGTCAAGACTACTCTCATTCTACCTTTACTCTACTAACTAATACAATTTGATGAGAATGAGTCTCATCAAATTGTATTTCCACAACTAAAACAACCAAAACGGCACAACTCACGTCTAATATTGTCGTTAACATCTCGACCACGGTTTCGGACAATTACGATGTCCTTCATCAGTAATTGAATCAGTTATTATTGTAGATATTCTCGTCAATATAAGACGTGAGTTGTGCCGTTTTTGTTGTTTTAGTTATGGGGAACACTCGCGATAGTTCTATAAATTGTATTCCCAATAATCGCGACCGTCAAGATTGGCGGGACCAAGTCTGGAATTTGGTATACATATATATATATAGCAATATTTAGTACCTACTTAGTACTGTTTAGTACCTCCAATCAAAATTTAGATTCAACAGAAAAGCTGCGGCCCGTCAAAAACCGTAGTCCCGCCATCTTGACGTCAGAATTGTAGGACCAAATTGATCCGCTGCTTTTTTGGAAGTTCTGATCCATTAAAATTTTTAGTACCGTATCTAGCATGGGGTACGGGATTCAGCAGGATCCCGCAGTAATGTCAATACTACAACTGTCTTCAATTTCACTTTTGAGAATGTATGAGAGGATCCAAATTTCTATTTCAAACTACATTTATTGTTTGATTTTTACCTCTATACATTTTATATAAAAAAATATTATACAATTATCTTATTACACAATTTTACAAAAATAAAATAAACTAATAACTAACTAATATTTTACAATTATATTATAACTTTTTACTTACCTATTCGACTTATATTAAAACATACCTCACCAAGAAAAAGGTCTTCAGCATGATCTCACGATCGTCCCATACATAATACGCCACATTCTTAGCGATCCAATGCTTACGTGTTTTACGAAACAGTAAAACCTACATTTTCCACTTGTGATAAAATTCCAGCCCAAAATTCCGGATTTAAAACCGAATACATTTATTTATTTTGGACTTCAAACGTGAGACTACATTAATTGGCCAAAAAAATTACTTCAAAGTTTTGTGGGACAAAATTTCCTTCCATTGATCCTTAAAAAAACATAATCTGTTCACAATGTTATGTGTGAAAATAGACATCGATTATATGTACGTGTCCCAAATTTCAACCCAAACCATTCAGCAGATTAAATTCTTCGTTAATATGTGTTTTTGAAAACTAACGTGAGTGTTATCCATTTTACTGTGTAAACCTAGCTAGCCTACCTAGTCTAGCTTCGACCATTATATCCGTGAGTTTAAGTCGTTCGTGTTAGTCAAAACTTCACCTCAGAAAATTGAGAACCTTCTTTCTTTTTTAGACATTTTACTATTATAAATGTTCAAATAATCACTATTTGATTCCATATCGTAACAGAAAAAGACTCGTTAGTGAAAAACTATCCAGAACAAAACAAATCTTGTACAAGCAAACAACAAGAAAAAGAAAATTAGGCCAAAGGAAGACTGATGACCTGTGTTGTATCTAATAAATCCCTACTAAAGCCACTAGTACCTACTTAGTTACCTAAATTGAATCCTAAAAATATTGGCGCTCTATCTAGTGAAGGATTGATAGGTTGGGGAAACCCACGGCTTTATTTCTCGGTTGAACCCAATGATTAGGTCGTTATTGGTAAGGCGGAAAGCAATAAATGTGATATATGTACGTATTCTGCACATATTATTATAGGTTTATAGGGTTCATGGATGCAAATATGACAATATTTCATTTTCATATTTGTTTTCGGTACAAGAAAAAAGTGGAATATTTTTAAGAAACATCTTTTTAAACATAGTTATAACGTTTTTGGGAACGATATCAGTTTTTGATTTTTTAGAATGTCATATTTTGAGTTTACGCCACGATTTCCAAAAGAAATTCATACTTCTGCAGTAGTTTTTGAAACCTAAATCATATGCATTATTTAGAAAGTAAACATTTTAATATTATATTTTTTTACACAGAACAGTGCCTATGCGTAAATAAAGTGAATTTCAAATCAAAACAGCTTAATATTCATCAGCTTTTTCCAATCCCATCAGAAAAGAAAGGTAGGTATTTGCATTGATAAAAAAAAGCATTTTAATCTCGGCTCTTCAATGTCCATTGATCCTGAGTTGAATATTCAACGTGAACAGACCAATATTTTTTACACTCCAGTTCGTATTCACCTTTCTTTTTCGTGACTGAACTTTCAAGTACTCTCGAATATTACCCTTGAATAGCTCCCAAACCGCGAAACTTGGGCATTGAGGGCCTGTTTCATTTCGAATAATGCCACTAAACCTTATTGATGATTTTATAGAAAGCTATTTCAATTTATAAGGGCAACTCTGAATAAGTGGACTAAATGAAGTATGTCAGAGAAAAAATTAAAGTACGTAATTACTAGTAATGTGATACATTCAGCAACTTGGGTTGGTAACTTATTAAAAAATTTATTAAAGAAAAATATTTGTGGGATAAATATTCAGCACAACGCTAAGACTAAATTTTTAAAAGTTAACAGAGAATTTATGAGCAATACATTGAAAGATTATACTTACATATATTAATATTATAATAGATAATAAATTAAGTCAAAATCAACACTACAATGCAATATTGTCTGAACAAGTAGTGCCATCTGATTTATCCTTTATTAAAATATAAATCATATTAATCAGTGGTGGGCTACGTATGAAATACAAAACGAATTATCTATTTTAATAAATCATGAGTAAATCCGAAAGTTCAATAATGAATAATATTGGTTTCAGTGCGATTAAAATTCTGTCGGATTACTTCGACAAACTGTCAAAAGTTTCAGCTTATTATTTGTTTACTGTATCAAATTTAAATTTAAAATGACAAACTTATTTCCAAATGGCTTACAATTTGCAAAATTTATTTTCTTTTGCAGTTTAAATATGTATTGATTTTATTCAGAATATCAGAACAATGACCTGTTATTAGTAATTAATACTTTTATTTTACTAATGGAAAATTAAATAATTTTATGTCTCAAAAATATTGTATTTGATAATAATGATACTTATGAAAGTTAAAATACGTTATATTTTGACATATTATTATGTTTACCTACTCGTATAACAATAATAATTATAATAATTAATCAGACGAGAACACAAAATTAAACTTTATCAATTATTGATAGGCCTGCGTTTGGTCACAGATTCACCTGATGAAAAGTGATAACGCGGTCGAAAATATTAAGCGATAGACCTATTAAGCTTAAATTTAAAAACACCTCAAGTAATCAAATTAAGGGCGTAATGTAAGAGCAGTGGCAGTTAACCTATCAAAGCCTTACGCAAGACTTCTGCGCATATATTTATTAGACCTAAGTTTTTTAAAAGAAGGTTCTCAAGTGCTTTGTTTTTATTTTTTCACATCTTCCACTAATCTCTAATAACTTCGTCATTTATGAAGCAATTCAATTTTCTATGGAAAGCAAATATTATGTTGTTATTGTTATTTTATATACCATAGATATTTAAGCCCTAATTAATATTATTAGTATAATAAAGCCGGTAAGTATATAAGTGATCTACCACGTAGAAGATAACAAGTGAAATTTTAAAAATACTTTTTTAAAACAAGCTTTTATTACTATTACATCATAAAGTACTCGTCAACACGAATCAAATAAGCCCAAACTCGATGGGGTTGTGATGTTTTATGACGGAGTTCCTATGGTCACCTTCCAGCTCCATCATCAGACCAGCTCGATGTCATAAAAATATTACATTGTCATCCGATTTACACACGCATGCAAATTTTCAGCTCAATTGGAAACCGGGAAGTGGGTCAAATCAAACTTGCAAGATTTGATTACAGACAGACAGACAGACCGACAGACAGACAACAGACAGGTGAAAGTAATTAAAAGCTTGTAATAAAAAGGGATAAACTTATAGTCCTTTACAAAGAACAGTCATTAAACTGTTAGTACTTTCTAAAGTAAACGGAACTCTGCAAGATACGTGAAAATCGCATTTAAGAGGGTGATTCAATTTTAATAAGCCCCTTTAAGAGGCGACTTGCATTATCAAGTCTCATAGCGTCGTTAATCCCGCTCTCATTGTCCCAGCGATTCCCTCAAAAGAATGTTTATTTGAGAAAATGTCAACGGAAAATATTCTTGGGAATTTGAGAAGTCATTGTCCTATTATTAGGCAAACCGATGACAATATCAACTTTGTAATACCTATAGTAATAGCTTTGTAATAGCTTAGGTAATTTTTAAATTTTGCGCAGTACTAATTTGTTAACATCTAATTTTAGAAAATAACACACTTGCAGCCGATATTTTTGGCTAAAGACAAATATTTGTATGAGTTCACTTTTCGTTCACTCCATTAAAAAGGCTGTTTTATTTTTATGGAAAAATTATGAAATAAATATGAGCCAGGTAGTGTGGTTGATTATATTAATTCGTTTTAATTGACTTCCACACAAATTAAGCGTAATCAAATTAAATATTTACACTTCATAATTTGAAAAAATAACATGAAAATATTACTTTGAGATTTCTTCAAAGACTTTGAGAATAATTAAGTATCAAAAAACAGAAACGAATTAAAGATATAAACCAGCTACATCAATGTGTTATTTATTATTCACGAGCTCGTATAATGAAATAAATTAATGTAAACTTCTTCACTAAGCCATCAATCTTCCTGTCATCGGACTCTCTTAAATTGATGAATGGTGACAGAACAGCGCTTTGCTTACGCAGATCAGTATTTTTTTTTTGAGTTATAAGCATATCTGTTTATAAGTAAACTTTGACCACATCATCGTTTGTCAATATTACTTGAGAGTTTATTTATTTATACTGACTGATGGGTTGACCATTCTGATTTTACTTCAATTTACCAAACGCAACAATGCGATAAGCATATTGGATGTTCATCGTCATAATATATTATGTTGGTAATAGTTACCGTTGCCAAATTATAATTTGTGTTTACTCGATTGAGTACAATGGCCACTTAGAGGTGAGGATTGTTATACACCTAGCGATACCCTTGCCTGACAAAAATCAAAACGTATTTTTTTTCGAGCAAGATTTTAAGAAATAACGCTGCCCATTAATCAGTACAATGCCACCTAGGATTTTACAATGATAGGAAATTCTAGGTGCACTGCTTAATCAAGAGTAATAAGATGTTAGGTCTAAAAAAAATAGACAGAAAATTGCAATAGACTGAGATGAGTATTATATCCGTTATCCTAGTCACCATAATACAAGCATTAAGTTGCTTGGTTTGGGGTTAGGTGGCGTTGTGTGAAATGTCCTGAAATATTTATTTATTTATTTTTGTTTATGAATAGAGAAAGTAGGGAGGTTTTTGTCCTGGGGTGGCAAATACGACGGGATAAGTAGTAGAGTACCATATGGGCTCAAAATCCTAAATTCTAAACGGTAACCGCTCTCAATCAGGTATGTCATCTACTTGTGTCTGTCTCTAACATAAAATTATATTAAAAAATATTTATTAGATGTAATTTGTTATTATTCGAATGAAAAGTAATCTTTCTTATATTAGTTTATAGCATCTTTGTAATAGTGTATCACATGAAATAAAAGCCCAAGTTATCGTTATTATAGTTACTTTCCCAAATCATGTCTGGCATGTTTACGAGCCATTAAATCTTGGGCGGCGAATTTTATACCCCATCAATGGCTTCCTTTTATCATGGTTATGTGGAATATTATGCATGCATTTACACGTCTCATGGCCCTCAACCCGCGTATGAATATATTTGAATAACGTGGGGTTGTTTAATAAGTTTTCCGATATTTAACTTGCGGTCAAACGTTATTAAACACGAATAAAGTGTCTATTTAATTTATAAAGCTTTTTTGTGGTGCAGATGTAATTCTGAATCACGGAGTTCGTGTTTTGGCCACGCATCAGTTATCTACTATATAAGTTATTTATGGGCGGTTTTTCAACTCGCTATACTGGTGGTAGGCTTCGGCCGTTGCTATAGTTACCACCCACTAGATAAAACCGTGTAGCCAAGCGGTCATTATGACAATGTTTCGGTATATGGGACGTTTATTAAAGCCAGGGTGGGACTACTACCCCATCTACGACCTACTACTACCATCTACGGCTGCAACGATGTCGCCTGCACATCATCATCATCTTCCTGCCCTTATTCTACATTAGGTAGGGTCGGCACAACACGTTTTCTCCTCCATTCTACTCTATCATTCGTCATATCTTCATCCACTCCCCTAGCATGTATATATCTAGCTGCCTGCACATATTCAAAGTTATTCAAAAATATACATGTACCCACTCACGTAATTACAAACGAACAACAAAAAATGTACTCACGTAGTACAGCCGTATCGAATTTATAATGAATAACACACAGTAGTTTCCAAAATCGTTTACCTACCAGTTTAACAAGCCTCGACAAAAGAAAATCGCCGAAAGTAGGAGAATCTGTAAAAGAAATTTCTGAAAAGAATAGCACAATACACAATGCCGCAACACTCTTAATTCCATTGTACAAACGCAAGTGTACCTACTTAATATATTTATCCCTCGACAAAACGAAGAAGGCGTTACAATTCCTTTGTACTGTGAAAATCCTGATACTGAGTTGGGATTTAGTGCAGCGCAATTGCTGTTTAACGAGTAACACAAAATAAGATTACACTTGTACCCTGAAAACGGATACGATAATAATTAGAAGAATCAAGTGACCCAGTCCGGTGTAGTCAATAATTGACAATGCTAATACTACAAATCGAATAGAATAGAATGGCTCTTTATTGCATACCAAAATACAAGAAATAGTTATGAACATAAAAAATATAAGAAATATAAGATCCTAAGTAAATACTAGTGAGTTTATGCCGTTTATTTACAGATATGAATCTAAATACTCACGAATCGTTTAGTGTAGAACTATAAATATATTCAATTTCGGCTTTGATTTATCATGTTACTTTTTTATGACTATTAAGCTGATGCCACACACAGGCGAAAAAGCAGTCTCGTAGCGGGACGGAACTTTTGAAATGTTTGAATTTGTACGTAACCTGTCACATATTTATAAAGCAGACGCGGGCTGGAACAAAATGAAGATCGGTACCGCTTTTCCGCTCCGTCCCGCGTCTGTTTGTCCTCAGTTTTAGTGACAAGTCGCGCAATTCAAATAATTAAATTCAAATTTCAAAAGGCAAGTGAACAGAGTCTTGGAAGGCAGGCAACGTTCCAGCGATACCCCTGGTATTCCAGGTATCTATTGGCGACAGTAGCCACTTACCATCAGGTGGGCCGTCTGCTTGTTTGTCACCTATTACATAAAAATCTGGGGGCACGGTAGTGCCCCCGCCAAGTCGAGCGCGAAGCAAGCACTGCCGTACCATCCTTTACAGGAACCATTTCGCCGCATTTTCAGGCCCCTATTTGAGAACCTCTGGATAAGACCAGAACACAGAAATTTTCGTCATCCAGTAAGCTATAATAACATACTTAAAATCCAAAATTTTAAGTCTGTAGGTCATTAAGTTCCGAAGTTAAGCGAAAGCAAAGTTTCGCATTTTCGACACTCACTCACTCATGATCATCAAAATAGAACTAGTACTTCCCATAAACTCAGAGAGCTGAAATTTGGTACATACTTAGAATTTATTGTATAAGCCATAGGAAAACTAAAAAAACATGCAATTTCGGTCTCGTTTTCGAGATAATTCATCTGCATAAATAACTTTGTAATCTCATATAAATGTATAGGATTACAAAGTTACATTTGCGGTTAAAATTGTGTAAAGCTTTTATTTACTTTCACCTGTCTGTCTGTCGGCCTTATAGTAACCTTATAATATAGCGTTTTTACAAAAAGAAGTGAAATCCCACCAAAAACATTCTGTAAAAAACTAGCCAAGTCTCGATGGAGCTGCTTGTTTATCTCTAAAAAATAATGAAATCTAGACAAAGTCGTGCCAAGTCTAAGATTTCTTACTTCGATTTCTTTATTATTATAGTTAATGTTGTGTGACTTGGCCGTTGAAGGGTACACAAGGGTACAAAACCAGATGCTCCATGACACTTGGATCGCCTAAACATAAGTATTATTGAAATACGCAGCTTTATCAAGCCTACAATTGACTGGTTATTCAATCAACGCTTTCCAAGTGGCAATTTTCTATCATGAATGGTTAGCGGACAGATTGGTGCAATGGTGTCATGGAGCACCTGGTATAATACCCTTGTCTACCCTTCAACGACCAAGTCACACAACATTAACTATAATAATAAAGAAATCGAAGTAAGAAATCTTAGACTTGGCACGACTTTGTCTAGATTTCATTATTTTTTAGAGATAAACAAGCAGCTCCATCGAGACTTGGCTAGTTTTTTACAGAATGTTTTTGGTGGGATAAATTATACGTAACACTGTACTGTACCTGTCGCCTTAGAAATTAGTTATAGAATCTTGTTCTGTCCAATAATTTCGCTCGTAACATTACCCAAAACACAGTAATGCCTGCACATTCCTACTCAGCGTATGAATAACTGGTAAACGAGGTACTTCCCCAGGAGGCCTTTACAATAGAGGTCTACCGACAAATATCCTAAATCAATGGATATACCATCTCTACTTGCAATATTTTTTTTTTTTTACGATATAGGCCTGCGTTTGACCACATCCCACCTGATGGAAAGTGAAAATGCGGTCGACGATGGATCACGTAAGATGCCTAGAAAGGTACCTATTCACTCGTGCCTTGAAGATACCCAAGTTGTACCGCTCGGGAAACACGGATATAGATGCGAAAATGTTACAATAATGTTTTTTTTTTTTTCAGGTACATATTTATTGGTATTGTTTTTAATCATATTCAGTTTATAGGAACGTGCTTCATAAATATTTATAAAATCAGCGGATGTTTACCTATATTGTAAACAAAATACAGGAAAAGGCCGCACAATTTTTATCTTCAAAGTTTCCGTTTTTCTCGTTCAAAATAAATTCCAACCTTTCTTTCAAACAAATTTTTCGATTTTGAAACATAATATTCATGAACAAATTAATTTTTTGTGTAAAAATTATTTGGTTTCATCTTGGTTTCATCCCAATTTGTAGGTTTTAGGGAATGATCAAAAGCTTTTATTTTAGAAAAGCTATGTTATATTTATACCTTGCAAACGTTTTATATTTATGTAATTGATTATTGATTTTTCTCCTAGGTTAGTTGAGAAGTTACTGGTACTGGTGGTGGTGTATTTTTTTTTTTTGGTATACCAATACTTTTATTTTACACCACTTCTAACCCACGTCTTCAAACGAAGTGAAAAATTAAAAAAACGAAAAAACTGATTTACAATTTCGATCAAAAAGCTTTTATTTTATTATATATATTAGATTTTAGCTGCGTATCACATAATATATGAAGCAATACCTCGTAAAGTAAAAAAAACTCCGTTAAAATCAAATATGCTTCAAACCTAAACGATACGAAAACGATACAAACAACACAAAAAAACGTAAAAACAAACACACGACAAACAAACACACGATACGTAAAAGATTATTCAGGTCAAAATTACAAAACCTGCAAGCTGCTCAACCTTGTTTAAGCAAAGAAACTACTATCTTTATCTCAAGTCACATTTCCACCTTAACGGAGGCTTTTCACCTACTTTTTGTTCTCCAAACACTTGTTCGAGTCAACTCAATTCGCATAATATCTTTTATCACAAGAAAAAACTTATGGAACGTCGCCCCTAGGGGGATACTAACGACTTCTTTTCGGATAACAAGTGAAAGTTACTTTTGTGCCTATTTATTGATCAAAGGTACTTAAGCTTAAAGAGGCTTAATATCGATAAGGTTAAGTAAGTAAAAGAGCTTTGCAACTTTTAAATTTTATATCCGGGCAATAAGATTGAGAATCGGACTAACTTTTTTATAACTCTCGTTACAAGAGCCAGTATGGCGTTTAAGTGCTTTGGCGCGTGTACCAGTCATGATACTAGCAAAAATACTTCAAAGAAATTATGTGATTTTTTATTAATTAAATTAAATATTTCAGGACATTTCACACAGCGCCACCTAACCCCAAGCTAAGCAACTTAATGCTTATGTTATGGTGGTTAGGATAACGGATATAATACTTATATACTTTTCTTTTGTAAATACATATTTATACCTAATAAATATTGAAACCACCCAGACCAGAAACAAATATCTGTGGATCACACAAACATTTGTCCCATGCGGGAATCGAACCCGCAACCTTCTGCGTTGCAGGCGGGTATTAGCCCACTGCGCCACAGAGGTCGTTATATTATATGAATTATTGGTTAGTCTTTGACCACGATCTCCTGATTTTAAGTGACGATGCGGCCGTAGACGGTTGCAGACTGAACCCAGAAGGCGAGATAAATCCCTCCCCAGGATTAAGTAAAAGATTAGTCATTATCTTAGTTACTAAATAACTAGATATTATAGTTAAAATATATTATTTTAATTACCTATTTATAATGTTTGTTGGTGAAATAAGTACGAAAGTAATGACACTTACTAAATATTACCTAAAAAGTGGGTCAGTTCGCAACAACGAAACTAATTAGTCAGAGAGCTTTTGGAGTTCGGCTAAACACTACAGACTAAAGAGACCAGTCACTAAGTATATAAGTAGAATAGTTCGCTAAGTGTAAAAAATATGTCGAATAATTAATTCAACATTATAAATATTACTTACGGTGACGATGATTAGACCTAACTACTAAACGGATTTGCAGTTTTTAGCATTAGATAGAGTTATTCTCTTCTTGAGAAAACTGTGTGCATCATTAAATTAATTTAACAATACAGTTAATAAAATATATTAATTACCTCTATAGATGAAGTTGTATATTTTCCTACTTTTGTATTTATATGTCTAAAATTTGAAAAAAAAACAATCTCTTATTATACTCCTGAAAGAAAGAGAAAGAAAGATAACTATTTATTGAGCACAGAAACACAGGCACAAGAATATTTTTTTGTATACATTGGTATAACTGTAGTGTCACAATTCACCATAAAATAAATGTCTTCTATTATTGTACGACCTATTGCGTGTGGAGAGACATCCCGTGCCATCGTGCAGCTCTGCTCAATTCCTGTTTGTACATATGTACATAGTTATTTATGCTAAGTTATATCGGCCCCATTTTTAGTCAATTCTATATTTATTATAATGTATGTCAATCATAATAATATTATTTCTAAGAAATAGGTAGAAGATCCAATATTGAATATCACCTAGCAACTTGATTTGCCTGAATACGTGGATAATATATTAGGATAGTTACAGTAATGGTTGGGTAAATTTTCTTGATAGCCGAAACGTGGTATGTTTTCTTTGGTTTTGCCCGCTGGGCATTTAGCACGGTAATCATATTGCCACATAGCATGGTAGCGTTGGGGCCGCGGACGAGTGCTTCGGCATACCCGAAGTCCCGGCATTATGGCGGCCTACAGGAACACCCCCAGTAGGCGCAGGGTGACGATGCGTTATACATTTTTTCCTAGGATAAAAAAAGGCTAGTGATTATAATAATAACATAATATTCTTGTCTGGGATTTTGTGTGTCGTCTTTTTAGCTTATTATAAAGACGGCTGGAGATCAAGAGAGACATAATATGAAGTGTTGATCGACTAACAACAGACTCAAATAGGTGAATTCGCGGCATCTACGTTATTATCATGTGGTATATGCCAGAACCCGATTCCAGTAACCGCCATTATACTTCGTTACATCTGAGCCACCTTTGTGTACCGGCTTGTAAATTCACCGCGGTACACTGATCGCCAATTTGCTGAACATGTAGCCACTACTGAGACAGCGGGTGGTCTGACATCAAACGATCCAGTGAGACAGTACACTCAAGCTAAAATATTCCTCACAAGAAGTTAGAGAGAAAATTCTGTGAAAAGAATGATTAATCAGTGCCTACTTACTTCAGATCTTTAAATGTTATCTATGTAGGTACTCGTAGTCGTAGATAAGATTGGTAATTTTATTGATTAAAAGAAACATTTATTTATAAATTTTCTTAATACAAGTAGCTCAAAATCATTTAACTCACTCTAAGTGTCTAACATGTTATTTTTTTACAATGTGTAAGAACTTCAATTTAACAATAATAATTATTGGGGTTTAAACTCAAATAGAACAGGTTATCTTACTTCTGTCATAGTAATACATTAGAGTAACGACATAAATTTTAAAGTTAAAAAATAAAAAATCTAGTGAATTGTTCATTAATTAAAATAAATTATGTACTAACCGTGATTATACAGTGTATTAAGTCCGACCGTTTCATTACCTTCTCTAAAATTATTCACTCGACTGTACATTTTCGATTACATAATGATAGCACAGATCCCTTATAGAAAATTACATACCATTCATGTTTCCTTTTGAATCTGAAATATACCATAAATAATTATTATAGAAGAGATAACGGATAAAATATAGAAATTATTTTCAAATTGACTTGTATAACAATTGACTATGACTTGATGACGTTTATATTATTATTCAAAATTAGACAAATTAAAAATGGCTAAGTCCGACCTATTTGGCGCCGGCAGCGTCCGCTCTCGCGCCAAATTACTACCTGAGGTCCCAACATGTGGTAGCCCGTCCCTGTCGCCGGGTCAATTGTTTTTCTTCAGACGGCTCTCGATCGCGTTCGAGATAGTTGTACAATAAGTTGCATGTTAGCTGTTATCGTTATTCTCCGTGTATTTTAAAATAAACTAGTTCACTAAAGACTGTTCGAGTTATTTTCACGTACCCACGCAAAAGTGGCAGCCCAACGTACGGCGATATCGAACTAATAGTGCCTAGTGAAGTGCAGTGAGAAAACCTTACAATAGTTCGTGTAAACAAAGTGCAACAAATGACGCGTTCACGCACAAGCCGACAGTCTCGGCGTCAATCGGATTACGCTGACGCCGTGGACTCTGACGAAGCTTTACCAGCTCCGGCGTCCAGCTCTCCGACCGTCTCCGTCGAAACAATAGGGGTCATAATGCAGTCCCTTCAGTTGCAGAGCGAAACCCTGCTACGCATAGCCGAAAGCGTTCGCACTTGTCACGCACCGGCTAACCCTTCTGCGGCCGCGGCGTCGACGCCCGTTCAACCGCCTCGCCTCGGAAATTTCTCGAGGTGTACGGCTCGTTTTAGCGGCGCGCCGGACGGATCCGTTGACAATTTCATCGACGCGATTGAAGCTTTTCGTGAATGCACCGATATAGGCGAAGAAAACGCCTTGCGTGGGATGTCAATGTTGCTGACTTGTGATGCCGCCACCTGGTGGCAGGGAGTTAAATCAACAATTCACACCTGGGACGACGCTCTCGCCGGCTTGCATAATAGCTTCGGGGACACACGACCACCGCATAAACTATACAGAATTTTGTTTTCGACGCCCCAAGAACATGAAAAGACCGAAATATACGTAGCAAAAGCGCGGGCCCTGCTATCAAGGATTCCGCGGGGCGATCTCAGCGAAAAAGTGGAACTTGACATAGTGTACGGCCTATTACACAAACGTATTAGACAACGACTTCGTCGAGACGAATTTTCCAATTTTACGATCTTGTTAAAAAAGGTTCGTCATATCGAAGACGCCCTCGAGGACGACGCGTACATCGGTTTTGTTCAAGATGGGGAAAAAGCAAAGCGATCTGTAAGAATCGCGCAAGAACAATCGCTGTTGCCCTCCGAGCGAGCGAGGCTCCGATCGCCGACACCCGCTCCGCGAGCAAGGTCACGATCGCTTACGCCCGCTCGTCGAACTAACACACAGTCACCGCCATCACCCACGCCCAGCACGCGCTCTACCGCCTCCGCCAGGAACTCCATGACTCGCCACGCCACAACTACACAAGAGAATTCGCCACGTACTACGCAGACGTACAAACCGTTTTGCACTAGGTGCAAAAGCCGCGGCCACTCTCGCAATCAGTGTGGAAAGTTCAAGGACAAAAGTGATAATATTAAAAAATGTTATAAGTATGGTGAAAACGGTCATGCTTATTCCCAGTGTCCGCACCGTAACGAAGAGCATTATTTGTCTCTGGGACATGCCGGTGCCACATGGGACGGACATGGTAACAATGACAATAGCCGTGAGTACTTCCCCACTGACTTTGAACATTTTCTTGAACATTCTAGTAGGGTGACCATGACTTCTGACGAAATTGATTTTAATCTCCCGTCGTTATCATCCTTGACGAATGTACGCGAAAACAGTGACTCGCGTGAGCGGAGTATTGGTAGCAACGAACGACCCATTTTGTACATAAACATTTTAGGTTCCCGTTGCAAGGCCTTGGTGGACACCGGTACTAAAGGTAGCGTAGTAGGATCTAATTTGTACGAGATCATTAAGCGGAAGAAACACCCCTGCACGCCTATAACCACGCGCATCAAACTAGCCGACGGTTCAGTGCAGTTGCGCGACGTTCTGACGACGAATCTGAGCGTGCAAATACAGGGACGCAGGTCAGTAGTTTTAAAATTTATTATTTTTCCTGATGCACAGGATAACGAAACTCTGCTGGGAATGGACTTTATCTCAGCTGTAGAACTATCGCTTGATTTCGCGACGTCAACCTTGAAATTCACCGGGAGTGATCGAGCATATGCAATGGAATTTGAGGCTCCAAGGTCTGTCGCGGAGGTTTGTACTGCTGAGTTGGTACGTGATGACGAAGGTCGTATGTTGCGTTCACAAGAACGACAGGCACTTACCAATCTTCTGTTCCAAAATCAAGATATTTTTGAAACAGGGGGAGACCCGACTCCCTATGCAGAGCACCACATTAACACAGGTGATCACCAACCCATCTCAGTTCCACCATACCGGCTCACCCCGGCAAAAAAGAAGGTAATGAAAGCTGAGATAGACAAGATGCTTAAGGAGGGAGTGATTGAAGAGTGTGAGTCAGCTTGGGCCTCACCTGCAGTCTTAGTTCCTAAGAAAGACGGAAAAGTTAGGTTTTGTGTTGACTATCGCAAGCTTAACGCCATCACAAAAACCGATCATTACCCTCTCCCATTAATTGATGAGCTTCTTCAGTCGACCAAGCAAGATTGTTTCATGTCCACTGTTGACCTGAAATCAGGATATTGGCAGGTGAAAGTTTCCCCGGAGGACCAGGACAAAACCGCTTTTGTCACTCCATTTGGAACTTTCCGATTCAAACGTATGCCGTTCGGTCTCAAAAACGCGCCATCAACGTTTCAACGGTTGATGGACAGATTTCGCTCCGGGTCGTCCTTGCAGGATGTAACTATTCTGGGATATCTGGACGATCTGATGATCATCACTCAGGGGACATTTGAAGATCATTTGCGTGACCTTCAAAAGGTATTCGAACGCCTACGCTTGTTTGGTCTTCGAGCAAATCGGGACAAATGTTGTTTCGCCCGCCAAGAGGTGAACTATCTTGGTCATGTGATCACATTATATATATAATGAATTACCAGAGCAAGAAGGGACCAAGGCAGTATAATAATCAAGTAACAGACAATGTGTTTTTGGGGTATACGATAGATTACACCATAAGCCATGCAAACCATATTGATAAATTATGTAAAAGTCTCTCAAGCGCTAACTATGCACTTTTGAAATTGAAACTTCTTGTAGATAAATCCACTTTGATATCTGTATATTATGCATACATTTTTTCTAAAATAAATTACGTAGTAACAATATGGGGAAATAGCGCAGTTGTACATAATATATTGAAATGTCAAAAGAAATCTATTCGAATTATTTGTGGCCTTAAAAAACGGACTTCAGTAAAACAATATTTTAAAATAAATAAAATTTTGACCATTATATCATTATATATTTATAGAAGCCTTCTAGAAATTCATGGACAAAAAGATTCATTACCAAAAAATATGGACACGCATAGTTTCAATTTACGAAATAAACATAAACTCTTCTTACCGCGCACCAGGTTGACAAAAGTTCAAAAACAAGGAATGTACACAAAATTGCAGATGTATAACAAACTACCTAAACGTTTAACGGACTTGCCGATGAGTACCATTAAACGAACATTAAAGACATTTTTTGAGCGAAACCCTTTTTATAATATTAATGAATTTATGACTATGCACCTATTAGAATCCTCATTTTTGTATAACGATGAATGACTCATTCTGACATATCTATTGAATATTTTAAAGTGTTACTTTGTTGTTTTTATTTTACTTGGACATGTAAATTGACATTTTTGTTGATTTTCTTCTTGTTATTAGGATACAGTATAAATTTCAGTTAAAAATGTTATTATTTTGATGATTATTATTTATTTTTTATTAATGAAATCGAATTTTTTTTTTTTTAAATACAACTTGCAATACAATAAACATGTCAATATTGTTTATTTATATACTTTTGTTTATTTATATATTAATTTAAGAGTTAATGAATGTACCTGACATGCCTATAATAACATTACTGTTGTTTGGTCAATAAATGATTCTATTCTATTCTATTCCCAAGGTATAAGACCCGATGACTCTAAAGTGGAGGCCATTAAAAAGATGAAGGAGCCAGGTAATCTCAAACATCTAAAATCATTATTGCAAACATGTTCGTGGTTCAGAAAGTTTATCAAAGACTTTTCGAGAATTGCTGAACCACTCACGAAGCTTACCCGGAAGAAAGAAGAGTGGCGGTGGACTACTGAGCAACAGGGTGCTTTCGACTAACTGAAAAGTAGATTGTGTCAAGCGCCTATTCTCATTCAGTCCGACTACTCCAAGCCGTTTCTCCTACGAACAGACGCTAGCAACTACGCCATCGGGGCGCTGTTGCAGGGAGAAGGAAATGATGAACGTCCGATCGAATACGCCAGCCGCCTTTTAACTCCTGCGGAAAAGAACTACTCTACAACTGAACGCGAAGCTTTAGCAGTAGTGTGGGCCGTAGAGAAGTTCCGTGGCTATATCGATGGCCACCCTTGCATCGTGAAAAGCGATCATCAACCCGTAAAGTGGCTGTTCACTGTGAAGACTCCTACTGGACGTTTGATAAGATGGGCTCTCAAGCTTCAATCTTTTGATCTTCGCATTGAATATGCACCAGGTAAGGTAAATGTTTTAGCAGATACATTAAGCCGCCCGCCATGTGATAATACCGCAGACTGCAATGTGTGTGCTGTAGGGGTTGATATTCCGCAGGTCACGGCTACGCAACTCCGGTTTGAACAACTGGAAGATCCAGAAGTTCTTAAGATCATCCGAGATTTAGAGGGCTCCGATGAGCTAACTTCAAATCGATGGGTTCAACGTGGCTTTGTTATGACTCAAGGTGTACTATATCGCTACGATCCGGATGGATACACAGAGGAAGCGCAGTTAGTCATACCCTCTTCTAAAAGAGAAGAGAAAATGCGGGAACTGCATGAATCCCCGACGGCCGGACATCAGGGAATCGAGAGGACCTTGCACCGTCTCCGGGGAAAATACTATTTCCCAGGCATGCGTACGTACGTATCGGAATTTTTGAGGAATTGTTTAGAGTGTCAGCGCTTTAAGGCAACTAATCAGAAACCTCCTGGGTTGCTGCAGACGCCTATCTTGCAGCAGCGTTCCGAAGTCCTTGCGGTGGATCTTTTTGGACCATTACCGGAAGGAGACTTGGGGGAGCGCTGGATACTCCTAGTTGAGGATGTAGCAACGCGGTGGGTTGAGCTATTCCCTTTAAAGGAAGCCACGGCAGCGACTTGTTCGCGCGTGCTCATCGAAGAATATTTCCTGAGATATGGGCTTCCAAGAAGAGTCATCTCTGATAATGGGACCCAATTCATATCAGCCGTTATGTAGCAGTGTATGAATGTTCTAGGCGTCAAGCAGGAATTCATTCCGGTGTACCACCCGGAAGCTAATCCCGCTGAAAGGAAGAATCGTGACCTCAAGGTGCAGCTCTCCATGCTGGTCAAGAACAAGCATAAAAGCTGGCCTGAACATATTGCCCAAGTCCGATTTGCCATGAACAGCGCTGTATGCAGCACCACAGGTAAGACACCTGCATACATGACATTTGCCAGAGAGATGCGTACACCATTTGACGCACGGCATGATTTACGGGGTATTATGAGCAAAGAAAACTTTGTTGCGCAAGCCACACCGTATTTGCGAACTTTCGTCAACTCGCTATATGACATTCGCGAGCGTGTTGAAAAGAAGCAGGACACGGCAAAGAAGTCTGTCGATAGAGGGCGTCGTCCGACGCCCAATTACAAGGTAGGTGATTTAGTATTAGTCCGGTCGCATGATTTGAGTAACGCTGCGAAAGGAGTGTCCCGGAAATTTTTACCAAAAAGAGACGGGCCCTACACTGTTAGGAAGCGTGTAAGCCCGACAACTTTTCTATTGGTAGATACCGCAAATGTTGTCATAGGTAAGTATCATAGCGCCGATCTTACTCCGTTCATATGACCCCAGAGTGACGACACTGCAGTAATAACCCCTCTGAAACCAAGACGACAGAGGGGTAGGCCCCGTGTTACGAAATAGTTCCAGGTCCGGGATCGGGACTAACCTCGAACCTGGAGGGGGAGACTATAACAATTGACTATGACTTGATGACGTTTATATTATTATTCAAAATTAGACAAATTAAAAATGGCTAAGTCCGACCTATTTGGCGCCGGCAGCGTCCGCTCTCGCGCCAAATTACTACCTGAGGTCCCAACATGTGGTAGCCCGTCCCTGTCGCCGGGTCAATTGTTTTTCTTCAGACGGCTCTCGCTCGCGTTCGAGATAGTTGTACAATAAGTTGCATGTTAGCTGTTATCGTTATTCTCCGTGTATTTTAAAATAAACTAGTTCACTAAAGACTGTTCGAGTTATTTTCACGTACCCACGCAAAACTTGTTATTTTGTTCAGAATCATTATCGTTTTATAAATATCTTCGTTCTATTTTTTCGTTTACATATATCTTTATAACCACCGTCATTCTAAGATATTATAATATAATATTTTCCTTTCGTGTTTGGTTGTCTGGAAAAGATCCCTATTAGTGAGAAGACCACCAATTATTGTAACACGTGTTGTATCCAATTATATATTATAATATATAATTATATTAATTTTGTTGTTCGATAAAGTTAGTGTTACTTATACTCTTTTATGATCGAAATCTTCTTTTGAATCGTAAAATATTGTCAGAGTGATATTAATTTTATTACTCGGGACTTATCGCACGGACTTATTATGTTAGTGTTATTTAAAAAAAAACATAATATTGTAAAAGTAGCCTCGACGTTTCGGTTAAGTTATCTTGTCCGAGTGGTCGTGGTTACTCTGACCCTAAATCTTCTGCTTGGATTTTATTGACGACCTCTGTGTCGCGATGGGCTAATACCCGCCTACAACGCAGAAGGTTGCGGGTTCGATTCCCGCATGGGACAAATGTTTGTGTGATCCACAGGTATTTGTTTCTGGTCCGGGTGGTTTTCAATATCTATTATAAGTATGTATTTACAAAATTAAAGTATATAAGTATTATATCCGTTATCCTAACCACCATAATAACAAGCATTAAGTTGCTTAGTTTGGGGTTAGGTGGCGCTGTGTGAAACGTCCTGAAGTTATTTATTTCCTGAAGTTTTTTATTTATTTTTATTTATTGATGTGACGATATTATTTTAGTGACCTTTTTATCTATTAATGGCGTTGCGAGAGCACTAGGTCAAGCATCTGTTATATTCTTAAGGTCAGTCCATCGAGTTAGAGAATAGCCTCGCGGGCTCTCTTCCATTCAACCGAATTATTACCACGTGTAAGTAATAACACTTGTGAGTGAAAGAAAATCTAAGAGATAGAAACAGCTGATGGAGAGTCCCACGGAGATCATATTTCAAGAATAACAACGTAATACTCATATATGTAAATATAACAATAGTTTTCATATAAGAGAGCTTTAATATTACACAAGAATTACTAACTTTACACGTGTGGAGATAAAATAGGTCTAATTGTATTGTGTTCAGCTTTAGTAGAGATGTAGCTTTATACTATTTACTGTGAGTGTTATCCATTATAAATACTACACGGTTGTACTCACGTTATAATTTTGTTGAGATTGTCTCAACCACGTTTTCGGACAATTACGATGTCCTTCATCAGGAGTTCATGCCTGCAGTACCGTAAATACGACACGGTTGGACTTACGTAATAATTTTGTTGAGATTGTCTCAACCACGTTTTCGGACAATTACGATGTCCTTCATCAGGAGTTCACGCATGCAGTATCCGACAGTACATAGCTTTATCCATGTGTATTGTGGTACTTAAACTTATGTTCATTTATTGGTGCGTTTTGGTTTTTTTAACTAAAAAGATATAAAAATCAATTGACAGGTCTTTTACGAAAACAACTGTCCTACTGGCACTAAACCTAAGTATTTCCATTATCACTAATGTCCCAAACAATACAGCAACCATCGTAACTTCACATTACAATTTCCAGAGACGCGACACGAAACGTACACTTACTCTACACGGATTGTAATAATTTGGGCAGCTACCGTGCTTGAAAATAATAAAATTGATTCCATGAAGTTTGTATAGGTAATAAGTTTTTCGTTAAAACAAAACTTTTCATCCACCGAACGTTATAAATACTCCGCTAGTTTTTGATACTATCCATCATCTATGGCTAACTGAAACCATTTTTAAGTATTTTATGAAACAATATTGATTCCGCTTGACTTTACAAGTAAAAGCAAGATAGATCATTTCTTACAATATCACAATAAATGCTAACATAGTATAGATGAGACTATATTAAGTGTGTTCGTTAGTAACCTCTTTACGTTTAATAAGCTCAATCAATTAAATTGAAATTTGGTATATTGCGTGTTTTAAAGTCTCGGTCTATCTACATACCAAATTTCAATTCATTCGGTTCAGTCGCTAGAAGTAAAGAGGTAACAAACACACTTTTGCTATGTCTGTGGCATCGTAGCTCCTGAACGGATGTACGGATTTTGATCTAGTTTATTTTTGTTTGAAAGTAGAGTAAGTCCAAAGTGTTCTTAGCCATGTTTGGTGGAAATCAGTCCAAGATGGCCGCCAACACAAAATTAATGGCGAATTACATATTGCGTTGGGGGTTTTTTATTTTTTTTATTTAATTTACTTGTTTTACACGTAATTTTGTATTTGGATTTTGCGTGTGCGGTGTTTGCTTTTATAATAGTATGTGACGTACACTTACTGAGATGGTCATTAGAATACATCGTGTAATCAAGGAAACTGCCTCAGCGTACGTAAAAGTACCGTTTATGTACATCGCGTAATGTTTTGTAAACGTATAAAAGGGATGACTGTCTTGAAAGAGCAATGTAGCAGCAGACGCTGCGTTAGATAAGCAGTAAGTGGCGCCATTTTGGGAAATTACTTAGTGACTCAAGTCTATGAAGAAAGCTGTTTTGTCCAGGAAATAGACTGAAAATGATAGTAAGTGCTTGTCATTTTAGGTTATGTTATCCGGCTCTACTGTGTCAGGAAATAATCGAAATTTAAAGAAATTGTTCGTTGTAAGTTTTGGACAACTACTTTTTTGGGGTTAACTGCTGTTTGATCCCTATGCCGAGTAGGTTAATTCCTGAAATCTAATATATTTCCTAATTCCTTCTAGCCCACGGCAGACAGAAATGCGGCATCCACATTTAGTGGTGCTACTAACTGTCTATAGCAAGCGTTTTGTATTCGCTTTTTAAATAAGAAATGATTACATTTGTACAAATTGCCATCATTAGTGTTTCTCGAGCGATATTTTGGGAATCTTCAAGGTATCTTTCTAGGCATCTTACGTGATTCATCCTCGACCGTATCTCCACTTTCTAACAGGTAGAATATCATGGTCAAACGTAAGCGTATTTACCTAGAATAAAAATGTATGGAGAGGAAATATTGCTTTCTAGATCTCACTGTTTATAAATACTGATAACTTGTTTTTCAGAACTAGTACAGAACAGACAACTAATTACCAAATAATCCTTTCTAGATTTCACTGAGAAACATTTCGACACTCCGTATTCTACATATTTCAAACATAATAATAAACCGGATAATGTTAACAGATTTTTTACCAAGAAGGCAAAATATGGGACATCTTTACGAATCTAATAAAAGCGTTCTCCTGAGTTTAGTCTGCGTACATAAATACAGAAAAACCAATGAAGGTTAAGCGTCAAGGGCCTGTACACTACAGGAAGAGGTAAGAGGTCCCTAAATAAACCTTTTCACTGCTTTTCATTCTATTGCCAATTTCTGTAGCTTACGTTACGATATTGCTAGCTTTGTGGGTAGAGAATGGAGGGCTCCTACTCTGAAAGTTCTCATCATTTAAATATTATTACTCGTATAAGTATTTATAATTTTTGAGAAATATGATTGTACTCGTATTTTGTTTTTATTTAGCACAAATTCGATTTTGGAAACTACCGTGAGCGTTATCCATTCCAAATACGACTCGGTATTATTTTTTGTTCGGGGGTCATAGGAAGTTGAATGCCCGAATGAACTCTTTAATGCCTCATGCTCGTAAAACAAATAACTTCCTAGACCACGTTACGTTTTCAGAGATTAGCCAACTCAACAGAATATTTTAAGCAAGGTGATGGTAACTAACTCAAACGGGATCTCGGATTGAGTGACCCTCCCACCGTTAAATTGATAAATATTAAAACAGGTCTGTTAAGTTAATGCTAATCGATTACTATCAAATTCGATCTCCTTTATCTACTATCACGATCATTTTATATGGGTGAGCAATTCATGTCGGATTAATCCGATAGCTAAATTGGTCGGACAGGGCATAGAAACCCTGTAGATCTGGTGTTTGCAACTATTCGGTAACCTCATTCGCATAACGTTTGCTTGACCTACATTATCTGATTGATACATAAAGGTAAGTATGGACTTGAGCTTTATAATGTAATGTAACGTATGTACGAATGTGATTAGGTTTTATAATATATAGACCTACATTATCTAATTGATATGTTAAGGTAAGTATAGACTAGCTTTACAATGTAATGTAACGTTTGTACGAAATGTACAATAACCTGTATTGTTAACGACTCGAAAAAAGTGCATAATTCTCTCTGTTCATCTTAGCGGGGAAATACCGTAGCACCTGATTATAAATATTAATGTAAGATTGAAATTTATGATAATGTCATAATTTTAAGTTATTTTGTAAGTTGGTGGTGTTGCAATAAAGACTCAATCTACAAGTATTACTGCGGATAGCGAGCTCTACGTTCAGGATAATGCTCGCAGTCAGTGCACTTTCGTTGGTTTTTAAAATCGCTGTAACATCCATTGAGCGTCATGTTCGAATTATGGTTTAATCAAATTACAAAACGGTAAATGATCAATATTCTTTTTCAAATGCTAAAGTCTATCTCTAAACGCGCCTAACAGGCAAAATGTAAATGTATATATACTTTTAACAATCCTGAGAAACAGTTAAAAACTAAATTTACATGTTTTAACAAGTGAATTAAATTAAAAATTTAATTAAAAAACCCCCAACGCAATACGTAATTCACCATTTTTTTGATGGCGGCCATCTTGGATTTTAAATTTTATATAGTGGGCTGTATTCTACTCGTTAAGCCCTTTCATTTGATACCCATATTGAGGTAGTCGTGGAAGAAAAAAATAATCCGCCATTTTGTAGCGGCGGCCATCTTGAACCGATTTCCACCAAACATGGCTAAGAACACTCTCGACTAAATCTACTTTCAAACAAAAAAAACTAAATCAAAATCCGTTCATCCGTTTGGGAGCTACGATGCCACAGACAGACACATACACACACACACACACACACACACACACACACACACACACACACACACACACACACACACACACACACACACACACAGACAGACAGACAGACAGACAGACACGTCAAACTTATAACACCCCGTCGTTTTTGCGTCGGGGGTTAAAAAATGGGGTGAGAAAGATTAAGTGCAGCGGTCTATTTCTGTCTTACCTCTTGTAAACCTTATCCTTTTGCCTTGAGGGAAAATTGTGATGTAATATTTCTCGTTAGGTACTATTCCATGAAAAACATTGATCCAGAATAAGTGTAAGTGGCTTTCTAGGAATTTTGTCTGGTACGCAAATAAACCAATGCTAACGCGGCCTTTTTGTGATTTCAGGTCAAATTGAAAAAATATTCCTTGTTTTGAATTTGATCTGTGCTACTATAACAACTAGGTAGTAAAAACTGTGCATTACGTTAGTAGTTTTATCAATATTTGAACTAATGTAAATTATGTTAATGTATAAAAATATGTAGGTATTAAAAAAAAATCCACTCGCTATACTGGTGTTAGGCTTCGGCCGTGGCTAGTTACCACCCACTAAGCAAAACCGTGTCGCCTAGCAGTCATTGTGACCGTGTTCCGGCATGATGTTCAGTGAAACCAGGCAGGGATTTATTCCGCCTTCTAGGTATAGTCTGCTGCCATCTTCAGTCGCATCGTCGCGAGACCGTGGCCAAAGGCTAACATATTATAATGAACAAAAAAAATGGCATTCATTAACCAAAAATAATATTCTAAATCTGGATACAAAGTAGGTACCTACATACGTGAAGGAGTCCTAAGGTTGACTAATAGAACTCATAATATAATAGAGTAAGGTTCTTATAACTTATTTGTTAAAGTCGTTCAACAGCTTAAATTAAGTCGACTACTTCTAGTTAGTTTCGTGCTACAAAATTTAACTAGTGAGAAAATTCAACAGCGTTTTATCACCATTATAATTTCGTTAAATTTCACAGTAGCTCGAAAACCGCTTAGATGAGTAATCTAACTTAACGAGCGATGGAGAGCAATTGTACCGTTCGAACCCAGTTTATACCGTGGTTAGGGCGCTTCATGAAGACACATAAAATACAGCAAAACCCTTTCAATTTAAGGAGGCATTTACATTGTGGACACATTTAGGCATTAATAAAGCTATTGAAAGCAATTTGAATACTTAAAAGATCTTTGTTTTTGTGCTGATCTAAAAATGGTAAAATTTTATTTAAGGTAATATTAATTAGCTAGCACTATATTTTACATTGAGTCCATATTTTAATTTATTTCTCATTATGGGTTACGTATTATTCATTATGGGTTGGCCTTTGACTACGGTATCTCGTGATGTTAAGATGAGAACAGACTAAACCTAGGAGGCGGGATGAATTCCTCCATAATCATAACTAATCTTAATCCTCATAATTATGTCAATGTAACAAATTTTTTTTCAAACATTATTGCACAAATATAAGACGTTGACTGTGGGTAGGCTTTTACGCTTAACATCAGTCGAGCGATGGACTCCTCAATTTTATCTACCCTAAAGGCGAAGAAATATTTTTCTATAATTTTCCCATGAAAATCTACTACTATACTATAAGCTTAGAACAAAATAGTCAAAATAGGCTAAACTAGTTTTGCTTGGAATTCCGTTTTGTCGGTGACATAATACAAATTCAACATGGATAGGATTCTAAGCACATCTTCAGTATCTTTGTCAATTCGTCTGCAACATTTTCGTACGTATCGCGTCTAGAGTACGAATCTAAATCCCCCAGGCCATGTGCCTTAGCTACAGCTGAGAGCTTCTGAGGATTCCTGAGCCAATTTAAGGGAATATTTATGTAAATAAATGAATGTTAAGTTGCGTAAGAGACAGAATAATAAGACAATGCAAAGAATATATTACCAATAGGTAACATGACCTACTAAGTATATTAATGCAAAATTATCGATATAGGTATGTATATTTATTATGTGTAAGAATGTTTTTACCTACATATGTACGACAAATCCAAATCAACAGAAATTTGGTACGTACATAGTTTATCCTCCCTCCTTCCCTTGAATACCAAGTAGGATAATTTTCAGCAAGTAAAACCTCTAGACGCAGCTAGTAAAGCGTAAACTGGTAAAGGTTCAGGAGGAAAGCGGATTAAGCTGCAGTCGGCTGGATCCTAATGCACTTCATTGTCGCGACAAATGTACATTAATATTTATTAGAGCTAGTTTAAACGCGCATGCATACGGCAGCAGCAATCTCGAGTATTATGACTGCTAACTTAATGCTCGTACTAAATAAATCGTCCCCGCGGTTAATCCATTAAGCTCAGTGCAGCGACATTATTAAAGAACTTCTAAGCGAACTATGAACAAGAAAATGTAAGTAAAGTGCTCTGTTCAGACGCTCATTTCCATTTTATGAATGGGGTTGCGTAACTGTATTTACTCACGTAGTGAACTTATTGAAGTTTAGGTGATAAACTGCCTTAGTTTGCTTGCATCAATAACTAAACCAAACTTTGAGAGTATTCGAGACTCGCCATCAATTTTGGAGTCAATGAAAAATTGGATGATGTTTATAGCTGCTATTTGTATACTTATTCTGTTACGACGACGTAGAGACCCAAACTAAGCCAAGACCCAAGAATAATTGCATGCGTGATTTTTTTTCATTAGCTAAGTACATTTCACATTTATTTTTTGAATATTTTCACACGATCGAACAAAGAAGTGTATTGGAGCTTGATTAGTAGCATATTTTGGGAGTTTTATTGCTGATAGTGATCTAGAAGATAATATTTCAAATAAAAAAAAATTGTGATTACACTAACCAACTCAGTCATACGACCTAATATTGATTTTGCTAGAAATACTAAATACATTTAACTGAAAAATACATGCACATACATCAAATCAAACCAAATCACAAAGTTAAACACAACTTGTTCGAACAAAACAGCTTAAAATTAGAGCTTTCGCATTGTAGCTCTCTGCCTAAAATGTTATTATTTCAACGTCTTACCAAAACAATGTGGAAATCGTCTAGATTGGTTAAATCGCCTTACTTATACCATTGTCGACGAGGTTAGCAGCTTAACAAGTTTGGGGTGCCCTTACCATTATGCGACCGACCTTTTCGAAGATAACCGGCAGCCTGCATTTCATACGTCTACAAAAATATTATCCACACTCCTGTGAAATGTAGATAGAAAGATTTCTGGACAGAAATGCCGTTACACTTATACTCTTGAGCATTTTTTGGACAAATTTCGTACATGGATTTCTAAAGTATATAGCTTGAATAAAAATAAGATACTTTGAATGTTTTTAAGGAGTTACAAGTCAAATTTCTATTGCTAGCTGAAAAAAACTCATCATGTAAAACCTTGCTTTTCTGTTAGGTATTTTTTGGTTTGTGAATAAAAAAATGGCTAAGATAATAAATAAATATAATATAACGCTTAAAAGTTTTAGGGTGGCGACGCGCTACGTCACTATACAAAAATATGCAAGAGTTCGACCACTGACGTCGCTACTAAGCAACTTTAGCACGTTGCAACTAACACGTCCAACATTTTTTAATAATCTACTTGATGCGACAAAACAGTCTAGTCAACATCCCTACTGTATGAATATACCTATGGGAAAATAGATAATAACACGATGTTGTTTTTATTTTATATTTTGTAACAACCTAAGCTGACTATCACAAGCAATTTCAGCTTTATTATGTCTCTGGGGTGAAATCGTAATGTTTATGTATTTTGAGGCCATATTTTAGGCTTTTGTTTTTGTAATGTCTTCGGTGACTAATACAATGTAATCTTGGACCTTTTGTTACTGGAATGAAGGTTATCTATTGCCCTAAGAAACGGTGTCAATATTTAATGTCAAGTTTAAATTACACTAGAGAAGACACAGTGCCTTCGCCTTGGAATGACATGGTGAAAAATTATTTTTACACTAAATGATTCGTGAGTGTTTATATTCATCATTGTACGGTCGGCACGCAGCCGAAGTAAATACAAGTGAGTTTAAGCCGTTTATTTACAATGGTGAAAAATTATATTTAGAATAGAAAGAATAGAAAACTCTGTACACACAAATATAATAATAACATATGCTTAGAACTAATATTACACAGAAAGAAGTGTTAGTTGTATTGTGTGTGTGTTTGATTTAGCATTATTGTTTCATAATATTATCTTACAAATATAAATAATGATACTTTTTAACATCTGTTGGTTAATATGTGAATGCTTTGACATCAGTATTTTTCATGTAGGGCGTTGTTAAGGCTTCATTTAAAATGTTATAACAAAAAATGATAGGAAGCACTATGTTATAACAGAATCAAAGCGAAATAAAGGTTACGTGAACTTTGATTTCCAATTACACAATAATAAAGTACATCAACTCGTGAATATAGTTTGGTTTTTTTTCCGATAATAAAAAACTAACAAGTTATACAAGGTTATTCAGTGCAGGGTTACTATCATGAATTTGAATAATTTGTTTATCTAAATATTTTACCGGGGGTAGACTTCCTTTGCAGGAGGTCGTCTAGGTGGGTACCCCAACAGTGCCAGTTATTCTACCGCCTGAGCAGTGATGTGCAAATATCACTGTGCTCCGGTAGGAGGGCACTGTAGCTAGTGAAATTACTGGGCTAAAGAGTCTTAACATCTCATGACTCTTGAGTAAGAAGCGTTGGTACAGTGCTCCTAGAATTTCACATAATTGTGAAATCCTAGGTAACACTGTACTGATTATGGGCAGCCGTTATCTCTTAACATCAGGAGAGCGTCTTGCTCGTCTTCTACATCATCACATAAAAAAAAAAAAAAAAAAAAAAAAAAAACAATCCGCTAACCAAGTATCCTTGTACCAAAATGTCCCACTTAACTACATGCCGGCTTCATAATTTATAATCAAGTAATCTGCAGACCAACGATGCTTAGGTTCTCTTCATTAAAGCATGATGTATGACTGTGTATTAATACGTAATCTCTGTTAAGGGATTAGTCTTAGAGATACCCTTGTTTGTAGATATTGCTTAGTGGCCATGAATATTATCATGCTAACTAGTGTATGGTTTACGATACTTTGCTAAGTTTGACTTGCTTAATATTACGTCATTTTACACTCCTTCAAGTTCAAAGTTTGGTGTGATATAAAAATTACCAACACTAAAGATACAACTCTACCAGGATTTAACAATGATGTAAAATCATAGATGCACTGAATTATAAGCTGCCCAGTAATTTCACTAACTACAGTGCCCTCCTACCGAAGAACAGTAATAATTGCACGCCACTACTCAGACTAGACGTTTTATTTAGTTTTAGTTTATTATGGCCATTTTAATGTTTATCATGCCGTATATTCGCGGGAGTCCAACGCGCGCCAACTTTCTCTCTCTCACACACACACACATTTACGCATACAAACACTCAGACACACGCCCTCACACGGACTCGCATTATGTACACACACACGTGTGTGTGTGTGTGTGTGTGTGTGTGTGTGTGTGTGAGCGTAGGCGCAAAAATTACCTCTTCGCAAAAACGTACGACTTGAGTATTTTTCGCAAAAACGACATGCTAAAATTCATATCACTCCCATTGTAGCTGATGCTGTAGTCGCTAGAAAGGTAAGCACATAAATATCTATAGGCTTACAATATTAGCAAAGATCAGTCGCGAGTGTGAAAAGGCTCCACTGTCGGGAACGAATGGCGCCGCGTGATGGATGGATAGCTGAAACATTAATTTTAAACTTACACGACCTTGCTTGAGGTCTGATATCTGACTTGAAAGATGAGACGTTAATGATTCATTTTGTGCCACCGTCCTTCCAGTGTTGAATATTACCTCGCCCTGTACGGTTGTCTGGAAGAAATCACTGAGAAATAAGACCGCCAATTGGTAGATGCACCTTTAGTGTTCATTTATAGTTGTATGTTTTTCTTTTCTGTGTTTTATCAATAAAGTGTTATATGTATATCTTTATATTTTCTTTGTAAATCTCATATTATCTTCTTCTCTTATCTTATAATTCATTTTTGTTCGAAAATCGATATATTAACATTTATTATTTGTAGTGCATTTCATTAAGTTTATTCCCTAATAAAGGAATTTGTATTGTTTGGGTGTTTTGTATACAGAGGTAACTTGGTAACAAAAAACGGACAACGGTTCGATTTTAAATAGAAATAAAATATCTTATACGGTCGAATTGAAAAACCCCTCCTTTTTATGTTCATCGGATAAAATTAGAAATTTTTCAGATATTTTCCACAACAAAATTACCTTAAGAATTTTGTTAATGATATTATAGTTTATTGTTTACCTAAGGTTTTTTTTTGGTTATTGCATATTTATAATCATTTTGAGTAATTTTGTTTGCAGTAAATAGTTATTCTATTCTATTATACAAACAAACCATCCTATATCTCATGTGGAGTATGATATGTGGAAAATGCAGGTCAAGTGGACCTGCATTTTCCTATATTCCTGAATCCTGAATGTATTCTAGTCAGTACAGTATAATAACTAAGCCCCTATCGATGCAAGGAACAAAGCATGATGTAGCACCTTAGCCGGAGCTCTGAAATGCAAAATTTTATCGATACCTTCGGTATTGCCACAACACTCTGGTTGAAATGGGGGACGTTTCAAAATACATAGTAGATACCTACTACGGCAAAAACTAAACAAGGCTTACACTGGACCATAAAGTGTGTCGAAAACGACATAAGGAAGCCTATATTCAGCACTGAACGGGACTGGATCAAATTGATAAAGAAAGATAAGTAAGTTTACTGATATAGTTGATGGATATAAGGTGACATTACTAATGGATCTTCTAAATACTTAAAATCTATGTTCATAAATTTTGATTTTACCTAATGCAAATTAACCAAGCCAATGTTATCGCCAATATAAAACAATTTTCAACCATCCAAATTCAATTGATGAATAAATATTGGAATAAATATTATATTATATATATATATATACTCGTATATGGTCTTTGCACAGCAGTGGGAAAGTATAGACTAGAAAAAAAAAAGATTAGAAGTTTTTGACCAAAATATGAACTGCTCAATAGCATGTACGAGTATTATCGTCCCCTTGCGAAGACATATTGTGATACTAAAAATTCGTTATTTTTACAAAAAAATACCCTATTTTTTTAAATAAGGGTTTGGAATAATAATATTATGTTTTTTGAGTTGTTACCCTACCGTAGCGTCGTACAGAAATCAAATCAGAATTAACTTATTATCATTTTATGACCATTTAGTTATAGTTTACGTACTGTTTAAACAATACAAGTAAAAAGCTACGTGAACGGAGAAATTGATAACTCCAAGATACTCGATGCATAGGTGTATTCAAATAAAATGGAGAGCACGTCGGTCGAACCGGATCAGAAGCGAATACGAATTGCGTTCGAATTTTAGATTGTATTGTGTACGGCTTTGTGTGAGATTGAAATAAAATGATATTGTTCAATGCGTATTAGTGGGCGCAGTTATTGAGAAGGTTTACGTAGCTTAAATTGAGTTTCTAGTGCTATATAATATTTATCTATTCGTTATTATTCTAGTGCTATAATATTGTTAAAAGAGATTTTTTTACAAAACTGTTTTGGAGAATTAAAATCCCGGGTTCGTTTACTTACTGACCTTGCTGTTAAAATATTAAACATGAGGAAATATTTTACTTTGACAATTCCACATAATCGTACTTGGATCCCTATTAGGGACATTGACAAAAACTTCAGGGTGTACCTAGCAAAGTAATATTCATTTTACTAGGCGGCGACACAAGCGTTTTTTTAGCGCATTATTTTATAATCCCAGTGCTGGGCATAGGTTGTTCCATGTTGTGATATTCTTCATCAAGTAGTTTTGTTATTTTCTAATGACCATGCTTATACACTTAACTTAAATATATTTTGTATAGTCCATTAGTCAAACTATAGTTAGAAGCCCAGCTACTTATCCAAATTTAAAGCCAAATTTATCTCTGCACCTTGCCTTAAATTTAATTCGCCGCTTTTCATTTGTTTTACCAAGGCAAGGTAATTTGTTACATTCCTTAAAACCCGCTACACCCTGCTTGCATTAATATTCATAACTAAATTAATAATCTCAAATTCTTCGAGACTTACCTTCAAAATTGTAAACCTCTTTTGATGAACTTTGGAAACAATTTGTTGGTTAAATTAATTTCATTGGAACTATGCAAAACCTCTAATTTTGAGTAGATGTTCGCTACACAGAACATGAATGTTCCCGTTAATCACCGAAACTCATTTGAATATTCAGCATTGACGTGGGAGTGGAGTCGAGAGAGTAATTTTCTTTCCAAACATCATAAACACACAATATTCCTTACTCGCCTTTACTGAAATAGGTTTAAAGACCCTACTTGCTACCGTATCTTTCGACCTCTTTAATCACTATCATTAATCATAATATACATATATCTGCCAATAAACACATAATTTTAATAAATGGCAGGTTCATTAAAATTCTATTAATCAGAATACCTACCCTTGTCATATAGAACTAATATAGTTTTTGTTATCATTGATACAGATTTTAACTTATTAACCTCAAAAAATCCCCTCATGTTTGCACCTCCAGAATCTCGAAAGATTTTGATATATTTGGAAAAAAAATGTTCAATTCTACTTTGAAGTAGCACTCAAGCATATTTTATATATTTTAAATAGGCATAATACGAATGGTCCCCCATTAAACTTTTACCATGGATCACTCTACATATTATAATAAATAATAATAAATATTTCAGGACATTCACACAGCGCCACCTAACCCCAAGCTAAGCAACTTAATGCTTGTGTTATGGTGGTTAGGATATTATACTTATATACTTTTCTTTTGTAAATACATACTTATAATAGATATAGAGAGCCACCCAGACCAGAAACAAATATCTGTGGATCACACAAACATTTGTCCCATGCGGGAATCGAACCCGTAACCTTTTGCGTTGCAGGCGGGTATTAGCCCACCGCGCCACAGAGGTCGCCAAACAAAATATTACATCGTATACTCGTAGGTAACACACTAAATGAAAATCAGTTCATTCGACGATTAGTTTTGAGTTAACCAGGTACAGAAAGAAACGGCTAGATGGGATTTTATAAAGTAAACTGTCTACAATTTTTGCAGTGAAATTTTAAGACAAATAAAAGTTCTCTTTCTGTTTTAGTTAAATATGAAGCTGTTTACATAGCTAACCGCTTCGCCGGGAGATAAAAATGAACTTATCTTTTTGATTTTGTTTGAGTCCAGTTCAGTTTCTCTGTAGAATTAATAAAACTTGTAACACCAAAGATAAATTATGATGTTAAGAGCAAATACATAATTGAAGCGGTAGTGGCCAAGGGCTTATGTGGAGCAGATAATATCGCCGTCCCCGACGAATAAATGGATAATCGACATTGTCTTGCATTGGCTTTTATTTTATATTCGAACTCTGTAAGTCAAAATACATCTACTTAATTTTTTTACATGTCATGGATATTAAAGTTCTGGTTTCTGGAACAATAAATATTCTAACAAAAAAAAGATTTTTCCTGTAAAGTTGAGTTTTTGCAGTTATCCGTTTATTCGCCGGGGATGGCGATATTATGATTCAAGATCCTCGAGTTCAGTTTTATTACTATAATTAGTTATAACGATGGGCGTTTGTAACAAAATTATTATATGCATTTTTTTCACGCGCTGTACTGTCGCGCTGTGTGTGTTCGGCCGTGACTAGTTACTAGCTGCTGAATAAAATCGTAGCAGATCATGGCCATGTTCCGGCAAGAGGTTCAGAGCCAGATTGGGAGGGGCTAGCCAGATATACTGGAGTTGTTGATAGACCTTAGTAATTATTGTTCACCATCGAGCATAATTGTTAGCCGTCTGCTTGTGTGTCGGTGTCTAAGATTAAAAAATACCCAGTGCTAGCAGCGCAGCAAATATGGATGTAATTTAAAAAGCAGGCTGGTCATAAAGATTTTATTCAACAATAAGAATGTCTGAGTGATTCCCAGCTCGTCCTACAAGCTTACGGCCCAAATGGGACGAGTTAAAGAAAATCAAAATTAATTCTATTTTCATTGCACAACTCGTCTTACAACTCTTTTTGTGTGGAACTTTGAACTTTATCGACGTTAGGTACAGTCAGTAAGACAATATTTTAGTGACACTGTTTCGTAATTAACCTGCCGTATGCCGTAATTCACGAGGTGGTAATAAGTAGTCCAACGGTATAGTTACAAAGTACCAGGAAAACAGAAACTAGGAGAAGGTATGTATTAATAGGTACTTTTAAAATTTAATGTATTGATCGCGCGAATAGTGAAGTACAAAAATTTAAATTCATTGTGCTATCTCTTCATGACTTCTGGTCTCCTAGTACTTACTAGCTAAAGCCCATTACACACGGCGCTATACTATATCTTGCTATATGACTCCTGGTACCATATAGTATCGTATCGCAAGGCCTTGCTATACCTCGCTATGCCGTGCTATATTATTTTTAGTGATGGCCGGGTTACTGATCGGAACTATATTTTTTAATAGTTCATTCTTTGTGATTGAATCTTGAGTCGATCTTTGAAATAAAATCAAGTGACATCAACATTCCTTTTTTCACAAATCAAGTGATATTAATGACTACTTTTTTCCTCTTTACAAACGCACTCAAATATTTGGAATAACTTGTCAATGAATGCTTTGAGTGCATTTAGAATAGGTTTATTAATACAAAAATAAAGAAAATTTATATTATATAAAGCCATATTGTAATAATAAAATAACAAAGTATGAAAAAATGTTATCAACATGTTGCGTATAAAATTACGTATAAAATATTATTATTCCAGAAATCTGCCCTTAAGGGAAAAAATACGGCGTTTAAATTGGAAATCTGTAACCGCTGCTCCTCTCTATCTCTCTTCTCTCTTAATATTAACGTGGTTCAGTCTTCAAAAAGGGCACAACAGTTTTTTTTTTCCTATGCGGGGTCTATTTTATGCACTTTCATATATGCACGCACGTTTGTGCTTAACAGACCACTTTTCATCAGTTAAAAGCTAGTTAATATTTTTTAGGAAGTAGGTACCAGGAGTACCAGAAGTAGGAACGGAGATTCAATCACTTGATTGCATATAGTTCCACAATGATTCCCCAACACTACTTAAACAAATGAATTTGACAATTTTTTCTACATAAAGGATGTTTCTTTTTTCCTTGATTTTGGTTTCGTTCCAGTCTGCTCCTGGTATAATTTAAAAAAAATGACGATTCAACTAATTCTGGATTTCTTGACGTATCAAGAAATCCAGAAAACTTTATTCGAAATTATCATCGTTTACTAAAAGTATGAGAGTTCATCGAATAAGATCGATTTGAGTTAGATTTGACCGACTTTATCAGAGAATTCTCGAGTACTTTGGCCAAATGGCATGGATGGAAATCTAGAGATGGTCATTGTTTCGGGCAAAATCAAAGAAAGCGGTCCCAAGGCGGTCCGATGTGCTGGTCAGATCAGATCCGCACCACCCTCGAAGTTCCTGTTAAGTAAGATAAGATAAGATAAAAATATATTTATTATCAGTTCCAAAAAGTACATACATGAAAAATTATACACATAAATATAGTGACATGTTAGTATGAGATACGAACAGAAGATAATAAAACAACATAAACAATAGGTACCTACACTGATAAATGGAATAGGCTCAGCATAATGCTGGGCAGGGAGGTCCTGCACAGCGCTGATTTTCAGCCTGCCCCGTGCTCGACTAAGATGACGCTGTTGCTGTTGTCCTGTTGTCTCGTGGCTCCTGGCCATGAAAATCGCATCCAACCAACCCAGATAGCACTCCATCATCAGAAATCGAATCCTACAAAGAAGGGGTCATGACTCCCAGTAATAGAGAATATGACAAAGACAAGGAGAAGAACTCCAAACGATCCATTTCCGAGCATAAATGTCGAAAAAAAACTAAAAATAATGATTTGTTTTTTTTTCTTTAGAGGTACCTACAAAACCCTTGAAACAATGTGTTTGCATTATTACAGTTTTAACTGACAATCACTTTTGTAAAAAAAAACCATGGCAAACTCCTGGTACGTACTTTATAAAATGTGAAAAAAAAATCATGAATTTTTCACACGTCCTGTATAAGACTCAAAATTGACATTGTCAACAGCCATGTTGCTGTAAAACCATACAATTTGGCAAATTCCATTTGAACTAGATAAAAAAAAATGCGTAGCCATTTTAGCATGACTTAGCCGGTTAAGCGAAAGTCTACTGCAAGGTATTCAAAGCTTTCAGTTATTCGGACAAATAATCATTATGCATAATATGAGCATCTATTACAAGTTAATAGGAGGTGAAATTAAAATTCAAATTAAATTAATTTGTTTCGAAATACTAACACAAAGAACTGTAAACACAACAAAATATTTAATAAAAATAAAAAAACATTTTTTTCTAATTTGTTACACAGCGGTTAAGCATTTGCTACTATTTAGTTTAATATATCACGTAGGTAATATGAGTTTGTTTTCTTTTGTCTCCGTAATACAAAACGGCTTAGTCATTTTATCACCTAGTCAAAATGAAAAATGGCGGATTCTACGCATCAACTGTAAATTATAGCGCGATATAGCGCTATATGTCATTTATAGCTACGTGTGTGACGGATGCCGATTTGTACTGAAGCTATGCCGCGCTATGTGAAGCTATATAGCGCTATATAGCGACGTGTGAAATGGGCTTTAGATCTTGTTTCTACCTTCCATTTTAAGGAGGCAAATAAACTATTGAGTATTTGAACAGTGTTTTTTTGAAAGCTTCAATTTTCAACTGCACCCTTTGCGGCATAGGTCAGCATTTTTGAATTTAGGGCTAATCCAATTGTTGATCCCTAAAATTTATTTTGTGATTGTTAAGACTAAGTTACATGAAACGATTTAAAAAGTCATACTTTTGCAGCTCCTCGATTCAAAAATCGAATCGATTCCTGTTTAAAAATCTCCTTATCTTAAGGTTTTGAGGCACTTTCCTTTTGCAGCCATTAAAATTAATTTAATATTTCGTTTGCGTTAAAGTTGTTTTCACATCACGTTACACGCATAAAGTTTTTTCACAGTTTTCGCTTCTCGCATTTTTAACTAGAACCTCTTTGCAGATTGAAGCATTTCAGCACGTCCCGATGATAGTAATGGCCTTTAACCCTTAATTGGTCGCGTGGGGTGTCATACACCCCAAGGCAAGTTTCCAGGCTCATAACATTTTTGATGTTGAATTTACCACGCTGATTTTTTTTATAGCTTCCTAAATATGTGTAAAGTACACGATTCAGTTGCAAGCGGAGCTCAGTTGTAATTGATTGGGCTCAGAGAGCGCGTTTGGGGTGTCCAACACCCCAGGCGACTGTTTACGTAGTCCAAATTCAGGATACATTTATTTGATTATTTGCTTTTTAGTTATTGTAAATTGAAAAATAACAAGTTTAATGTTTATTTCATCAATAGGGGCCCATCGCGCAGTCATTTAAATGTTACTTTTATAATATTTATTTGTAAAACTATAATTAACATATACAAGTGGCAAGCTCGGATAAATAAAGTTAACATGAGTTTAAATGGCAAAAATATGAAATTTTATAAGTTTAATGTTATTTTCGAGGTTATGTTGTAGTATATTTGTGAGATAAGTCGTAAAATTCAAAACTATCTTTTAAAACTACCCTTCAAAATACTAAAAAATATATCTGGATTTTGAGGACTATGAATCTGTATTGCAAACGGGAAGTTCGCAGTCATACAACTGGTCTTATATTTTTCATAAAACGAAGGATATAAAACAAAAGACTGGATGCTCTAAATGTATAAACATTGTGTGCAATGGCCATATGATCGAAGTATGCCAAAATTCTTATGAAAAATACTAGAACTTATGAAAAATATTTTTCAGTGTGAAATACAATACTAATTTATATTTTAAATAAGTTTAAAAGTTGATTAATACATGTGTTCAAATAATCCTATTAATAAGAGTGGGATTTTTCATATATTTCATATTTTAATCAAATATATTGATTTGGGGTGTCTAACACCCCACGCGACCGTTTACGTAACTTTTTAGGCGCGCCCAATTAAGGGTTAAGTAGATATAATTCACTTTCAAGAAAAGGTTCAAAGCTCTTTGTCTCCGCATTGGGATCGAGACTGTTTTCTCGTAATATAAAAAATAACATTTATACCTAATAACTTATGTTTGTGGCTTTACCTACGAGGCATTTTTTAAATATCTACACTATACCTATTTGTATTTAAACCCAATCCGTGAAACGGTTTAAGCTGTATGTTGATAGATCAGCCATTCTGGCAGTAACGCTGATTAACTGACATTTTTTTAATGCAAAAGAACTAAGAAGACGAGCAAGACCCTGACCTGATGTTAAATAACACTACCGATATAATCAGTACCACCAAGGATTTCACACCATTGTGAAATTTCAGGTGCACTGCACCAGCGCTGACTGTCTGACTGATCAATCATCACACAGCCCAGACCAAATAAAGGATCATAATATCGAAATATAGAATACTGAAAGTTTTTATGATGTAAAGCTCCGCTAAGATAGGATTCCTTCACGCGTGCAAAACTGTGCTAAGCTTGTCTTTAATATGTTTAAAAGATTCTTTCAGGTCATCGTATAGCCACATTTTACTTTCCACACAGACTCGCATAATAAAGACTTGAACAAAATATTAAAGTAGTGGGTTAAGCTCAGATGAAGCTTAGATCGAATTATAGATAAAAGTAAAATGAATGCATAATCCCTATAGAAAGATCTAAAAGGGTTGTTGACACCGCAAGATGATTACGAGATATTATGGAGTAAAACAATTTTTATAGCAGCTACCATAATTATTTTCACAACTCATTTAAAACTGCCGTATAAATAAATAATAGATATCATTGCTTACCATAACGCGCCTTGTCTGCAAGTGTTACATGAAAAAAAAAATAATATAGATAGGTGACCAGTGGCCAGTGACCTCACGTGCTCATTGACTCTGCGCTACTTATCTTTTTTCAAAGAAAAAGGTATTATATAATAGTAGTCATAAATCAATAAAAAAAACTAAAAAACACCATATTTTTCAAATTTTTCCTCGAAAAAGGTTGAGTAGAGCAGAAGTGAAGGCGAGGACACAAAAAAAAAAACAAATGTTAATATTTCTTGTGCGAATGAATATTTCTTTCTGTGTGGTGTGCAATAAAGAAATATTTATCCAGTAGTAGATAGATATCTACCTACGATCTAAAAACCTCGGTTTTATTTGTGGTAACATATTACGAAGATACCATTCTTTGAAGATAATCTAAAGTAGTTCAAGTAAATTGTGTTATCTCTACGCAGAGAGTGCTTTCAAGAATCTCTGTTTCAGATCCTAAATGATATTAGAATCCTTCTCGGAAGGCCTCCAAACTTTACCTACATTTTTTCCTAACATTTGTACCTTTCCCACTGACAAATCCGTATAAACCTATTGTAACAAACTCTAAAACAAGTAACATAAACAAACCAAGTACTGGCGTGTTCCGAATGAAAAAGGAGTAAGAAAAAGCAAAAAAGGTTTTTTACTCGCTTGATGTTCAAAGCGACTTCACCCCATTAGGCAGTGTTACCTAGGTATCCGAAGCCCAACGCAACCCTCCATACATTTAAAGAAACAAGATTGCACGAATTTATATTTCAAAATTAATTACATCGTGTGTACTAGCGAAAGTGCGATATACGAGGCGCTTAAGCAAGAGCAAAAAAATAAATAAATAAAAAGAATTTTATTTTCCACTTTTTTTTTGACCCAGGAAAAATACGTTACGCATCATCACCCCAGAGTGCGGGCGCAGAGCGGTATGTGGGACTCTCCGCCGAAGATGCGGGCATACCCATTAAAAAAACCGGGGGGTCTTCCTGCGGGACGCCATGATGCCGGGGCAGCGGGTTAACTGTATACTGAAGAAAATTTTGAAACTGCAACGCAGTCTGTCACAGTGCGGCTAAGATTTTATAGGAATATCGATGTAATGTAACGTCGGGAGACACATCTCTTTTATATCCTCCACCGATAAATATCATCGAAGAGGAAAAAAGTGAGGAATACAAGTTTTATCGCACAAACTTTCCCAAATACACGGAGATATAGAATATTACGTAACCATATTTCAGCGACAGTTTGTCGAAGTGCCTATTTGAGTAGAACTTTTATACGGATGTGTTGATGTGTGTGTCAGCTTTATCACGAAACCAGTCTCCATCGTTTACGATTACTGCGAACAATAACACGTTTATTACTGAACACCACAGAATTTTATATCCAATAGATGCGACATCCAGTTGGTGTTGTTCACAAATGAATCTATTTAACTGACTTCACAAAAAAGAAAAAGATTTTTAATTCATTTATAGGTTAGCCTATCACCACGATCTCATGTGATGTTAAGTGACTATGCGGTCGTAAATGCCGAAGCGGACTAAGCCTGTAACAAAATTACCTTTTAGTTCTCAGAGTCCTTACTTTAGAATCATAATATACTCCGAGTCCTTACTTTAGAATCATAATAATCCCTTCTTGAATAAATTCTTGACACTCTCTACACAAGCCAACCGAAACTCAACCCACACATACCCGGCTTCGCATGCTCTTGTTGGAGCACCTACATATATATATATCGCACATCTATCTACAACCCCTATCTACTCACGTCCAGAAATCGCGTCATACAGGATCAGCCAATCCGAGCGCACGACGATAACGCGATACCTTTTAACTATTGGTTAAAATATTGTTCCTACACCCCACTTCCCTCAGCTTTGTAAAAATGTTACGAATACAGACTCGTCATATTGCTTTACCTTAACGCTGCAGTTTAATTTCATAAACATAATTCCCTCATCTATTAACCATAATTCATCAACAAAGTAGAAAATCTAGATAATGTTAGGTAGTCTATTACGCTGCTACATTCTACCTCTAGCAACACCAACGGCCGGCATATTACTTGTCAGGCGCGGAAGCTGAAAGGTCACCAATGGCCCGAGGTAGACACGTCAGATACGTTATAAATCTAGAAGGCGGAACAAATCAAACATCAAGGAGATCGTGGTCAAAAGCTATATAATAATAAATAGGAAAAAAAAACGATTTAGGCTTAAAATATAGCGAACTAATTATATAACTCCCTCATAAAGAATACATAGTCCACGTGCAGCAGCCAAGTTGTAAATCCAGATGTTTGCCAAATTCAATTGTTTATTCCTCTGGACCACTCTGGGACATTAAATTTTAGTTTGAACTACAACTTAAAGCTTTCAATATAATGAAATTGATATTGGTTTAGTTTTTATTTCGGTGGAAGATGCAATTTGTTGACGAAAACGGTATTATATTCGTGTAAAAAGAACTGTCTTGACAAATTAACTGGTGTAAGCTGTTATAGTTTTATTTTGCTGTATATACGAGTACGATATAGGCTCTTTCCTATAACATAATATTACCACTCAACGCATATTATTTGTTACTACACTACCTTGGATAGATAGTGTACTTACATAACAGTTCAATTGGAGCATAAAGACCCATTATATTATTAACTTTCAACTATTAAATTAGAGAAATGTAAAATATAAATAAGATTTGTGGTTGAAATAAAATGTAATATTATATTTAAAGTCTTCAATTCATATTTATTAATAGGTATATAATAGACATAAAAATTATGAATAAGATAAAGATACTTTTACTCATTGAGTCAAATGTCTAATGTCCAAACCAATAAAAATGAGACAAAGTACCTAACTAATTTCGTCCTTATTAAAACCTCATTTGATCCGAGGGTATTCGAGTATATAAAAAACCTAATAAAACCGATAGACCCTTGAATTTGAAATGTAAATCCGTCGCCAGTTTGAGACATTTAAACATTTATTTATTCGTTCCAACACTTTGATTAGACATCGAACTGGATACGTCACTGCCAGGCGACCCTGCCAAAAAATACGTTGGGCATAGAACTAGTTTTATTAATACAGTAGCCGTAGCATGACACATGGGATCCCGCTGAAATGGCAGGAGTAGAACTGTCATCCCAGACATTGTACTTTTGTGAATGTATGGGAAGTGGGAAGACAGTTGACGTAACAGCATGACGAGTCTACGCGTTGTCTGTGCTAGAGGGGCAGATTATCCCTGAGTATGTACTAGTGTTAGTATATTTTAAGGCAGTGTTTGACAACTTTGTCGTAGTGACGTTATCGATTTTTTTAGTATGCTAATTTGCTAACATTGTAGGTGCGCGTTGCCTCTCCTCCTGGAAAAACTGTCACACTTTTTCGCATAGAAATTAGTACCCGGGTGGTCTCCTTTGGCGGTTTAATACTCAAATCTCCAACACTATGTATTAGGTGAAGTGCGGACAACTTGAATTCGACCACGGTTTTACGTACATCAATCCCTTCTGAAACCCACTTACTGTAAGCTGTTATTTGGGATTCCGATATCCATGAGATCGACACGAGTAGCCTTATTTTTGTTTTTATGTATAGTCTATATAACACATTTTTTAAATAATAATACAATAAGTACATATACGAGTATTAAGTTTCCTTTTAACTAAGTGCTAAATGTATTTTTTGCGGACACCGCATACTCGTAAATATATTTTGTAAACAAAGTAATAAATATTTAACGTATAATAAATGTATTATTGTGCAACGATCATACGTACGAGTTAAAGATCTCGTGAAAGAAGTAAAACATAAAAATAGAAAGTTTGTTGCCCTTTCTTTTATTTACACGAATATTTTTGTATGCTTTTAATATACATATGATTACCCCCTCTATATAAAATAGCACTCATGTTAATTTTATTAATCGGGACTTATTGCGTTATTATAATTATGTTAGTTTTACAAAAACATTATTATAAAACCAACCTCGACGTTTCGGATCTGTTGCAAGATCCGTAGTCACGAGAAAAAAAATAGCACAAAAAAATACAAACAGCACTATATTTAAATCGATTTTGACCTAGATAGAATCAAATAATTTTACTTCACGGCGCACTATACTACATTAAAGAATGATATTATATAATATAAATATTTATAATCCTATTATTGTACATTTTCAACTTTGCTCACCCATCTTCACTATGAGCGGATGCAACTTAATGGGCGATAAATCAAAAAACTCGGCTCTAAAAGTTGTTTATTACGTCATAATATGCATTACATACAAAAAATACTAGATACATTTTCATTAAAAGAAAAACGAAGCATGAATTTTGGTTATGTATCCGAGTATGATATTATAGTCAGACCTCCAGCGTTCTAAGGTTTGGCTCAGAAACATCAAATCTGAAAGTTAGAAAAGGACGAGTAAAAATACGTTTTACTGCCTGTGACTAAAGAATTGAATGACTACCACGGATTGTGTGGGGCTTACCGCTTACAATTGTAGCATGGAGTGCGGGATTTAGCGAGTCCCCACTGAAATGTCAAGACTACATCTGTCATCCCATTCATTCTACTCTTGAGTACATAGTCGTAGTCTTGACATGCTCACACGCCGTGCTTGCTCCGTTATTTTGCAGTCAAGTTGAAATGGCATTCCCTACTCCCTACATACTTTTCGAATTGTATGGGATGACTTTTTAACTTGAAGCCTTAAGATGCCTCAAGATCTTCCACACTTTTGTCTAACTTTTCCGATCAACGAGCTCAATCTAGTCTTATTCGTCCATGATGTTTACCTAATAACTACGATTTTTAGACACTGAAGAAAAACTCAAACAACGCAAAAAACAATTTAGCAACACCCATTAGCGAAAAACTTAGTCTATAATTTCATATCTAATTTGTTTGGTTGGTAAATTTATGTATCAATTTTGCTTTTGACGAAAGATTTATTAGAAAAACTTTGCTTTTCAACTATTTACGAGGATTTTAAGAGTGTATGAAGATGAATTAATGGAGCCTGAATGTGCTTTTAGTTGCTTTTACGTCAAGTTCACTAATGCTTATTGAAAGCTTTTGAAGCCTTTTCATAATGTTTGTACATACCAAGCCTTGAAATAATTTGGAATACATACAATGTTTTATTTTATCAATAATCAGAAAACTTACAGCTAGCTTGTGAATAAATAGATACATAAACACGAAAGGCCAATTACAATTTTTCATAGATAGATACAAAAAAAGGTAAAATAGAACGAGATGAGAAAACGTAATTTAGTTGAGTTTTATGTTGAGTTGTTATATCTACTGAAAAGTAGGCAATATGATAGCCGGGGCTTAAGCTAAATACATATTAAATTTGAGCAAAATCGGTTCAACCGTTTTGAGCATGAAGTACTAAACATATACACACAAAATAAATGACAAATTTGGAACTGGAATAACAGGAAACTGATTAAGATTTATGTTAATTTCAAGACAAACTCAACAAAAATCGAATCGAATTATATCGGATTATATTATTATAATCGATCGAATTTATCAATGAAAATCAATATTTCAAAACGATTTCGCACTCTTTCAGAAATTACATACGACATACACCTACTTAAAAACAGACTAGATTTTATTATCAAATTCGTTTTACGATACAGAAGTTTAAATTATCTTAAAAGTCACTGTTGAGTATTTAGTTTTAAGTCGTTTAAGATAAGTACAGCATCTTTTTTAAACTTTAACAAGTCCTTTTCATTTGGTTAGCGATAAACATTGTTTTCACATTATCTATCGAGTTTGAAAACTTTGTTATTTTTCGCGAAATTTTGGAGTAAGTTTCTGTCAATCATACGCCTTCAATATTGAAGCCGGTAATGTAATTTGTACGTATTGACGACCTCTGTGGCGCGGTGGGCTAATACCCGCTTCCAACGCAGTAAGTAGGCTGCAGGTTCGAAGTTTTTTTTTAAATTTCACTTGTTCGTGTTGAAGTCCGAATAACGTTTTTTAAATTGGCATACATAGCCACTTCACATCGACGTATTTGGGCGAATAAGGGGAATACGCGAACGCGAATAGCGTAGTGTAAAGTTTCATCATTACAAGTCGTTATAAAAAATACGTACCTACTATAATGTTTGATCCAGCCCTCACACACAATTTCAAACTTTCAGTCATTAGACTTTACAATAGTTTCACTTAAGTTTGTGAGAATATCTATAGAATTTAATTACATATTATGTATCTATGTGTTAAATTATGTTGTCGTTTTAAAATGATTCAAATATTTACTACAATGTAGTTCAAATTATTTGAAGGAGTGCCGTTGGTGTCCGTACTAGTTTTTATTAAAAAACTGTATTACAGCAACTAAGACTCAACTCTCTAATGCTTGACTCTGTAACGTTCCATTACACGCAAAGGCTTACAGTGAGAATCTACAGATTTTAACTAATAGACGGCATTTATGAATGTTTTGTCTCTGTGACCTATGACATTGAAATGCCAATGTACTTGAACTTTCAACTTAGTAAAAGCTTATAACAGTACTGTTCTATTCCAAATAGTTATAATCAGGGCATCTGAAGGGCTTGAAGGATCTTCTATAAATATTTATTCAAGACCTCTTGATGAATGTTTTCTTACACTAAAGTATTTGTACAAACACGTGCAAAGTAAATGATGGAAATATTTTGATATCATGAAGATATAGGAACATAACTCTGAATGACATGAAAACTTTATTCATATTATTACTGTGTTAAAAAATATAGGTATACAAAGAATTTAAGTAAAGCCAATCTAGTGCGCATCCAAATCGTCCCACCCGTGGTAGCACGGGAAAGGGATAACTGAAAGCATTGGGATAGTACAGACTAGGAAAAGGATTCATTCGAATTAGATTTTTCAAAAAAAGAAAATTAAATTATATATTAATTAATTTATCATTGTGATGTTTCAATTCAGAGTAATCAGAATCTTATCCTATGAATAAAGCGGTCAATTAATGCCTAAAACGAGGTTAACTCGCCATATCACTTAGCATCGACATCAATCATAATAAAACTTGAGACACAATTTTGGAACATTCAGTAAAGTAAATATTTATGTGACAACCTAAATCAGCAATCCGACAGGAGTGACTTTGAATCTTGAAGACGGAATAGGTACTTTGGGGAAAATTGCCCCAAATGATTCCTCTGTTATTCGCGTTACGCGAACAAGTAGTTACTATATTTTCCTTCTCGGAAGTTTCTTGCTTTCTTTTTTACTTGTTCATAACTGAACTGTGCTTCACAGAATTGTCTGCGAAGCTCTGCTATAATATTATAACTCGTGACTTGAGTCGTATAATTTTAGCTAATTTTATAAAACATTTTTAAATTAATAAAAGTTAGCCTTTGACCATGATCTCGGGTGATTTTAAGCGACGATGTGGCCGTAAATAGTAGGAGACTAAACCTAGAAGGCGGGATAAATCTCTCCAATATAAAAAAATCTAATAATAAAATCTGTTATAAAATCGTAATTGAATAATGACCTTAGTTAAGGGTTAAAGTTATTTTAAAAATAGGCATCAAAGGAATTTATAAATAAATAATTAAACCACACTTTCAAGACATGAACAAAAGTGAAGAAACTCATCAAAACCCATTCATTGTATCGAATATCAATGTCCCAGTCATCAGTTAGGAATCGAACTCGTTTCCTGTTGTAATAGACCTATTCCACGTTAAAGGAATTACTTCCTTATTCTGTCGATTTCCATCTTCAGTACGAACCCCGATTAATCTTCTGCCCAACTTATTGACGGTGAAATAACCTATTCCTTTGGCAAACGCTACAAAATATGTGAGTTGAATATGTTTTTCTGTCCTTTTGGAGACAAAAAATCCACAGCAATTTTGTTTTATTTCGCCTATCGAGGCTGAAAAACCTGTTTGAAATACAAATTTAAGAATCTATAAAGCATAGCTAGAGAGGTACAATACAATACAAAAATCTTTATTTATAACTTATTATAATAATTATTAACGAGAAATTCTTTACCCGCACGCCCTCCCTTTTTGGCTTTTTTTTCTTTTAGTCACTGTAAGCAGCCCACGTGTTATTCTGTGATTAAAATTACCTGTACATAAAATTTCAGCTCAATCGGTTCAGCCGTGAGGCGTGAAGAGGTAATAACAACATATTACACAAATACCTTTATTATATTCACAAATATTATTAGGACAATCAATTAGAATTTCACATTAAAACTAACAAAAAATAAAAAATTAAGTTAATTAAAAGTGAATATTAAGGGAATATTTTCATTTCCTTCTTTATTTTTCCGGGTGATTGCTTCAGAATAAAAGTTAAACAATTATTTTAATTGAGCAAAGGTAAACAAAAAATGTAAGAGAAATAAATGCACGATTGATTTTAAAACGGATAGAGCTTATCGAATAAGAAAATTGTATTTATTACCTACTTTAAATTCAAGTAGATAAATGAAATGTATTGTCAGAAATCAAAAAATATTTTTAAGGTTTATTTTTAAATATTATATGTATTATGCAATTGGTACCTTAACTGGGCATTATGAAACCTTCGACATGTTGTTCAAAATGAGGTTGACAACAACAAACGACTGTAATAGACCCTGTGGTGATGTTAGAGAAACAATGGAGCACATTTTGTGCGAATCCGATGTCTTAGCTACGAAATGCATGAGCCTGTTTGGGACTGTATATCCCAAACCGGAGGAGTATAGTAGGTAGGCTTTGTTCCTCTTAGTGAGATAACCGCTTTAATAAATCAGGGGTTAAACAAGCGTTTGACCGCAATCTCACCTTATGGTTTGTGACAATGCGGTTTAAATTGTGTTAAAAATAATAATAATTGGGGTTAGTACTCCAACAGAACAGGTTACCCTACTTAAACTGTCAGAGTCAAATCACAATTTATAGGTTGTTTGGCGAATCTAAATGTTCCAGTTTCAGGTCGCCGAGATTACTACAGGACATTACAACATGACCTTACGACTGCCTCTTTTACACGGTTATTTTTTTCCTTTTGATTTTTTTTAAGAACTTTAAGAACTTGTACTACACCAATATTTTTAAGACAGCTTCAAGGCTTCTATCAAGTCAATAAGAGCAATAGGTTCTCGTAGCTAGATTTAATAAGGAAAACTAAAACTTTTTAAATTTATTGTAACAGCCAGACGTCATTTAAATTCTGGGCCCAAAACTAGCTTGTTGCGACTTTGACAAGATACGCTTTCTATTCTGAAGGGAGTTAAGCAGAAAATTGCGAAACGTGACTGTGTTTACAATTATTTGGATGCAAAGCTTGCAACTTCAGCCTGACGTGGATGTCTTTTGATTCTTATATTTTACGAAACTCTATTATGGTGTATTTACAACCGAACTTCCAGGCTAACGGCACTGCGCCACCAATATCTGGTGAGTATACCAGCAGCTCGGACTAAGCGATTCGCTTCGTCCTTCATTATGAGAATGGCGACGTTATGGAACTCGCTACCACTCTCAGTATTTCCCGAATGCTATAACGTAGGTCTGTTCAAATCAAGAGTGAATAGGTTCTTACTAAACAAGCGTGCTACAACTTCGACTGCATCGTCACTTACCAACAGGTGAGATTGCGGTCAAACGCTTGATTAGTCTTCTATAAAAAAAAAAAAAAATTTTTTTAAACAAATTTACAAAGAGGAAAGGTTCTACGGTAAAGGTTCGTTGGCACCTTTTTCTGTGAACTTTCGCCGATTAATTTCTCAAAAACACCTCAACCGATTTGTAAAATCTATTTATTTATTTGTTTCAAAGGTAAATTTAAGAGGCCGTAAGTAATGGAGATAATTTTATCGAAATCGGTAGTGAGAGTAATTAAATCGTTTAATCTTATTAAAACCAAGTAATCAAATTAATACTCGTATTTCATCATCATCATCCACAGCCTTCTATATCCCACTGCTGGGCATAGGCCTCCTTCATGTTATGCCATTTAACCTTGTCTGTGGACGATATAGTCAAAGTAGCGGGCCGCACATGGACGAGATTGATACTCGTATTTACTTAAATTCAATTGTCAACAAAAAAGTTTTTCATATTTCAATATTCCTTTCCCTGCAATGTTGTTTCGAAGAGATCGCTTTTTCGCGAGGATTGTCACGTGTTTTAATATTGTAGGTTTTTATGCATATTTGTGGCGCAGTTAAGATTACTAAAGTGTCAATAAGTGTATTTAATTCAGAAAATATTTCTATTTATTTTTTAGAAAATATGAACATTAGTCCTTACCTAAAAATAATGAAGACATAAAGCCATTAAAGCCTTGTTCAGTTACAGTAAAATACAGAGATCATAAATCACACTTAGTCACCTGGTCACTGGTTGAGCCCTCCATTCTTTGCAAATGAACAAAGTTCGACGCTATTGAATATGTATGCAGTAACAGTATTTTTTTGATGACCTATTAAGGCAATGAGCGAATGCAAAACGAATTTCGATACATTTTCAATTGCAGTGTTCATTTTTATGTAAAGTGGAGTTATAGTAAATATATGCATGAGTTTTCTTAAAATTAATAAAGTGTTGATTATAAGCTTTAATATTATATTATATGAATAATTTTATGAACGTCAAGGATCTGCTGTGACTAGTATTTTCGCTGGTATTTTTTTTTTTGAGATGAATATGTTTTTTCTTAAAATCTGAATAGATAGCGATCCTTTAAATATTATGTATCAAAATACGCATTTCAGAGAAAATTTTGAATTTTCTGAATGTTTCTCTCGTTTTAAATATTATTATAAAAATGTAGAATATAAAATTTTAAAGTTATAGCAAACGATGCGATGTATTACATTTACTTTTGCAAGAATTAAAATCATAATAACTTTTCATTATTCTTTGCGTAAAGAACATAGTAAAATAACTTATTACACTTTTCTACTGCCACCACGTTGCATTATTATTATTCTAAATGCTTTTTTTTTTACCCAGGAAAAATGCGTTACGCATCATCACCCCAAGCCGAGGAGCGCGGGGCGGTATGTGGGACTCCCCCGCCGAAGATGGGCGCGGCGGGGATACCCACTAAAAACCTGGGGGTGTTCCTGCTGGACGCCATAATCGCGGGGCAACGGGTACGCCGAAGCACTCATCCGCGGCCCCAACGGCATTATTCTAAATGCTGCCCCAACTCTGGCATATTTACAGCTTTTATAAGGTCCATAATCTTACAAATATTATAAACTTGAAAGTTTGTAAGAATGACAATAAAAAAAAACGGCACAACCGACGCTCAGTGAGCGTCGGTTGCTGCAGGCGTGAACTCCTGATGAAGGACATCGTAATTGTCCGAAACCGTGGTCGAGATATTCTCGGCAATATTTGACGTGAGTTGTGCCGTTTTTATTATTGTAGTTCTGGAGAACACTCGCGATAGTTTTAAAAATCGTTTGTAAGAATGTATGGATGTCTGGATGTATGTTTTTTACTCATTCACGCTTAAACGGGTGGACCGATTGAGCAGAAATTTGGTTTAGAGATAGCCCTGGAATAACACATAGGCTACAGTACAGCGGGTAAAACCTCTGAGCACAGCTAGTCTATTATAATAATACCAATTATAATAATAAGTACAGACAAATTACATTGCCACATGGTTGATTTTCCAATAACAATCTATTTAACAATTACGCATAATAAACAAATCAGTTTTGTGATCACCCAGACCGCTAATTGTGCATTCGGCGGCGACTAATCACATGACTAATTAGCAATCTAATGCTAGTAAACAGATGTTATTATGTTATTGCTCGTACATGTTGTTATTTTGTTTGTATTAGGAGATTAATGTTCTGCTAATGATTGAATCATTCGCGAGTTATGAACATCTAGAATCTAGATAATGTACTAATGCAAGGAGATCGTTCATTTATCACTAGCTCACGTTCGTCCACAGCTGAACAAGCCTCCACTCCAGGTGTGGTACTCATCGCAGTTGTTTATTTTTGCCTTTAGGGTAATAGGTATTACAGATGAAACAGCTCTGCACATACTTTGCGACTGCGGCTTACTCATGTTCAATAGAAGTATCCATCTGGGGCGACACATTATACCCCCGGAAGAGATACAACAACTCACTCCCCGACATCTGGAACTTCCTAGAGGCCACGGGTTTAAGCTGTGCTGCCACAAAAGATCAGAAATGGTCGAAGCGGCTTAAAGTCCTTTTAAAGTTTCCCCAATAAAAAATAATAATGGGTATTATTCTTAAAACATTAATAATAACTGCCCAAAACGTGTAGAAAAAGGTTTTACATCAACAAATCTTCCTGTGACTTGTTCATAGTATTTGGTGATTTCCAAAAATAAACACAAATCAGACTTTAGCTTGTTTTTAATAAGGAAGGGCGAGATGCACGTTTTAATTCTGAAAATATAAAACTTCCTTTAAATCTGTCTTTCATTGTCTCTTAGTCGTTGCATAGTTTGTTACACAGATCAGAAAAATACTAAGGTTTGCTATCATCAAATTCTCGCAAGGCCTCTACAACAAACCATAATTGTGAGCCCATCAAGGTTTATACATTCGATCTTCAGACAAAGTCTTAAGCGAGCAAAGTACTGTTACCACAACAGAACAAACGGATCTGAGCCTTAAACTTCAAATATTATCATCTCAGAACTAATTCTGGTGGTCACCAAACTTCGCTGGCCGTTTCAACCTTTATGGAGATAAAGGTAACTTATAAACTATTAACATCTGTATTAAGGATCTCGCCAACTATCTTTGTTTGGGTAACTACTTAACTTCGTCTTTATGGGTTATGAGTTTATCTCGAGCTATATAATTATATTAACTCACAAAAAACCTTTCAAAACTGCTCTATTATCGTAGCTTTTTTTAATAAATTTATATATTTTAGTTTGAAATGAATCCCTTTTCTACGGATTTTTACGTCACAATATTTGATTGTGTGACTAGCGCGTTCATTGAATGATGACATTTAATTGAATGACCAAAGGACAACTCGTCAAGTTGTTTAAGTAACGTTCAACGTCTTGACTAAACATCATTTAGCATAGTCGCTGAATGGGATATAGCCGACTTTGTAATGCTTGGTTAGGGTGACAATAAGAAATCATTCAGGTATCAAAAAACAACACGTACCTGGCGCTTCGCCGGGCGCTGTCGTGGCACGCTCGCTTCGCTCGCTCGGCTCGCGCATTGTGGTCACTGTTCAAACATAACCTAACCAACTGATTTAGGATTGCCCTAATCTCTATACTAAAAACAAGTTGTTTTAAGCTACCATACCTGACTAATAGCCTTAATTACAATCACCTGGCTGATTTTACGTCCGCTCTGTTCCAAAGGGCTATGTTACAATCCTCTAACTATTTAGACGTTGAGTGACGCTTGTTCAATCAACGTTTGACCAAGTCATTCAATTAAATGTCGTCATTCAATGAACGCGCTGGTCATATAATCAAATAGCAGATTCAACCAGATGACTGCGACTATATCTCGACTTAAATCCAAGCAAATTCACCCTTTCTGGACAAGGTTATATGATAGCGTTGACATTTATTCAAGTGTCATCATTATAACACAAAACACAGAAGATTAAACAACATCGTACTATAATAATCGTCTTTTAAGATAAAATTCAATGAAAGCTGTTATCGTATTATTTGTCGATTTTCCTTTGAAGATATTTCCTTTGAAGCCACAGTGACTGCCTGTTGAAGATTTAAATAAGATACGAGCATGTTGACATTTACTTACATTATTTAAAGATTGACCTATAGCTTATGTAAAAGGTTCACAAGTAATCATTTAATTTATTTGACCACTAAAGTTTAAAACAACGGTTATAATATTATCGCAATGATGTATTAGTGAAAACTTTCACATAAAGTCTACTGCTCAATCGAGAAAAAGTAGGTCAGCGAGCTATGGAGCGGGCTATGCTCGGCGTCTCTCTAAAGAATCGCATGAGAAATGAGGTGAGAGGCAGAGAATCAAAGTTACTGACATAGCCAAAAGGATTATCAAGCTGAAGTGGCAATGGGCTGGTCACATTTGCTGCAGAACCGATAACCGACGGGGTAGGCGTGTTCTAGAGTGGAGATCGCGTCTCGGCAAACGTAGTGTAGGGCCCCCTTGGGCGAGATGGGGCGATGATTTCCGGAAGGTCGCTGGGCGTGGTTGGAACAGAAAGACGGAGGACCAAGTCGAGTGGCGTACCATGGGTGAGGCCTATGCCCAGCGGTGGACGAACATAGGCTGATGATGATGATGATGAGGTAGGAAATTTCATATTAGGTATAATATTAATTCACAAACTGAATCACAACTAATATTGGCATTTGCCACAATAATAATACGAAAAGGATTGAATGTTAATAAAAGTTCCTTCACATTAGTTCGTTAGGTGTGTAGAGACAGGAACTTTCATAATGTACTTTCAACTCCAATAAAGATTTATTAAGATTCATTTCGGTTGTTGCCTAGTGTGAAAAAATTTCGTAAAGGTCACTGACTTTTATTTATTTGAATTTTGCATAACAAGAGAGTAAACCATTCTGCAAACTAATTAACAAGATTTAAATATACTAAGACCGGTTCAAAAGTCCTGGCAAGTCTTTGACCGAAGTGTGAGATCAACAATATTCGTTAAACTCAAAGGTTCTTTAAAACAGACAAAGAGCAACTTAATAAGACAAAAATCAAAGGCTTTATGCTTTCAGGGCTTTGGTAAAGGGAGCCGTTACTCAAACCAGGGTTTTAAAGTGTGTAAGTGACGTGATTTATATTGCTGCCGGAGATTTTTACTCTTTTTCACTCGGCACATTTGAAATGTTGCGCTATTCGCTACTTGCACACCGCAGACTATGAAGTAATAAGGGCAGACTTCGTTTTTTATGAAGAAAAACTATCGCGATGCATTAAACAAGTAGGTATTCGTAATACCTCAGGGTGACACACAGATAATGTAGTATTTTGCATGTTGGTTTCAACTATTTTTTTATTTAATCATCATGTAAAAAATCAAGTTGATGGTGATGTTTATTTAACGCTTAATACTATTTAAAATCAATCTCAAACTGAATTTTTGAAAGCTAAATTAAACCGTTTGTAAATAGGGTACAATGGCACTTTTTAAAGTTTTATTCATACTTGGCACTTGCTTTTGATGTGCGGCCTCTGTTTATATCACATTATAGTGTTGCGCACATTCCATTTGGCCTTGATAAAATTAAAAATGTGGATGAAAAAACCACTCGAGTTTAAAATCATTTGCTTTACTTCTACTCCGGTCTCGTTGAATAAGCCATTTACTCTTTAGCAAAAGTAGAGGCACTTTACTCGCTTATTGATATAGTGTTTTTGTATATAAAGGAAAATTGCTTTATCTTTAGGAATTTATGAATGAAAATGCTCAGAGTAAAAGCTTACTAATATTATGTTTATAAATATTTAGATGGATAGATAACTCTTTAATGCACACTAAAATTAACATACCTTACTGTTTTATTATCATTATAACTCATAGATTAACTAAAAATTGCTATAAAATGTAAAATTATTAGCGATTTAATAGCTTTAATAGCTGATTTAATCGTGGCCTCGACTTTTTAATTTTTTGTGAGGAAAAGAGTAATTTAAAAAAATATATCGAGAACATCATAATTTTGTTCGATGTTTTTTTATATGATAGAGACAGAAAAACAAGCAAACGGCCCGCCTGATGGTGAGCGGTTACCGTCGCCTATGGACGTCTGCAACTGTATAACCCCTAAAAAGGTTGAATAAGCAGAGTCGAGGGCGATGACTCGACTAAAATACGGGTGTAAGACGTAAAATACAATATAAAAAGCAAGTGGCCAATTTTGAGAGCAGATATTATCCCAACAACCTCCCCGACCCAGCACGTTAGCAGCTGGCAAGTCTAAATTAGCTAACTTTATGAAAACTACTAGAGCCTTAAAACGCCGACATTAGCACCTTTAGTGCACATCTATTTCAGAATGAGTTTGTCCTCAACTTTTTTAATAGCTTCGAGAGTAAGAGACAAACTTTAATTAAAAACAAGACTGTGTTTTCCGCCGTGAGAAATAACCAACATAATTTGCATTAATTAAATATTATAGTAAATAAATTATGATGTATTGTGTGCCCCTCCTTGATTCGTTCAAAATAAATAAAATGCCCCATTATTAGGGGTCTTGACTCCTCCCTTGTAGGATGCGATCTCTGATGATGGAGCGCCATCTGGGTCGGTTGGATACGATTTTCATGAACTTGTGAACGGGAGTCACAAGGTACCGGTGTTCTGGCTTGATGTTCAGTGAAGCCAAGGTAGGATTTATCCCGCCTTCTAGGTTTACATTGCTACTATCTACGGTATCGTCGCTAAACATCACGCGAGATCGTGGATGCGATTTGCGCAGGGTAATCAGGTATAGCATGACCATGATGAGGCCTACACTTTTATGAGTAGGAGGATATAACACATGCAAAACCGGGGCGGGTCGTTAGTTTATAATAACTATGTTTATATTTTAAAAACATTTTTATAATTTTCAAATCCCACATATCCTTAGATGAGGAAATAATGCCCAAAATGCGGTGTTTGTCCAGTGCACTGCGCTGAATACAAAACTTTTAATTTTACAAACTGCCAGAGAAAACCGTTTCACTCTTTTGGATTAAAAGCTGGTGCAAATCAGAAAGGCATTGCGTGCACTTTTCCAACTTTATTTTAGCTCTTATTTCAAAAAACGTGATAAAATTTTAGTGATAGTTTTATATGAAATTTTTGAGGATAAACTTTATGAAAGTTCGGATGGTGACATATTGTGGCGAATGGAAAGATATTTTTTAAATAAAATCCGCCCATATATTAATAAAGTATACGAGTATGTTTCGTGTTTCTGTCACGATTGATTTTATTAGCTTTGTGAATTGAGCTACAAAACGTTAAAATCGCATTTTATATTGTTGACAAGTACAAACAACAACAAAAATACATTTATATTTGGTTAACGTATCTATGTATATGTGTGTGCGTGTGTATGTACGTGTTTGTTACTAATTTACATCTAAACGTTTCGATGAATTGGTACCTAAAATTTGGTATGTGGAAAGCTTATACCACTGAATTTCTAGTCGTTATCCCACTATGAAAGAAATAGAAAAAACATTTATTGCCAATCATTACAAAAAAACACAAAAGTATGAGAGAAGTTACATTTTTTTAGAAATAGAATAATAATCAGGGGGCTATGAAGGGCTATGTAGGGTTGGTACTCGGTACAACACGTCTTCCTTCTCCATTTCACTCAGTCACGCGTCATATCCTCGTTCACTCCCCTAGCATGCATATCTTCATTCACACAGTTCTTTCATTTTTTATTTTTTACCGAATTTAGGTTATTTAGACTATTTTAGCGGTAAATCCGCTATTCGTTGCTAATATTATTACAGTTTACAGTTAAAATTTAAATGCGTAAATATTTAACTTTGTGCGCGCGACATAATCTGCGTCGTGGATGATTCAGGCCTAGATCACATTTAAATACAATTTCAAATAATAAAATTACAAGATATTTTTTTTTTTTGATCATTTTATATAAATAAGAATCACTGGTCCATGCACGATTATCTTGAAAAGAACGCTTTGAGCGATAACACCGCCAAATGGTACTCCATTAGTTTTAATTTTTGTGGTTGTAAAATTTACTTTATTATATTATTACTAGCTTATGCTCGCGGCTTTGCCCGCGTGGCAAAATCCTTTCTTAGCGGAGGTCTACATCATAAAATCTATCTGAGTTCCAAATTTCAACTGAATCCGTCCAGTGGTTTAGGCTTTGTGTTGATAGATCAGTCAGTCACTCTTTCCTTTTATATATATTTAGATTATATAATAGATTATACGCTGAATTAGTTTTATAACGGAACATGTTCTAATAAAATATATAACTTAATTATTATTTATTATATAAGCAGTGACAGTGAGACGTGAGACGATACAGGCTAAATAATAAATAATAATAATAAGCAGTGAATTGTAACTCAACTGGACTGCTACAAAAGATCAGAAATGGTCGAAGCGGCTTAAGGTCCTTTTGAGGTTTCCCAATAATAATTATTATTATATTATAAATTTACTTTCCATCTACGAAAAGCACAGGTTTTACGAGTATAATATAATATAGGTATATAAAAGTAATTGTACTAAGAAAGATGAGTAAAAAAAGCATACTACATTTAGGCATTAATTGTTTTACCGGTCTCTGATTCTATTACATACAAAAAACTCTAGTACATAAGTTCGTTACAATATTCATAATCTTAGAAGACAAATTAAATTCTTCACCGCCGAAGACATCACCACCTACGATGTAATCTTCAATCAGAGAGAGTCGTTAAGACGCGTACACTTTCGGCGTACATCGCTTATTCAAGAGAACCATTCTTATAATGAAATTCCGCTTTTAATAGTCCGCAGAATTGAGACAGGGTTTTAGGTTAAAATAAAAAGCGGAAGATACTGTACGCGCTTTCGTTGCTATAGCCGAACTTGGTCTGCTTCATCGGAAAGTGTCCGTAGCCGCGCCAATCATCATCATCGTCAACAGCCCGTACTCGTCCACTGCTGGTCATAATCCTTTCCCAATACGCGCCACTGAGCCGAGTCTTCAGCTCTTCTCATCCAGTTCCTGCCAGCCACTCAATCAGGTCGTTAATCCACACACTATTGTCTAATTCTCACCCACTACGACGATTGATCACAACTTCAATGTAAATTGCTGCTTTTGTTATTTTACCCATAATAATGAGGAGGTTTAAGCAAGTAATGTACGCAATTTTATCTATGGATTCTAGTGTTTTACATGTCGTTTGCCGAATATGTGGTCTCCACTCCAAAACTCGTCTGCTCCAGTGGTTGTCGGTAAAATAATGTGCGTGAACCTAATTGAAGCGGTCTATTTTCGAGACGTCTATGCCGTATCTTTCCTTGTGATTTTAAGCTAAGGACAGAGTGAAACTGCGAAATTATCGCTAATGGCGCGTAACCACGTGCCGTAATGTTGTAATACGTGGGTGAGCGTTCGTCCGTATCTGAGAATCATGAACTGTACATATAAAATACTTGTTATTACTTTTTATTTTGTTTTAAACTTTTTTACTCATGTATCTTAATGATGTAATCAGTATATATATTATGTTTTAGCTAAAGTCCGAAGTACGGCTACACCTAAGTTTAGCCGACTAAACCTAGGTGCCGATCACTGTCGGTTAAAGTTACACGCATATAGATATCCTATCATGATTACGAGTAAAATGATAGGATTAGGAGAACTAAATGATTATTAAAAGTGAAATAGAAAATTGCGACTTTAACGCATATAATATCAGGAAACGTGAATTGCACTCAATAAATGACCCAACAAAAATTAGGTTCAAAACGGTGGGTATGAAAAATTGTGCGCTCGTAAACCTTAAAACACATAATATAGGTATGTAGAATATAATATTATAATCTTCTTGATTTCTATAATATACAATCAGGCGATATGCAATCAGGTTGCTCAGCGAGCTATGGAGCGGGCTATGCTCGGCGTCTCTCTAAAGGATCCCATCAGAAATGATGATGATGGTGATTCGGCAGAGAACCAAAGTTACCGACATAGCAAAAAAGATTAGCAAACTGAAGTGGCAATGTAGACGTGTTCTAGAGTGAAGACCGCATCTCGGCAGACGTCTCTACGTCTGCCGAGATGCGGACGCTTTAGGGCGTCCTTGGACGAGATGGGGTGATGATATCCGGAGGGTCGCTGGGAGCATTTGGAGAAGAAAGACGGAGGACCGGATTGAGTGGCGTGCTATGGGGGAGGCCTATGTCCAGCAGTGGACGAACGTAGGCTGATGATGAATAAACAGTCACATTTATATTAAAATTAAGAAGCTTTCCTGAAGAAGTTTTTAATAAAACCGGATAACGCATTTGAATAAAAACGGATTACTTTCGCCACTAATGCGCGCTCGAAGAAATCAGTAAACTTTTCCTATTCTCGATCCCAACAAAAGGTAGTTTAGGCGCGGCAATATTTTATAGTCATTTATTCAAGAGGTAACCAAGAGGCTGTCTCGTGAGCAAACAGGATGAAAGAATTTCTGAATACCTCAGGATCTAAGGATTTACGCTAACATACGAGTGAGTACCCATAGAATAAATATGTATATCTTGGTTGTATATAATGAATTTCATTTCGGTGTACTAAAAGTGTAGTTAATGTTAATTCACAAGATATTTAAGTACATTTTAGTTAAATTTTTACATTTCTCTCAATGTATTCAATTTTATCTATCTTATACCTTCTAAATCTACCTAATTTATAATCAGTTGTTTCATTAATGGAATTAGGCGTTACTTTGCGGAAATCCATTACAATAATTATTAGCAATATTAATATTTAGTGTTAATTCCGCTCTAAATCACTCTATTTAGAGTGGAATTAACACAAAATATTAAATAATAGCTAATAATTAATCAGTTGTTTATTATAATATTACATCTTTTACTTGTAGAATCGACTACCATTGGAGAATAAAAATTTCGTTTGGAGATTACGGAATGGAAGTCAAAACAAAAACCGCTATATTAGGGCAGTTCCTCTTTATGAACATTATAACATAATATAGAAATTACTGGACTGAAGAGTCTTAACCCTTTCAGGACCATAAGACTAGGAGAGGTAATGTTATGGTTATTTCTGTATAATATGATCTTTTTGATGTCTATAAAACATATTTTAAAGTCAAAAAGTAAAAACCTATTTTAGTTTTTTTGGAATTTTATGGTACATGGGTGTCCCTATGGTCGTCAACGGTAAATTTTATTCGAAATTATTTACAGTTTTGTTTCAAGGCTAGAGGAATATCTAGGATCTAAACACTTATTAAAAACGCAAATTTACTACCTTTAATCATTAATTTATAAGAAATGAGTCAAGGTACAGAATAAAACAATTCAATCGGTCGTATATTACAGGTGAACTTTGCATATGATACAGGTGTTGTTAGTGCGATTATCTTTTGGAACGTGCACAATACGCGCATCATTTTCTGTTTATCGTTTTTTCGATGGATTGTAATAGGGTAGATCGATTTATAGCATTGCATAATATGGTAGGTACTTACTCATTTTTTCAGGAAGCCACAGAGACTTGCCTGATCTACAAACAACCAATCAATCTATTCTGACCGTGCTTCTCTGTGTAAATGGTATATATGCGTTGTTCACTGTTATATCAAAAAGGTCAAAGAATAGTCTTAGATAATCTATCTTCTTATTCTTATTTTAACTTTGACCTGCGATCAAGCTCGTGTGTTATATTTCGTTGATCCGTTAGACCAATGCCACCCATATTTTTATTGTAGTTTGATACGAAACATATTTAGTAAAAAATCGTACCTAATCGTACCATGGTAATCAACTGGAAGCTTAGCTGGTAGCCAGCTTCAATTATTGGTATGAAATGATTGACCATCACTTGGTGCATTTTATGAAACCAATCTTACCCTCCAGTCTGGCTAAACAGCGACCCATGCACCCTGTCCTAACGGGTCAGAAGCTTTGCACATGGGTACAATATACGGCTCTAACGGTGTAGGTACCATTAATCACCCAGGTAGAAAGTTCACCCGAATTCACACGGATTTTTTATATGATACAAGAATGCATTTTATGACTACTACTATTATCTTAAGGCTATCCTAAGAATCTATATCGTTTTACAGTTGGCTGTTTCTATTCATTACACGATATTTTTAAAGGTTTATGATTTTATTGAAATCAGTTATTTTTCTTTTATTGATATTGCTTGGTAACTATTCGGTTTTTGAATAACTTCATAATATTTTGTTCATATCGTCGTCCAAAAAAAGTATCCCTTCACGACCATAGGGACAGTACTGTCCCTTTTCATTTATGACTTTATAGCTTTATTAGGATCAAATTATCTAATAGTGTAGTAATTTATATAAATATAACATTAACCAGGCTATAGTTTTTTCATGAAATTTATTTATGATTCTCACTTTAACATCTTGTGAATCTTGAGAAAACTTTTTCATTTTCGCACCAAAAGATATGTCATCTTTTATAGATTATAGACACAATATAGTTCTACTTTTATGAAGCTGCTAGCTATCAATGGTTAAAATAGACATTTAAATTTTAGAAAACAAAAAAATATTTGAAATTGACCAAGAATTTATTTAGATTTTTAATTTTTTGTGTTGGGTACACGGATGTCCCCATGGTCGTCAAAGGGTTAACATCATAACTCTTATGTTAGAAGCGTTTGTGCGGTAGGCACAGATTTTTACATCATTGTGAAATTCTTCTTACTTCTTTGCATAAAAAAAACATCATCACGTGAGGTATACTTCATCCGTGAGGTGTTCCTATTTCAATAAACACCCTTTCCATTATTTTTATTTAATACGTTCAAATGGATATAATATTACGATACAATAACACAGATATTGCCGACAGCAATATCATTGACTAATTATAACATAATTGAAGCTAGAATGTATCGAATAAATCAGCAGGCGTATAATTAATGTGCAACTGACATGACATGTTACCAGAGCATTATGAGCATTAAGGGGTGATGCTCAATATCATATGTGTAGTACTAATTGTCTACATTAAGTACCTGTACATTCATCATAAATCGGTACAGGCATACTATGATGATTTTTAATTAATGTAGTCGTGTTCCGGCACGATATCCAGTTACATCAGGAAGGGATTTATACTACCTGCTTGACAGACAACGCGCCAAAAATATAATTGGTATAATATAATATATTTAGGCGAAGACAACTGACCATCAAGCGGGCTTTCCGCGCGTGTTTCTCGCTCTGACATTATTAAAAAAATATATTCTTAAAATGATTTAAATTTTGTAGATATTATGCGTATTGTGTATAAGTGTTACTTCTTCTTGGCAAAACTGTTGAAATTATTTATATGAAATTTAGTAGGTATGTAGAATGTAGGTAGGTTACATTGTTTTCCACTTATTATTACATTTTCACTTACTGTCATGGAAACCAACGAATGGAAACAGTAATAGCCAACATGGTGATGTTAACACGTGAAGGGTAAATATTACAAAAATATGGGTATCATATCTATTTGGTTACTTAGTTATACAAGGACAGTCAATATACTGAGGTATTTGCCATACAAACAGTATCAGGAAATCAAGGCATTCCTTAGCGGTTACAATATCAATTCGAGGGATGTAATCAGTTTGACTGGTTTTGGTTAGCTAAGACAGATACAGGTACATTAAAGGTTAATTACATGGTAAGGCTTCAAGCTAGGTAATTATAATTATTTCGAATATTAGGTTCATTGCTCAGTAATCGAAGTGGATATACAAAATTATATATGACACTTGAAATTATATAGAGGTATAGACTCTAGGAGTCGCTACAGCAGGATATAACCTATATTTATATTATACCATCTTTATTATTAATGATTATATCATTATGCCCAGCAGTGGGACTGGACAGACTAAATATTGAATTAAAAAAAACATATGGTGCGACACGCAAGGAGCTACGGCAAACCAGCTAAAACGGAAAATTTATGCTTACTACTCTTTTGTTTAAGATTATCCCTTTTATGTATGTAGTCTCTATAATTTGTGAGTTGTGTATGTCTTATCTCTCATTTAGAACGTCATTGATACGTAATTATGATGATTGACCATAATTTGTATTTCATTACGTTTGATTGTAGTGTATTTGACTGAGGTATATACTACAAACAAGGGAAGTAGTGTTGTATATACTACCCATATAGGTACATTCTATATTTATTGTGCGATTTTTTTGTTTATTATATATTTGCCACGTAGTTTAATAACTGTGTTTGGATACTTAATATTATAATGTTATCTATTAACTGGTTTATTTAAGATCAGAACTACATTCAATTCCGCACTTTTTTTTGTGCATTTTATGACTATTTACCTTATTAAAAGTGCTTTTTAAGATATTTTCTTTTTGATAAATTGGGTAAAAATTGCGTGCATGTTATCAAAGTGATCTTTGACACAAATGAAAACAGCGGAAAGAATCAATCTTGATATGAAAAAGGAGTCAGTCGAACCCAATTTCAAGTAAAACGGAAATTGGCGCGACTGTGGTTCGTACTGTATGACACAGATTACGTATGAGTAAGACTATTTTAAAAAGCTAGCCATAGCGGCACTTCGTGTAAATTTTTGCGAGTGTAGATCAATGTTATTAATTTTTTTTAAGACCGCCGATTATATATCTTTAGCTTTATGTGTATTGTCTACTTATGAAACCATTTCTTGTAACCAGGTTTGCAATAAAGAATTATTGTTGTAATGTATTTTATTTTGTCGTTTAAGAAAAAAGAACACACTTTGCATAATATGAAATGATGACCAAGTGATGTAGACGTATTTTTGTTATACGTTGCGATGTGCTGCGGCTTGCACTAGTTTGCATTCAATTCTGAGCGCACTGCACCAACGCTTGTTACTTAAGAGTCATAAGATGTTAAGACTCTACAGCCCAGTAATGTAACCTACAGTGCCCTCCTACCAAAGCACAGTCACATTATCCCTGCTCAGGCGGTAGAATAACCGGCACTGTTAGGGTACCCACTTAGTCGACCCCCTACAAAGAAAGTCTAAAATACGTAAGTAATAAGTTAATCGTGGAAACGATGTTTTTTGAGCATGGCAGAAGTTTTCCGAAACCTGAGCTATCATATTATTTTGGTAAGTACAACTTGTATTTTAGAGCTAACATATTATTTTGGTAAGTACAACTTGTATTTTACATTGATCTTAAAGATTTATATTACCGATTATTATGATAATTATTTAATAAAATTTCGTGATCATTGTCATTATAGACCGTCAAATACGTGTGCGTTATAATACGTTTCTCACGCCCGACAGAGTTCCGTCTTTGCGTTGACTTTGATACCAATGTCAAACAGCTGAATGACACAAGTCTCCGAAATGAAAGCGGAACGCGTGGAAGGCAATTTCGGAGCGAGAGGAAATTGGCGGCGCGTCGGTTAGCCGACACATCAGGCACTATGAGATACTGAATACACTTTGCTGTGGTTGCTTCCGTGCAAAAGGGAAAGAGTCGTTGGGTTTGTGGTAATTTTCTTGTTTCAATGCTGAGATTTCCTGTAGTTTGACTTTTAAATATTCTATGTTTAAATAGAGGACTATCGTCATAATACAACGAGTCATATTATATACCTACCTGACAAGCTCATTCACTAAATTAAACTACTAACAAAAATATAATACCGATTCTTTGATTATAATATTATGACTTCTATGAGTTGTATGTCAATTTATAGGTATTTATAAATTGTGACCAAAAGCTTTTTGTTGAGTAAAAAAAATAACAATTATAAATGATATCCCTATCTAAAATATACCTATCATACATTCATTCTTTGGGTGTACATTTTGCATGGATAATACATCTTTGCGCTTAAACAGCTGAACTGAATGAGCTGAAATTCTGTATTAGGTAGTTAATATCCGATAATAGGATTGACAATTTTAAAGGAATAAAAAAACATTAAGGCAGCTATTACTCTGAAATTTCACATTCACGGAAAAAGTAGTTTAAACATTTTTATATTAATCAGGTTGTTAAAAAGCAAAAACTTTGCAACCGGAGGAAGAGAACGCGCACAATAAAAACAAACGTATCCAGACGAACGAGGGAGTAAATTAAAATGCCACGTGTAACAACTGACCTTCCTCAAAGAGTAAATATTTGCAGCAATTCTTTACCCTTCACATTCAACGAATAAACAGAACAAAAACATTTTTCCAGATGTACAAAAGCAGTGCGCCTAACAAAGCAACCGGGAAGAATAAACTATTTGAGATTGCTTTAGAAACATCAGGCGTGTTTGGTCACATTCTCAAATTGCCATTAAAAAACGCAGATTGTCATAGTAGTAAAATGTTACTTACATTCACAAATTTTCACAGTAGCAATTTTTCACATTCACAGTTAGTCACAATAGCTAATTGTTACTGTAGAAAATCGTCATGGTAGCAAAATTTGAAAAATAATGTATAAATGTTGAGTTTTCTAATAATGAAATTTTTGCTATTATGGCGTTTTGCTACTATGACATTTTGCTACAATGTCAATTTACTGCAGTGAAAATAATTTACGAATTTAAACAAATTGTACTGGGACAATTTGTAGCTGTGACATTTTGCTACTGCCCCTTTAGCACAGTAAAATATTGACATAAAATTAGCAACTCCCGTCCCACTGTCAAGACTAAACTGAATTATATATCAAGACGCTACTCTTGCTATTCGCACTGTCACTGCATACAATTTGCAGCAAACTCCCAATGTAATTGTTCTGACAGCGGGATGGTAGCCACTAACTCCCACGTCAATATCATGGTGTGCTCTGAATGCTGTGACGATGTGCGAAAATAACTTTTTTCGTGTAAATGTCACGTTGCGAATGTGACAAAACACCCCTGAACCCTTTCAGAATCGTGAATAATAACCGTGCTGCAGTTCTCTCTACTATGAAGTGATTCTCATGGCATTTAGCGTTCTAAATGAGCGTTCTATTAGTGAAGTTGGCGCAAAATTTGATAAGTGGCTTTTAATTTCGAGCAATTTTTTTTTTTTTTTTTTTTTTTTTTTTTTTTTTTTATGTGATGAAGTAGAAGACGAGCAAGACGCTCTCCTGATGTTAAGAGATAACGGCTGCTCATAATCAGTACAGTGTTACCTAGGATTTCACAATTATGTGAAATTCTAGGAGCACTGCACCAACGCTTCTTACTCAAGAGTCATGAGATGTTAAGACTCTTTAGCCCAGTAATTTCACTAGCTACAGTACCCTCCTACCGGAGCACAGAACCGGAATTTTTGCGTTGTTTGAAATTGCTCGTAGACTTTAGTTTGAGAACCAAAAAAAATGTTTGCCAATACATGGAAAAATGACTAGGTGAGCCACGTGGTACCTGTCAAAACTAAACAATGTTTTAAATAGTACTGAAATTTTTAATGTTATTAATATTATTTTTCACAAACAAGATATCAAAGAGGAGGTTCTCTCTAAATTATTCTCAGACTCTCCTTACTAAACAAGCGGCTATTTCAAAAATGTATAATTCATTAATTATATTTATATTTTGTAACGGAAGGAAGAGAACGCGCACATACTTGCAAACCTTTTAAACTGCATTTTTAACAGAAATTTTGAAAAACTATAAACGATGCTAATATTTCCCTGATGAATGCTTAATATTTGTTCTCGACGAGTAACAAATCAAAAAGGAAAGTTGGTAAGTCATTAGAGCCCTAATTTTGTATTGCTTTATTATCATAAATTAAGGTAAATGAAGGTATAAATTATGAGCCTGCCGTTACCTTGAGATGGGAGAATTAATTTGAATTTATTTAAAATATACCTTGAAGTAACTTCGGACTAAATTTATGTTCTAATTTTTTGTACATTTTTATTTAACGTTTATTTCTTTTATTTTTATCAAGATTTGAAAAAGTTTCTTTTTAAATTAATTGTATGATGTTAATAATAATGCTTTTATTTTTTTTTATTTCAGCCTTCTTTTCTTTTAAGACTTGCACTGCACTCGTATTTTTATAACCGTCGTCGCCCGCGACTCTATCCTATTCAACCTTTTTGAAGGAATAGGTATTTTAAGTCCAAAAAAATCTTGTAATAAAAAAAATAAAAAAATTAAAATTTAATGTTTCCCGTTGAGCGCGGGGGGTGAGATCCGCGTTCAACGCGGAAGGGTAGTTTAAATGCAAAGTGGGGCGCACTACGGGTAAGCACAGTAAGAAAATATAAAGGTTGGAGACCTTGGGACAAATAGGTCCCCGAACAAAATTGGTGCTAAACTTACCCGTGTGTCCCCATACTAAAGATTACTAAAATTTAGAGGTTCGTTACATACATTCTAATCTCAAAATAAACTAGAAATGCACGGAATCGCAGAGCCGGTCTAGTATTTGACTTTTATTTCAAGGACCGTATCGTGGCTTTCTGGTGTCTTGGTGTAATCTGAGGATTAAATAATAAACAACGGAGTTAATTCAAAATTATATTTATTGTCGATGGCACGCCTGGCGACTTATATTAAGTTAGAATTACGTTTAGGTTACAGTGAGTTGAGACAATTCCTCAACGCATAATTATAGGCTATATCGTACCATCACTAAACCCAGTTGGGCCGACATAAAAAACTAGTGTTTGAAATATATTAAATCGTTCCCGAACGAGGATCCACTACAATATCTTCTCGTATCAGTGTATGCTTAATACAATTTACAATGTTCAGGGTCAGTTCCCTCTAAAGCGGTGAATGTGTACCCCGTTAAGCGGTGGCACCAAAATTAGGTTATTGCTACTAAAGTTAATGTTGTACCATTTGCGAATCCTGCAGGGCCGTAGGCTAGGAGAGGCAAGGCCGTTAGTACTCACGGGGAGCTTGGTAAAGAGTTTAACTTGCCGAAGCGGCGTGGCAAAATTCCATAGATGGACGCGCGGCCGGTGAAGGGCGGCTTGCTCGCTGGAAGCGCCAGCGGCGATCGAATTGCTCGGGGAGCCGTGAGGGAAGCCGGGATCGTGGGCGTGTTCAGGTGGGCCGTAACCCAAGACCCGCTATGGAAAAGCGAAACAAGGTGACGTTGAATTACGATTCATCTTCAAAAGGTTGGCGGAACGCATAGAGAAGCTATGCGCTTGTCTGCACGAATGGAATAAACGAAACACTCACGTTTCTTCCGGGATTTGAGGACATGCGGCCACATCATGACGAATATGGGCGTGGACAACGCTCTCTTAGTAATGTCCACCAGTGACGATCGTTCCAGAGAATGACGTGGAATGCCGTGAGACGGCGGAAATGAATTTGATTAGGCAAAGTTGCGTTTCGGTTTCACATCCAGAGTATGTTCACACAAATCGTATAAAATTAGAACAGCACTATTTATTTTAATATTTATGTATGAGTGTATTCTAAATGTATAATTAAATCACTATGTAATATTATTCCTATTTATTTTATTTTATATTGATGTTTAATTAATAAATTAGTATTTACGCGACTTGTCATTGTTAAATGCAAAAATCGCGATACTAATAACAAAACGTAAAAACCTTCTATATATTTTTTATGCTATGTTGTCAGTTGCCATTAGAAAAATTGTAATGGTTTTCGAACGAATTTATAAAATGTGATAAAAATAAATGCCAATTATAATCTAATCTGAATTGTTTGGATTATTCCCTAATTAGTTAATTTAAATTTAGAATAGTTTTATTTGTATGCGAGTTTGATCGTTCGTAAATCGATCGATTTCATCCGCAAATCATAGATCAGTGACAGCTGACAGTGAATAAATGTAGCTGTCACTGCCAATGCATTATCTGCCAATGTCAGAAGATAATGTTTATAAATCGATTTCCAAATAAATTATCCAAATTTTGTGATTTTGCTAAATCATGGAAAAACAAGTGCTTAGTATGTTAAAATGTGATGGCTAACGATACCCCCTAAAAAGGTATGCTACAATCTTAAATCATTTTTTCAACAATACTCTTTTTTCACAAGTATAGCAGATAATCTTTTAATTATTAATACGGGTACTAGTATTATCATCTTCTCATCTCTTGCCTCTAAACAATGTCTTCTCGGGACAATTTGTGTGTTTTTTTCTGTAGCATATATAACTCAATATGTCCAGAACCACGTTTAAACAAAACTATTGGTTACGTAACTAAAATCATAAAACTTTTTAACACCAACTAATTGATGCAGGCAAGAAAAACTTCGCATCTATCGCTTGTTACAAGTTAAAATGAGAAGAACTAATCAAATTAAAAGTTGTTTCCTGTTTGGCTCGGAACTTAGTTACCACTATCATTAAAGCTAACAGAAACCTTGTCTACGGGTTACAAGTTGTTGGTACGTGAAACAAGAAACAAGATAAGTTTTGGGAAAATAGGTAAAAAATTTATTGAGATGTTCAATGCTCTCATGAGGACTAAAAATGGCTGAACTATTACTGGGCTCAAGAGTCATTAGATCTTAAGACATCTTAACATCTAATGACTTGCGTGGAAAGCGATGTTGTATTTAACCTAGCATTTTACATCAGTGTGAAATCGGGTGGCACTGCACTGATTATGGGCAATAGGCAGCGTAATTCTTACCACCAGGAGAGCGTCTTGTTCGTCTTCTTACTTACTTCTTTGTATATAACAAAAATCTGAAATAACGTCGTAAGACGATTTTTGATAATATCCTGAAAATTTATTATCCCTTATAATGTAAAACTTTCATCTCTTGATTCCATTTTCTAGTTCGGTAATGCAAGGTAAAGGGCTCTCAAGAGATGCGATGACGGTTTGTATGACGATAGAACCGTGAAGTACTCGTTAGTATAATAAGGTATCAGAATTTTAATTTGAAAGTATTCGATTACGTTTGCTATTATATGATATGATAAGAATACACTATATAAGTAAGAATTTGCACTGAAAATATCAAAACTTTATCCTCGTACGACGCTCTAATAAAGAAAAATAACCAGGAAAAAAATAGAAAGTAAAACTCAACAAGCCGGTAATTAATTACTCTCGTACTTTAAGAGCACAATAAAGTTAGGCACATTTTTATAGGGCACCACGAAGGGCACCTTCATAAAGCCGGGATAAAACGGTCTCCTCACGTGATATGTAAGGGAAGTGAACTGCGTGTTAAGGTTGATATTAATACATCACGCCTCTAGACGTCAATTTATCAACTGGACGAGGGACACTGTCCACTGGTGAAATTACATGTAGACTTGAAAAGGTTGGGAGTAAAAGGAGGGAAGACCAACGTAAGTACACCACGGTTCAAACATAATATATCAAGTAAGTATGTATGCTAAAATGATATAATAACATTATGTATCTAAATATATAAAAGGACACCACAGTGCCACAGTGCCAGTTATTCTAACGCCTGAGCAGTAATGTGCAAACATTACTGTGCTTCGGTAGGAAGGCACTGTAGCTAGTGAAATTACTGGGCCAAAGAGTCTTAACATCTTGTGATTCTTGAGTAAGAAGCGTTGGTGCAGTGCACCTAGAATTGCGCATCGTTGTGAAATACTGGGTAGCACTGTACTGATTATGGGCAGCGTTGTCTCTTGACATCAGGAGAGCGTCTTGCTCGTCTTCTTACTTCTCCACATAAAAAAAGGAAAGAGAGACTGACTGATCTATCAATACAGCCTAAGCCACTGGACAGATCGAGTTGAAATTTGGAATAAAGGTACGTTTTATTAGACCTTTAGGCTAGATTATGTAGATCACTGAGATAGGGTTTTACCACGCGGGCAAAGCCACGAACACAAGCTAGTAATATACATTTTCGTTTAAACCACGATAGTGGCATGGTGACACAGATACCATACTGTAGATTTATTTAATAAATACTTATTAAGAACATCTGGTGTGATAAAAACACTATCCAAAATTCAATTCCCAAAAAGTGCTCCAAACTCGTATCCCAACTTACGTTTCAAAACTTTTCCATCAAGGTGTTTTGTTAAGAAAACGGTGTCAAAACATATTTAACTCCAACTTTCTTGATACGGATCTAAAACTAATTAGAATTGAGCGTATTTTTTCCCTGGATCTTTTTTCTAAACAAAGAGTACAAAAATCACTGGAATAAGTTTCATTAAAATAGAAATAGATCAGCCATAGTGAGTTTACGAGCTTGTATTTCACTACATAGGATAAAACAAAGTCTCTTCTGTCTGTCCCTATTTATTCTTAGATCTTTAAGATTATGTAACGGATTTTGATGCGGTTTTTTAATAGATAGAGTGATTCAAGAGGAAGGTTTATATTATGTCGTGTAATACGTGTTTAATATAATAGAAAAACACTGATAATTTTCTGTTAGGCGCTGAAAAATGCGCGCGTGTCCTAATTCACAGTACCTAGTAAGTCAGATATATTTTCGTAAACACACGTTTACACACAAATAACAAATCGTGGACGTGATCCGCGGTGACTGTTTGGATGTGGGTGTCTATCAGCGAGTGGGCTTACAAAAGAGCTCGTGGTGAGGGTTCCGACCAGCCGTCTGCCGACCTTCATGAAGGAGGACTTCTGGCCGCAGGGAGTCGTGTTTCGGAAATTTCGAGGTCGACTTCCTGCTGACTCTGCGCACAACACGTCGCCGGCGCTACGTGTGACCTAGTTTTTTTAGTTTATAAAAATTTTATGTATGTTAGTCTGTAAGGTATATATGATATGGGCCTCTGGTACACTGCGTCTGTGGCAGTGTACTATTGCCTGAAATAAATGATTTATATTATATATTAAAAGATACCTCATTCTTTTTTCAACAATCTCAATCTAGTGCTTTTTCTTATGCTTCTAAATAAGTAATTCCAAGGGCAAAGAGCCAGCAACAAAATTCGCGGGAGCGAGTTTCAAGTTTAATTAGCAGAATATAAAGTTTCGTGTATATACGGGGAAGTGCTAACGCTTATATCGATGAGTGAGAACTTTTAACGTTAACTGGGAAATGTTTAATTGTGCAAAAACGATTTGAATTTACACGAAAACAGCTAAACAGTTGGTAACTGGTTATTAAGTAAACGGGGATTTGAGAAACTTCCTAATAACTTGGTCGTAAATCTAAACGTTTGGTAAAGATTTGTTGCTGTGATCTGAAAGATAACTTGATTTCCAACTTAATTTTATCAAGATGAAGAATGTATCAAGGGGGATCGAGTGCACTTTGCACGGCAAAAATGCACCACGCAGCAAACGCACGCAAACTCAAAGCAGACGCTTTCTAAATGTGTTCGAAAAGATGTAAGGAAAATGTATATTATAAAAACAGAGGTACAATTATGTTTTTAACCATACGACGTAATAACGGTGTTTAATCAAGAGTTATCAAAGGACTGATAGGATCTACTTGTCGGCTGTTTTTCCTCAAATTTGTTCGGACTTTAGCATCCTTATTAAATTGAACATGGCTCACTAATTTGCTTTTAGTATCTGACAGATTTAAGGTAAAAGTCCTATAACAATAGGGATGATGACAAGGTTAATTTTAATAATAAAAAATATTTTATACTTTTTTTTAAAATAAAAAATGGCTGAGATAAACGCTTATAAAATTCTGTATGGGTCGCGTGACGTCACACCACTAAAGAAAAATGTACTATATTTAGTGGTGTGACTTAACGATCGAGCAACTTGAGTACGTAGTATCTCTCACGCTTTTATCAAATTTACAAATAAAAAAATGCGTGGCCAATATTTTTCAATAATCTACATTATGAAAATTTTTAGTCAACATCCCTATTGGATTTTAGAAATTTTAAAATTAATCCAAGTATTAATAAATTCATTCCACATCGACATTGAGAAATGTTCCGGCTCAAAGGAGCGAGCACGGAAATTGTATGCCACGGAACGCGACGTGTACCGACGACTTCGTTCCACGACTTCTATCATCATCTCGAATGCACCGCCGCTGAATATGGAAATAAAATATACTTGTGTTTTTATTGGATTATAATATTGGACATAGATGACAGATAAAACTTTATCGTACTTTCTACTAAACAACAAAGCGTGACGAGTAAAACATCCAGATAAATGAAAAACCTTGCTTTAAGAAGTGCGACCAAGGTACCATCAAAAATGGTCGCATTGCATAGCATCTTATCTCTTCGAAGTTTTCCATAGCTTAAATTAAATAAAATTACCTACGTTTAAATTAACGTTACTTACAAAATTGTTTTTTTTATTTTATTTTGACGTAGTAGTTGGATACTAAGTCAAGTTTAATTTTGATAGTAATTAAGTACCTATACAAAAATTGGAAGTAAATTAGAAGTAGGTATGCAGAACATAATATTATTATACCTATATAAAGAGTAGAATTTCGTATTGTAGATACGAAAATACGCACGTTCTCAGAAGTAATGTCCCCAAACCAATGAGAAGTTTTAATCCGTTTTCGGTTCTATTTTAAGATTCTGTGATCTTTTACATCAAGAACTATCACGGCTCCGATGAAACTTTTACGTCAAAGAGAATAAGTTAGATTAACGACCCTGCGATTATCCGCGTTTAAAATGGTCTTCGTTTGCTACTTGAGATGAAACCTTGTGACTTTCATCTGAGTAAAGCAGTTTATCTAATTGACAAAATTTTAAGTCTTATAAGTTCTTATGATACTACACAATCTTAATAAAAAATATTCTTGCTGCGCACAAAAGTTCTACCGCTAAAAATTGCTCGCGTTATTTCGTACCTTTATACTAATTTCGAGCGTAAAAAAATTAAAAATGTAAGTAAAGACACCTGAAATAATAATTTCAAGGGTAATAATATACATACTTCCAATTTTATATAATTTTATCGAAACGTCATATTATTATATGGAGTGTTAAGTTATGATTGGAAAAGTATGTTTCATCCTTGCTTACTGAGAACAAGCTTGAAATAATTGTTCTTTTTTTATATTACTTAATTATATGTTTAAGTGGGTTTAAGGTATAACTTAATATAGGTACAATTACTCAAAAGGATCTTTATTTCTGAAAGTTTAATATGGTATTATAATAAGTAAGTGAGGAGAAAACACAATTGGGAAACTTAATCTAACTTTAAGTATTAAATGGTTTTTACTTGGAAAATGATAATTCTTTTGATATAAATTTGGATGGCTTTGTATCAACTTATGAAAAGCGACGGTAAAGTTTGTGCCTAAGTTTTGTTACAATGCTGTTACGCTCAGAAAATTAGTATAATGGTGGTAGCTTTCAGCCGTGGCTAGTTACCACCAACTATCGGCCAAGCAAAGACATTGCGTAGACTTGTCTTGCAGTGAAGTCAAATGTCATCCCATTATCATACATTCACAAAAGTACAGTGCACAGTGCGGCCCTAAGTGCTACTTTTGCGTTCAGTTTTGCGGTCAACCGCGGTCAATCAAATGTATGAAAAAGTCAAGATTGACAGCCGATGCACCAATGAACATCAAGAAAACAAATGAAAAATTGCCACGCTTGAGAGATATCATATTATTTACTAAAAACGAAAAGAGACCGATCCATACTACTCCTGCATCATTGGTACAGTGTATGGGATCACAGTTCTACTCTTGATATTTCTGCGGGATCACATGTGTCATGTTACGGCCACTGAAATGAAATAACATGAAAAAACCTGGACAAAACCTTGTCGTTAAGCTGTCATTACGATCGTGTTCCGGCGTGATGTTCAGTGAAGCCAAGGAGGTATTTATCCTGCCTTCTAGGTTTACTCTGCAACCATCTACGACCGCATCTCACGAGATTGTCGTCAAAGGTTAACTTATAATGAAAACAAAAACTAATATTAAATCTGAGTCACCAATCATGAAATATACAGCCTAAGCTTCGCATTAAGTGTATTAAAAAAAACATAATACATAATGCTAGAACTTCAAATTTCTTACTAGATGCAACAAATATTAAAAACAGTTTTAATTTTGCTACACATAGTATAGTAATTGCTACTATTCAGCGCTTATAGCTGCTGGACGCTAGTATATGATTTTTTTATACTAAGAAGTAAGAACTGGATGAGCAAGACTGATGGTAAAAGATAACGCTGCTCATAATTAGTACAGTGCTACCTAGGTTTTACTATGAAGTAATTCTAGATGCACTGCGCGAACGCTTCTTACTTAAGAGTCATTAGATGTTAGGATTCTCTAGCCCAGTGATTCAATGTTAAGTGTGTTAAATGGTGGCCCTACATTGATATTATTACCATTAAAGTATTATTATGTTTAATTCAATACACTGACAAAATATGCGGAATCATCTCTACGATGATTTCAATTAATTGTAACAGCTGTTAATATTGAACTGCACTTCACGTATGAGCCATGCACTGTGAATTATTTAAAGCAAGTGTGTTAAATTAAGGCCTTATAAATTACAATGTGAAAGTAGAAATATTGACTGAAAGTATTTACCAGAAATAGTTAAAATGTTTGCTCAATTTAAAAATCAATTATTTGAAATGAAGATAATATTGAAAGGATAAAAAGTAAAGTGATACAGCAATAAATAAAAACTAGAACACTTGTTATATCCACCGATCAGTCATGTTAAATTCTGTTTTTGAGTGCATAATATATTCTTCCTAAAAAATAAGAAATCTGTATATTTTAAAAGATATCGTGACTTACTTATTTACTGATCTACATTATATAACATTATATATAAACAACCCACAGTTCAAGGTGATGTAAACATAAAAAATTTAAACCTATAAATAAATAAGTACTTTGAGACGAAGAAAATCACTACAAAGTAAAAGACAAAGTGGCTATCCGCTGTCTGTGTCTTTCTTTTTATACAACGTAGCAAGAAGTCGAGCAAGACGCTCTCCTGATTGTAAGAGATAACGCTGCCCATAATTAGTACAGTGCCAGGATTTTACAAAGGTATAATTCTGGGTGCACTGCGCCAACGCTTCTTACTTGAAGGTCATAAGATGTTAAGACTCTTCAGCCCAGTAATTTCTCAAGCTACAGTGCCCTCCTACCGAAGCACAGTAATGTTTGCACATCACTGCTCAGGCGGTAGAATAACTGGCACTGTTGGGGTACCCACCTAGATGAGTCGACGTGTCTCCCTATGTATGGATTTTTATGGGGTTTTGTTTAAATAGATAAAGTGATTCAAGAGAAAGTTTTGTTGTGTATAACACATGCATAATATAGTAGAAAACATTGATCATTTTCTGTTAGGAGCTAAGAAGTAGCACGAAGCAGTCCATTAGTTTAATAAACAAGTGAATTAAATTAAAATTAAAAAAAAAAAAACCCCAAAGCATCCCTTTCATAATATGTAACTCGCGGTTTTGTGGTGGCGGCCATCTTGGATTTTTTTTATAGTGCGTTGTATTTTACTAGTCAAGACCTTTCATTTGATACCCATATTGAGGGGGTCGTGGAAGAAAAAAGTTATCCGCCATTTTGTAGCGGCGGCCATCTTGGACCGATTTCCACCAAACATGGCTAAGAATACTCTCGACTAACTCTACTTTCAAACAAAAAAAACTAAATCTAAATCCGTTCATCCGTTCGAGAGCTACGATGCCACAGACCGACACACACACACACAGGCAGACAGACACGTCAAACTTATAACACCCCGTCGTTTTTGCGTCGGGGGTTAAAAAAGATTTTCACCGGAAACGAAGCTTAGCATTTATAATAACTCATAGCAGAACGTGCAAAAACATGGAACATATTGAGAGCACTTAACTTGCTCTTATTTCCTTGTGAAATAACAAAGTCCACATAACACTTACATTAGGCGATTATGATCGCAAGAAACGTGTTTTATTCTCTGAATGTGGCTCGAGTGCCTAGAACATAATAAGTAAAGCCACAGACTTTATAATCAATGGATGTCGTCTTATTTAGAAAAACAAACTAACAATACTACAGCAGTAAAGAACACTTATATTAACCACAGATCGGCCACAAGCCGATCTACAGAAAATCCAAGTGCTCCAAACCACGGTCAGATGGCAGAGTGCCCAGAATGCTGGCAGCATTGCCACGTCATCATTGGATGTCGTCTTATTTTTTTTTTATTTATTATGGTTAGCCTTTGACCACGATATCGCGTGTTGTTTAACGACTAAAATAAAATAAATAAAATAAAATAGCCTATATTGCTGTGTAACAAAGAAATTCTTTTATACTATTAAATTTAAATATCTAAAACTAATCCGCTTGCACAGCTTGTCCCCCGACAAAGGCCTCCTCTAGAGATTTCCACCTCACTCTGTCTTTCGCTGTCCACAGTGGGCCGGCAGCTTTCACAATTTCGTCCTCCCATCTCTTCTTCTCATTTAGAGACTAAGCAGCCGTAAATGGAAGTAGACTAAACCTAGAAGGATAAATCCCTCCAAATGTTACAAATAACACCAAAAATTAAAAACGCTTACGCTTTTCGGCCAAACGGTAAACGTCAGTAAAATTATGTTTAGCACAAAAAAAGGTAATTGAATTATTTTGGGATTATCAATTGCAAATCCCATGTGAGTCGGTTACTGTCTTTGACTAATTGCGTAAAGTGGATAGAAGAAGTAGGAATAAATACCTTAATTTTAATTATCTAGATATCAGTGCGACTGTAAAAAATGATACAACCACGTTTATACGAGACTTGTACGTTTCATTTTTTCTCAAATATTTTTAATTTAACTATTCGAATGAAAAAGATTATTTATTTCTTTACTTTCATATCTTTTTCCTCCTTCCTATCTTTCAACCTTCCACTACAACATTATTATTATCTTCTTTATATCTCTTTTCGTTCTATAGTTTTTGAGAATTGATGCTACATCCAATATTTTCAAAACCAGTTTATATAGACGTAATAAATATTATCCACGTACGAAACGCCTCCATTAGCCGTGAAATCCGTTTTATTTTACTAGAACAACAAATTACCCCTGGAACTTGGCGTATAGAAATACCGCTTGAATTTCGCGGTCAATTTGGTGTTTTGTGTAAACAAGCATTGAGTTTTTAAATTTGTCGAATCAGTAGATTAGAATTTAATTGAGATGTTGGATTAGCCACTTGTCTATTTATCAAATATCCTACTAATGTTATATATTATGTTTGTTACTTTTGTCATATCTAAACGCTATACCGATGGGGGTGAAATATGGTATGTGGTTTTAACCTAGTTTGAATCGCTGAAATAACTCTAGGAATCGCACATAGGTTATTTTTCAGCGGTTAAAAGCTTTGGATGTAGCAGTGCCAAATATACATTCTAATGAAATTCCATAATTTTTTTTTTTATAGAAGACTAATCAAGCGTTTGACTGCAATCAGAAAAAAAAACGTACGTTAAAATACGTACTAGTCCCGTGATTTTAATTCCTACAAAAATAAAACAGCGGTTGTGTGCGTATTCCTGGATTTACATGAAAATCTAGTAGTAAAAATGTAGACAAAAATCCACATTAACAAAAAAACTGATTTTGTAGACAAAATACAAGTAAGCCACAGAAAAATTGGAATAAAAGTTAGCTTCTGTGTTATTTATTGTACTAACGATTCAACCAATTCGTAAAGAGGTAACTAACATCGGGTAAAAAGTAAAATCGCTGAGCACAGTTAGTTAATAATAATTTCTAGGGTCACTCGGGTTATTTAAGCTTGCAGACATCTACATTAATAAATAATTACTTTAATAAGTTTAAGAAACTTAAATTAAGCATCGATTAATTTTAGAATTTACTCGAAATATTTATGTTTTAACTTTATCATAATTAAGTTCATCTTACAAGATGGTAAGTAGCCTAGGCTCGCATAAGCTCTCAAGTTAATCTAAGTTGCATAGCAGTTTACAGAATCCATTAAATCCACGAAATCTGTCAGATTCTTAAATCTAAGTAAGCAGAATTTTATAACCTCTCTTATCTTATTAAAAGTTTTCGCGGCTTTCGAGTTTTTCAAGACTTTTCGGTTCGTTATTTTTGGTATCGCGGATTTAAAAGGATCCAGTTTTGGAATGATATTTTTAAGTCGCGTCATGATTTTAAATCCAATATGAGAAAAGTTCATTCACTTTTATTTTGCTCCTATTAGCTAGCAAAATAAATGCCTCTGACATTTAAGGGTATACTATACATTCAAGATTACTACGGAGACTACACGGAAGATGTAATACCTACCTTTGGAATGAATGATACAGTTGTATATACTGTGATTTGTGTACAAGCCCACATAGGTACGCAACCGCCCTATTAGTCGAAAAACAGAAAGTTTTATATTCAGTCTCTATATTAGGCACTGCTTATTTTTAGAGTCACTTTCATTTTTGTAGTATTTATTCACCATGATTTCCGTAGTCCAATATTTTCCAAAAAGTTCTCGTGTAGCTAATTCGAAACAACGAAAATATCGAACATTTTCAACTTTCCACTAACTGGAGTACTAACAAAAACTGCACAGCCGGCAGTATGTGCTCAGGAATAAAAACAAAACGCGTCGTATCGAATAACGTGACAACATCCTATGCATATTCGGTATCCAGATATCGAAACTTGCTGCGCCCGGCGAATTGACTCTCTAATATTGCATACTAAACTTTAGCCCTGTCTGTAACAAATACATACATCCAAATTTTTACATCAAGTGTAGTAGAAATAGTGGTACATATTTGTAACGTTAGATCCTAATACTAGCTCGTATTAGGCAGTGTTCAGATGGGGCGAATCCATCGGAAACGATTTAAAAATGCGCCATTTTTAATGCGTGCGACGCTTGCCTATTTTTTTTTTGTTTATTCATTAAATAATTAATAGTTAGCCTTTGACCACGATCTCGCGTAATGTTAAGCGACGATGTGATATCAAAATCGCTACCCTCTAGGTACTCATTATATTCAGCAGAATACAAAGTTGTATGTACCAATTTTTGCCATTCGCGCCTTTGTACACAATGCTCAACTTTCTCATTCAAATATAAGAAGGAAGTGGGACTCTGAGGACGAAGTATTCAGTATTACATACCCGCTTTCAACTGCGCCATTGTTTGAAGCATTCTTCGGAAAAATTACATTGAACAAAAAGAATGCTGACACACTTATGTAGCCCAATTTGTCTTTCCATTGTTCTCTCAGTACCTACAGGTTAAATCGTTTATTCTCGGTGTAAGAGCTTGTTGTCATCGTTTGATCATTATTATTGTTACTGGCAATTCTTGGATCACACGGATGTGATTGCGTCGAATTATTTTTCCGATTTTCTCTTATAATTTTTCCTGATGAGCGCTGAGTGATTAGTTATCGGAAAATATGTATAATATTTCACATAGACATATGTATCTATGCTCATCATAGTATGCTATGTTTGTGCACGTGTGTAAACGTTCATTTCTTACTTCTATAAACAAATGCGAATAATCTGAAATTTAACATCTAAGATTAACACAGAAGGCACAGAAATAATTGATGACCACGGACGAGTGCTTCGGTACCCGCTGCCTTGTCATTATAGCGTCCCGTCGGAACACCTAGCTTGGACAGTTCTATAGCTCTAAGCATTTTGTGTTGCACAAGCTTATGCTCGCGGCTTTACCCGCACGGTAAAATCCTATCTTAGCGGAGGTCTATGTCATTAAACCTATCTGTGTTCCAAATTTCAACCCAATCCGTACAGCGGTTTAGGCAGTGCGTTGATAGATCAGTCAGTCAATCAATTACTCTTTCCTTTTATATATTTAGATTATAGTGAATGTCAGCAAGTCAAGGTATTCAATACAGCCTTTGTACGCAGAGTTGCAGACGAACAAATTTAATTAAAAGATATCTATGCCACTGATTTTAAATAGGCAAAAGTTTTATGAAAATTCATTTCACTATTAATTACCTTAAATCTCCTTGATCAATTGATTAATCCTTTTTGATCTACTGAACGTAGGTAATCGGATTAAATGAAGGTAGTACCTACTTATGACTACAGTTTAAAAGCCTTCATTACGTTCAGCTGAATAATTATTATTAGTTCCGATTAATTATTCGTTTGTTAAGTTAGTATCTGCTATAAACTGGCTATTAAACATATTACCATAAGCATTATATACCATACTAGCTGCGCTCAGCGGTTTTACTCCTATGTGTTATTCCAGGGTCTAAGCTTTCTCTACACCAAATTTTAGCTCAATCGGTCCACCCGTTTAGGCGTGAAAGAGAAACAAACATCCAGACATCCATTCTTACAAACTTTCACATTTATACGAGTAATATTAAAGTGAGATAGCATTATCATATACCATGGGGTTAATCAGAGTAAGATATAATATGTTAAGTATAATCTAGATTGATATAAACCAATCTTAAAGTGCATGTTGTTTCTCTAAACGCTAAGTTATTTTGTATACCTGTCAAGTGCACTTTGAAATTGTACTAAGTTTGTAGTGTGTAGTTAGCTCTGAAGCCTCTAGATCTTGTTACAAGCGTCCACAGGTGTGTGCTCGTACATCAAGTTCAGTTACCTGTCTGGAAGACGTTGATAGATAGGTGCTGGTAACAGTAGCTTTTCTCTCCTTCCAATCGCTTTTTTACAAGCTTTTATTTACTTTCTGTTATCTATCTCTGTCTGTTATCAAATCTTGTAAGTTTAATTTAACCAACTTCCCGGTTTCTGATCGAGCTGAAATTTTGCATGCATAAATCGGATGACAATGCAATATTATTATGACATGGACTGTTCTGATGATGAAGTTGGAAGGCCATAGGAACTCTGTAATTGATCAACCCAACCCCATCGAGTTTGGGCTTATTTGATTCGTATTTACGAGTACTTTATGATGCTAGATGGTAATAATAATAAAGGCTTGTTTTTAAAAAGTATTTTTAATATTTCACTTGTTTCATTCACTAAAGGTTAAAAGGCCTAAACGCTAAAGGTTAGGTCTAAAGGGTTAGAGTTAGGTCTAAAGGCTTTGACCAGTGAAATGACTGAGCTTAGAACATCTTACATCTTATAACCCTGGATGACCAGTGATGTGCAATAGTACTTAGAACTTCGAACCTAACAAATACCTAGTACCTAGGTGATAGAAATAGGCCATAATATTAGCATAATATCAGATAATTATTGGACTCATCTTTGTTCATCGAATTCCATAAAAAACTTTTATCATATTTCAAAAAGACTTTAAAGGATTTTTGTAAACATTTCGAACTGTAGAACTTACAGTAAAATGGTAACAAAAAATAACGAGGGTTGACAATAGTCAGCAAAACAGATAGAAAACTTCTATTTCGTGTCATTTGGAAAGGATCCATCAAAAACAAATTGAACTAAACAGCTCGACTGTTCGTCCTTCGTGTATTTAGAGATAGCATTCGGTAGAATATTCTTGGTAGTGTGAAAGAACTATAGAAATACTAGCAGTAGTTTCATAGCCACTAAGTCTGATGCCCACTTTTGTTTGATATTTTACTAATATTAATGATAAGGTTTAAGCAAGTAATGTACATTAAAGTGGACCTCAAACTTAGTATCTATAAATTAGTGCTGCTGGTTGGACATTCACTCTTTAACCAGCGCGGTAGACCGCCAAGCACGCATTTAATAAAGAAATGATATAACGTACGTATTAACGTTTCTTGACAACTACTAAAAAAGATGTCAGAAATTTTATATTCTTCCTCTAGCTCATAGAAGGCGCATAGCAGACCTTGCATATCTTCTAGCGATCGCAAACGGTTCAGTAGACTGCTCTGAGCTTTTAGAACGCATATACTTACGTGCTCCGTCTGTGGCTGAGAGGAAACCGGCACTGCGCATCCCGCCAGTAAATAGCACATACATATAGACAGAACACGTTTCTTATCAGAGCGAGTAGGTGTTTTAACGAATTGGCTCATGACTGTGATATCGATCTTTTTAATTCAACGATCACGCAACTAAAAAAAATACTTAGCAATAAGTTCTTTGATAATAAGTAGTAATAGTTTTTAGTTAATACCTACCTAACATAAGCGCATAATATAATATGTATATACTCGTAAAGTATAATTTTCTTAAAATATCTATTTCATATACTGAATCTTTTATTACTCGTATATTTCATTATTATTACATAATATTTTTTATTGTATACTTATAAATATCTATTATTCTTGGTATGTGCATTTGTTTGTCCGTCCTTTAAAGTCGTCTTTTACTTTTCATATTATATATTAAGTTTCTATTTGTGAAAACTTGTAATTGGCCTTCAGTATCTATCCTTGTATGTATTACTTCGTTAGCCGTAAGTTTTCCTTAATTGTAAAATAAATAAATAAATATATAATTATCAAATTCACTAACTATATTGGTCATAGCTTTTCATCGCCCTCTGGACAATAATGTCTCTCTAGCCGTGTTCCAGCACTATGTTCAGTGACACCAAGGAAAAATTTACCCCGTTATCGCGTCGCCGCGTTTTGCAGACGTCATAGGCGACGTAAACCGTTTACGTCGCCTATGCACAAGCAGACCAGATGGTCTGCCTGTGTGTCTGTCAGTGGCGGATTTGCCCTAAGGCCCAGTAGGCCCAGGCCTAGGGCGGCCAGATATTAGGGGCGGCCAATCGTGACAAAAAAATCACTGATGACAAGAAATAACTAAAAGTACGTAAATATTTTAAAGGCTTCAAGGGGCCATGGGTTTTTCTCGGCGGCTCTGCTCTATAATAAGAATATTTATTTTCTCACCGCTCAGAACACATCTTTTGTAGCCTGAAATATAAAATTTTCTCGGCACTCGCAGCTAGCTGCTCGCGCAATTATAAATAGAATATTATGTATTCTATTTATAATTGCGCGAGCAGCTACCGGCGTTAGGGTGGGGCGCGGTTGGGCGACCGCCCAGGGTGCCGGATAAAAGGGGCACCACAGGCTCTATAATGGGGCGCCCGTGGCGCCCCATTCGTTCTGAAAAATTCAATATTCTCGGTGCTCGTAGCAAGCTGCTCGCGATTTTATAAATGAGAACATTTACTTTCTTTGCCACTCGAAGCAAACTTAACGCACATCATTCGTGCTGAAAAATTTAAAATTTTCTCGGCGCTCGCGCTTTTATAAATAAGGACATTTAGTTTCTTTGCCACTCGAAGCAAGCTAAACGCACATCATTCGTGTTGAACAAATCTAAATTTTCGCGGCGCTCGCAGCGAGCTGCTCGCGCTTTTATAAATAAGAATACTTATTTAGTTTCTTTGCCGCTCGGAGCAAGCTTAACGCACATCATTCGTGCTGAAAAATTAAAAATTTTCTCGGAACTCGCAGCAAGCTGGAAAGGTGGATTTTTTTCTAGATACGCCCATGATTTTGCCCATCGGAATCGGCCCAGAAAAAAATCCTGGAATTTTTTCCTTTTTAGTATGGGTTTGAATTGCTTTTTAGGGGGCGCCGTAGAAATCTCGCCCAGGGCGCTGGTAATGTTAAAACTGGCTCTGATTGCACATCTTTTGAAGTCTGAAACATAAAATTTTCTCGGCGCTGCGCTCGCAGCAAGCTGCTCGCGCATTACAAGGTTTTTAAAATTTTATTCTATTCGGAACGAGTTTAACGCACACGTTCTTGTCAGAGATATAACAGTTCCTATTTTAGAGATTCAAATTGTAGGTAAACGTTGAAATGTACAAACCTACCTTGTTCACAAGAAAAAAAAATCTTGATCCGCCACTGCGACAACAAAATGAACGTGAACTCGCCATGCGAGTTCACGTTCATTTTGTTCGCGAGTCGGTGGCACCGAATGTGTTAAGGAGTAAGTAGGAGTAGACATGTTATATACGACGTAGGTGCAGGTATTACATGGACTGGGGCCTAGGGCGGCCTAGACTGTAAATCCGCCACTGGTGTCTGTCTTCCATAAAAAGGAAAGGATAAGTTAAACTGTCGGTAAGAATAAAAACACATGCCTGTACATAAAGTTCACATCTGATTAAATTGACAAAATGCAGTATTTTTATACGTATGAGTATAAAAATAACATGTCAAATAAGTGGCTTACTAAGATTCTCATTTTTTTTCAATAAGCTCTGTCTAGCTATTTTTTTTCTTTCACGGTTGAAATCAACATAGCTCCTCTTGTAATTTTCTCAGTTTCTCGGATGTAGGTCAAAGAAAGAGATATAATACCTACTTAATTATATTATTCGGTCGCAAATACCTAGAGAATAATGAATAGAAACTATTACGTCTGAAAGAATTAAGTCTATCGACAAAAGTAAGAGAAGAAATGAGGATCGAAGCGAAAATACCTAACATACTCGTACGATAAGTGTATCTACCTACCGACCAAAACATACTATAAAAAAAAGGTTTTTAGAAAATAAGGATTTTGCTTTGGTTTATAAACTACAAGAATTCACTGTCGTTCCAAAAATACACATAGGTACTTAAGTTTATACAAGCGTAACCACTGTGCAATATAATAGGTTAACTGATTCAAATACACTAGGTAGAAGGTCGGTCCACTATCACGTTTGCTCCAAAGAAAATAATAATGTTTGGTCGGCCCGACCCCTAGTTATTAACACAGAAGCGGGTTGTCCAAAGAAAGCATAAATTAATTGAACCTTTGTGTGTGCACTCGACTGGTTTTAATCTCAGGTGTTATGAAAACAAATATAGTGGTTACAGTAAATATAGTTTTCAATAGAAAACAAAGCTATTAATAGAGAGAAATGGACGAGAATATGGTTGTAGATTTAATTTTATTTCAGGTAAAATTGTACTGATGTATTATTTTGTTTATTTTCGATTAGCTTTGTGTTTTTTATTCATGGACCAATTTTTTTTTTATATATTTTGTAAAAAACATATTGTGAAAGTAAATGTTATTTTTTGAATTGAAAGGATGTTTTGATAGTGCCTGTTTGTGATAGTTAAATATTTTATAGCTTCTTTGTAATTGTTTGGTTTGCAATTAAGTATTATTCTATTCTATAAATTTTAAAAACCTTGACAACGATATTTTTATTTGACCTTTTATGTACAACACTGTATAATATAACTCAAATATAATTACGAATGAAATTCAAATGAAACCAGCCTCCAAAACCACATAAAAATGCCGTGCTTTATCATGTTCATTAAGAACAATGACTTTGTTATTAATAACGTTAGGAGAGACTCTGACCCACAATGATACATCAGGATAGAAGCTGCGAGTTCTTGAATGGAAATAACAGACCTATAAGAGGATTTTTAATACGAGATCTCTTCTGCGTTAATCTCCGCGATCTTATACCAATGGAACCAAAGGAAGACCAGCGTTGGTTGTTCACAGCCAGCATTATGCTGAGTTCTGAGTTGGGATCATTTTGTGGCATACATTTCCTACTCACTAAGCCTCATTCCTTGTTTAATTTAATAATACTCCCAGTATGTAATGTATGTGTGCAAATAAATGTATTTTTCTTTCTTTGTAACTCGTACTCTATATTTATTCTGTCACGACGTTTGCTCCACTTCGAAGGGTAAGGTAGTCGCAATTACTTGGCTAAGGAGACCTAAAATTTTACGTTTCAGGATGATGAGTGCAGTTCAGCTTAGCAAAAGACTTCGTACCTATTAGGTAACATTGTCCTTACACACTGTTTAACACTAAGTAAGCGTGCGTCGGGCTGCTCTCTTGTTCACCGATTGGCAAAAAAAGGTAAAACGAAACGCTGTTACGTGAATATAATCGCTGTGGTGTATGACGATAACACCACAGATCACTATATAAACGCAATACCGTGTTTTTATTTTTTATAATATATGTAAATGCAACTAAAATAATTAAATACAGTCAAAATACAACAAAAAAGACAAAAAAAATCCTCCATAATAGCATTATTTGCAGATTGCAGGAAAACTTAACACGCTTTTCAAACAGACATGTAGTCGAGGCATCTATCGAGATATATTTCTGCGCTTTGACCGCATATTTTATGTTTAAGTACATTAAAATGTAAACAAGCCTGAAGCGACAATGTTCTTGCAGTTATTTTAATAAATGACCATTTTCAGACACTTTTTTGTAATATTTTTATGCTCTAGTAAATGCTTTCCATTTTTAAATGGGGTATTATAATAACACATTTTAATAAAACATTATTAAAGACTCGCATCACACTAAAATGTTTTTGTTTAAAATAGGTACATCATTGTACAACAGAATTTATTAAACATTTATTTTGATACTAAGTGATGCTGCGATCTAACATAGAAGTAAACTTAACTGTTAAAGTAAAAGAGTTAAATTCTATTCGAACATTTCACTAGAATACAGTGATTTTAAGCTCAGGTTTCTCGAATATCACGCTACAGGAGGGTTTACTTAACTGGAATGAAAGCAATCCTGTCCAAATATCGAGGTTAAGCCACGTTTTGAATTAAGAGTGACGTCGAATTCATTTGCGGCTTCAAAGAGACAAAAACGAGGCGCATGCTTTGAGCCTACAGCTTGCCCTGAGGGGTTACCATGAAGTCTTAAGTCAATTTAGGAATCAACTTTTTTATTTTTACAAGCTTTTATTTACATGTCTGTTGTCTGTCTGTCTGTAATCAAATCTTGCAAGCTAAATTTGATCCACTTCCCGGTTTCCGATTGAGCTGAAATTTTGCATGCATGTATTATAAATCGGATGACAATGCAATATTATTATGACATGGAGTTGATCTGATGATGGAGCTGGAAGGTGGCCATAGGAACTCCGTAATTAAACAATGCAACTCAATCGAGTTTGGGCTCATTTGATTTGTCTTGACGAGTGTAGACGGCGGGGTCACTGGTTCGTATGAGTAGTAATTGAAAATGGCAAATTGTGGTGAATCGCGTGGTAAATGTGCAAACGCACGGCGTGCGGGCGTGCGTCTACGGTTCCTTAGCGCGACTGACTCATTTCGGGGACTGCGCGATGGCCCATGTGCTTGCACATCTACCTAGCTATATTTATTGTTAACAAACAAGTTACATTTGCAGCCACCATCGTGGAGCATCTTCGCGTAAACATAGGCAATAAAATAGCGCAACAAGGTAAGCATATTCTTAATTACTTTAATTTATTTAAATATTTACTAATTTATATTATTTATATGATTTCAGATGGCGAGGAGCGTGAGGCGAGCATACATCGGTAACATCCTCCCCCCTAGTGTCGTCTGCGACACTCATCGTCGAATCAATACAATGAAACCGTTAAATTTATTCTAAATAAAACTTAATACAATAATTAAAACTACTTTGGTGTGTCGAGCTCGAGTAAAGCAATTTTGGAGCTCGGTCGTCTAGTAACTCCTTTCGCGGTTCGTACATCTACTACCCGTACCCTTCCGTCGTTTCCCGGATAGGTTCGTTCCACTATGCCTTTAGGCCAACAGTTGCGAGGCGACGCGGGGTCTACGACAATAACAATATCCCCTACGCGGAGCTGCTGACCTTCGCGGGTCCACTTAGAGCGCGGAATGAGTACAGGCAGCACTTCTTTGACCCATCTCGACCAAAACATGTCTGTGAGGCGCTGAGCGGTGCGCCAATGTTGCTTCATATTGTATAATTCGCTATTATCAAAGGTGCCGATAATGGGCACATTCGACGAGCTACCTAATAAAAAGTGATTAGGCGTTAGAGCCTCTTGGCTATGTGGGTCTACGGAAACGTGAGTGAGCGGTCTACTATTCACGATGTTTTCCACCTCTGCGAGAAGAGTAGTCAGGACTTCCTCTCGTGGGGCTCGCTCCTTGAGAACAACCTTAAGAGCAGTCTTAACTGTGCGAATCAATCGCTCCCATGCCCCACCCATATGGGGACTGGCTGGACTAATAAATTTCCACGCCACTCCGTGGACCAAGGCCTCATTTTCAACCCGTGTCTCGTTAAGCTCTTTGATGGACTTTCGAAGCTCCACGTCAGCTCCTCTAAGATTCGTCCCATTATCTGAGATGATAGTATTCGGCCAACCGCGGCGCGCGGCCATACGGCGCAGGGCCATAATCAATGAGTCCGCTGACAGTGTAGCTACTATCTCAATGTGTATAGCTCGCACTGTCAAGCACGTAAACAGCACCTCGTACCGTTTCGGTCGCTGCTTGCCTCTGCCTACGGTGACTTCTATGGGACCGAATAAATCAACGCCGGTCATAGTAAACGGGCGCCTATGATGAGTCATACGCTGGATAGGCAAGTCGCCTAGTCGCGGGGGCTTCGGTGTCGTTTTTCTAATGCGACATAAAAGGCACTGCGAAGCTACCCTGCGTACGGTCGGCCTCAAATTGACTATCCAGTAAGTCTGGCGAAGTTCATTTACTACGAGTTCGTTAAAACCGTGAGCCGCTCGCTCGTGCATGTACTTAACAATGAGGCGAGCCGTATGATGTTTACCGTCTAGAATGATGGGCGATTTTACGTGTTCGGCGACTTGTGTCGCAGCGTCAATTCTTCCTGCGACACGTAAGAGTCCATCACTGTCAACATAAGGTGTTAACGAACGTAATCGACTGTCACGGTTGATCGGGTCATTCTTATTCAACAGGTCAATTTCTCGCGAAAATGATTGTGATTGAGAATGACGCAACAATAATAACTCAGCCTGTTTCATTAACTTTGTGTTAATGCGATGAGTTATTTCTTTACGACATTTGGCGATAAATAATAAAACGGCAGCAGCACAACGAAGTAGCCGCATCCAGGAGGAGAACCTAGTCGGCTCCGGGACGGGTAAATCACGCGCATCGTTGTGAGTATCAATTACGGTAAGTACCTCTTCAAGCGTTTCATTATTTATCGTATTTTTTAATGTTTCAGGTTGGCGCGGCCACTGCTCCGGGTTCCGGTACAAGAAGGAGGGGCCAGAGAACCAGGAGGAGTCACCACGTAAGTCGTAATCATTTAATTTCGTAGCTAAGTCTGCTAAATTTAATTCAGTAGGGACATAGTTCCATTCGTGAACCTTTGTCAATTCATCTATTTCACCCTGCCTATTAGCTATAAAAACTTTATAGTTTCTATTTTCGTTACGGATCCAGTGTAAAACAACTGTTGAATCCGTCCAATAAAAGGTAGATACTGGTTTTAATCTATGCTCCTTTTTGATTGTTTCAGCTAACCGGGAGGCCAAGAGCGCCCCCTGTAGCTCGAGCCGAGGAATAGAAATGTATTTCAATGGCGCAACTCGACTTTTGCAAACAATAAACGAGACGCTAATTAGCCCATTGTTATCAACGCGTCTCAGTACGCGACGGCTGCGTAAGCGCACGGCGAGGCATCGCAAAATAAATGCAATTGTAGCGTTGTCTCACTCGCACCCGTGGGGCACGCCGATGCATCTGACTCATTCATAGTAAAATAACACCTAGGAATGCGAATATTCGACATTGATTTTAATTGTTCCAACCAACTTTTAAATGAAATAAATAATTTGTTACTAATTTGTTCATCCCATTTTAGGCCTAACTTCCAAACTTCCTGCATAATAATTTTAGATTTAATTGTAAATGGACTTAAAAAACCGTGCAGGTCGAAAATTGACATAATTATACTCAATAATTCACGCTTCGTTGGTTTCTTCAAATATAATAAAATATCTTGCGGAATACGTTTTAAAGAAAGGTCAAATGCAAACGTATCACTACTGGGAAACCACAACAAGCCTAGCGTACGCTCCGAGCGTCCCTCAACATTAAACCGGACCGCCTTATCACTGATAACGTCGCTAGGTGTGTTGTCAAGCACGTGACTATTATTGCTGAGCCAGTTGCGCATCTTAAAACCGCCACTTTGATTTATGAATGAGATGTCGTGAATGAGTTGCATGGCGGTACTTATGTCGCTCACACTGTCTATATAATCATCCATATATTGGTTGCGTCTTATCGCAGTGACGGCGTCGGGCATTGTATTTATGAATGGTTCCGTGTTTTTGACTTGATTGACATATTGGGCTATGAATGGCGAACAGTTAGCACCAAATATCAATGAAGTCATAACGCATTCTTTTATTTTGTCTCCTCCAGGTGGCGCCGCTCCCACTGGAGCGTCGTTAGAGCCTGGAGGTGACCCTAAATCAGTGTGCAATAAATCTTGCCATAAAAAACGCAATGCTTGAGTATCGCTGTCTCTAATTTTAATGCGTAGGAACATGTCTTCAATGTCTCCTATTATGCCGATAGGGTTTTCCCTGAACCTAAACATGATACCTAGCAGAGACTGTAACAGATTGGGCCCTTGCAAAAGGAAATCATTTAGAGAGTAATTCTTTGTTTTTGCGGCTGCATCAAACACTAAACGTAACTTCCTTTTGTTCGGGTTATCAACACCGAAATGAGGTAGATACCACACGCGCTCATTATACACAGCACTGTCGTTACCTATAGTTATAAGTTCCCTAGCGTAATCGTTTATAAACAAATGATGCATCCTATCGTGATAACGATGTGCATAATCACTATTAGCTAGTAACTTTTTCTGAACTAATCTTAGCCGTCGTAACGCATTAGAATAGGAATCGGGCATGCACTGGTCATCAGCCTTCCACGGCAAACCTACGTACCAGTGTCCCTCGCGAAGTTCAGCGGTATTATCTATTATAGACTCCGCGCGTACGTCATCTGGACTACGACGAGACTTCGTTCCGATACCTATTGAGTCCAGAAGGAACGACCTCCGGACTTCATCGTGCAGCTCGTCTAAATGGCGAGCAGAATCACAATACTGCTTAACATCAGGCTCATTTATTTTATCCGGGGAACGAGCAGAAGGGTAGCAGGTTTCAACAGCGGGATTTTTTCCCGTAATATCATCATCACTAACGCACAAATGAAAAACATTAACAACCGGTTCACTACAATTATTATCGTAAATACAACAGTCGCGAGACGAGAGTGAGTTACTATTATGAGTGACGTCACTTACCAAGCTTCCGTGAACACACCAACCTAGTTCGGTCCGGGTGACGTACGGCTCACGCTCCTCGCCGCGATAACAATTGATGGGTGCGATAAGGTGATGATTATCCTGTCCTATTAACAGAGTAGGTTTAACATTACAGTTACAGAAGTTATTTTTAACATCAGTCTCAACATCTAAACCATATCTATTAAAATCTATATTATAGATCATAGTTTGCTCGGGCAAACTTAATTCTTTAATTTTACGCGCACGTACACTTAACATTTTATTTTCACTGTTAGTGACTTTTATGTTTAACACCTGCGTTTCACAACTTATCTCACTATTGTCCCACGCGCTGCGCATGCAGATATTCTCAGGTTGGCCGGTGAGACCCAGCTCATCAGCCAGGTCGGCGGCGATCAGGCTCACGGTGGCTCCGTCGTCGAGAAGAGCGTGCGCGTGCAGTGCACCAGCAGGCCCGTGGACGGTCAGCGGCACCACCTTCAATAGTACTTTAGGTCGCTGTGACGTAACGGTGTGGTTTACACTCTCAGTGTTCTGGTCGTCCGTGCGTTCATCGTCCGGTCTATCTTTACATTTCTCACCGGACTTGATCCAATGCAGCAAACTGTGGTGCGGCTGATTACAGCCGTCTATGCTGCAGTTATTAGCGGGGCACACCTCGGAGTCCTTATGAAGAGGCGCTAAACATTTGTAGCATAATCTTGCCGTGCGGGCATACCTCCACCGATCCCTGCGCATGGCGCGCTTAAAGCGCGGGCACAACGACAGTCTATGCACCCCTTTGCGACAGAAATTGCATTGTGATGACTCACCCGTGTTCAGCAATACATTGTGTGCGATCGGCTTGTGCTCGCGGTTATCAGCTGGTTTCTTGCTGTTTTGCGTGTTAATGTGGCTCACGCCTGATTGTGCGACTTTATTTGCTTCCTTAAAAAGGAAATCACTCAGCAACTCTAATCGCGGAACCTCGCCTTGATTTACATCATGAAAATCAGTCCATTTCGACAGTAGCACAGAGGGCAGTTTCGCTGCTACTATAGTGAATAGCTCAGGACTGCGTAAACAATCACTTTGTTTAAGAGCTTTTGCTACTGTGACGTAATTCCTTATTTTAATAGCAAAAGGAATTAATTCCTGTTGATATGCGGCTACCAGCGGATGCATGCGTTTCAGTTGTAACATTATCTTATTAATAATATTCTCTGGCATACCAAAGCGTAGTTCTAAGGTGTCCATTACGACTTGCGGTGATGTACCTCCAATGAGGAGCGCAGTGACGGCTTCCTTAGCATCACCTTTAAGACATTTTCGCAAGCGCCACAAATTCTCAGCATCACTGTAATGGCAAAGCTTTGTGCTTTCTATAAAGGCTTCTTTGAATTGAAGCCACTCCATTGGGTCGCCGAAATAAAGCGGTAAATCTTTAGATGTGGCTAGCCTGGTTAACAGTTGTTTATTTTGCAGTGCCGACGAGTCTACAATTGCCTCTTTTAAGGCGCAAGCAAGCTTATCTATGTTGTTGGCTTGATCATTTGTGCGAACATGTACTTGCGTGGCATGTTCGGCGGTATTGTTAAGCCAGTCGGTTACATTATTTAGCCTACTTATCGAGGAGTGATGAGACCTTCTGGAATCCAAGTCGGCGACGTCGGCGGCAAGTTGTTTTTCCAATAACTCCGCTGTGACGTTGGCTTTCACTCGTGCTGCTTCTGCTTGAGCCTGAGCGGTAGCTGCCATGGCCTCCGCTTGGGCCTGGGCTGTGGCGGCCTTGGCCTTGGCCTGGGCCTCCGCAGCGGCTGCTTGGGCTTCAGCTGCTTCAATTTGTAGCCGCGCCTTTGCAGCTTCCGCCTCGAGCTCGAGCTGACGGCGTCGAGCGGCAGAGGATGACGTCTTCATGGATGTTGGACCACTGTCGTACACCTCGACCTGGATTCGCTCGCTTTTGAACGAAGAAGCTGGCAGGTCGGGTAACTCTCCTGCAGTGTCACTGTAATCCGGTTTAGTGCTTCGTTTACGGGGTTTACGCGGCGTACGCGGAACGTGTGCCATGTTTAATTGTTCAATAGTTCATACGATAGATAGACGATTGATCCGGCCGAAGGACCACTTTGTAGACGGCGGGGTCACTGGTTCGTATGAGTAGTAATTGAAAATGGCAAATTGTGGTGAATCGCGTGGTAAATGTGCAAACGCACGGCGTGCGGGCGTGCGTCTACGGTTCCTTAGCGCGACTGACTCATTTCGGGGACTGCGCGATGGCCCATGCGCTTGCACATCTACCTAGCTATATTTATTGTTAACAAACAAGTTACATTTGCAGCCACCATCGTGGAGCATCTTCGCGTAAACATAGGCAATAAAATAGCGCAACAAGGTAAGCATATTCTTAATTACTTTAATTTATTTAAATATTTACTAATTTATATTATTTATATGATTTCAGATGGCGAGGAGCGTGAGGCGAGCATACATCGGTAACAACGAGTACTTTGATGCTAGTTGGTAATAATAATAGCTGCTTGTTTTTAAAATGTTTTTTTTTTAAATTTCACTTGAGTTTGATGGGCTTTAACTCGTATTATGGCTTTTGTTTTTGAGATATATCTTGTCTACATACATTACTTTACAGTACTTGGCCGACCATCTAAGACTCCGACTCCGACTGCCGACATCTAAGTTCACTCTTTTGAAGAGTCCCATGCTCATTCCATTCACTTAACCATTGATACAGCCTTTATTATATTATGTTTAAAACCTAGCAATAAACTGAGCAAACTAAATATTGTACAATATCATCACTATTTCAACTTATCACGGTGAAATATTTTAAAGCAACAATTTTTATTTGGCTTTAGGGGGTATTTAAAAAAGAAAATCAGTGAGCGTCGGGTTCTGCAGGCGTGAACCTGATGAAGGACATCGTAATTGTGCGAAACCGTGGTCGAGATATTCTCGACAATATTAGACGTGAGTTGTGCCGTTTTTTGTTGTTTAAAAACGATACAGTAAAGGTGATTCATTTCATTTTGGTCGAAAACTCAAAGGCTTAAAATGTTAATAGTAACCCCCTGGTCCTGTTGTAGAACCGTCAGAGCTTTCTGAATTCATGTGCGGAATCGCATTGCCATAGCTATCTGAATAAATATGACGAAAGCGATACTGTCATGGCTTAATAAAAAAGGTGTTTTAACTATTTCATATATATATACCATATTTTAAATATCGTCTAAGTAAAGATAAATAACACTATATTGAAACCACAGAGAAAGTTAATTTTACGACAACAAATTCAAGCTTAATAGTTACTTAACAACGCATGTACAGTCAACTACAAAGAGAGGTATCCATGTTAGTCACATTTTCAGTGTCCACCAAATCTTATACTATATTCGATTCATTTTAAATGCTATTATTATGTATCACCTATGGAAAAGTAGTGGGATACATCATTGTTGCATATTAAACGAGTCGATGATAATATAAAGTTTGATTGCTACTAGAAATGTCACGAACCAAGGGTAGTTCATTGTGGCAAATGAAAATTTACTTTATTTTGTAAGCCTAACATGTACATCTCTTTGTAGTTGACTGTACGACGCGTCGTTCAGAATAATCACATCACACTAATATTATAAATGCGAAAGTTTGTGAGTGAGTGTGTGAGTGTATGTTTGTTACTTATTCACGCCTAAACTGGTGACCCGATTAAGCTAAAATTTAGGTAAAGAGATAACTTAAACCCTGGAATAACACATAGGCTATAATAGTCCGCGTAGTACTGGTCGCGTTTGGAACAACTTGGATATTATCTTCAAGGCACGAGTGAATAGGTACCTTTCTAGGCATCTTACGTGATCCATCGTCGACCGCATTTTCACTTTCTATCAGGTGGGATGTGGTCTAACGTAGGATTATCTTGTATAAAAAAAAAAAAAAGGACAGCGGGTAAAACCGCTGGGCGGAGCTAGTACTTATACGAAGTTTTACTCAAAATTGCTTTAAATTACTAGCGGAAAATATATAGTTCTAATATAATATTATTACAGTAATAATATCATTTAATTTTGAAGTACCTAAATAAATCAGACTTGACTCTTACTTCAAGGATGAGCTCTAGCTTTACCCAAATAAAGATTTGGAAACAGAAGAAGGGAAGCCAAATGAGACCATACAGGCTAAATATGACTTTTTGTTGAAAACAATGAAAAACTCATTGAAAATTTAAAAAAAAATTAACGGTAAAACCAAGTTTCCAGTCTGTACATTTTGTGTTTTTTTATTCATTATAGGTTAGCATTAACGCGTGATGTTAAACGACGATGCGGCAGTAGACGGTAGCAGATTAAACTAACAAGGTGGGATACTTATTTAATAATAACAAAAATCAAGGCACATGTAAATACCGCAACTTTATCGTTGCTACATGATGTTCATAAAATGTAACAACATCCAGAAGCGATACGAAATCGGTTGCAGTCAACTGATACTGCAAAACGTACCGCATCTTGTGCGGGCATAACGTTTTACGATCCGACGTAGATAACATAAGGGGATAGATATCACGAGGCTATTAATATCATCATATCATCTTTGTTTATAAAGATATTAGCTGCGCCCAGCGGTTTTACCCGCTTTTCTTTAGCCTATGTCTTATTCTAGGGTCTAAGCTATCTGTATACCAAATTTCGACTAAATCGGTCCACCCGTTTAAGCGTGAAAAAGTAACAAAAACACATCCAGACATCCATTCTTACAAACTTTCACGTTTATCATATTAGTAAGATGTACTCGTATGTACAAACAGCACTCGTGGCATATGTCCTAATACAAACTGTGATCTAACGCAAGGAGACCAAGCAAACATGTGGTTTCTTTATACCTTGCACACACGGATCCCTGACTCGGGACTCCTGTGCAAAGTCGTGGACGCCGGATAAGGCAGGATAACGCCAAAGTAACCACAAGACGGTAATAATACCAACGAGGTCATGGATGTTACCACCAACTGTTTAATAAGGGCAAACATACAATATGAAAACTTGAGCGTGTGAGCTCGTATTAAATCTTTGTGACTTAATTATGAACACTTTTTGCTCTCATTATAATGCAGGACAAGAGCAGCAGGGCAAGGGCAGTTATTTTGAGTTTTATGCCTGTTTCTGCCTTTTTAGGTTTCCGTAGTCATCAAGGAAGCCTTATAGTTTCACTTTGTCCGTCTGTCCGTCTTACCGTCCGCGGCTTTGCGGAGAAATACAAAAAAATATATTAAAATTTCATTTATTTATTTAATTAATTTTGGGTACCTCCCGAACATGTATGATGGGAATGATTTTTTTTCTGCCTGATCCCATCGTGTGGAATATCGTTGAAAATATATTTTAAAAAGAGGGATGGACTTCTAAGAAACTTTTTCGATTTAGTTATCCATTTGAAAAATATTCATGTTTAAAACTTTTTTTGGGCGTTACGCCCCGCCGAAAATCACGAATATATAGTTTCAACCATGAACTTTCCCTATGGCGGTTGAGAGAGCTTTATTAATTTTAAAGATATCTTTGATGAAAGTTAAGGCAGTTTATATAAGATATGCCATTACAACGGAAACCTACATTGCACGTAGCCCGAATAGAGCTTGGCCTATTTATTGCTTCTCAGATCTGTGGTGGCGCTCAAACTGTGTATAATATTTAGGCCTTTCGCACACGTCGTCGTATTATAAGCGTATCTTACGCCTATCGTCATAAAGACGAACAAAATCTCATGTGATTTGCTGAACCAACGCATCCGTGTGTGTGATGTACTTCCTACGTGCTCGTATTATTCTCATCTTACGCACGCTTTACGATACGCCTATGATACCTTTTGTCCAAAAGGCCTTATTTTATCATAAAGATGGCTCTTAGAAAATAAACGAAAACTAGATAGTTTTTCAAAGATGCGAGTTCTCTTCTCGTTGAAAAAGAAATGTACGAGCTCTTTCATTACTTCGGTAGACTTAATACACAATAATTTTGATATAGAACCAGAATTTTGTTACATATCGCTGTATTAGATACACAGTTTTTATATAAATTTTGTGATCCTACACGCTCCAGAGAATAAAGTACCTACTTTTGAAAAATTGTCTTCAATTTATATCCAACGATAAAACTTTTCAAATCCAATAATAAGCAATAGTAAAGTTTGTATATAAATCTTAGTTTCAGCTATGAAACTGCGAGCTGTCTTGGTCTTGACAAAATGGAATTAAACCACAATATTTAGTAGTGAGGCGTTACGGACCGCAATGTCGTTGCACTGACCTGGCTCAACATTGATACACACTTGGGATATCGTTCCAGTGTTCAGAAATGTCTGAACTTAAAGAGGTGACCACAGTGAAACTGTAAATGAGCTTCATGATTTGAAATTCTAACAAAAACATGAATGTTAGAATGTCCTAACAGGAAGTTAAAAAATACCGACTTCAGTCCAAACGGAAAAACCTTTTTTCATCCGAACAGCGAAGAAATTCCTCGCCTGTCTCGGTGTTTCCCGAGAAATATAAGATGGTTATATATTAAACACAGACACATTAAACATAGAAATTATAGTTAATAGGTCTATTGTAGGGCCTTGTGTATCAACTTCGGTCACGTCATTATTTCTTAGCAGGTGTGACTACCACCAAAGGCGGGCTTATCAGCAATTAAAATAATATGATCTTAATTACACCTACCAAGCGCTTTTGCACTTTTTATTTTTAAATTGTTATAAGACTACTCCCAGAACTACTCGAGTAATATTACGGGTACGAATATAGTACGTACCTACATTTTGCGAGAATACCGGACGGTGCTAGTTGTGGAAAATCACTAGTAGTCTAGCTATTATGAGTACCCACCTAGTAACCTACCCATTTGCATTGTAGTATTGTAGCCGCAGAGCAAGATTTCAAGTCAAGGCTGTAGAGATGCAATATTTTAATTTTTCGTGGAAGTAACTGAATAAGGGTAGTAGGGTAGTAAGGTACTAAGATATAGTTCTAAGCATCGAGATAAATTTAATTTCTAAGCTTATATTATTGTATTTTTGTATACAATAAAGAGTTTTCTAATCCAATCAAAGGACAACATAATTCTCGTATTATCTAGTATCGCAACTTCAGCGGAAAAGAAGTCGCGGCAAATGTGCTATTACTAAACAAATTCTAATACTTAACTGCTCAGTGAAACTTAAGCGGTCATTGTGACTGTGTTCCGGCATGATGTTCAGTGAAGCCAAGGAAGGATTTATCCCGCCTTCTAGGTTTAGCCTGCTACCATCTAAGGCAGCATCGTTGCTTTATATCACACGAAATCATGATCAAAGTCATCAAAGGGCTATAAGGAATAAAAAAAATAAAATATAAATTACGTTTGAATCTACACCCTTGTTATAATAAAGGAGCTCTATAAACGTTTAGAAATGCAAAGAGTCTCTATTATCTCATTCATTTATTGTTGACTTTTCAAACAAAAGCTATGAATGGACGACGCGTCTGTTTTATTCATGAAAGGAGTATGAAAGGTATTCTCCTGTCGAATCTGAAATAGAGAAAAGACCACAGTGATCATAAACTACCTATGTTTGATAGTGATTGTTCAATTTTAAAATGCACTTCTGTCATATAACGTTTCATTTATTATAATTTTAGTGGAACGACCTTTACCTTGTTTTAACCACTAATTGGCTGGAAATATGATACTTGATATAGTATGATTCTGTGCTGTAATATGGCACACTCTGTGTGATTGATTTTTTAATAAGATGTTACCTACGACCAACAATATAATATTATTATTTGAATAATAGGCAATTTTGAAACCTTTCATCAATTCAGAGCAAAATGGGCCAATGACTAAAAATTAAACTAACATTACTCCGATTCCATTTGGTGAAACAAATTTCCATGAAAAAGTTAGCCAGATGAAAAGGCTTAAAATATTTGTTGAAATTGCGCCCTAGTTTTGTTTGGACATAAACTTATATTTCACACAAAATTTCCCAGTAGCTCTTAAATGACCGTGGGCAGCCTTATATCGTTAATAAAGATTACCAAATTAATACCGACCGCCATAATATTCGCCATATAATAAAGTCCGTTTTATTTGAGGCTACGTGCGACGTAATTTGTTCTTGTAATTACAGCGTAAAATAATATATTATGTACACACATAAATGTGAGTTAAAACGGTGGAGGTATGTCCCAGTCTGGTCGTGTAAATATTATTTCTATCCAGTTACTATTTATACTGTGGCTCTAAAGTACTATTTATAAACCTTTTTTTTTCAAATTGTTAGATAATATCATAATATTAACGATTAAGATATTGTAAAAAAACGATGACGAGAAACGATTAAGATACCGCAAAGTAATTAGGAGAAATTAATTGGATTTGATAGCGCCATTTATGATATGCAAAAGTGGTAATAGTTTCGTAATATATTGTTGGACTTAATTCTTTATGTAGACGATATAATAATATTATTATCTCAAGCAAAAAATCATACGAGCTAGACATTTTGCTTTTAGCTCCATTAACGAAATAATACTGTGTATTAGTGTCAAATTCTCATACAAAACGTCAAAAGCACTGTTTTGAATGCAGCAGAAACAGCCCGAACTTGAGCGTGGGATTTAGTAGCTTGCGTGGTGCTCATTTTATTTATATTTAGCTGATATCACACAATTTTTCTTATGAATTGTCACAACAATCCTCGCATGTTATAAATAACTATGTTGATGTGGTCAATACTCAGATCAGAAGACTCCGTGGGTCAATACCCCGAATAACTATGTATATGTGTAGTAGGTATAATATACGTATTTCACAATTGAATTCACAACATTTTGTATGTGGGTGTTACAGTTACGGGAGCGATTTCTTAGGTGTATAGAGGAAGAACGTTTGAGCTTTCACTGGATAAAAATAGATTTATATTGTTAATCTATTCTTGAATATTTTATCACTTAAGTTATATTATCATACTAATATTATAAATATGAAAGTTTGTAAGCGAGTGTATGTACCTATATTATATTTATTACTTGTTCACGCCTAAAAAGGTGGACTCATGGAGCTGAAATTTGGTATAGAGATAGATGGCTTAGACCCTTTTTTTTGACCCAGGAAAAATGCGTTACGCATCATCACCCCACGCCAGGGGCGCGGGGCGGTATGTGGGACTCCCTCGCCGAAGATGGGCGCGGCAGGGATACCCACTAAAAACCTGGGGGTGTTCCTGCGGGACGCCATAATGCACTCATCCGCGGCCAGATGGCTTAGACCCTGGAATAACACATAGGCTATACAGTACGGCGGTTAAAACTGCTGGGCGCAACTAGTTATTATATAAGAGTTAGGTGGGATTTCTCTGCAAACCATAAGTGCGACTGCGGAGCTATACAATCGATGGACTACCTTCTCCGATGTCCCAGCTGCCCTGTCATATAACTAAGTAAAAGTAAAAGTAAAAATAATTTATTGACATTCTACAATTAAAAATACATAATATATAAGTTACAACAAGACAAAAGAACAAGACATAAGTATCAAAAACCATAGTAGGTACTTATATACTATGTACATATAATTTTTCTGTGTGTTTTCTGTGTGTGTGTTGTTCTGTTTTTTCTGTGTTTTTTTTTTTGTGTGTGTGTGTGTGCGTTGTGTGTTATATTGTTATGTACGATGCAGCATCTCATTTGAGGCCAATAACAGAGCTATAGCTCTCTCCACTTACGCCCAAGCAGCCTCTAGATCCTAAAAAAAGCCAATTCAACTCTAAAAGAAGAAGAACAAATTAATTTAAGAGTAATCAGAAATCATAAAAATACGCTTAACACAAATGAGAAGACACATTTTCATCAGAATAAAATATACGATGGTGCTTTACGAGTAATTAGGTATTAATGTGTTTGCCGCGGATATTAATGGATCATTTCTCGATACCAGACGCCCAATAATGTCACATAAATAAAGAGAACAATATATTCTTGCCGATATTTCTGAATTGCGTGACAAAAAATGGTTGTAAGTTAAGTAGATTATAAGAAATTACAAAGTTATTACTTCTTTGTCAATTTATTTACAAAAACGGCAGAAATATGACGCATTAAAGTTAGTTATTATTTAATATTTAGTGTTAATTCCGCTCTAAAACTTAGCTTTACTAAAACTTTGCTTTTTTTTTGCTGCTTAGCTTAGCTTTTAGAGCGGAATTAACACTAAATATTAAATAATAACTAATAATTGTTGTGATGGATTTCCGCAAAGTAACGCCTAGTTCCATAAATTGCATTAAAGTTAGTAGGTGGGTGGTCATGACGTCACTGTTTTGGCAGGTATATTTTAAACTAGCTGCGCCCAGCGGTTTTACCCGTTTATAGCCTATATGTTATTCAAGGATCTAAGCTCTCTAACCAAACTTCAGCTCAATCGGTGACCCACCCGTTTAGGCGTGACGAAGTAACACACATACACACTGACAAAGTATCGCATTTATAATATTAGTGTTATTAAAATGAGACTTAGGGCGTCCACTCCCTAAAAATTATAAACGTTATATCTCTGATATAAGAAATTAAGGCTCTTCTCTTGGCGCGCGACCCTTTCGCGTTTACATGACATGAAGAACTTTGATACCATTTATTTTAAATTCATAGAATTTACTTACTAAGTTTTATTTTGGTCAACCCTTAGATAAAGAGTTAATAAAACGATTCCAATACAATATTTCATTTTAATAGATTTAAGATAAAAGTTAGTTAATCAAAAATAGTTAAACATGAAGATAAATTTCTATGGAGTTTTATTTAAATTGTAAACATCTAATAAATAATGAAGCTTTAACTATATTAAATTTATTAGCAAATCATATAGAAATATTCAAATTGAAATACTTCAATCTAATTAAATAAGTTTTAACTAAATCAAAATTAAAAGATTCTACATCTATTTGAAATCCCACTAATTTTATTAGGAGTACAAAAGTATGGAATGAAAATATCTAATCATCACATAGAATAAAATAAAATTGCTTCTTGCGGTCTGTTCTTATGTATACTTATATCTTTAAAACGCAACTAATTTTGATGCGGTAGATAGAGTGATTCAAGAGAAAGGAATACATGCATAATATAGGTATAAAAACACTGATAATTTTCTATTAAGCGCGACAAAGTGCGCGCGGGTCCACTAGTATATTACAAAGTAAAGATTTGTTGCCTTACGACCAATTGATCTGCTATAATATTAATAGATAGCATATTATAGTACACCCTCGAAAACAGATCAGATTTTTTGTAGGTAAAATCACTAAGCACTGCTATTTTATTATTATTAGGTAACGCTAAACATAGATGACTTAACTATAGAGTCCGCATTACCGGAGGTATGCTGTCACCGACCGCGACGATACGCATTGACGCTGCATAACACACGTCAATAAATGTCTTTACATCAACATCTTATGACTCTCGAACAAGAAGCGTGGGCGCAATGCACTGGGTAGTACTGTATTAATTATGGGCAGCGTTATCTCTTACCATCAGGAGAGCGTCTTGCTCGTCTTCTTCTTTCGTTGTATCAAATAAGCTTTTCTACTTTGAAGGAGCCAATAAGAACTAGCCAACCGCCCCAGCACCCCGCCGTGTTTTTGCGATTTCGTTTTCATACTGAAAATCTCGAAAGCGGGATCTATTTTGTTCTCTCATCTATAATGCAAAAGTATGCGCTCGGGTCCACCAGTTAATTATATTATAATAAAGCATAAACTAAGAAAATGCTTGTTTTATTTACGATCAACGCACCAGAGCCGCCCGCTCATTTTGGCCCGAATAGCAGACAGTAAATTGGATGGGTTCCAGCGATTGTTTGTTCCGCAGGGTTCAGACTATCGACACGATAAATTAAATTATCGATGGCTACTGTTACGTGACAAATTGGGGATACTTGGATATAATATCACAGATGATATGAATATATTTTTAAAAGGATTACACATTTATAATAATGTAGTAGAAGTCTTCTTCTTCTATTTAGCGTGTAAGCTGGCTAATAGCCAGGGTCCGGTTTCCTACTTCATTCTATACACCTTGTTCCTTCCTCGTCATCTTTCACGTTGAGTTGTCATTGCCTCTCATATTATCGTTCCTCACTGTAGTAAAACAACTATGTCTGGATGAACACTGATCTTTATTATTTGAAGGTAGCTTAAGATAAGATAACAAAGTACCCCCCAACTTAATATTAATAATATTAAAGTTACTTGTAGCTATCACTACATCTTTCCCCTTTTAATAGTAAACAAAACAATTAATAGGAACCTTATGTTATTAGGTGTTTGGCAATTATTTTATATATATAACATATTTATATTATTTTCTTTATTTAGGCGCTCAGGTGAACTAACCAACTGACGAGCTTTGCTTCTAGTTATCGGCCCCAACCCGCTTGCATCCCCAGTACGTTCAGCCGGCTGGATTGATCTATCTACTCGCGCCGGACCAGAGCTCTCCGCATTTTTATCAGCTGACTCACTTTTACTTTGTACTTCCTCACTTACCGACTCAGTGTTTTTTATGTTCACCTGCCTATGTATTATATGCCGTCTATTTCGTCGATACGTACGCCCTACCTTATCTTGTAGTATATAAGACCTAGGTTCGCTCGACTTTTTTATAACTTTCATAAAAGTTCTTTTTCGCGGCTGGTACTCCGCTACAACTACATTTTCATTTTGTAGTTGTGGGAGATTATTTTTGTTTTTGCTATCATACCTACTCTTAATTTTCTTTTGTTGTGCTATGATTTCCTCATGATTCTTTTTTATATCTACCTTTTCATGTAATAGTTGTGTGTTAATAGGTAATCGTGTATTTAAACGTCTACCCATCATTATCTGAGCCGGTGAATCAATTTTATCTCTAGGCGTTGACCGAAAATTTAACAAACTGAGATAATAGTCATGACCCGAGTCCGTACTTTTTTTTAACAATTCTTTAACTGTCCGGACAGTTCGCTCACTTCGACCATTTGATTGTGGATACAATGGGGATGAAGTGACGTGTTTTATTTCCCACTCTGATACAAAATTATGAAACTCTTTTGAACTGTAGGCTGGCCCATTATCTGTAATTAATTGACTCGGAATACCATATCGTGCAAATTGCTCTTTCATTGCTGTTATTACAGACTTACTATTTATTGATTTTAATTCATTGACTTCCACGAAGTTGGAAAAGTAATCGACCATACTCAAATAATATTTCTTTCGGTACTCAAAAATATCGGAGCCGATTTTAAACCACGGAATGTCCGGTATGTCATGAGGTAATAATGGTTCTCGACGCGGTTGTGGCGCATATAATGCACACGTGCTGCATCGGCGCACTGTATCATCAATGTCCCGTGATATCCCCGGCCAGAACAGAATACCCCGAGCGCGTCTCTTACACCTGTCAATTCCGAGGTGACCTTCGTGAATCCTACCTAACATTTCGTCGCGCAATGACTGCGGAATAAAGACTGCATTATTTTTAAATAAAATACCGTCCACATATTGCATACATTCACGATACGACCAATATACCTGCATTCTTTCTTCGACCTCATGTTTACTTCTCGGCCATCCTCGCTCAATATATTTAATTATTAACTTAGCTTCATCATCCTGTCGTGTGCGAGCCCTCACACAATCTAGTTTTGCATCACTGAATTGAACCTGTTCTATCAAAAAACATGATTGCGCTTCTACTTCCTCATTCACTCGATCATGCAATAATTCTGGTAAAGCTGCGCGTGACAATGTATCTGCTATGTACATATATTTACCTGGAGTATATGTCACCTTTATGTCATAAGTTTGTATACGTAGCAGCATCCTTTGCAACCGCGCCGGTACATTCGCTAACGATTTCTTAAAAATTGTCTCTAGTGGTTTATGATCTGACTGAACCGTCACATCTGTCCTTCCAAATATATATTGGTGAAATCGTTCACACGCATACACAATAGCAAGCAGCTCTTTCTCAATCTGCGCGTAACGACATTGAGTGTCTGTTAGAGTTAATGACGCAAATTCCACTGGACGCCCCTCTTGCAGTAGAACCGCCCCCAGTGCGGTCGAGCTGGCATCCACCGACACTGTGATGGGCGACTCATGCGAGTACAATGACAATACTGGCGCAGTGGAAATTTTTTGCTTCAATAACCTAATAGCCTCTGCGTGTTGACTATCCCAAACCCATTCTACATCCTTTTTTAAGAGTCCTCTGAGCACTGCTACTGACTGTGAGTAATTAGGAATGAATTTAGACAAATAATTAACCATGCCTAGAAACCTCTCCAGTGACTTTTTGTCATTTGGATTGGGCATGTCAACAATAGCTTGCACTTTCTTCACATCTGGCCTCATTCCTCTCTCATCAAACACATGACCTAAATAAGTTATCTCTGTCACTCCTATTTTACATTTCTCTTTATTAAATCTCATTCCGACTTCTCTCGCACGCAACAACAGCTGTTTAAGACGCACATCATGTTCTTCCTTAGTCTCACCCCACACTATTATGTCATCACTGAACGACTCGGTACCTTCTAAATCTTCAAGTAATTGTCTTACTTTTGCATGAAACATCTCTGGCGCACAGCTTACTCCGTACGGTAATCGCGTGAACTGATACCTCCCGAAAGGCGTACTGAAGGTACAGAGGTCGGCGCTAGCATTATCTAAAGGTAACATCCAAAACCCACAACGCGCATCCAAAACGCTAAAGAAACGCGCTCCTCGCATCTTGGCTGCTATCTCACTAACGGTAGGTAAAGAGTACTGTGCTCGCTTCACAGCTCGGTTGAGCATACGTGCATCTAAACATACCCGAATATCTCCATTTTTCTTACGAGCAATAACAATAGGATTTACCCACTCTGTTGGATGATTCACCTTGCGCACTACATTCAGTTTGATCATTCGATCTAATTCTACCCTTAACTTATCCTGCACTCCTAATGCAATTTTGCGTGCAGGACATACAATAGGCTGTACCGAATTGTTTATCATTATCTTATATGTTCCTGCTATCATTCCTATCCCATTAAACAAATCTGAAAATTCGGACAGCTCCTGGCTTAAAACATCAACTCTTTTAATAAAACCCATACTCACACAATCGTCTCTGCCTAGTATATTTTGTACTTTCATATCTACCACTACACATTTTATTTGATACTTTTGATTTTTATGTTCTATTGGCAAAATACATTGTCCTATTATGGGTAGTTTATCTCTTGTGAACGAAAAGACATTATCTTTATGTGTTTTTAAAGATTTTACATTTAAACCCAAACGATACAGCTCACTTTTTGATATTACATTGACATCCGCCCCACAATCTAATTTAAAGCTTATATCCATACCATTATACTTAAGATTTTCAATCCATTTTGTCGTCGTGCTGTTCTTCCTGGCCTTCAAAACGTTCACATACAGGTCATCGTCCTCAGAGTCCTCCCACTGTTGTGAAACATTTAACTCATGTACTTTTCTGTCGACTTTACGAAAACACCTTCTAGCAAAATGTCCACGCTGATTACACACAAAACACATTGCTTTTAACGCCGGGCAACGCTGCCCGTTATCACAAAACGCACTACCACATTTAGGACAGGTATCCCACGAGCGACGCTGGCCGCCGCCGCGGGCGGCAGCGCCCCCGGCGCCGCGCCGCTGCCCGCCGCCGCCGCCGCGCCTGGCGCTCGACACTGCATCCACCTGCTCGCTCACCGCAACCTTGCTGCTACCTGCCGCCACATCAATCTGACGGCCCTCTTCTCTTGACAACTCGTCTGCTTCGCATATCTGCACCGCTTTGCCCAGTGTCAGTTCCTCCGTTCGTAACAAACGATCGCGAACTACAGTATTCGTGACTCCACACACGAGCCTATCTCTTATCAATCCGTCCGCCAAATGCTCAAATCCACAATCTTGACTGAGCACTTTCAGCGCTGTTACGTACTGACTGATCGTTTCTCCTGCTTGTTGGTTACGCGTAAAGAATTTGAAACGTACCATTGTTACGTTACATTTTGTTCCAAAATGACTGTCGAACTTAGCCTTGAGACAGTTTAAGTCGTCAGCATCTTCGTCTTTTGTAAACTTAAATGTTGTATAAATTTCGTAACCTTCCGCTCCTATGAGGTTCACCAGTAAGCTCGCCTGCACATCTTTGGGTTCCTTCACGACACCGGAGGCCTTTATAAACACTTGAAATAACTTCCACCATTTTTTCCAAGCGTCGGCCCGCGCTGCCGGACTGCCATCTATTTGCAATTCAGGTGGCGGACGAGCGTGTTCCATATTGTTTACTTCTTTAACACTCCCGTTACAATAACAATAACGTATTTAAACCTCAAAGAACTAATTCTTTTAATTTTAATTCGTTAAACCGCTATCACCATGTAGTAAAACAACTATGTCTGGATGAACACTGATCTTTATTATTTGAAGGTAGCTTAAGATAAGATAACAAAGTACCCCCCAACTTAATATTAATAATATTAAAGTTACTTGTAGCTATCACTACACTCACGACGTCAAGTCAGCGCCGCTTCGGCCTACCGCGAGGACGAACTCCTGTGACAATAAAGTCTAAGCACGTGTTTCCTACATACTCAGCTGGTCTGCGCAATATGTAGTGGAAGTATCAACAATTAAATTACAACAAAATTCAATCCTTCATGTCTGAGCCAGTTTCAACCAATCTGAGCGAATACGTACACACAGTATTGTTTGTGCCAGCAGTGTTATGGAATTGAGTAATATATCAACACTTAAGCATAGATCATCTTAGAGATTTTCTTCTTCAAGGCCATGCTTGAAGAACACCGTGATAGAAATATCCGCATATGGCAGCAACCATACAGTCGCAGTCCATGAAGAACTAGAAATGCGAACCAGTTGTATTCACGTATTAAATCTGGTGAGATTATCTCAACCACGGCTTCGGGCAATTACGATAGATGTCCTTCAGCCATGAACCGTGTATTTGTAATATGTAACATTACAAAACATTATTTTCCATAATTTAATTTCACAAATCGACTTACGCTATCTAAATACTTTCACAAATGAAATTCCTATTTGCATATCTCATATTATACAAAAATCTCGGATATCTCGAGTGTGTATTGGGAGTGTAAATGTTGACATTTGGATATAAGCCTTTCCGAGACGTCGTTTGATTGACGCTTCTTTCAATAGTATAGTTTGTTAGGCAACCCTTGACTCGGGCTGACAATAAAAAGAAAAAACATTTCGCAATATTCGAAATTGGAAACATGTCGATTTAGGTGAAACGTCAGTTTTATCAGTGTCGCGTCACGTCGGCGTGATTTTACATATTACCAAAGAATTCGAAAGTAGCCAGAAGTAGTTTCATTGATTGAGATACGAAGCGCTCATTGTCGCTCCCACTCACTCGTATTCATTTTCATATACTGAACAGTCCTACATTCGACCACATCCCTCCTAATGGAATTATTAGGTGGGATTAAATTGCAGAATTGAATTTAATTGGATCAGAATGCCAGGCTACGAAAGTTGCGGATGAAAGGAGAGTGCATGCAGCGGAGATGAGAATGTTGAGGTGAATGTGTGGAGTAACAAGAATGGACAAAATCAGAAATGAGTATGTGAGAGGAAGCCAGAAAGTTGCACCAGTGACAGAGAAATTAAAGAGTGGAAGATTGTCCTGGTATGGACATATTATGCGGAGGGATGAAAATCATGTGACCAAAAAGTCCATGAATATGGTAATAAGCGGTAATCCGGGAAGGGACGCCCGAAAAATGTTTGGATGAACTGTGTGAAAGAGGATATGCGTGCTAGGGGAGTGGATGAAGATAATATGAAGGATGATAGAGCAGAATGGAGGAGAAAAACGTGTTATGCCAACCCTACCTAGTGTGGGATAAGGACAGGAAAAAGAAGCTTAAATTGCAGAATTTAAATGCAGAGAGTGCACGTAACATGCCTAAAAAGATGTCTATTCACTTTGCCTTAAAGATTCCACTTTTTTCCTCTCAGAAAACACGGAAGACATCAATTACAACCAGTTACGTACAAGCAAACAACGCCTGAACACGAGAATACCTAACTGTTGTAATGACCCTTTTTTTTTCTCACTAAAGCCATATTTACAACAAAACACGTATATAGTAAAGATGTACATTGAACATAAACAAAAACAAGAAGAATCACTGTACATATGCAAGCAAGTAGGCTTACTATTTATGCCCACTTTTTTTCTTCAAACATAATTCTGGAGTATTTTCGTACATGTTTTTGACGTAACACGCTTAGAATACAGGAAATTGTCAGCCTCGGAAGTCAATGTACTACGTAAGTGGGGACATAAAATCTTTGCCATGGAGCCATAAAGAGAGCAATTTCTTGTCTGCGCGGGAACATTGACGCTTCGTATGGTGCTATAGCCGGACGTGCCCCGAATCACTATCAGGTCCACACATCACTTGATTTGATTAGATCGGACATCATTTGTTTTTTATTAGAATCAGCGTCAACGCCTCAGATAATGAAAGCTTAACGAGCAGGTGGTTCAGACAACTTCCATACGGTGTAGAGAGGAGGAATGAAGGGTAAGAGATTTGCCCTGCCTACTTTACCGATAATACATCAGCAATGCAGGAGTGACGTCACGGACGACTTTACGTCAATACACGGTCGCTATTTTTCTCGCCTTAAAAAATACGAAACGGTTGCGTTTTACGGAGAAGTTCTTGTCAGTGTGACTATTAAGCAGTAAAGAATCAGTGTGAGTGTTGGTGCGCTTTGAAGTACTCTAGATAGTTTTTAATCGGTCTTTATTTCGTTTTAAAGTGATTCATTTTTCTCTATAATTCTCTATATAGAGGGTAGAGTCAACAGTGACACGACTTTAGAAAATCGTCACTGTTTGTAAAATTTATATTTGCGCCATCTAGCGGAACTTTTGAGAATTTGTATTTGCGCCATCTAGCGGAACTTTTGAGAAGCATCAAGACACATTTGGCTGAACGGTTCTTGTTTGGCTTGCGCGTTCTAATTCCATAAATAGCAACTATGACCAATAAGTGCGCGGCTTGCGGTAAATTTTTGAAGTCGCTAGGTGTCGCTCATTGCGTATCCTGCCCACGCGCATACCACAAGCTTTGCGTGGGATTATGTGACACAGCAGATGAGGTGGTGAAGCGGTGGGTCTGCCCCGAATGTAAACGGGTAAAGCCGAGAGGTGACAACACAAACACTCCGGTCAAAAATACGAGTGCTTCTCACTCTTCACCACTTCCTCGGGAGACACCCACTGGAATTTCATCACAGCCAAAGCTGTCCTCCCCCACCCCCGCCGATGCACCCGCAGGAGAATTATCACAGGATGAATTAAAAGAAATGAAGCTGATGCGGCGGGATCTCGCAGAATATGTAAAAGAGATTCGGGAATTTCGGGAGGAGTTCCGGAGCTTTAAGTCTAGCCTCGCAGAGCGCTTAGACGGTCTCGAGCACAGGTTGTCGGCGGTCGAGAGTAGAGAGTCTACCCCCGCGCAAGAGGAAGTCACAGAGTTGAGGACAGCGGTGGCGATTCTCAAGGCGGAGGTGAACGATCGCGATCAGGAGCTGTTGCTGTCAGACCTCGACATCGGGCACATCCCTGAATCTCCCGGTGAAAACGTCGCCCACACGGTGACCGTTCTCGCCGCTAAGCTGGGCATAACACTCGGAGAGCACGACATCGTATTCGCTGAGCGCGTCGGGCGCCCCGACCAGCACGCCGGGGCGGACGGGGCGGCGGCGGGTCGGCCGCGCCGCGTTGTCGTGAGGCTGTCGCGCCGCGCCCTCCGCGACACCGTTCTGCAGGCGGCGCGCGTGCGCCGCACGCTGACCTCCAGCGAGCTCGGGCACGCGGGGCCGCCGCGCCGCATATACATCAACGAGCGGCTCACCAAGTCCAACCGGCAGCTGTTTCAACGGGTCCGCGAGGAGTGCCGCCGGCAGCAGTGGCGCTACGCCTGGACGAGGCAGGGTCGTGTGTTCGCGCGAAAAGGGGACGGTAAACGTGTGTTCCAAATCCGGGTCGGGACAGACTTAAGCCGGGTTTTTGATTCGGACAATGTTTGAAAACTTCAATAATGGCTCCTTTATGACAGATAAAATAGTTTATACACATTGCGTGCCGACAAAAAATATTGTTTTTGTATGCTTGCGAACGCCCACTTACAATAAGTACTCGTTAATAATTATTATTACTGATAGCGATAGCAAAATAATTGTAACCACTAGTAATAAATATTGTGTTAGCCCCGAAGAATGTCTGAATGTATGTGATTATTATATATCTAATGTCTAATAATAAACAATTCAAGGTAGGTTTGTATAACGCAGGCTCTCTCGGTACAAATCATGACAATTTTGTAGAGTCAGTCTCTCGACATGATGTTGACATTCTCGCTGTAAATGAAACTTAGTTGCGGGTGGGGGAGGAGGGACGCGCGCCCACGGTACCTTCATATCGTCTACGTCACATTCCGCGGCCGCGTGAGGTGCGCTCGCGCGGTGGCGGAGTTGGTTTCTATATTAAAAATAATGTAAGGGTGCGGACCTTACCACACCCGGTAAGCCCGTCGCACAATTCGGTAGAACAAATGTGGCTCGCGTTAACTCTTAACGGAAGGAAGGTTGTGATCGGAACGGCATACCGACCGCCGTGGATGGATGTAGACACATTTTTCGATGCTCTTACGGACTCAATTAGCTCATTTAGCAATTATGAAAATTTGATGTTACTTGGAGATTTTAATATTAATATGTTACGTGATGATGATGTTAAAACAAAAAAAATAAATTCTTTTTTAGCCTGCTTGAATTTATCACAGAAAGTCACCGATCCGACTCACTTCACGGAAAATAGCCAAACGTTAATCGACGTAGTATGCACCGATTTAAACATTAGGAAAATTACTTTAGAACAGATTGGAACTCTTTACGGTCACTGTTTGGTGGTTTGTGAGCTCAACGTTAAACGTCATAAACCTGAGCCTAGAGTTATCACTTACAGACCCTTGAGAAACATTTGTTTAGAGCAATTTAATTTAGATATGCATGCCATTAGATGGGACCTAATAGCGACACTAGGTAACGTTAACGAGATGGTTAACGCTTTTAATCTAAGTGTCTTAACTTTATTTGACTTACACGCTCCGTGTAAGTCAGTAGTCAGTAGAGATCGCGCGTACCCGTGGATTACAGACACGGTTCAAGTGATGATGAGGCTGCGTGATAGGGCTTCAACTGATTACCATAAAATTAATAGTAGTAGTAAAAAAGAGTATTACAAGTCTTTAAAATCATCAGTTAATGAAGCAATTTACTATGAAAAAATCGCTTATTTCAAGTATAATATAAATAACCAAATTAAAAATCCTAAGCAGTTGTGGAAAAACCTAAGTAATACTCTGTTACCTAAAAATAACATTGAACTACCAGCGACCTTTAATGACCCTAATATTATTAACGATCACTTTTTGACCATCCCAGGCAATTCTAATGTAAATATTTCTCAACTAACATACTTTGAGCACCATAAGTTTACGAATGCAGTTTTTCATTTAGAAACAGTCAATCTTGACAAAATTATTAAGATAATTGGTACTTTAAATTCGAATGCGGAGGGCTGTGACAGGATAACGCTAGATATGCTTCGCCTTACACTTCCTCACACTCTGGAGGTCATAAAGGACATTATAAATAATTCCATCAGCACGTCCACTTTTCCTGATATATGGAAGCTCGCAATCGTTCGGCCACTTCCCAAGCTTTCTAACCCGAGTGCACTAAAGGATCTTAGACCGATAAGCATCTTACCGTGTTTGTCAAAGGTTTTAGAGAAAGTAGTTTGCTCGCAAGTTACTGATTTTTTAGAAAATAACAATATTTTACCCGACGTGCAATCAGGTTTTAGGAAGGGTCGTAGCACAGTTACGGCATTACTCGACGTCACGGACAACATCCTCTGCTCTTTGGGTGAAGGCATGTGTACACTATTGGTACTGCTAGACTTTTCTCGAGCTTTTGACTCAATTAATCTAAACTTGCTTATGGCAAAACTAAACTATTATGGATTTGAACACAATGCTCGTATGTGGTTTAATAGCTATCTGACGGATCGTTTTCAATATGTTAGGATAAGTCGTAATGATGGATCTTTGGTGTCTTCTGATAGAGCGTTATGTAGTCGCGGAGTACCTCAGGGCTCTATCCTGGGTCCAACTCTTTTCGCCTTGTACTCAGCTGATATCAGATCGCATATTAAATACTGTAAATATCACATCTATGCCGATGACATTCAAATATACATATCTTGCAAGCCGTCTGATATTGATAGTGCCATAACGAAGTTGAATGAAGATCTGTCAAGTATAGCCAGGTGGTCTTTGAGTAATTGTCTCCTACTTAATCCGGAAAAAACAAAATATTTAGTCTTTGGGAGCAATTACCAATTAATAAGGCTTACTCCATCTATACAGGTTCAACTTATGGGACTGGTTCTAGAACAAGTACACGAAGCGCGAAATTTGGGCCTTCTCATGGATAGTGACCTTCGTTACGAAAAGCATATAGCAACATCGCTGGGTAACTGCTTCTACAAACTTAAGGTCCTGTACAGGATGAGGCCTTACTTGAGTGAGGAGTTAAGAATTCAGCTGGTAGAGTCTCTCGTCTTATCTAAACTAAACTACATGGATGCAGTTTTTGGGCCTCGTTTACTCGTTAGGACGCAGAAACTGATTCAACGGGTACAGAATGCCTGTGCACGTTTTTGTTTTGACATTCCAAAAAGAGCTCATGTAACTCCTTTTTTAAATAAACACCACATCCTTAAAATGAGGCACAGACGCAAGCTACATCTAGCTTGCCTGCTCTTCGGTGTGATAAAACACCAAAAGCCTGCGTATTTATATGATAAGTTGCGTTGGTCAAATGCGCGAAAGCCGTACGGGCCTAGACAATGCGCACAGCAACTTGTGACGCATGGTCGGGGCACGGCTGTGTTTAGGGGTAGTTTCCGCTACGCATCGACAAAATGTTGGAACAATATTCCACCCCCGATTCGGAACCTGCAAAATGTTCATAGTTTTAGATCTAGGTTAAAGAAATTTATACTGGATCACCAAAAAAGCCAGGGAACTTATGTCCATGAGACAAGTGCTATTTGAGTGGGTAATTTATTTAGTAGGTACCTACTTATGTTTTAGAGCAGCATTTATTTATTTATGTTTTTAATCTACAATAGTAAAAAAGAAAAATTACAAATTTGCAAATTTATTTGTAAGTTGGCGTTTCCGTATTTTTCACTTCTAATTTTTATTTTTTATTTAGGTCATTGACTTCTATTAAAGTTTTTATTATATGTATCATTTCTTTTATGTAAAAATTATGTTTCTTTATTTTTTTTGTTATGTTGTAAGTGTACGTTATTTTTATAGGCTTATATATATACATAACATATTGTATTTATTAGGGTGTATTATTTATATTGTAAATTTGGCATGTGATTTTAATAATACCTGTTAATGGTCCTTGGATGTGTATATATATTACCAAATTTCAATTTAATTTTGTTCTTTGTTTGAGTGTATTGTATGTCCGTAACGTCACTAAGCGGCCCCAACGGAAGACCAGCGCTGGGTGCTTGCACCCAGCATAATGCTGAGTTGGGGACCGATTTGTGGCACACACCTATCTATTGTTTTTATTTGTTTTTTTTTTTTTTTCTTTTCTTATTATTAATTTTTATATGTGTGTGTAACGAATAAAATATTTTCTTTCTTTCTTTCTTTCTTTCAATGACCGATGACCGACGAGTAGGCAACGGTAACCGCTAGACGGCTATTCAAGGCGAAGGTAACCGCTCACCAAGCTCAGGCTAGCCGCCTAGTCTGCCTGTATGTCAGCAATTTGTGTAACAAAAATCGCGACCGTCAACTTAAAATCTTACTATTAATATTATAAACGTGAAAGTTTGTAATAATGTATGGACGTCTATCCAGACATCATCCTCAGACGACATCCTGACATCCGTCAGGATGTCTGGATGTATGTTTGTTACTCTTTCACGCCTAAACGGGTGGACCGATTGAGCTGAAATTTAGTATAGAGCTTAGACCTTGGAATAACATAATGGGTACAGTACTTCGGATAAAACCGCGGGCGCGGAGCAGCTCGAATAACATGAAATAATGTGTACATTTTTTAAACGATAATAACAAATCGCCGGCAGATTTGGGGACTTTATATCACCATACTGTATTCTTATTTAATCTGTGATCAGGTGCACATAAGTATACATGAAAAGTAGACTTAACACGAGAGTTTTTGGCATCAATCTATATCTTATGGAGACGTTATGGTTGAATGAGCTATCTTTAGGGAAAAATGACATTTTACGCTGTTCGGTTCTAGACAAAATACTTAATAAAATGTCGAATAAGTTTTATAATTTTATTTTTATGAACATGGGTAAAAAACGAACGAGGTGAATGCTGAAATACTTTTTTGTAAGCACATAAAGTAAGACACTGGCTGGAAGAATCGTAAAAATACCTGAAGAGTATATTTAGCTAAGACTGAAATCAGTCCCGTTACGATAATTGCAATACATAAACCAAACAAAATGTTTTTTTTTATATGCATAACACATGCGACGTTAGGGTCTACTCACACTGAGCCAGTATTGTATTGTAGGGTCAATTTAGATAGCATATTTACTTCTATTTTATTAGCTGGAATTTATCCCCAGATTGTTGCGACTCTATCGCAATCTACAATGTATACATAATATAATAATATATACTTTTAATTGACATTCTAATAAAATTACGAGTTACGTCAAACATTTTCAAAACCTCTCCTCAGCGTTTAGACGTGGTTGCAAGAAAAAAAAACTATATGCTATTTTTTATTACATGTGCCTCGATAAAAATTTGCAAGCTAGATTTTAAAATATTATGATGTTATGTAGCTATGGTAATATAGGGCGACGCAAAATCAATCATCCAAATTTGTTTCAGTCATGAAGAAAATTAGATGATTAATTTTACGCCTCCTTGTACAGTCAACTACAAAAAGATGTATCCATGTTAGTCTTACAAAATGAAGTAACTTTTAGAATGCAAAAATTATTTACCCTTACTTCGTGACATTTTCAGTATCCACCAAATCTTATTATTATTATTTTTTTTATGTGATGAAGTAGAAGACGAGCAAGACGCTCTCCTGATGTTAAGAGATAACGGCTGCCCATAATCAGTACAGTGTTACCTAGGATTTCACAATTATGTGAAATTCTAGGAGCACTGCACCAACGCTTCTCACTCAAGAGTCATAAGATGTTAAGACTCTTTAGCCCAGTAATTTCACTAGCTACAGTGCCCTCCTACCGGAGCACAGTAATGTTTGCACATCACTGCTCAGGCGGTAGAATAACTGGCACTGTTGGGGTACCCACCTAGACGACCTCCTGCAAAGGAAGTCTACCCCCTGTAAAACTATACCCGGTTATACTATATTCGATTCATTTTAAATGCTATTATTATGTTTCACCTAAGGAAAAGTAGTGGAATACATCATTGTTGCATATTAAACGAGTCGATGATAATATAAAGTTTGATTGCTACTAGAAATGTCACGAACCAAGGGTAGTTCATTGTGGCAAATTAAAATTTACTTCATTTTGTAAGCCTAATATGGATACATTTCTTTGTAGTTGACTGTACAAGAAAAAAACCGGTCAAGTACGAGTAGGACTCGAGCACCGAGGGTTCCGTATAAACCTACGGGTTTCTACGGAACCCTAAAGAAAAGTGGGTATAATATTATATATTGCAGGTTTTGATTACCTTGCGAGTACTTGCAAGTTTGAAAATATGCGGCTAAAATTGCTGTTTCTTTTGATTGCGTTGACATAGATGCTTGATTTTTTTACAGCTTAAAGTTATTATAAAGCTGAGTATTTGGTATGAATTTCAATTTAATAGCTGTACGCGTTCTTGAGGAAAGGGATAGTAAATACAAAATTATTAAACATATTTTTTTATATGATGTAACTAAAAATTTACAGTTTTCGCAATTTTTCCTGTGCCTGTGATTTAAGACGTTGCTGCGAACCAAATTTCAAGATTCTGAGTTAACGGCAAGTACTCTGTAGGTTTTGATTCCCTTAGAGAGTAGTCGCGAGTTAAAAAATACGGCTAAAATTGCTGTTTCTTTTGAATGCGTTGAGATAGAGGTTTGATTTTATTACAATTTAAAGGTATTATACACTTTAGTATTTGATATAAATTTCAATTTAATACGTTTACGCGTTCATGAGAAAAGGGGTAGTAGGTATAAAATTATTCAAAATATTTTTTTCATATGATGAAAATAAAAATGTATGGTTTTCGCAATTTTTCCTTTATTTGTGCTCTAAGGAGTTACTTTGTGCCAAATTTCAAGATTCTGAGTTTACGGGAAGTGCCCCGTAGGTTTTGATTTATTTGGTAATGTCGAAAATTTGCTGAAATTTGTGACATATTCGACTATATCTTTTGATTGCGTAGGCCTAGAAGTTTGAATTTTTCACAGCTCTAAGAGGCAATGGACCTTAGTATTTCCTATATATTTCACCTTGTTACCTCCACGCGTTCCTGAGAAAAAGGGTCTTGACAGACAGACGGACGGACGGACGGACGGACAACAAAGTGATCCTATAAGCGTTCCGTTTTTTCCTTTTGAGGTACGGAACCCTAAAAATTGTGTTTTTACAACCTTTTATTTACCTTCACCTGTCCGTCTGTCTGATATTATCTTGCAAGTTAAATTAGATCTATTTCCCGGTTTCCGATTGAGCTGAAGTTATGCATGCATGTATAAATTGGATAACAATGCAATATACACATATAATAATGCATATTATGATATTGAGCTAATCTGATGATGGAGCTGTAGGTGGCCATAGTAACTCCGTAATTAAACGGAGCAACTCCATCGAGTTTGGGCTCATTTGATTCGTCTTGACGAGGACTTGGTGCTGTGGTAGTAAAAATAAAAGTTTGTTTTAAAAAGATTTTTTAAAATTTCACTTGAGTTTGATGTGTTTTTATTTTGGCTTTTGTAGTACCTACTTTAGATGGTAATATTAATATTATATAAAAGCTTGTTTTTAAAATTTAACTCGTTTAAATTGACGCTTCGGTTTTGCATGTACGTTGACCTTAAAACCCTATAACCAAAGACCCAAGGTATAACCGATAGGAGATCACGTAACTCACATTACACTCCAGAATGACTTCAGAGTTACGACTCTTTTCAGTCGACGTTAAAACGGTACTCGAGCTATTCTTTCGCCATTATTCACAGGGCGCAATCCGTACGGTGTTAAGCACCCTTTTAATGGCGACGTTAAGGGCGCAACTACTCTTGTCATTCAACTCAGATTATGGCCCGGCCATTGAGCGAACCGGAATCTTTCTTTTCTATCTTAATAAAACACGGTTGGCGGTGTATGTTGTATGTTGAGATGTTAATAAACAGCTGTTTTCTGCGCTATAGTTACCCAACTTAGGTAATACCCAATTTTCTCACTTTTACATAGTTGTAACTGGAAATAAATTGGACACACCTAACTGTAACTAACAGTGACCGGTTATTTCTTTTTACCCCAAAAATGCTTCACGCATCATCATCGCGCGCCGGGGGGCGCGAGGCGGTAGGTATATAATGGGGCGGGGGACCACCTAAGATGAGCAGGGCGGGGGACCACCTAAGATGAGCGCGGCGGGGAAACCCACTAAAAAACCTGCGGGTTTTCCTGCGGGACCCCATATAGCCGGGGCAGTGGGTACGCTAAACATAGATTTAGTCACACTTTGGGTTTTGGCCGTAACATATAATATTATGTATAAACATAATGTGTCCTACAGTACAATGTCTTATTGATTATTTAAAAACTCCGTAATTACTTCTTTACCGTCAAAAAAATCCAGAATCACCTTAACGACGTCTAAATATTCGAGAAACGAGGCGTTCTATTTTAATATCTTCAAAAGATAACCATAACAATTATAATTATTGGCGATCATAATAGCTCGGCTGTAAAATGTTCGCAAAATTATTCGGTTTTCGGCGTCGAGTCATTAGCAAACATTTGTCATTTGCAAACTCGGCCTGACGTTTATCTCCCTACAATTGATGAACGGATGTTAGGCCACGTAATCAATTGTCCCCGCAGGATGATTGTGGCGAAATTTTCCGCGGAATTATACGTATCTCGGCGAATTAATTTGTTTGTGGACGAGAGTTTTGGAGACGATAATATCGAGGTAATTAATTTGTATTTTGTATGTATATTGTAAATACTTCTCGTGCTTAAATTATACCTAAATCCTGCCGACCAACCTGACTGTCAATTTTTAATGAGCGTCGTATATTTTTACGAGGGGAAATGCATTTACACAACCGTAGGCGTGAACTCCTGATGATGAGCATCGTAATTATTGTTCGAAACTATTATTCGAACTTTTTCTCTACAATATAAGACGTCAGAGTTGTGCCGTTTTGTTGTTTTAGTTTTGACTCGTATGTAGTTACTCTTTCTTAAATTAAGTTCTTGTACATAATTTTGCTGTTAAAGAATTATCTGTATATCCTGGAACGAAAACACAAACTTTTTTCACATTCACTGCTGGGCAAAGTTTTCCCGCAAATTTGTCCATATAACCGTATGACTGTAAGGTACAAAAGACAAAAATTTCATAATGACGATTTTAACAATTTTTATCGCAGGTGTTTATTAGACGTCAGGAATATTTCATTTAACTGACAGGTGCTATATAAAAAATATATTCATTTTGATACTCTAGACTTTTCTATGATTTTGTCATGCATAAGTTATACCATGCTATTTCTTTTGAGCACTTCCTTGCTTTTCTTTTATTTTTGAAAGTAATTTTATTATTTCAATAAATTATAATTCATGAAATATGAATTTTATATTCATAAATTTATACTCCTCTTACATCCATCACTTATTATTATTATTATAGCTTTGACGAGAGAGGAACAAACTTGACCTTGAAAATAAAATTCTCTATGGAGAAGGTAGCAGCGTCAAAGTTGAAATAAAAATTAAATATTCATACTGAATTAAACTTTTGGGTGAGCACTTTTGTTGTTAAGTCCATAATATTGTTTTTATTATTGCTATACTCGTAGTAATGATATATCCACGGGATGTATCTGACTAATATTATAAATACTGCGTGTTTTACACTGGGGGTCGGCTTCGGCCGCGTCTCGTTACCACCCACTGGACAAAACAGTATCGCCAAGTGCTCATAATGACCGTGTTCCGACATGATGTTCCGTGAAGCCAGGGACGGTTTTATTCCGCCTTCTAGATTTAGTCTGCTACCATCAATGGCCGCATCATAAAAAAAATAATTAAGAAAATGAGAAATGATTCATATATCTACCTAATGTGTGTTCTCTACGTTTAAAGGTCTAAAACTTAATATGATCATTTTTGACAGCTTGGACACAGCAGCAGCTTGGACTTGTATACTTATTACACATAGACTTATTTTATATAACATTCTAACTCATCATTGTATCTTTATAACAATTTTCATTACTAAAAGTTTTTGTACACTCGGTCAGAAGCAGTATTTAAATCCAATAATAGTAATTGTATTTCGGACATAAAGCAAATCAATCAAAAATAAATTACCACTGATGTGCTTGTTAACCACAATATAGCGGCTGATTGGATCGCTTTGGAATTAAAAATGGCGATGGATATCGGTATTCCGTAGCGGACCGTAATTCCTGAACAAATTGGGTGCAACGGTGCAACCTCCACTGCCGACGGAATCTGATTAAACGAATTTATTTAACTTTTATATTAAGCTTTTGTTTTCGAACATTAATTTATTTATGAGCAAATCTAATTTGTTTTCTAGCACTACATTCTAAAGTGTGTCGAACAATTCGAGTTAGTTTTTAAGTTTTTATTTTCATGTGGTGTTTCAATAAAGAGTTGTGTAGGTATTGTATTCAAATACTGCATTTTATGCGCTGCAAGCATTTTACATACTGGTATTATCACATTTACAAGTAGCAGAGCCAATTAGTCGCCGACTATTTAATCCGACATTAGGAAGTCGTACTAGCTCGATTCGGTTCCAAAGTTCAACCGAAATACGGTCCAGTACTAATGGTCCAAGAGCCTGCAATCGGCAAAGCTTCGTCATTTTATAAAGCTGAGTTTGTTTATAAATAGCCCCAATAGAGGTAATAACTATCCCCAATTACCACGAAAATGTACAAAAACTGAACTTTATACAATTACGAATTTGAAGGCAATTTTTTACTACTCTATTACCTGATATCTGCTAAAGCCACCACGACCAACCAAATTTCATATTTAAGGATTGTTCTACACACAATCTATACACCAATTTCCAGCTTTTATAAAATGAAGGTCTGCCGATTGCAGGCTCTTTCTCTATAACACCCACTCTGTAAAATCGGTCTGGACTCTGGACTGATTTAGTAACGAACTGACAATTTAGTTGCAAAGCTACGGTACTACTAAATTGCTACAACATTATAGAGTTACATATTATTATATATAGTTACAAAGCCTGACAAGACCAAAAATTATATTGGATCAATAAGAAGACAGAAAAGGAAAGCATAACTTTGTTCTTGCTACCGTTGTTTTTAACAGGTATGTAATATATGCTTGAAAACTCAGAATTTTAATTTTTGACTATATCATAAATAAATAAATCCACCACCGATTGCAATCATGCTGGCAAACTTTAACTTTTATTTTATAAAAAGAAGCTCTTTGTGTGTTCTTTAAAAATTTCAGCCAGCAACATCCCAGTTTCATCGCAAAAGGTCAGTGGTTTTTGCAAGGAAGAGCAACAATCTCGGAGTCACATACTACCGCACAACTTGAGATCGCAGTATGAACCACTTACTGCGCTTATGATTTGATTAGACATCAGAAGTGCTGAGAATCTGAGGTGATAGAAACTTCCACTTTTATAATATTATATACTACTAGCTGCGCCCAGCAGTTTTATTTGCATTCCAGGTTCCAGTAGCCTATGTGTTATTCCAGGGTCTCAGCTATCTCTATGCCAAATTTAAGCTTCATCGGTCCACCCGTGTAGGCGTGAATAAGTAACAAACATCCATTCTTACAATCTTTCAAGTTTTATAATATTAGTAAGATAGCAACTTATAATAAAAAGGGTTTTTTTCACCACATGGCATTTTAAGGTCTTATTGCAATAAAACGACAATTGACTTGATTTATAAGACTCCCGGGATCGGATGTTTCTCTATAATATAATTAAAAAGTACCTTTATATTAAACGTTTTAAGCGGTTCCACCTCTTCGATGTCTTCCGATAAAGAATGTGGATCTCGGAAAGCGGTCGACGCCAGATTAACCTATATATTATATAATATTATTTTAATTTATTTGCTGCGGTGGTCACTGTTTATGACATTTTAATTAACATTTTCTGCACTGTATTCAAGACTGACTTTCTTAAAATGCTATATACTCTCTTCTTTTCTCTTTCTTAATAACGCATTCAAAATTTAGATTTAGTTTTTTATCACATTTTATTAAGCTCATTACTGGCCAAAGGCCACGAGCAGTGCTAGCGTCTTGCTTGATTTCACCCAACGTCCTAATCATCATCAGCTTACGTTCGTCCACTGTTGGACATAGGTCTCCCCCATGGTACGCCACTCAATTCGGTCCTCCGTCTTTCTCCTCTAACCGTTACAATGATTCATTTGGAGATTGTAACCTATAGAAGTAGAGTGTAACCAGTTCCATTTGCGGCTTATGATCAGTTGGCGAAATTTGCGTGTCAAAATACTGCATTATTATTTTATTTAAATGAATAGGCAATACGAACTCATCTTCAGCAAACATATTTATAGTAACTACGAGAGGGTAAATATTGAAAGCAGATGGAGTCGATTTGTCAGCGCCAACAGTCTTGTTTGCATCTCGATCCATGTTAATATTTGTTTTTCTACTGTGTATCACCTATACGCCCTCTATCTACTCATTTTCACTTCGATTGACACTTGATTATGTAAATACATATTACATTACTCCATAATGTTGATAAAATCGCCAAATATTACGCGATATTTTATACAGCTTATCTATGTATTTAAGTACTGTGAGACCACTGTATTGAATATTTTCTTTCCCTTCACGGTGATCTAGAAGACATTACTCTGAGCAGTAAAACTTTCAATTGGTACGCCTTTAATTTTTGACGACCTCTGTGGCGCGGTGGGCTAATACCCGCCTGCAACGCAGAAGGTTGCGGGTTCGATTCCCGCATGGGACAAATGTTTGTGTGATCCACAGATATTTGTTTCTGGCCTGGGTGGTTTCAATATCTATTATAAGTATGTATTTACAAAAGAAAAGTATATAAGTATTATATCCATTATTCTAACCACCATAACACAAGCATTAAGTTGCTTAGTATGGGGTTAGGTGGCGCTGTGTGAAATGTCCTGAAATATTTTTTTTTTTTTATTTATCTTAATAATTGTCCTTGTCTTATATTACACTTATGTATAATATTGTATTTTTGTACTCTTAAAGATATTTTTATGAAAACTGAAAGAGATCGCTCTGAACGGTAAGACCGCCGCATTTTAGCCCAATATGTTAATGGCTCATTCTCATGGAATCGATTCTCATCGTCACCTTCATGGCAATTCTTATTTATTGCTTATTTGTAGGGTTTATGTATAATATTGTATAGAGCTGGATAACACAAGTAAACTTTTCTATTGACCGAATTGTTATTGGAAAATCTGAGATTACTGATCCAAATTTAATTTGTTCACATTTTAATAACTTTTTATAAACTTGACAAATAATGATTTTAAGATGGATATAGGTAAAACTCAGATCAATAACCTTATTGACTCTAATGAAAAAAGTATATTTCTTAACCCGATAGGAACAAATGAAATCAAGAAAATTGTAAAATCTTTGAATAACACCAAAGCAGTTGGATATGACGATATAAGAACTGATATTGTAAAGTTGTCGATTGACTTTCTAGCACCTGCATTGATCCATATTATAAATTTAACAATGGAACAAGGGCTCTTTCCAACAGCTTTGAAAAAGTCTATAGTTAAACCATTGCATAAGAAGGGAGATACTTGTAAAATGGATAACTATCGACCAGTAACTTTGATACCTATTTTTTCCAAAGTATTGGAGAAAGTAATGTACCAGAGAATAATAGCGTTTATTGAAAAACATAAAATACTAAAAGATGAGCAAAATGGTTTCCGCAAAAATAAGAATACATCATTAGCAGCATTCAAACTTATTAAATATGTAACAGAATGTCTTGATAAAAAATTGCAAATTGCTATTATATTTATGGATATGAGTAAAGCTTTTGATTTTGTATGCCATGATATTTTACTAGAAAAATTGTATAGATATGGTATACGGGGACCTGCTCACAGCTGGATTCAAACATACTTATGTAACAGGACTCAGTGTGTAAAAGTCTCAAAGCTTGATGTACAAACTAAAACTGTTAAAAACTCTTGCTCTCCTTATCTCCCAAATAATTTTGGAGTGCCACAAGGCAGCATCCTGGGTCCGCTACTATTCTTATTATATATAAATGATTTACCAAATGTAATTAATCAAAAATGTATTTTGTTTGCTGATGACACGACAATTGTGATAGAAGGAAAAGACCAAGAAATGTATGAACAAGATATAAATAGCTCTATTGTAAACACTATTCAATGGCTCTCGGCAAATAATTTAAAAGTAAATGTAGATAAAACTAAAATCTTGCAAATGTACACAAAAAACAGTTTGAAATCTGCCTTAAATATAAGTGATGAAGGTACAGCCATTGAAGAAGTGACTACAATAAAATTTTTAGGACTCTTTCTTGATAGCATGTGCTCATGGAAACAGCATGTCGAGTATGTCTGCTCCCGTCTAAATAGCTTTGTTTATCCATTAAGACGAATTGCACAAACTGTATCAAAGAAAGAAGCGATCACGGCATATTATGGATTTGTAAACACTATATTAAGATATGGAATCGTAATATGGGGTAAATGTGCCCATATTGATCAATGTTTTATAATACAAAAAAGATGTATACGTGCAATATTTGGCTTAAAACAAATAGACTCCTGTAGACCATTCTTTAGAACTTTTAAAATCCTAACTGTAACTTCTTTATATATTCTAGATGTGTGTCTATTTGTATATAATAATAGAAACATTTTTCAGCAAGCCAGCTCAATTAAAGTAAATTTACGTTCCCAATATAAGAATAATTTAATTAAACCTCCAACTAGACTTGCATTGACTTCTAATAATTGTTTTATTATGTGTATAAAAGTTTATAACAAAATTCCAAATCATTTTAGGGAATCGAATTTAACACTAAATGTGTTTAAATATAAATTGACGCAATGGTTGGCGGATAAATGTTTTTATAGCATTAATGAATTTTTTGAATACAAAATATAAATAGTCATGCATACTCCATACAATGTAACTAAAGGCATTAATTATTCTTAGCTATAAGTCATTATTGTATTATTCATACGTCTGGAAAAGACAGGTTTCGGCAGAACAATGCATTACATTAAGATCTGATATTATGTACCTGAAATCTATGAATAAACAAATTCTTATTCTTATTCTTATATAAATTATTTCAATCGTACGTTTCATTTCGAAGAAAAACAATTTTGAAATTTTCGACGCCACGAAAGTGATTCAGTCATTATTTTTTTACAACTTTTTCAAGTAAAACCCTTTTAAAAGACTAAATCTACCAAAAATGTACAATAAAATGACATTCTACGTAACAACAAACCTCAATAAAGAAGAAAATATGCGTTTTTTGAGATATTACTTTACCTTTCACTTTACTTTTTTATTAGTCAAAAATTTGGTATGTATGTATTTAAAACCCTGGCATAACATATAAAGTACTTTTTAGTTGGTAAAAAGGCCGTTTCTAAACAAAACAATACAAAAAAATCACTTCCGTGACTTAAAAATCACCTTCATGGTAGAAAACGCTATGAAGGTGATGCCACGCTGGTGACGAAAATATCCCTTTTTGGTAAAATTTTGGAAAGTTTAGGTATAATGTATAAAATTAAATACTACATTTTTATCTCGCAAATTTTGGCGTTTCGAAAAGCTACCTTTGGTTTAAATAACTAAAATACAATGCATAAAAATGTTGTCCATGCAAGTGATTGGTGCACCTATGAATAAATTGAAACTTAGCAATTATATTTTATCCCACGGCTCGATAAGTCCTAGATCCTACTTCTATGATTGCAGAACATGGCCATCATTGAAATGAATTGATCTCTGTATTGGATTGTTGATGTTGTGTTTGACAGCAGCCGTTAAACTACGCAAATTTAAAGCACCTAAAATCGTGTAACCGCCGCATTATGTCATTTTAATTTCAAAATAATAATGAAAGGCTTTTTTTAGACTGTATACCGTAAAGTGTATTTGTTTGCGAAAATTTTGGTATATGTTATATAGGTATACAGATAGACCGAAATTTGTTAAAGTAGTGCCCAAAAGTTTCAATACAACGGAAAGTGTGACACCATGAGAATACCAAAAATGGCCCCGTTTTTGACCTTTCATGTTAAGTTTAAGTATTATTTTTTGCGTCTATTATGACAATCTTTATGTATTTTGTAGCTTAATATATGTTTTATTCATCTATCCAAAAGGCATGTCTCTTTCTTTAACCGTTTAAAAAATATAACCGTGTGACCATCAAATTTGAGCTAAAATGAGAATGAGCCTAATATGTTTTAAGTTATAGTATTTTAAATAATATTTGTTACATTGGCGACAACAAAGTGTATTTCTATTCTATTATGCATAATATGTCGCCAAAATAATTCGCTTTATTTGAAAATACTAAAATTTGGATTAGTGAATATTTGAAACGTTTCACACGTGAAAATGACTGTACCAATTAAACTGAAATGCGATATACAGAGAAAAGCGAACATTAACACAAAAGAAACTTTGTTGGGGTTTAAAGCATTGCGTATTTTTTAATTCAATACAAAATGCGATAATATTATGAGCTTAATATTTTCATTATTCAAACAGACAACTCTACGTCTTCATGATGAAAACATGCGTTACACTGCAGTCAGCCAGTTTCAGGTAGAAGTGGTTTAGATTTCATTCGTAGTGATTTAAGTTGATCTATTTTAAATACAATCGAATCAATGACATGAGGTCGATCCTGAAGCTGTGTTAAGATCTTTTTGAAACAGGATTTGTCTTCTGAGGAAGACTAAAATATAATCAGAGCCTATAAAATTTTATTTAAGATATCTTCAAAATACATTAAAATTTCAGTATCTATTTGTGTTTGGTAAGTCTTCAGGGTTCAACGGCTGAACCAATTGCTGATATAGTATGTTCATAACTTATAATCGGAATAACAAATAGGTTTATTTTTCAGCGTATTTAGTCTGCTACCATTTACGGTCGCATCGTAGCTTAATATCACGCGAGACTAACGTGAAAAAATACCTAATAATGTATAACAAACGGGGTAAGTCAAATATAAACGTTTAAAAAAATCCGCTGTGCACTATAACTTATTATTAGGTACTGAATAATAACACTATGAATTCTAACTCGAAACCGCTCAGTATTCGCATCCAGTATGTAGTTTCATATTCAGCTATGAAGCATGCAATTTCAAATAGAGTCAAATAATGTCGCGCTTCCATATTATAATGAGGTGAACTCAAATGAAATTGTTCATAAAATCATGCGCGTCCCATTGTTCTGCTTCCTAGCTGGTTTGGCCTATGTTCTATTATAAACTAGCTGCACACGCTGAAAAATAGTCATCTGGGAGTATCCCATATTTAAACATAATATTTTTTAATTTTAAATATTATAATATGATAAAAATTTACTAGTTTCTGATTTTTTTCTTTGTTACTATGGCATTACCTATCTGCATGCCAAATTTGAACATTCTAGGTGATCATCTGAAAGTGGGATATAGTTTTGATCTATCGATCAGTAGTAGTTAACTTTATCGATTACTGGATGTAAATATCTAAATAACCGCTTGAGCTGTGTTAATGGAATTCGGAACACAGATGTAGTTCGCATATTGCAATATATGTGCCAAATTTGACTTGTCTAAGCCGCGAGCACCGCTCTCATCTTTTCTAAAGTGCTTGTGAAGATCCTTTCTTAAAACAGTATCGGCTAATTTACTCTGGTTGCAAACACTATCAATCGTCAAAAACTTATGTTAACAAAAACTAAACAAAATACTTACCTAGAACAGTTAAAATAATATTATTGTAGACTAGTTCCAATTTAATCTAAAAAAATACAAAGTTAATCTTATAAAACTAACTTGTAATTACAACTAAAACAAATTCAATAATTTGAACGATTTGGGCAGAGATTCGACACAATTTCAAATCAAAAAAAATATCACCAAAGTGGCAGAGATGTTGCTTTGACGACGACTGACGACCGAATGAGAGCGAGGCGATCGTTGATCTTCCTGCCCCCCCTGGGGGGAGGTGAGGGAAAGGGCATCGGGCGGTATCCCGTTACCCTGGCGGGATCGCGCGGGGGCTTCAACCCCCGGGTCACTGGTGGCCGCTGGAGCGACAGCCGAGAATAATATCGGGCGCATCACAGCGGCCGCGACGGGATGCTCACCGGGCTTCCTCGTCCTCCGGGGGGAGGATGTCGCGCGGCAGGGCGCGCGGCTGGGGCGCCTCCGGTGGTCGGGCGTGGAGCGGCGCGATGTTGTGGAGGTGGGGGTGCGGCCCGTTGTCAGCGCGGTCGAACATTCGACGCGCGAGCCGGGCCACAAACTCGCCCACCTCTGGAACGCCCGTGTCCCTGGCGATAACATCGTTGCGCACATAACGGCCCGGAGAGCGAGGCGACGTTTACAGTCGCTTTTATAGGCGGTGGTGGGAGTCGATGTCACCCGTTTTTTTAAAAATCGGCTAACAATATATAATAAGCGTATAAACGTATATTACAATATATATTTTCGACTACGGTAACACTCACAACAAGGGCCGAATTTAGTCACCCGTAGAGCCAAGATAAGTGCTACTGTGCTACGAACCTGTGCTACGCGCATCCACGGAGCCGGTGAGTGCTACGCGGCTATCAGACGCTTGTCACTAGAGCGCGTGCTACGAACTGTGTGCCTAGTATAATTTTATTGTGTAGCGCCTGCGACATTAATGCGGCAAGACTCACTGAACTGCTACGCGCCTTGTAAAATTTGGCTTTGCTTTTGCTATCACTAAAAAGTCTCTGATTGCGAAATTTGGCATCATGGTTAACGTTTGCGCAGCTTGCACGAAAACGCTACGATCTGCTACGCCCCAAATTAAATGCGTAAAATGTGCCAGTTATTATCACACAATGTGTGTTAATATCTCAGAGAGTCGGAAAAACAACGACGAACTAAAAAGCAACTGGTTATGTCCGGCCTGTCAAAACAAAGAACCCAAGAGGGATAACTCTAATACACCCGTGCGGACATTTGCTGGAAGCGCCAATACAGATGCGAACGCAGCTCCCACTCTGCGCGATGGCTCCCGTTCGCTACTAACACCTACTGTTGCGAGTCCTTCCACTCCTCTTATTATATCTGAACCTGATAATGCAATGGTACCCCTCACTAACGAAATAAAACTGCTAAGAGGGGACGTCAGTGAAATCAAAGCGAACATCGAAGCAGTGTCCAACCTTCTCAAAAAATGTATCGAGCGACTTGATGACCAGGAATCTCGCATACGTTTACTGGAACAAAGAGAAAACAAAGTCACGCAGTGTGAACTGACCATAGCCAAACTGCGCGCGGAGATAAACTCAAGGGCACAGGCGGAGCTTAGGTATGAGGTTGAAATCTCCGGAGCTATTGAGCAACCCGATGAAAACCCTATTCAGCTCGTCAGTAACCTCGCTGCAAAAATCTGTGTCCCTATAAATATTAGCGATATTGATTTCGTTTCCCGCGTCGGCCTTCGTAGCGCCCGGAAATCATCAGCTGACGTCGCCAAGCCAAACTCCAACACCCCTGCTCCTCGCCCAATGGTAGTGAGATTTGTCAGACGGCGCACAAGGGATGAGTTTTTAGCGGCTGGGAAGAGTAATAAAAACCTCACGACTTCCGACGCTGGTATAGCGGGCCCAACCAAAAAACTTTACATAAACGAGCGTCTAACACAAGATAATCGTCGTTTATTTCGCACGGCTCGACTGGAATCAAAATCAGCCCACTACAAATTTTGCTGGGTCAAAAACGGAACAATCTACATTCGAAAGCAAG